>VDFB02058242.1:760146089-760250861 GCA_007258455.2 Sequoia sempervirens | reverse complement strand
AGAGGGTAGAGGGTATAAGGGTTAAGGGTAGAGGGTAGAGGGGAGAGAGATAGAATTAGGTTTTAAGGGTAGAGGGAAGAGAGATAGAATTAGGGTATATAGGGTATAGACAAAGAGAGCAAAAATAAATATATTAAAAAACCAACTTTCACATAACGCGAGCCTATTTTGAAGTAGAGATATGGCCGTTTTAGGAAGAAATAATGCGCTCGCATTATAACACGAGCGCATTTTGTGTTGCACTAAAAATAGTAAAAAAACTCAATATACCCATGATCTCAAGGCCCACATTCTGCATATTCTCCTGGTTCTGCACTTGCTCCAACAAAAAGTAGCTTTTTGATGATGTTGTGAAGTGTGAATGCATGTTTCACATTTCGCCACCTTCTTCATGATCTTTCTACCACCTTTGCATGAAATAGCAGAGTTTTCACGTTGAAAGACATATAATATCAATTCAAGTTTGAATTCCATTGAAAACTGAATACAATTGAAGTTTGGAGGGGAACAAGCTTTTGAAAAAGTCAAATTGTTGAGGAGTTTGAAGAAAGAAGAAGCTAAGGCTACATAATTGGGTTGAACTCCTCCATTTAAAACTCTAGTTTTTTAGGTATGTGAAGTCTTTACACATTTTCTTTCATTCTATTATGGCTTGCTTTCATTTTTGTTATTTTGCATATTCCATATTGATCATTGTTTTTTTGTCATTATAACCTTAGGTTTTCAATGCACATTTTAAATTACACAATTCTATACACTTTCCAATTACATTTTTAAACCACATCTCTTTGAGGAATTTTGTTATTTAACAATTGACTTACCTTGTGTATGCTTCCACATTTTGTATACACATATATATGACATACGTTTTAAGGAAGTAAAATAAAAAATCATTTTTCAATCCTTTATTATAAATGTGCATACCACTCTCTGAAGCTTTCATTGAGGTATTTGTTCAAACAATTATACCAAGCAGCTCATTGCCTTGTCTATGCTACCAAAATTTCCATACATGTCTCTAAAAAATTGGAATATACTCCTCCCACATTGATAGATCTTAGAAACTATTTTGGTTTTCATCTCTATTTCTAAATTTACCTCATCACTAAACCTACCTCATCACTTTTATTTGTGATATATTTTAAATGTTTCCTTGATTAGTCTACCTACAAGGGATTCTAACCCTTCTCTCCACTGTTAGAAGACTCTTTATTGAAGGCTAAGTTAGCAACATGGGGAAAGGTGCAGCCTATCTTGCAATCATGACTCAAAATGGAAGCATGGAAAAATAATTTGAATTGTGATGCAACCAACAACAACAATTCACAAGACAATTCTCAAAACTCTTCACTTCTCACCAAATCAACACTCTTCCTTGTACCATTTCCAACTCATTCAATTAGGTATTTCTTCTCGATAAGATTCTTTTAGACCAAGAATTGAACTATTTCAAGGACCCTTCCGGTTACACAATCACATTCCAACAAACCACTATTGGTTACTTTGTAACAACTTTCTCAAATCAAGATTTCTACGCCAACTAGGCCTCAAATTAGGACACTTTAGCACATAAACTTATCTTGAAACTTGAACAAAACCTCCAAACACATGTGGGAAGGAATTTATATGTATTCAAACCAAAGAATTCACAATTAGTTCTTAGAAATTCATCCACCAAGATGCCAAAACCAAAATCCCTCTTTTAAAGCCAAATAACCTAGGGCTTATTGGAAAACACACTTCCCAACCTTATCAAAACATTCGACCACCTCAAACAGGTTTGAAATGGCCTAAAAAAACTCAATTCAATAAGAAACAACGCTTCCCTAACACAATACTCACTTTAGCATGTCAAAACCTCTCAAATTCACATGGAAAACACCAAATTTCACTCTAGGGCTTCATGCCAAACTCAACTCTTGACCTCCCCTATACTTAATCAACATTCCCACACCTTTTTAGTGATGTTGTAGACCCATTTCTTGAGTTAGAGTGGCCACAGTGAGAGGAATGGGTCAATGCACCATTTTAAATTACTTGCAAACCTTAAAACTGTGTGTTTAGGCCGGTCTTAGAAATGGTTGAGATGGTAGGGGCAACGTATGCCTCATGGAAATGGGGTGTCATGGTGATGTATATCACTGTGACACCCCATTTATATGAGGCATAGGCTGTCCCTACCTTCTCAACCCTACTGCATTGGCAAGCTAGTGAGTGAGCTACCTTGCCAACACTCCACTAGCTTGGTAATGCGGTAGGGTTGAGAAGGTAGGGGAAACGTATGCCTCATAGAAATGGGGTGTCATGGTGAGACACCCCATTTCTATGAGGCATACGTTTCCCCTACCTTCTCAACCCTATTGCATTAGCAAGCTAGTGAGTGAGCTAGCTTGCTAACGCTCCACTAGTTTTCCAATAGGGTAGCGTTGAGAAGGTAGGGGTAGTGTGATAACAACCTAGGTGGTGAAGACCCCAAAAAATTCAAAATGATCAGACTGAAACAAAAAGCTATCCCCTTAAACACTATACACTCAACTTATCCAAAACACATACCTAAAGGCTGTAAGGAAAGCAATGGTGCGGAAACAACTTTCCTAACGTCAAAACCACATAGGAGAATGCATATAGTACTTTTAATTTTTCTAATTACAATTCAATTAAGACACACATGAAATATTTATAGAAATAGAGAAGATAATCAAAGACAATGAATCAACAAATTTACGTGGGAAACCCTTTCGGGAAAAAACCCACCACACCAAGCTGAATCTCTTTGTATTACAATAACAATAATTACATACAATCAAAGATACAACTCTCTAGTATTAGTTCATAGTAGCTTCATTCACTGTTCATCCAGTTACATAAATTCTCTCCTCAATCCGATCTCACTCATCAAGATTTCAAATTAGAATTGATCCTTTAAATCTTATCACATTCTGATTTTTGCCTTTTGTTCATCCTTATCCACCAATGCTCCATCGAAGAAAGTTTCCATGCCTTTTCAGATTTTTTTCCTTGCATGCAATTTTTCTCCAGTGTTGCAATTGATGCAAAAATCCAACCGTCATCTGTTTGAAAACCGCTTCCTCTGATTGGTCCAGCGGGATGCCACATAAGATGGTCACACGGTCAAAGGTGATCAACCTTTGTTGGCATATTGGTGAGACACTAACAGTGTCTCCTCGATGCCACAAAGTCTTCATATCGATATTTCCATAGCTTCCACGAGTCAACAAGATGTTATAACGAGTGCCATGAGTCATACTGAATCTACCGATAACCATTTCATTTCTATCGGCAAGAGGTTCCTCCATTGGCAAGATGTTTTACCGATGCTAACAAAGCATATCATTTTCTACTTTGCCATCGGCAAGACTCTTCGTTCTCGCCAAGACTTTCCACCGATCACTTCATGTTACATTGATGAACATTTGCTATCAGTAAGACACTTCACTCTTCGCTGAGACCTTTCATCGAGCATCACCAAGTAGATCCTGAATATTATCGGTGTGACTTATCCAACTCGCCAAGACTTCATAACGAAGTCTTTTGTCACCGCGAAAGAACTAGGTTTTATCTCTGTTGGCGAGACTGCTCTTCATCGCTGAGACCTTTCATCGAGCATCACCAAGTCTTGCCCAGTTGGCAAGACATTTGAATTCACTAAGACCTTTCATCAGGCACCGAGTGTTACTCCGATGACCACATGCAGCCGGTAAGACAATCTCTGGTTGCTAGGACTTCTCCCCGAGACCCTCGTGTTTACCCGATAGCCATATGCTATCGGTGAGACTTTCACCATTCACTGGGACCTCTCCCAGACACCCGTGAGTTAGCCTGATAAGATCATACTATCTCCCAGAGATCTCCATTCGCCAAAAGGTCATGCTGAACACAAAGAGTCACAACGATAGACATTGTCAGCAAGACATCAACTCTGTCTTGGCGACATGATCATTTCAAGCAGATTTAGAACAGTTAGTCGCCCAGACATGAACAATGTCACAATGACTTTTCCCTTCAGGAGTTCCATGTCAGTAAGGATTGAGGCACATATTCCAACAAGCTCCCACTTGACGAATATCTTACTGACACCTCCAGAGCATAATAAAACTACTGAAACTCATGGGCCAAGACTCCCATCAAACTAGCACACCACCTGAACTTGTCTGTGCTCACATGCTTCATCAATGCATCTGCAACATTCTCCAGAGTATCCACTTTCTCCAAAGAGACCTTCCCATCCTCCACCATATCTCATACAAAGTGATACTATACATCTATATGTTTCGTCCTGGCATGGAAAGTAGGATTCTTTGCCAAACATATAGCACTCTGGCTGTCACAGTAAATAGTAATTTTTCCTGCATCAAAACCAATGTTAGAACACAAACGTTTTAACTAGATTGCTTCTTTATAGGCATGTTTAGCTACCATGTATTCTACCTCTGTAGTGGATAAAGCGACTACAACCTACCGCTTGCTCATCCAACTCATTGCACCACCATTCATCATGAAAACATATCCACTGGTGGATCTTCTGCTGTCAATGTCCCCTACCCAATCAGAGTCCACATAACCTAGAATACTAAGAGCCCTCTGTGATTCAACCAAGTTCCCATGGTAACACAGAGCATAGTCTGAAGTACCCTTCATATATCTAAACAATCTCTTCACAACATCCCAATGTGTCCTTCCAGGATTAGCCATAAACCGACACTAAGAACCCCCCCTCGCTAGTAAATGGCCTTTGTACGATTTGCACATATATAGCTCTGAATTGTACACTATATATTTGGTCATGAAGTCCTCTCTCAGTAGGAGATTTTGGATAGTCTTCAACAGATAGCTTCCTGCTGGAACAACTAGCTAGCTTTGCACTCAGTCATACAAAATCTCTCTAGAATAGTCATGATATACTTACTCTGATTGAGCCAAAGTTTTCTATTTTTCTTGTCCCTGGTTATTTCCATTCCCAGAATATACCCTACTGCACCAAGATCTTTCATTTCGAACTTTGCAGACAACTAAGACTTAAGATTAGAAATCATTAGCTTACTATTGCCTATGAACAACATATCATCAACATAGAGAGCAATAATAAGGAATTGATCACTTTTAGCTTTGTAATATACACAATGATCACATTTTGATCTTACAAATCCCAATGACAAAATAAAAGTGTCAAATTTCTGGTACCACATTCTAGGAGACTGTTTTAACCCATACAAAGATTTCCTTAACTTGCAAACCAATCTTTCCTTACCTTTTTCCACAAAGTGCTCCGGCTGGGACATAAATTTCTTCTTCAAGGTCACCATGAAGAAACACTGTCTTCACATCCATCTGTTCAATTTCTAAGTCATACGATGTTTCAAGTGACAAAATAAATCTAATAGATGTCAGCTTAGCTACAGGAGAAAAAATTTCTCCATAATCAATTCCCTCTACCTGGGAATAACCTTTTGCAACTAGCCTTGCTTTGTATTTTTCTACACTGTCATCCAGACCAATTTTATTTTTGAATATCCATTTGTAGCCCACAAATTTTTTGCCTTTAGGCAATGGAACCAAACTCTAGGTATCATTCTTTTCTAATGATGCCATTTCTTCATTCATGGCCTCCAACCAAGAATTTGAATCATACATTTTAAGTGCCTCTTTCACAGTCCTAGGTTCATCAGTGCTAGATATTAAAGCATAGGCACAAGTAGACTCAATCAAAGAAAACTCATACCTATCAGGTTGCTTTCTTTCACGAGTTGACCTCCTCACAGGCTGAGGCTGAGGTGGTTTTTCATCTTCTTCAGAACTTTCAGAACTGCTTGAGCACTCCTCAGTATCAGGTACATTTTTATTTTCCAATTCCTCTTTATCTGGTGTCGGAAGAATTCCTGCTACAACCTTTTCATTTTCTAATTTCTTCTTTGACTGTAGATCCAATGTAGAAGATTTCAGCTCACGAAAGATAACACTTCTGTTGTACAAAACCTTCTTAGTCTCAGGATTCCAAAGCTTGTATCCTTTTATTTCAGCACTATAGCCAATAAAAATACACTTCACAACTTTGTTTTCCAACTTAGATCTTTTTTCAAATGACACATGCATATGCCTCACAACCAAAGACACAAATATGTCTCAAAGAGGGCTTCTTTCCAGACCATGCTTCCAAAGGCGTCTTCTCAACAAGAGCAGAGTTAGGAGAACAATTTACCAAGTAACATGCTGTAGAAACTGCTTCAGCCTAGAACTTCTCCTCCAAGCCAACACTGCTCAACATACTTCGTGCTCTTTCCATTACTGTCTTGTTGAACCTTTCAGCAACTCCATTTTGCTGTGGAGTATAAGGTGTAGTCTTATGTCTTTTAATCCCATGATCTCTACAGTACCTTTCGAATTCATCTGAACAAAAATCACCGCCATTGTCAGTCCTTAAGCATTTTATTTTCCTACTAGTCTGATTTTCTACAAGGTTTTTATATTCCTTAAATCGACTAAACACTTCTGATTTACTTTTTAGAAAATATACAAATATTCTTGAATAATCATCAATAAACGACACATAGTATCTTGATTTAGACAGAGAAGGAACATTCACTGGACCAAACACATCAGAATGAATATAATCAAGCAAACCAGAAGATTTGTGAGGACTGGAATAAAATTAAACACGGTGTTGTTTACCATATATGCAATGTTCACAAAGTTCGAACTCAAGGTTACAATCTTCAAGCCCTTCTACCAGGTTATTATTTTTCAAGGTTTTTAAACCTTTTTCACCAATGTGGCCAAGCCTATAATGCCAGAGCATAGTCTTTTCTGCTGGAAGTTTAACCTCCATGGCGTTTACTCCATCAGGAACATTTTCCTTCTTTTCTCCATGAGCAGATTTTAGTGACTTTGCAGAGACACTATTGCATTGAACAACATTTGCATCCAGCTTGTAGAAGGTACCAATTTTGTGCACCCCTAGCCAACACCATAGAGCCTCTAGTCATCTTGCAGCCATTTCCAGAGAACGTGACATGCACTCTGATATCATTCAGCTTACTTACAAAAAGTAAATTACTAGCCAGACCTGGTATATGCATCACATCATTGATTCCGTTCACTCTTCCATTAGGGAATTGAATTATGACTTTTCCACGACCAACAATTTCCAAAGATGAATCACTTGCCAAGTACACCTTTCCACCATTTTATTCTTCATACTTTGTGAACAAATCTCTATGAGATGTCATATGGAAAGATGTTCCAGAATCAATCAACCAGACATCATCTGATGCTCGTAGCCAAAGCTGCAATGAAGGCGTCTGCATCACTATGAGAAGAATCATTTCCAGAAGAGTTCTTCTTATTTTTCTCCTCCTTGCAATCCTTTTGGACATGACCAGGTTGCCCACAATTCTAGCACTTCACCTTGGACTTCTTGCTAGGAGACTTTGATCTCCCTTCTGATTTCGATCTAGATTTCTTGTCCTTCTTCTTGCCTTTCTCCTTCGATCTGCCTATGACAACCAGAGCCTCCTTTGTCATCTCAGAAGATTTTCTTCTCATCTCTTCCGACAACAAAGAAGCAACATCTTCCATCTTGAAAGTGGATGTTGTACTCCCAATAGCCATCACCAGATGATCCCAAGAATCTGGAAAATAACATAGTAGCAGTATGCAACGATCTTCATCTTCAATCTTCACACGAATAGATGTTAACTGAGCAATCAACATGTTGAAAGCATTTAAGTGATCAGCAATAGATCCTCCCTCTTGCATTCTCAAAGAGTACAACTTCTTCCTCAAGAACAACTTGTTCACCAGGGACTTGCTTTGATAAATGGATGCTAGTCTTTTCCATAAGGAAGAGGTAGTCTTTTCTTCATGAACATTCAAAAGAACATAATATGCCAAACAAAGCCTTATCAGCCCTTTTGATTTTCTATCAGAAAGATCCCAGTCTTCTTGCTTCATGCCTTGAGGCATTGTTCCAGACACATCAGTCCAAAGATCTCGGTCTACTAATAGATCTTCCATTTTGAGTTTCCACAACTCAAAGTTGCTACCATTGAATTTCTCTATTTCCATCTTCTTGGATGTGCTAGCCATCTTAATTTGTAATTAAATTAACAGAACTCTACAAAAAACTCCCACTGGAAAAGGATTGACACAAAAAACCCAACCCACTCACAAGGACAACACAACTAGCCAGGCTCTGATACCACTTGTAAGGAAAGCAACGGTGCAGAAACAACTTTTCTAACGTCAAAACCACAGGGGAGAATGCATATAGTACTTTTAATTTTTCTAATTACAATTCAATTAAGACACACATGAAAGATTTATAGAAATAGAGAAGATACTCAAAGACAATGAATCAATAGATTTATGTGGGAAACCCTTTCGGGAAAAAACCCACCACACCAAGTTGAATCTCTTTGTATTACGGTAACAACAATTACATACAATCAGAGATACAACTCTCTAGTATTAGTTCACAGTAGCTTCATTCACTGTTCATCTAGTTACAAAAATGCTCTCCTCAATCCGATCTCACTCATCAAGATTTCAAATTAGAATTGATCCTTTAAATCTTATCACATTGTGATTTTTTCCTTCTGTTCATCCTTATCCACCAATGCTCCATCGAAGAAAGTTTCCATGCCTTTTTAGATTGTTTTCCTTGCATGTAATTTTTCTCCAGTGTTGCAACTGATGCAAAAATCCAACCGTCATCTGTTTGAAAACCGTTTCTTCTGATTGGTCCAGCGGGATGCCACATAGGATGGTCACACGGTCAAAGGCGATCAAACTTTGTTGGCATATCGGTGAGACACTAACAGTGTCTCCTCGATGCCACAAATTCTTCATATCGATATCGCCATAGCTTCCACGAGTCGACAAGACGTTATAACGAGCGCCATGAGTCATACTGAATCTACCGATAACCATTTCATTTCTATCGGCAAGAGGTTCCTCCATCGACAATATGTTTTACTGATGCTCACAAAGCATATCGTTTTCTGCTTTGCCATCGACAAGACTCTTCGTTATCGCCAAGAGCTTCCACCGATCACTTCATGTTACATAGATGAACATTTACTATTGGCAAGACACTTTGTTCTTCGCTGAGACCTTTCATCGAGCATCACCAAGTAGATCCTGAAGATTATCGACGTGACTTATCCAACTCGCCAAGACTTCATAACAAAGTCTTTTGTCACTGCGAAAGCACTAGGTTTTATCTCTGTCGGCGAGACCTCTCTTCATCGCTGAGACCTTTCATCGAGCATCACCAAGTCTTGCCGAGTCGGCAAGACTTATGCCTTTCTTCGAGACCACATACCGAGCGCCCAAGTCTTGCCAAGTCGGAAAGACATTTGACTTCGCTAAGACCTTTCACCGGGCGTCGAGTGTTACTCCGATGACCACATGCAGTCGGTAAGACAATCTCTAGTCACTGGGACTTCTCCCTGAGACCCTCGTGTTTACCCGATAGCCATATGCTATCGGTGATACTTTCACCATTCGCCAGAACCTCTCCCAGACACCCGTGAGTTAGCCCAATAAGATCATACTGTTGCCCAGAGATCTCCATTCGCCAAAAGGTCACGCTGAACACAAAGAGTCACATCGATAGACATTGTCAGCAAGACATCAACTCTGTCTTGGTGACATGATCATTTCAAGCAGATTTAGAATAGTTAGTCGCCCATACATGAACAATGTCACAGTGACTTTTCCCTTCATAAGTTTCATGTCAGTAAGGATTGAGGCACATATTCCAACAAAGGCTTGTAGCTCTCCAACACTGTTTTTTCTCAATATATTTTAGAGAAGGTTTTACAAAGACCTAAAAAACATCATTTGAGACACACTTCTACTCCTAACACAAAATACCAAAAGGTTTCAAGGGGTTTCTTTGCAACAATATTGAAAACCAATAGGCTGCCCTACCTTTTAGGCCACCAAATAGCCCTCTTTTACAAAGGAGGTACCTCCAAAACACTTTGTTTTCACCAAATCTCAACTAACAGTCACTAATTGTATTAGAAAATAACAAATTCAACCATTATTTCTTAGAGCCTTGACCTCTAAAATGTTGTACCACCAAACCCTCAACTTTCATGCAAATAACCTAGGGTTTATTGAAAGTCTTGAAAATCGGGCTTACTAGACCTCACCAATACTAACAACACTTCAAAAATTCCTTGCACAAACTCAAACAACCATTACATGGAAGGTTCCTTCAACATTTAATCAAAACCCTTCTTTAACACCCCATTTACACAAGGAAAACAATGTAATTATGCCTATCTTGTAATCATGGCATGCCCCTACACCACCTTTGTCTATGCTAGAAATACTCTTGTACAAGATGATTGTAAGTATCTTTTATGAAAAAATAATAATTATCTTTTATGAAGCCTTGAATGACATATATTTTATTTATTTAAATGGACAAATACTTTAGGAACTAATATTCGTCTCATTACCATGCTACAGGTAAAATTATCTACCATGCCAAAGAAACGAAGAAGGAATAAACTAACAGACAAAGAGTATGAAAGCTTCAAAGAAAAGGAGTGAGAATGGGTGGCAGCATATCGTGAAAGGAAGAAATTGGGTACTATTGACGAAAACAAGCCAACTAAAGAGGAACCTCAACCGTAAAAAAGAGAACAGGATTTGGCAACACAAAGAGCATGAATGTGAAAGCATTGTGCTAAGACAGATTCAAATACTGTAGTTGGAGACATACCCTTTACGAAAAGTGAATACAAATGGACACCATTAAGTACAAGCGAATATGGAGGGACATCGACTACCACAAGTGAATATGGAGGGACACCATCTATCGCAAGTGAATAAGGTTGGACACCATCCAACGCATGTCAAGTTGAGAGTACATCATCACTCGAATTTGATGAAGAAGGTATGCCATCATCCCCACGAGAACCCCAAGGTATGTTTTCTACTCCACTCTTAATCAAAGGTACACAATCTATCCCACCTCAATTAAATATTGATGAAATTACTAATGTTGAGATGTATGTACCTAGGAGAACACCACCTCAAATTTTACATAGAAAGCCAAAGTATTTGATTAATATTAATGAGGATATTTTGCAACACATGGAAGGAAAGATTCCAACACACAGTTGTAGAAGATATGTTGATAAGATTTGGAAATTCTACTTTGAAAGGCTAAATGAGACCGCAAGATGTCAACTATTTGTTGAGATGATGCGGGGTATAAAGTATAGAGACATCATGAAGACTCTTGGGTTGAGAACATTGAATGCATCGAGTGAAAACACTATTGTGAAGAATCTAATGGATGCATATGAGAGTGTTGGTAAGACCTCACACTCAAAGGATAGTAATGTCACACGATGTGTCATTACATCGACTTTGGTAAGTAGTCAAACAAAGAGAGCTTGTCTCATTAGAAAGACGAGTGAACAAATGAGAATTAGTAGAATTTTTTTATGAAAAGCTGTTCAAAGGCAGCAAAGAATTGAGGGCACCAATTCAAATGAATTATGGGCATTCTTGGGGAGACAGCCACAAAAAGATAAAAAGTTGTTGAAGCATTGAAAACACTAATTGAAGAGTATTGGAAGAATAACACAAGGCCATCTTTGAATCAAAGGGATGTTGTGTTGATGGTCCTTTTTGCACAATCAACATGCAAACATAATATTGCTACTCAGTTTCTCCTGAAAGAGAAAGATAACACATGGATATCTTAGCTCCCAAGTTCTTTATAGTTGGTTCTCAACTGTGTTGATGTTGCTCAATTGGTCAATGTAACAATAATGTTCAAGGGGCCTGCTGGTGTTGAGCTTCTGGATCGTTCTAAGATCAAGCATGAATTAAAACCTAACCTAACCGGGGTTTTTAAAGAAACAACAAAAGATAGGTCAGAGCTTTGGAACAAAAAAGAATGACAATCCTTCTAATTTAACCAGACTTGCTACCTTTCAAGGAGTTTGTTAACTAAAACTGTAGAATAAAGTAAACTTGTGATTGACACACACAGCCTCTTTCATTCACAGCGCTAATTCAAATAATATATTTTAAGTTATCATTTAAATAAAACACAAAATAACATTTCACTCTTTGAAGACTTCACAAATCAAATGATCAAGTTAAGACAAATATCATTCAGGAACACAATATGAAGTAGATTAAACTCTGATTGCTTCTATTGTTAGTGAAACAGATAAGCAATATTTACAAAACTGGCACAATCACCAGTGTACAAAGAATCTATGATTCCAAATTGTTTCCAACTACACTAAGAGAACTTTGAAAATACATTACAACCAATACTGAACTTACTACTAGACAAGAAGACAAAAGAAGCTCTCATTACTAAGAATCAAGATGCAACTCTATCTCCTTCTGCTTCAAAAAAATCCTACTCTATTACTGCTCTTAACTTTCAACCCTTCCCTTTTTAGTTCTAATCCTAACTGTCTCTTAAAAGTTCTAACCCTTTACAAAGAGGCTAGAATGGCATATATCTTCTTCTGATTGGAGGAACAGAGGCCACATAAGATTCCTTGGCAGTCAAAAGTGGTTCGTATTGAATCAAATATCGGTGAGACACTCATTGTGTCTCCCCGATACGATTATCATTTTTATCAACCATCTGCATGACATTAGACAGTCGGTAAGATGTTTCGGCGAGCTAAAGAAGTCATATTGAGCTCACAAAACCTATCGGCAAGACTGCATGTTCTCGACACAACCACATGGCAAATCCCTTCCTCCCTTGGTGAGCGCATTTTCATGTCGGGGAGACCTCATCATTTCGGGGAGACCTTACCTCGAACTCCTCTTCCCTTATTGAGCCCCTCCTTATTATCGGCAAGACTCCTCAATGTCATTCAGAGGCTATGGCGAGTTCCCCTTGTAGCATCTCCTATCGCTGAGACACCATCAGGTCGGCAAGACATCTTACCAAACTCGTTCCATCTGCTCGGAGTCTCCCTGAGTTCCTTTTATTCCCCCGAGCTCGGGTCCTTTTGCTTTGGTGTAACCTTCTTTCTTCGCCGAGACCTTTTGGCGAAGGCATGATCCTCTGCCGAGCTACATTTTTTCGGTGGGACATTCCATGGTCGGGGAGACATCATAGAGACCCTTTTGTTTTCTCCCCGAGCCTATTTTGTTTTGGTGAAACTCTCCGTAGTCGCCTAGACCTTATGGCGAAGGAAAAAATCATTTGCTGAGCTCAATGTCTTTCAGTGGGACCCCCCCTTTATGTCGACATGACTTTCTGTGGTCGGGGAGACCTCTCGGTGACGCTTCCATCCTTTGCCGCGAGCATTCCCCTGTCGCCCAGACTAGGGATCATCGGCGAGACCTTTCGCCGAACTCACTTCCTTTCACCGAGGGATCTCCATTGGCGGGACATCTTGCCGAAGCCACCTTCCTCTCGATGAGTTTCCTTTGTGTCACTGAGACTTCCTTCGGTCGGTGAGACTTTACACCGACTGAGGCCTCCTTTTTGCCAAGTGCTAACTTTCTCTGGGCTCCCCTTACCTTTTCGGCGAGACATACACTAATCGGCTAGACCTCTTTCCGAAGGAAAAATTATCGCTAGGCTTAGACCTTTGGTGGGACCCCCCTTTTGTGCCTTGTCGGCGTGACCAAATGTATTCGCCGAGACCTCCCTCTGAAGGAAAGTCTTTCACCGAAGGGCACACCTTTTATTGGCGGTCGATAAGACATGAAGACACTCAGGGAGACTCTGCACCAAAGACATAACTCCTACCGAAGTGTCAGCCCGACCCTTGCTAGTCGGTAGGACATAAAGAAGTCGCCGAGACTTCACCTTGAAGTCAAAATCTCCCACCCATATGTATTCTCTCTGCCACCGGTCAGGGAGACATAAGGATCTCACTGAGACCCTTCGCCAAAGAAAAAAAATCCCATGCCGATGGGAAGCTCCTAGTCGCCGGGACTCTGATTGATGTCTGGCCGATTGATGCCTGCACATGAATTTCACTTGCTGTGACATCTCTGGGGTCTTGCCGACCTTTGTCTTAGCTAATTTTTTATGACCAACTGGATTGGGGAATGCATTCCAGCTGAGCTCCTTTGGCAAATATCATCAAGTGTAGGATTTAATCCTGCAAAACAAATACTTCCATTAGTCCCCAAAGCATATGAAATATATTAAAATAAACTATCCTGTTGCTTATGATTATTTCATTGAATACTTGGCAAGAAGGAAACCAATTCAAGTTGAGACAAAACCAAGATTTAAATCAGGCAGAACAAAAGACAAGCTCGGGCAAAAAACAAAAGAACCTTCAAGAGGAAAGCAAGTAACCAAAAGCAAAAGAAACCAGAAAGAGAAAGGGGGACCCATTTTGTTCCAGAATAAAATGGGGTGGTTATGCAAGGCATAACAAATGGCGACTCGGCTGGGAAAATGGTTTAACCATTTTCAAGAAGCTGAAGGATTCAGCTACCAAGAACTCTTGGTTCATGAATATCAGAACTCCAGTTGGGTCAGTTATAACAAACAAGGTTGAGCTAGAATCTTAAATGTAAATCAACACTAGCTACCCCTGAATCTATGTGTGTGCTTGATAGTGCATCATCCTTTTATAAAGTTTTCTTCATCTTTGAGACAACAATGTGCAATTTTTGAGCTACATAGGTTGATTCCTTTCGTGCAATGATATCCCGGGCATTGCTCTACTGCCAGTTAGGCGTCCATAGCTCCGACGGAGATACCTCTAGTTTCCTCACAACATTGCTCTACTGCCAGTCAGGCGTCCATAGCCCCGTTAGAGATGCTGGAATCACCCATTCATATTGAGTCTTCTCTTTAGATAATTCTTTTCCTTTCTCTCTCCCTTTTTTTTTGTTTTCTCATAGAACTTCAGATATTTCATTTAGTTCTTTTTCAATATGTCAGATGTTTAACATCTAAACTGGGTTGAAAACTACCATGGACCTCATAACAGCACTTGGGAGATCGGATTTTTCACTCAAATCTTACAACACTATCACCCTAAGACAAATATACCGATACAAAGGAGATGGTATTAATGATTGGTGGCAGATTTAGAGAAACTAACAAAAGTTACTTTGCACCTTGTTTTCAAGACCTTCCACAACCTTTATTGACAATGGACATGAAACAAAGAGTTTAGGACAATCATCCAATCAGAAAGCCTGAAAATACCTAAACCACTTCTCCCCTTGTGACCATAGTATACTTTAGATAAAAACCCACAGTTCCAGATGGAAAGGACATATCAACCCCAAAGAACAAAACAAAACAAAAACCACAGAACGAGGGAAACGGAAAGACAAAAATGAAATACAAACAAACAGTCAGCAAACTATTTACAAACAAAGAGCGAATTACTTACACAAAGAGCAACAGATTATTTACAAGCAGAAACACAAACTATTTACATAAATACAACAAATTTACAAACAGGAGACAAACAAATTACTTACATAAAGAACAATGAATTATCTACATGCAAAACATAAATTAACAAGCTTTATAACTCAAAATAGTGCTTGAGAAACTGCCCATTTTTAGGCAAGGGAATAGGTTCTCCAGTTAAGCTACTCAATCTGAAAGCATTTTCCCCCAGGATCTTAGCAATCTGATAAGGACCTAGCCAGAGTTTGTCAAATTTCTCGTGACTGCCCTTCTTTTCACTGGCTTTATCCCATAACAATACAATGTTAGATATCCTAAAAGCTTTGATTTTGGATCTTTTGTCAAACCAACGTTTGACAACAGCCAGGTGCTTAAAGAATTGTTGCAAGGCGGCGTCTCTCCCTTCCTCTAATTTCAACAAAGCAGCCAATCTTACTTCTATCCTATTGTCACTAGAGTAGAATTTCTGCATGAATTCAAGGATAGGTATTTGTAGATGGATAGGAAAAATAGGCTCTTGGCCATATACCAGCTTGAATGGTGAGGTGTTTAAAGCAGCCTTAATCCTAGTCCTATCTACCCATAACGTGAATCTCAGCTGGGTATGCCAGTCTTTAGGGTTATGCTCTAACAGTTTCTTAATTACCCCTAAGAGATTCTTATTGGTTGACTCTGCAACTCCATTGCCTTGTAGGTAATAATTTGAAGAATATTTTAAAACAATTTTGTGATCATATGCCCATGAAATAAACTCAGTAGAAGAAAAGGCAGAGCCATTGTCACATACCAGAGCGAAAGGTACCCCAAACCTTGTAGTGATGCACTCGGTGAGGAATTTGATCACTACCTCTGTGGTACTGTTCTTACAGGGTATAGCCTCTATTCACCTCGTGCAGTAATCAGTAGCAGTCAAGATAAACTTGTGTCTTGTAGAAGAATTTGGGTTAATCACCCCAATAAAATCCAGTGCCCACTGGGAAAATGGCCTTACCTCGTAGACGGGCTGCAAAGGCATGGATGAATGGCGTTCCCTTGGTGCATAAATCTGACAGATGTGACATGTCCTCACATGCTAATGGGAATCTTTGAATACACAAGGCTAGTAATAACTAGAACGAAGGATCTGATGTGCCAAAGAATCTGCAGACCCATGACCTGTGCCATGTTTCCCATGAAACTCAGAGATCACATGTTTAGCCTCTTGATGATCAAGGCATCTCAGGTATACTCCTTCAAAATTATTCCTGTATAGCAACTATCCTTTGAGCATGTAATGAGAAATCTTGAGTCTCAGGGCTCTTCTTTGAGTTGCATTCATTCCCTCTGGACATCAATTGTTGAGCATAAAGCAAATGATATCAGCATACCAAGGGTCATTAGAGAAAGACTGGGTCATGTATTACTGACAGATGATGTTGTCGCCAGCGTTCGCCATGAACTGAGATAAGCTTGTGCCCTTGACTAGTCTCATAGGGTGTATCTCAAGATCGAATTCTTGCAGGATGGCCATCCATTTGCCTCTCCTTTCTCCCAGCTCACTTTGCATGAGTAGGGACTTCACAGCTGCATCAGGAACTACAACAATGATTTGGCTTCAAAGAATGTAATGTCAGAACTTCTTGACAGCCCAAACCAGTGCAAAAGCTTGCTTCTCCAAAGGTGGGTATTTGATTTCTGCATTTTTGAATGGGGAGCTCATGAAAGTAATTGGTCTCTCCTTTGCCTCTTCTTTTTGTTGAGTTAAAACAGTCGCGCATGAATGCTCAGAGGTAAAAGAGTAAATGTAGAATGGCTTGATGTAATCGGGGTTGGTAAGGATCGATGCTTCTGAGATGGATCGTTTGACTTGTGAAAACGCAACCTTTGCTTCATTAGTCCACTCTACCTTGGCATCCTTTTTCATCATTTCGTTCAAGGGTTTCATGATTTTAGCAAAGCCCGTGATGAAATTTCTCACAAAGTTGATTTTCCCAAAGAAATACCTCATTTCTTTCTTGCTTCTAGGCCTGGTGATCTTCAGGATGGACTCAACTCGGTCTAGGTTGATTGAAATCCCTCTTTCAGAAATTATGTGTCCCAACAGCTTCCCTTTAGAAACCCCGAACACACATTTTTTTGGATTCAATGAGACTCCATACCGGATGCATCTCTGAAGAACTTTGGCTAAATCAGCAGCATGGTTCAGTCGGTCCTTGGAGAACACTGTCAGGTCTTCAATAGAGATAATGATGCACTTACCGATTATGTCCCTGAACACTATGTCCATGGCGCGCTGGAAAGTTGCTCCAACATTTATCAGACCGAATGACATCGTTCTGTATGCAAAAGTTCCCTATTTCGTAGTGAAGGCTGTCTTCATCCTGTCTTCATAGTTAACCATTACCTGATTGTACCCAGAGTAGCCGTCAAGGAATGATATCATTTGAGATCCATTGACAGTCTGCAGGACTTCATCCATAGAAGGAAGTGGGTAGTTATCCTTTTCTGAGGCTCTATTCAAAAATCCTGAAGTCGACACACAACCTGATCTCCCCATTTTTCTTGTGGACTGGGACTAAGTTAGCCACTCAGGTTGAATGGCGCACAGAGAAGATTATCCTTGCAGAAAGCAATTTTTGAACTTCCTTAAGGATCAATGGTTCAATCAGGGCATTGACAGGGCGCTACTTCTATCGGAAGGGTTTAGCTTCGGGCTTCAAGGGAATAGTGTGTCATAATAGAGGCATCAAATGTCTTTAAGTCTTCATATCCCCAAGAAATTGTAGAAATATCTTTCTTAAGTGTTGCCAATATGTATTTTTTGATTGCTTCAGGGCAGGCTTTCCCTATGTAGACATTCCTTTTAGGACCAGAATCAGCTAAGTTAACTATTTCGTATTCACCTCCTTTATCTTCGGCTGATATCTTCTCTCGAGCCCTTGGATCTGAGTCAAAAATTCTCTCCAAGGCCACCATTCCCTTGGGAATGTTATTATTATTTAAGTTAAAAACTCCTTCTGTATCACATTCCTCAGGGTTCCAATCCCCTTGATCTCTTTTGAACTCATCAATAATTTTCCCCTCAAAAACATCTGAGCTTGCCAAGAAAGCCAAAATATGTCGATCATCATCAAAGACTTGAAAGTTTGTGATGTTGTCAGGAACTGCAAGGGTGGAAATTAGTTCCACTGAGAATTTCTTGAGCTTGGAGCCTTGCATAGGTTCTAGGGTACTTGCAGCAACAGCCAATGAATCAGCTATTTGATTTTCTTCTCTAGGGATTAAGCTAATCCCAAAGGCATCAAAGTATTTGATTAGATTCCATACCCTATTTCTATATGCTGCTAGCCTTTTATTGTGACAAGTGTACTAGCTGCGTACCTGGTTGATAACAATTTCTGAATCTCCCTTGACCATCAAGGCTGTGACCTTCTTCTTATGTGCAAACATCAATCCCCGTGCCAGAGCTTCATATTCTGCTACGTTGTTAGTGCATCGAAATTGTAGCCTATAAGAAGTAAAGAAGGTTTTCCCTTTCTGGCTGGTTAGTTCAATCCCAACCCCACAGCCTGTCTTAGATTTGGATCCATCAAATGTGAGGGTCCACAGCTGATCATGAGTTGGGGTTTGTCCTTCGGGAGTTATTGTGGGAATTTGGGTAGAATGAGCCATAGGTAGGGCTGTTTGATCTTTTGCATCAAATGTGAAGGGGAGGTGTTGAACAAGTCCCTCAGGTGTAATTTCTAATCCTTGCTTAGTTATATCATCCGACCTGTGGCTATCCTTTAGACAGTCCCTTGTGCTTTTGGTTAACTTCTCAGGTTCTGACATACTTGTGAGTGCAGGAATGTCGAGCAAGCCTTGAGGTTGTTCCACATGAGTATGTTGGTTAAGAAATGTGACTGAGGCCAGTTCAATTTGGGAAGGAATCTCTTTTGGAAGTATCCTACCCTTGGTTAGCATTGTTGCTTCTTTAGCTTCAAATGAGAAGTGGTCTGCGATGGTCTCAGGGTGACTTGTGCTAGCTTCCTTAGCTTGGGAAACATGATTTAAAATGTCAATGCAAGGTGGACAAGTCAATTCAGAATGACTTTAGTAGTGTACCCTGCACCAATTAGGGAGCAAGAGACTTTGTAGATCTACACCTTCTCCCACGACCAGCTGATCTTGTTGCAGTTTTCTGACTAATGCCTGCTAATTTTCATCAATCATAAGATTATGGAGCTTTTGTATGGGTAGTTATTTAGGATTAAGAACATAAATGTTAAAGCTTCTTCTCTTTTATAAACACCTATCCTAGTTTTGAAGTAGGCTACCTCATTGGGGAAATCATATTCCGTGATGATATGCTTGAGGTGGGGCTCACTTTCAATCCTAATCTGAGTTGAGACCCCTCTCCATGATAGCCACATATGTGAAAAGTCAAAGGAAAGATATCCCCCTATACTTTTTGTTGACGCCAAAATTTGACGAGGTAACAGTGCCTTTATGGGAAACTCAGTTCAAGGGGGACCCCTTTGCGCCAAACTGAGTGACCTCCAGATTTTAAAGAAGCTGGCTTCTTCTATATAATGGTTTTGGAAAGGGAAAAGGAAGCAGATATAATAAAGAAACACTAATCTAAGGCGATGCGCCAAAGCTTTCTGATAGTACGATAAATCATAGAATCAAGGGCCTGAATGTTATTGATATGTTCCAAAACACCGGAATTTCAAAGCAATAGCATAAACAGTTCATTCAATTGACATAAAACAGTATCGCATACATTCTTACTGCTAAGAAGAGTCATTAAGACATGATTTAGACCAGCAAGTTTGCATTCAATATATAGAAGTCTCCTCAAATAAAATGCTTAAGACAATAAAAAGCACAGTTCACAGTTTAATTAAGACATAAAAAGCAGAAAGGCCGAACAATAGGCACAGTCTAAAAGTATCTTGCAAATAAACATGCAAAAGAGGCCTGGCGTCTCTTGCTAAAACCAGTATTCTTCCTGTCAAAAATCTTGGACCATTGTCCCTCAACAGAGGGAGTATATATAGCCGGAGAGCAAAATCCCACCGCCTGGAGAGTTGTAACAGAAAGATTCCACAATCTCCCGTAATGATGCCCGAATAAGAATATTCCCAATGCCGTTATGAGAGCAGCCAATCTGGGTACATCCACTTGGTCAGTTACAGGCGTGCCCTTTGAAATGATGGCAGTGGTCCCAACCAGGCTTCAAAACGACGAGTGTTGTCTACCGCCTTAGAGAACCATGGCGAGCAGCAGTCAATGACACCATCCCGCTCGGCCATCTCACAGCTTGCTTTGATAATCGATGTAAGGCAAGTGGCAGCAAACCGCGGACCAAATGAAAAATCCTCCTCCATCGACTGGGGGCTTGCGGAGAAGTGACATGTGTTCAGGGGACGGAGGCTACTTTGAAAACGGGGAAAGGCCGCATGAACCGGGTGGTGAAAGATGCGTGGCCGCGTTTCGCAACCCGTGGTGCTCTCGTCCCTGCTGTTGTTTTAAAAATAGCGAACCGCTGACACGTGAGCTAGGGTGGGCCCCGCCAGGAAATAAAGAAGGCCAATAGAAATCCTTCGCAGCCCGCCGCAACATACTCTACTCTTGCTAGGGAAAGATTGCGATACACCGCCACGTACAAAGATGTGGGCCCCGTTTCGCAACCCGTAGGAAACATAAAGCAATCATAAAATGAAGAACCCCGCAGGCGAGACACGTGGGCGCCCAGCATAGCCTTTCAGGAGCTGAATGGGGAGCCGCTTGCCAAAGTTGCGAAGCAAGGAATGCACAACGGGGGAGATCAAAACCTGCCGGGAAGCCAAAAAAGACACGGAGACGCGCAGGCCAGCGCACGAATATATGCAAAAAAGGGAACCCGAAGGGAGCTACTTGGAATATTATTTCAACAGCTTTTGGCAACTAACAGGGGCATTTCGGATAAGGAACGGAGAACCCAAAAACTCTCTGGTTCTACAGACCAGAGCCTTCCTTTCTAGGGCAAATAGAGTTAGAGCTTTGAAAGTGCAGCCTGCAAAGGCACCCATTCAATTTCGGATGGCTTTGCCATGCTGCGCAAATTCTCTTGGGCTCCTCGGAGATCAATAGCTTCCTTATGAGGCAGCACCTCTGGCAGGCCAGCGCCTGCTTCTATGTGGAACAACAGCTGAGAGAGTGGATGAATGATTGCCTCTATATCTACTGCTGTTGGGGGGCTGCCGAGTTCCTTGAATGCTTCCGGATCGTTCTCTTTCTGCTCAATGATCTCGGTAATCTGCGCAGCCGTGGTGATAGTGCCATCCTCAAGAAATGGGGACGGCAATTCCAACCTGCCTAACTCAGAGAAACTCCCTCGAATGCCATCCAGCGCTTTGTTTAGAAAAACCGCTGCTGCCTTAGTACACTGGAAAACAGAGTGGCAATGAATGAACCTATTTGCCGTTTGAGCTACGGTGTCCCTATCTTCAATATCTGCCCCGACGAGGATCTCGTCTGAGACCGAGTATAGCTTATTTAACAAGTCCCTCGCCTCGGGAACCTTTTCCAGGATGAAACGCGGGAACTGTTCCATTGTGTCATGGGCCTCCTGATTGAGTTTTAACGCCCTGTCGATGAACCAGAGGGTAGGCTGCAGATTTAGGCAGAAGGCTTTGATTTTCTCCCAGTGAGAAATGTACAATTGCCTGACCAGTGGGATGATATCCGGTTGGGCAGGGGCTGGTAGCAGGGAGGCCTTAAGCGAAGAAATCTCTGTGTCTCATGAAATGAGGGCCTCGACAAATTCTGCCTTCTTCTTCTTCTCAGAAGCCAACTGCGCTTCATAGCTATTCATTTGTTTGTGCCAATTCTGTTCAGCTCGAGAGTGGTTAGCCGATTGCTCTTCTAATGAAGCTTTCGCCTCTCGGAGCTCATCTTCTAGCTTGGTCTTCGTTTCCCGGAGCTCCTCCTCCAGTTTAGTTTTCAAATCTTTGAATTCGGCCTCTTTTTCCTGTATCTTTTGCTGATGCTGCTCTTGTAGGCGTTCCATTTCTTCGCCTTTCTCGGCCAGCTTCTGACTGAACTCAAGGCGGAAGCGTTCAAGCTCTTCCTCCATCGATTGTAAGCTCTGTTGCGCCACTTGGTTTTGATTCTGCAATTCTTTTAATACGGCTGGGTCGGCTACTTGAGTCTTTGCAATTTCGCCTTGAAGCCTGCTTCTCTCATTCTCTGCTGTTAGCGCCCTTTCTGTCATTTGGGCGATATCCGCCTCTAAGGATTTCTCCTTTGCCTCTAGAAAATTAACCCTGTCCTTGGCTGCCTTGAGCTGCTCATCCTTCTTTTTCAGCTGGCGGCCAGTCTTTAGGAAATCGGAAGTGACCACCCGTTGTGTTTCCTCTATGATTTTGACTTTATCTTGTGGCTGGGCCATTTTCATGTCCAGTCTGACAGCATAAATATCATAGTCCTCTGGTTGCATTTCTCCCTGAGGCTTGTTTATCCTTGGGTACATAGTTGCAAACTTTAATTCTTGGCGGGCCTCGTCATACGAAGCCTGTACTCTCGGTTCGGCGGGGGCATTGTCATCCTTTGCCCTTCGTCGCCTCATTCTATTTGCGCGCGCTTCTTTCCCACAATCTATCTGTGTAATGAATTCAGCTGGTGATGAAACCAGCCCACCTGCGAAGGGAACACCAGAAGGTAGGGCATAGGGATAGGTAACTTTCATAGGCGCCCGCATTTGTTTCTTCTGGAGGGTGACAGTTTGCGAAGAAAAGTGTGGCACGTTCCATAGCTTAGCCTGGGGGTTTTCAGCCTGGCTGGATAATTGCAACGGCTAAACCGGAGATTCAGTCGTAAGGCCTGTTGGCCGAGTAAAAAGAGTCGCTGCCTGGGGCTCGGTTTGCTGTGGTGGGAAGGGATCTGTAAGCATCTCGGAAAAAGAGTGGGGGCCGATGGGAGGAATATCTTCGGATAGCGAGGTGAGGAAAGTCTGGGCGGTAGCAGTAGGCGTTAGCATGCCCGGAGGGGTGATTATAAACGGTTGGGTTTGCGAATATTGGGCAAATCCCCCGGAATAAGATGGGCTAGAAACAGAGGGTGGAGGGCTCGGACAAATGGCAGGAGTTGCCAATTGAGCAGGGGCGGACATGAAAGAATGAGATGCAAGAGAGGAAGGAGCGAAATGTACCTGCTGACTGGTCGGTGGTGGCATTTGGATCGTCTGGGACTCAACCGCAACCTCTGGCATTTGACTAGCAGCGGGTGTTTCCCCTTCGGCCGGTTCATGTGAAACTGTCCCAATAACACTTTCTGTGCGTTGTCTTTTCGCGGGGGGACACTCACTAACCTCGGCAGTCGGATCTTTCTGCTGGGGCACTAACCTGACCGGTTTAGCGGCCCATGTGCGCGTAAGTGAGCTCCTTGATATGTTAAAGCGCACATTAGTGCGGACATAGGCGAGATGTTGGGGGGCATCACCTTCCTGCGAAGATATCGCTCTCTCTTCCTCCTGCTCATCGGAACCTTCCGCTTCACTCTTGTTAGCGCTGGAGGTCGGGCTGGGATGGCCTTCATCCCAGTGTCTTTCGAATTCCTGGTCGTCCTTCAATTTATTATAAGGAGCCTTCAACTGCCCTGTTTCTTGGCGGTATCTCCAGAAAGCTTTTATTTTTTCATCGCTCCATTCCTCGTCCACTTTCAACTTGTTAAGCATGCTGCGCTCTATCAGAAAGTTGTCCCTGGCCACGGCCACTGGAAAGTAGAACTTGTGCCATGGGCCTCTGGTATCCGGCGTAGGGATTTGTGCCAATTCAACCAGATCTTCATCTTTATCAGTCCGGTTATTACGCCGCTTCTCCCAGTATGGTCGGGAAACATGTGTAACTCTCATATGCGGCTCAGGTAGGTCATTGAAAGGGTTGTAATCCCACTTATCATTTACTAATACTAGCCCTAGGTGTGCCAGCTTGTCCCCTAGCAGCTGATGCAATCGCTTTTTGACAAGCGTTATTGACTTGAAGCTCTTCGGGCAACTAAAGAATCCCTTCTTTTTGACCCTTTTGCTACTACAAAACATGAAATCAATGACGCATACCTGCCGGTAAACCTCCAGCGCGAGCACTTTATCGGTGATGCAAGCCGGGAGCAGGAAAGACTTGCCAATAAAGCCCCTCATTCGAAGGATCGTGAAATCCTTGCCCAGGAACCAGTCGCAAGCGGGGATGTAGCTTTGCAGAAATCCAGTCTGCTCAGTGTTAAGCCGGACGATATCACCCTCTCCGATCAAATCATTCAGGACCGGGGCTATGAAATAGTCCGCGAAGGCATAGTAGTCATATGTTGCGGAAAGGTAGGGTGTCCATGTAGATACCGGCTCGTCAAAAAATAGTGGGAAAAATCGGGCGAAGAAATCCAGATTCTGATGCAGGAACATGTGGACCAGGTAGGAAAGAAACCTAAATTTCTTCTCCGCCTGATAATTCTCTATTTGCTGTATCATTTCCTCGACCATGAACTCGGCAAAATCATACCAGAAAAGTTCATGCTGCCTGCGAAACTGTATTGCAGGGCCCAGCTGAAAAGCCTCGATCTTTTCATCGGAATCACGGCCGCAAACAAATGCCAGCATGGATATGGGGTCCTGGAGGTCATCGCGGAATGAACCGCGCAACAATGGGATGCTCGGTGCCTTAGCGGACACGATACCCTTCTTATTAGTCTCCTCTAATAGGAAATCGGAGCCGGTTTTCATCCTTTTCCATATCCTTTCCCCTTTGCTTGGGCGGAAATATTCGATTTTCTCCTTTCTTTTCCTGGGGTCAGGAATGCATAACATATGCCAGATGGCTTCCGGGCCGATATGAACCCTTAAATTGCGACCCTCAATGCAGTGGGTCTTTGGATTATAGCGTTGAACAGCTGCGTCGACTACCTCCGGGCAATAGTGCACGAATGGGACCATGTATTGTGGCAAACCGCTATACCAGACTCTACTTGCCGTTGCCTTCTCCGCCGCTGGTGCTGATAACCTTGCGCAAGCCGCCTCTCTAAGAGACTTAGGGTTCCTAGCCAGCTTTGGATCGTAGATATTAGCCCACTTTTCTCCAACCTTTTTATGGTTATTCCACTCTTTGGGCTTCTCTAGCTCCTCTGTGTTGGGTCTCCTCACCTTCTGGGGTATACCAGGAGTGGCATATGCTACATCATCGTACATGTAAACCTCAGCCGAAGAACGAATAGCCGAATACAGTTCCTGGCTAATCCCTTCCTCTGCTGGCTGAGCTGAAGATTCCGCCATCTTTCTTCGCGGCAGAACTTGAAGGTTCGCTGGCCTTTGAATACGCTTGCACTGGAAATACAGACATGAAACACTTCGCGCACTCCTTAGCTTTTTGGAAAAAGACTTAGGGACAATAAGCGTTATCATGCAATAATAGCAACTTTCCTCAAGGTGGTAGGCGAGCGCGAGCCCTTGCATTTAATTCGGCATGTACCGTTAACTCCACAACTCATGCAAGATGAGCTGATTGCTTTTTCTGAGGTGGCTGGATTTCATCATTGCTTTTAGAATATCGTGTGATACGCCCTGATTTCCTTGGAAATTGAGCTTGCAATTGGCCTCCTTGCGTTGTGTTAGCATGTACCGGTAATTAATATCCCAGGCCGGAATGATTACGCCAAGCAAATGATCACCGCCTGAAAGAGATACGAATATCGCCTCGGGCTCTGGGATGCGCTTGAGATTTGACACCATAGCATACGACCATACATCCCTTCATCAGCAAGTGCCACTCTTTTAAAGCTCAATTAATTAACTTGATTTAATTAAGCATGCCTTGAGCCGTGCTACCATGCGTGTGCCAGCCCAAAACGTGAACAAACGCAGACTCGGCCCTCGAGATAATAGCCAATATACATCACGTTGCTTACGACGGACTGGCATATGTCTTGTCAATTTTCTATAAATAGGCCAGTAGATAGAAAACATACACACTTTGCGTCGAGAAGTGATAGGCAAGTAGAATATTGCTAAGCGAGTCTTTTCATAGGTTAGGTAGTAAGCAGCTTTCGGCATACTTAGCAGATTTAGGAATAGTCCTAGGAGAGATGGATACTCCCATTCGCCTGACCTCCTTCAAATCACAAACAACATTTGTAGGTGAAATCTCCAACAGGAGGCTTAAGAGAATGACGAAGAACAAGCACTCGCTGGTTTTAGTAGCCATTAAGTGGGTTCTCAGCAAAGACTGTGTGGAGTATGAAGATAAGCATCGGGTGAACACCGATGTGTGCTCACACTTTGTGGCGTCTATGCTGGACATTTGTGTCCCTCGGCCGCTTGTATTGAAGCTAGTCAAAGAAATCTTCTCGAAGAAGTACCTGAACGGGCTTGGCGAGGTTGTCACACATGCTGCGTATGGAATCGGCCTGCCATCAGCCAGCGACCTACGTCGCTATATTGAAGAAGAAGCTGTCGTGGCTTGGCTACCATTCCTTAGCGGATTCTGCCTGCAGACCCGTGGTCAGCATCAGCAAAGGGTTACCCAGGCTCTTCACTTCCTGTTCAGAAGCTACAATGTGATACCATTCTACGACGTAGAGTGGTATACTGACTTCAGGGACCTGGTGTACCCACCGCCGACGACAGCCGCGCTTCATGATGCTGCCAGTGCCACCGAGGAACCTGTTGATGAGGAGGAAGCGGACGCTGTCTTGAATGCGTCGGTTGCTGCTAGCCACTCCTGCGGATAAATGGTCCCCTTGCCTTGGTGTTCGTTGATGTAACCCCTTTGCTCCGTATCAGCCTGATAAAAGGCCAACGTATATATATATGCTCTTATACTTTGTATATTTGAAAATCGGCATTCATGCCATTTTGTAACTCAGAAACATGTATATAAAAATATACGTCTCTTTTTGTTGTGAAATTTTATGCTCCTGTTTGCTTCTGCATACAATTTTTTCTGGGTTTGCCAATTTTGTATGTTTTGTCTCTGTTTATGAGCATACTTTTGTGTTTTAAGAACTCCAGTGTTTTACCCACTAACAATGATAAGCGAATACATAACAAGTCAATTGGTTTAGCAAAAGGATAGGCCAAAAATAGGAAAGGAAAAAGAAAAAGCGTTATTTACAACTGTACAGGGTAGGGCTTGACGCTTAATGGAACAATTTAAGGTGAATCCCATTAACCGGGATTCCTAGGGGCTCCTGTTCCATATTTTCCAGCTCGAAGGCATTGTGTTGCATGCACCGAATGATCTTGAAGGGTCCTTCCCATAGGCTATCAAACTTACCATGCTGACCTGGCTTCGCAGCCCTGCTGTCGTATTTTAGCACTAAATCTCCACTTTTTAGGCCTTGGTCGGAAGCCTTTTTGTCAAACCACCGTTTGACCACCTGTTGACGGCCAGTCATGGCCTTTAGGGAATTCTCCCTTTTTTCTTGTACTTCTAATAGTTCGGCAAGCCGAACTTCCATGGCGTCATTCTGTTCTATCTCAAGAGATTTCAACAACTGTATCGCCGGAATTTCCATAGAGATAGGTAGCAACGCTTCTTTCCCATATACTAGCTCATAGGGCGAAGTCTTGAGGACTTGTTTAGGAGTTATGCGGTTGGCCCAAAGTGCTTTTCAGAGGTTTTTGTGCCATTCCCTTTGGTGTTCTGAGCCCACTTTTTTGAGGAGTCGGACTAAACTCTTGTTTGTTGACTCGGCTAGGCCATTTCCCTGTGGATAATAGTTTGAAGATGTTTTAAGGAATATGCCATTTTTCAATGCAAAGTGACATACCTTTGTGCCTACAAATGCCCTAGCATTGTCCGAAATGATCGTCTTCGGAGGGCCGAACCTCGTCACCAGAGCCTCGAGGAAGTCCACAATCTCTACCTCCGTTGCCTCTTTAAGGGGAACAGCTTCAGCCCACCTTGTGAAGTAGTCTGTAGCTGTTAAAATCCATTTATGTCCCGAACTGGAAACCGGGTTGATCATTCCGATAAAGTCCAAGCCCCATTGAGCAAATGGTTCATCCGCCACGATAGGTTTCAGGGGCATCGCTGAATTCTTCCTTCTGTCGGAGAATAACTGACATTTTTTGCAAGTCTTTACCAGAGAGTAGGAATCATTGAAAAGTGTGGGCCAGTAATATCCAGCCCGTAGGACTTGATGGCTATAGTTTTAGCGGAGAAATGTCCACCTTCGTCGCTATTGTGAAATGCGCCGAGGATCTTCTCACTCGGAGTAACCCATCAGAGCACACAATTGTACCTTTGAAAAGGACTCCTTCTATCGCGGTATCCGCACTCGAGCCGTAATACCTTCTCTCGGGATTAGAGGCCTCGCGTACTTCGTTCGCGATGAAGTTTATTCTATCTTTCACCCAATCGTCCTCCAATCCCGCATCCATTTATCGGACAAGTTCTGACCGTTCTCTTTAGCGTGCATCTCCACTTCCTCGTGGTTATATACCACGCACTTTGATAGTCCCGGGTGGGCCTCGACCTAATGTCATACTCCAGGATCTTGGTGATCCAATTAGCCCTTTTTTCTGTGATTTCTCCCTCCATGATGTATTCCCGCACACTAGAATGTGCGACATATACCAGGACTTTGCTACAGGAAATTAGATGGCGGAACTTTTTAAGCCCCTTTACTATTGCGAAAGCCTGTCTTTCAACGAAGTTATAATTCACTTCATATTCCTTTAAGGTTCGGGAATAGAACGCAACTGGATGCTCTCCCTTTCCTTCTCTATCTTTTTGAGTCAGAACAGTAGCGATACTAGACTTGCTACTGAAAGCATACATTATAAAATCTTTATGTTGATCTGGATTGATCAACACTGGGGCTGATGAGATTGCTTCCTTGACCTTCTCAAATGCCTCCCTCGCCTCCGTTGTCCACTTGAAAATTTGATCCTTTTTCAGCATTAGGGTGATCGGCCTAATTATTCCCGCAAAATTGGAAATAAATTTACTGACGAAATTTACTTTGCCCAGAAAAGACTGGACACCTTTCTTATTCACCGGGAGAGGAAGCTCCTTTATAGCCTTTACTCGTTCTGGGTCAATTGAAATACCTTCCTTCGACACAACATGTCCTAACAGCTTACCCTGAGGTACTCCGAACACACATTTCCTCGGGTTTAAGGAAATCCCGAACTCTTGGCACTTTTGAAACACCAACTCCAAATGATCGAAATGATCATCTTTAGATTTGGAGAACACAGTAAGATCATCCAAATAGATTAGGATAATCTTATTGATCAGCTCGCTAAATGCGACGTCCATAGCTCTCTGGAAGGTTGCCCCTGCATTAGATAAACCAAAAGGCATTTTAGCGTATGCAAACGTCCCCCACTTGGTGGTGAACGTAGTCTTGTGCTGATCTTCCTCTCTTACTCAAATCTGGTTATAGCCAGAGAAGCCATCCAGTAGAGAGAACATTTCCGATCCCGCGACAGTTTGGAGGATTGACTCCATAGAAGGCAAGGGATAGTGGTCCTTCAGAGATGCTTTATTTAGGTCTCAGAAATCTACGCATAAGCGGATATCACCATTCTTCTTTCGGACTGGTACCAGATTTGATACCCAAGTACTATGTTTAATTGGGAAGACAATACGCGACTCAATGAGCTTGGTTAGCTCTTGTGCCATCAAGGCTTCAACTTTAGGGTTGACCGGCCGCTGTTTCTGTCGGATTGGCTTCGCACCTTCTGTTAGCTCAATAGTATGTTGAATGATACCAGGATCATAACCTTCCAGATCATCGTAGGACCAGGCCACTACTCCATATTTCTCACAGAAATTGATAAGCCTTTCTCTATCTTGCTGTGAGACATCTTTTCCGACCCGAAGGTTCCTGTCATCGGAAACCCGAAGATTCTCATAATCACCTTTTTCCGCCACAAACTTCCGCTTATCATTTCGGGCGTCACTACAATCAAAATTTTTTTTGAGAGTAACCAATCCTTTCAGAAGCTTATTTGATTTCAGCTGCATAATTTGTCCCTCGTAGGCCTCAGTGATCTTTGGTTGGAGTTGATCGGCGAATTCCCCTGAGTGTTGAATAAACGAGGCGATGTGTTCATCGCTCTCAAAGACTTGCCAACTTTGGTCATTATCGGGTATTACTGGTCTAACCATCACTCGTATTGAATATTTGTTCCGAAGCAAGTCAGAGACAGGATCAAACTGAGCACCTATTACTGCCATGCGGTCTGCATCGCCATTCTACACTCGGGGAATGGTCAGGATGTTGAAAGCTTCAAAACTTTCTATAAGGTCCCAGATTCGATGCCGATAGGATCTCATGCGGATGTTCTTTGCTGCTGAGACTCCTCGGACCTGATTAACTACCAGTTCTGAATCTCCGAATACAATCAACTGCTTGATACCCATTTGTTCCGCTAGGCTTAGGCCCTGGACTAGACCCTCATATTCAGCTTCATTATTTGAACAAGCAAATTGGAATCGGAAGGCCCTCAGCAACTTTTCATTCTGTGGGGATATTAGACATATCCCTGCTCCGGCTCCAACTTTGCTCCTTGCTCCGTCGAAATATAATGTCCACAGCTTACTTGCTTGGTCATCGTCGGGCTCTTTGACGACCTTCGGAAGAACCTGGTCTTCGTCATAGATCACATATGTGCCTAAACCGGTAGCATGATAATTTCCGAAGGGATCATTATTTATATGTTCACTCAACAGAGCATCTTTGCTATCACTTCGGTCTCCGTTGACCTTCTCCTCCTCCAGCAGTTTGACATTGTACATGTCTTGCTTGGTGATGGAGGTATGTGCGGCTTCAAAGTTAATCAGGGCCTCGTTTGCCACATGTTCGGAATGCAGAGCCTCCGATTCTATCTTCATCTTTGCGCCATGTTTGGTCCTAAGTATTAGATGTGACCAATCTAAAGACAAATAGCCGCCCACTTTTGAAGTAAACTCTCGAGAAAGGCAAAGAACAAACATAGGCGGAACATCTATGATCACTGTATCTTGCGGGACCATGATACTCGGGCAGGCAAATAGAGTCAGCGGAAGTGCTTTGATGACACCCACAGTATCAACCTTATTTCCATCTAGCTGCATCACCCCTTTCTTCATAGGTTCGTAGCTGAGTCCCAAGGCTTCGGCTATTAGTTTTGGCATAACCGTGGTACTAGCGCCATAATCAATCATAGCGTTGTGTAATAGTTTCTCCCCTATAATGAGAGTCAAGAAGAAGGGTTGAGGTTTTGGCCTACCTCCGACGTCTGCATGGGATTCCATCGCTTTGTTTGCGAAAACCTTAGTTGGTGGCATTTGATAAACCGCCTCGGTACTGGCCAAGGGCTCGGTTAGTGCTGGGTCCATCTATTGCTGAAGCGCTTTTTGGACTATGGTCTTCTGCTCCGGAATAGCTAGAATGTCCCATAAAGACATATTAGCAGGTGATTTCTTCAACTGCTCCACCACGTTAAGAGGTGAGGAGCTCGGAGATTTCTGCTCCTTGGATTTTGTTATAATAATTTCCTTCCGCCGTTGAGGAGACAAGGATTCGGTCGGCCCACCAGGAATTTGATCCGAAACGTCTTTGCATTGCAGACTGTCCGAAAGTGAAACCACGGCCTCACCGGTGAATCTTCTCTTGGAGCGTGTATTATAGTCAGACTTTACCCGCGGCGTTTCGGCAGTGGACGTGTCATTTGCAAACACCATTTCCTCGTCTTCCATCCATGAGAAGAGCGCATGATCAGGAACAATGTCGGACTCTTGCTCTAGGGACATTCCTTGTATTTGCGCGGTAAGGACCGCATTCTGCATTGCCGGGGCATATTTGTATTCTTCGTTCTCAGTCGCAATACCTTGACTATGTTGCTATGCTATCCTTTGTTGTAAGTTGCCATGCGGACAATTTTGGGGCATATGCGCATCGTTGCAAGGGAAGCACCATGGATTGATGTCATCAATAAGATTATTTTATCCTGCAGTTAATTCTCTGCTAGAGCTTGGCGATGCTCCTGCTAGTGGCGTAGGCACCGGAACTATTTGGTTCATAGCCGCCGTTGGTGGGTTAGTGCGATGCGCATTTTGATATTGATTCTGTTGATAGGTAGGTCGCCCACCTTGATAGTTCTGATACGCAGGCCGCGGAGGCATTGCTTGATTCCGCTTGAGCGTTGTTATATCATTCGCCATAGTTCGTAGCATCTCCTTGAGGTCGCCCATCTCATTCTTCGGAGAACTCGATGTAGAGGCCAAGTTTTCAGGAGCGGCTGTATATGAGTACGCTGACTGGGGAGTTGCTGGCGCACTGGTCGACGCCACCTCTTGTGCCACGTTTGATATCTCAGGAAATATCGACATAATAGGTCGAGGAGGAAATTTTCCGCAGTCTATCAAGTGATTTTCTGCTTTGATAGCGGTGGCATATGCATCTGGTAAAGTGGCTCCTCCCAGAGACTTGATCATCATAGAAATGTCGGGATTGATGGACTTCAGATAGAACATGAACGCCAAATCTGGGGTCGGGCGGATGGTCACAGGAATCCTCCGCCAACTTGAGTGAAATCGGGCATTGAAGTCCGTCAGAGCCTCCTGGGGTGCTCGTTTGATGACGGATAACTGATAATTTAGCGAAGAACGATCTCCGTCATTTGAAAACCTTTCATAGAATGGATCTCCGAGGTCATCCCAAGTGCGAATGGTATTAGGAGTCAGTGTTCGGTACCACTCCAGGGCTTTGCCTTTGAAGGACGCAGCAAGGAGCCTCAGGGCTACATTCTGCGCTGTGATACCATGTACCAGGCATACATCCGCTACATCCTGCAAGTGCTCTGCTGGCATTTTTGTGTTATCTCCGGCGAATTTGGGAAGAGCTTTCAGGGCCGAAACCGGAATGGCACCCCAAACAGCAGGTGCTACCGGAGCTACCAGGGGACTCCCAGCATCCCATGCTACATAATTTCTGTTCACGGCCGGCAACATGGTGAGAGGAAAGGGTGGTGGGAATGGAACGGTTACTAACTGATTTGCGGCCTGGACTGTCCCGAACGAAGGGACTAGTAAACCTGGGTTATTTGCAGTTTGGGATCTAGTTACAGGCCGATGGCTCATACACCCTTTTAGAAGACGATTTCATTAGTTTGGGTCCCACCGGGCGTGCTAGAAAAAAGGGACAAACTGTTGACGCCAAAATTTGACGAGGTAACAGTGCCTTTATGGGAAACTCAGTTCAAGGGGGACCCCTTTGCGCCAAACTGAGTGACCTCCGGATTTTAAAGAAGCCGACTTCTTCTATATAATGGTTTTGGAAAGGGAAAAGGAAGCAGATATAATAAAGAAACAATAATCTAAGGCGATGTGCCAAAGCTTTCTGATAGGCACGATAAATCATAGACTCAAGGGCCTGAATGTTATTGATATGTTCCAAAACACCGGAAGTTCAAAGCAATAGCATAAACAGTTCATTCAATTGATATAAAACAGTATCGCATACATTCTTACTGCTAAGAAGAGTCATTAAGACATGATTTAGACCAGCAAGTTTGCATTCAATATATAGAAGTCTCCTCAAATGAAATGCTTAAGACAATAAAAAGCACAGTTCACAGTTTAATTAAGACATAAAAAGTAGAAAGGCCGAACAATAGGCACAGTCTGAAAGTATCTTGCAAATAAATATGCAAAAGAGGCCTGGCGTCTCTTGCTAAAACCAGTATTCTTCCTGTCAAAAATCTTGTACCATTGTCCCTCAACAGAGGGAGTATATATAGCCGGAGAGCAAAATCCTACCGCCTAGAGAGTTGTAACAGAAAGATTCCACAATCTCCCGTAATGATGCCCAAATAAGAATATTCCCAATGCCGTTATGAGAGCAGCCAATCTGGGTACATCCACTTGGTCAGTTACAGGCGTGCCCTTTGAAATGATGGCAGTGGTCCCAACTAGGCTTCGAAACGACGAGTGTCGTCCACCGCCTTAGAGAACCATGGCGAGCAGCAGTCAATGACACCATCCCGCTCGGCCATCTCACAGCTTGCTTTGATAATCGATGTAAGGCACGTGGCAGCAAACCGCGGACCGAATGAAAACTCCTCCTCCATCGACCGGGGGCTTGCGGAGAAGTGACACGTGTTCAGGGGACGGAGGCTACTTTGAAAACGGGGAAAGGCCGCATGAACCGGGTGGCGAAAGACGCGTGGCCGCGTTTCGCAACCCGTGGTGCTCTCGTCCCTGCTGTTGTTTTAAAAATAGCGAACCGCTGACACGTGAGCAGGGGCCCCGCCAGGAAATAAAGAAGGCCAATAGAAATCCTTCGCAGCCCGCCACAGCATACTCTACTCTTGCTAGGGAAAGATTGCGATACACCGCCACGTACAAAGATGTGGGCCCCATTTCGCAACCCGTAGGAAACATAAAGCAATCATAAAATGAAGAACCCCGCAGGCGAGACACGTGGGTGCCCAGTGCAGCCTTTCAGGAGCCGAATGGGGAGCCGCTTGCCAAAGTTACGAAGCAAGGAATGCACAACGGGGGAGATCAAAACCTGCCGGGAAGCCGAAAAAGACACGGAGACGCGCAGGCCAGCGCACGAATATATGCAAAAAAGGGAACCCGAAGGGAGCTGCTTGGAATATTATTTCAACACTTTTCATCAAATCTCTGCTCAATAACATACCATAAGTCTTTGGGATGTCTACCACTTGGACATCTATATTGGTTTGAATCCTAGGGTCTGATCCTACTTGGACATGTACATTTTTCAACTCCCCAACTATGTTAACTTCTGTTTTGTCAAGTTGGATGACCTTGTTAGTTTGGACAGGGTCCAACCCCAATTTCTTACATATAGAATATGGCATGACATTGCCTGAAGCCCTTGAATCCAACAAACAATTATGTAGATTCTTCCCACAAATTCTTAAACTCAGGATAAATGGTGGGGTATCTACCTTATTTTTGTACAAGGCTGCATTCATGTCTGCAGTAGGTGCAACCTTGCTTTTTCCTTTTGATTTATCAGCTAGTTCTAAAGCTTTCAACACTATTTCCCTTTGAGCAGGGCACCACTTTAAGATGTCAAAGAATGATAAAGAAATTTTTTGTCTCTACATCTCAGAAACAACATCAAATTCTATATTATAACTTGAATTACTTTTGAAAATGGCAGAGGAATTACCCTTATTATGGAAGTCAGGCAGGCCATTTGGTGGAGGAGGATTATTATCAGCACCTTGATTTGGAGGCACCATGTGATTAGGGGGTGCTGATGTAGTGAATGGACCCTTATTCCGATTTCTCAGGAAGTGTCCTCCTTTTGACTGAAAGGCTTGGGCATCATATGAATCTTCCTCTGGTTCATTCTCCTCTTGCCTTGGGAATGAGGGCTCTTCTTCAAAGAGGTCATAAGCCATTGCAATATCCATTGAGTCACCTCCTTTGTTTGAATTCCCCTGGAATGTGTGGGCATCTTCGTGTGCCATCTTGACAAATTTCTCCATCTGAGGGTAGTTTACCTCAGAATGGGTCGTAGTATCATGCAGCCTGCACCAATTGGTCATAAAGTTGAGGTCAACCACGTTTGCAGTATGTGATCTCTCCTCATTTGCTTGATAGTTATGAGAAACTCCCCCATTATTGGGCCCGATATTCCATTGTCTGTTGTTACTTGGCCTTTGGTTATATCCTCTATTTTGATTCTGATAGCCTTGGTTAGAGGAATTTTGGCCTTGATAACTCCTTTGGTTGTAATTGTTGTTATTCTGATAAGTACCCTGATTGTTGCTGTTTTGATTAGGGTAGTTACCTTGGTTTTGGGAGGGGTTCAATTGAAGCTAAGCCATGTCATTGGTAACTTGAGACAACGTTTTCTTCAAGGTCTCCACCTCATTGGTAAGTTGGACTGTCTTTTCACTTTCAATAGCCTTAGCAATAAGTGGCTGATCAACATGATTTGGGGTTCCAACTTGGCTATGAAGACCATGGGGACCTTGAGGAACCTGTGGTTGTTGAAAAGAGCCAGGAGTCCTATTAGCAAAGAATGGAATAGGAGGTTGAGTTTGCAATTCAGATATAGGCCCATAGTGGGAAGGAGACATTCCCGGGATAGTATTGAGTAGAGGAGTTGGGCTATATGTCTGATATCCTATCGAAGGGAAACCTCCTCCCAGGCCTCCCTGTTGAGAACTGATTTGTTGCTGTAGCTTGATAGCTAGATGATAGACTTTGGATAGAGAGTCAATATCAGCTGGTTGATAAGTCCTTTGCAAGAATAAGCCAAGTAGGGGGTCTATAACTCTAAAGTAAGCTTGAATGGCACTATCCTCAGTGACTAGATAGGGATCTTGCAATCTCCTATACATTTGCTGGAATCTGGCATTGAACAAGGGCAAAGATTCACATGGCTCTTTTCTAATGGTGGAAAATTGGTGGTATAAAAGAGCCGGGTCCACATACACCCTGAACTGGTTGATGAAAGCATTTTCCAAATGTGTCCAGGTCAGGATCGAACCTTGAGGAAGATTAAGGTACCAATTGTATGCCATGTCCCTTAAGGAGTAAGGGAATAACCTACAGACTACATCATGGTGGGCTATCTAAGCTCTGGTACAAGCATCCTTGAAAGCTTGTATGTGCTCTTTAGCACTCCTTGACTCGCCATGAAAATACTTAGGGAAGAATTTCTTAGGGTTCTTGGGCATATCGTGAAAACCTCCAGGAATAGTCCCCAATGGAAAGGGATTATTCTGAAAGAACGCCATTGGTCGGGGGGTGGTGGTTGAGCCAGCTATTGTATGGGTTGAGCCAGTTGTGATGACAACTAAGATGGATTGGATGGTGGATTCATGGGTATCCACTGGGGTATTGGTCAAAAGCCTGGTGGAGTGAGCAGAGCTGATAAGGGTGGTACGATAGCTGCCCCAGTCTTGTGACTTTTGTGTCTTGTTGGGGTCTTGATTTCTATGAAAGGTGATGGATTTTCAGTTGATCAAAGAACTCTGTGGGGCCTTTCTGGGGAGGAAAACCTAGTTTTATCCAGTTTTCCCTTCTAGGCCCTCCTTCTAGCACCAGTTTCTGTTGACGGTCCTTTTGGCACAATCAACATGCAAACAAAATATTGCTACTCTGTTTCTCCTGAAAGAGAAAGATAACACATGTATATCTTAGCTCCCAAGGTCTTTATAGTTGGTTCTCAACTGTGCTGATGTTTCTCAATTGGTCAATGTAATAGTAATGTTCAAGGGGCCTGCTGGTGTTGAGCTTCTGGATCATTCTGAGATCAAGCATGAATTAAAACCTAATCTAACCGAGGTTTTTAAAGAAACAACAAAAGATAGGTCAGAGCTTTGGAATAGAAAAGAATGAAAATCCTTCTAATTTAACCAGACTTGCTACCTTTCAAGGAGTTTGTTAACTAAAACCGTAGAACAAAGTAAACTTGTGATTGACACACACAACCTTTTTCATTCACAGTGCTAATTCAAATAACAGATTTTAAGTTATCATTTAAATAAAACACAAAATAACATTTCACTCTTTGAAGACTTCACAAATCAAATGATCAAGTTAAGACAAATATCATTTAGGAACACAATATGAAGTAGATTAAACTCTGATTGCTTCTACTGTTAGTGAAACAAATAAGCAATATTTACAAAGCTGGCACAATCACCAGTGTACAAAGAATCTGTGATTCCAAATTGTTTCCAACTAAACTAAGAGAACTTTGAAAATACATTACAACCAATACTGAACTTACTACTAGAGACAAAGAAAAAAGAAGCTCTCATTACTATGAATCAAGATGGAACTCTATCTCCTTTTGCTTCAAAAAAATCCTACTCTATTACTGCTCTTAACTTTCAACCCTTCCCTTTTTAGTTCTAATCCTAACTGTCTCTTAAAAGTTCTAACCCTTTACAAAGAGGCTAGAATGGCATATATATAGAATATGCAAAAAGGAATGCACTGGCTATTGTTTTAGGATTTTTACAAAATATCTGCTTCTAGGAGAGTCAGCTTTCAGATCTTTCTGAGAAGAGTTAATGCTATATTCAATGAGAAGCCTTGCTGTCGGGTTCGGTGATGGCTTGACCTCAAGAGAAGCCTTTTGATCTTTTTGCAGCTGCAACATTTACTCTTTGTCTTTGTGTCCACCTTGAACTCTGCTAGGGTCGCCTTGAATGCTCCAAGGCACTTTACCATTAATACTGATCAACCTCTACCGGTGGTTACTATAGTTGTCCCTATGAGTCATAGATCCTTCCTTCCTTTGGCTTCCTTCATGATCCAAACTTCTGTTGTAGGTTGACCATCTTCTGGAACATCATCGGGCCTCCTTGTAGATTTGAACATTACACTCGAGCCAATCCGTCACCTCCCTAATCTCAGAATGGATCGATCTCACTTGCATTATGTTGGTCTTCTTACATAGGGACGGTCAGTCGGTCAATAGGTCATCTTCTTCTGATTGGAGGAACAGAGGCCACGTAGGATTCCTTGGCAGTCAAAAGTGGTTTGTATTGAATCAAATATCGGTGAGACACTCATCATGTCTCCTCGATGTGATTATCGCTTTTATCAACCATCGACATGACATTAGACAGTTGACAAGACATTTTGGCGAGCTGAAGAAGTCATATCGAGCTCACAAAACCTATCGGCAAGACTGCATGTTCTCGGCATGACCACATGGCGAAGCCCTTCCTCCCTCGGTGAGCACATTCTCATGTCGGGGAGACCTCATCATTTTGGGGAGACCTTATGCCGAAATCCTCTTCCCTTACCGAGCCCCTCCTTGTTTACAACAAGACTCCTTAATGTCATCCAGAGGCTATGGTGAGTTCCCCTTGTAGCATCTCCCGTCGCTGAGAGGTAATCAAGACATCTTACTGAACCCATTCCATCCACTCAGAGTCTCCCCAAGTTCCTTTTATTCCCCCGAGCTGGGGTCCTTTTGCTTCGGTGTAACCTTCTTTCTTCGCCAAGAAATTTTGGTGAAGGCATGATCCTTTGCCGAGCTCCATTTTTTTGGTGGGACATTCCATTGTCGGGGAGACATCATAGTGACCCTTTTGTTTTCTTCGCGAGCCTATTCTGTTTCAGTGAAACTCTCCGTATTTGCCTAGACCTTATGGAGAATTAAAAAATCATTTTCCGAGCTCAATGTCTTTCAGTGGGACCCCCCCTTTATGTTGGCATGACTTTCCGTGGTCAGGGAGACCTCTCAGCGATGCTGCCATCCTTTGCCGTGAGCATTCCCCTATCGCCCAGACTAGGGATCATCGGCGAGACCTTTCGCTGAACTCGCTTCCTTTCGTTGAGAGATCTCCATCGGTGGGACATCTTGCCGAAGCCACCTTACTCTCGGCAAGCTTCCTTTGTGTCACTGAGATTTCCTTTGGTCGGTGAGACTTTACACCAACTGAGGCCTCCTTTCGTCGAGCGCCAACTTTCTCTGGGCTCCCCTTACCTTTTCAGCGAGACATACGCTAATCGGCTAGACCTCCTGCCGAAGGAAAAATTATCGCCGGACCTAGACCTTTGGTGGGACCCCCCTTTTGTGCCTTGTCGGTGTGACCAAATGTATTCACCGAGACTTGCCTCTAAAGGAAAGTCTTTTGCTGAAGGGCACACCTTTTATCGGCGGTCGATAAGACACGAAGACTCTCGGGGAGACTCTGCACCGAAGACATAACTCCTGCCGAAGTGTCAGTCCAGCCCCTGCTAGTCGGTAGGACATAAAGAAGTCTTCGAGACTTCACTCCGAACTCAAAATCTTCGGCCCATATGTATTCTCTCTGCCGTCGACGATCGGTGAGACATAAGGATCTCGCTGAGACCTTTCGCCGAAGAAAAAAAAATCCTATGCCGATGGGAAGCTCCTAGTCACCGGGACTTTGATTGATATCTGGCCGATTGATGCTTGCACATGAATTTCACTCACTGTGACATCTCTGGGGTCTTGCCGACCTTTGCCTTAGCTAATTTTTTATGACCAATTAGATTGGGGAATGCATTCTAGCTGAGCTCCCTTGGCAAATATCATCAAGTGTAGGATTTAATCCTACAAAACAAATGCTTCCATTAGTCCCCAAAGCATTGGAAATATATTCAAATAAACTATCATGTTGCTTATGATTATTTCATTGAATACTTAGCAAGAAGGAAACCAATTCAAGTTGAGACAGAACCAAGATTTAAATCAGGTAGAACAGAAGACAAGCTCGGGCAGAAAACAAAAAAACCCCCAAGAGGAAAGCAAGTAACCAAAAGCAAAATAAACCAGAAAGAGAAAGGGGGACCCATTTTGTTCCAGAATAAAATGGGGTGGTTATGCAAGGCATAACATGTCGTAAGGAGAATCGGTAGTCAGAACCGTGAGCCACATCCAAAGCATTTTTTGGATATGACTCAAACCCAATTTTTTCATAAATTTCAAATGGATTATCCTCAAATTAGTATTTTTCTAAGATTTTTTGAAATGCTTAAACCTTTTTATGTCAAGATAAATCACACACACAACTTGTTGCTGTAGACTACATATTGAATTCTCCAACCATTATGATGTTTATCATTCTATATGTTGTGATTTTCATACTAACGATGTTTTGCAGGATTGTGGCATAAAAGCCCCACCAAAATCTTCAAGAGAGTTCTTATAATTTTTTTTGTGAAATAGAGGATGGCAAAATATTCTACAGGACATCATGCTTGGATGGTTCATGTGAGCATTGCAGTGGCTTGCAACGTATGCCAGTATGTCAACATATGGAAAGCACAAATGAGGTGGGACAAAAACTAGTAGAGTTCGAGAAGTATAAAACTGTGGCATACACTACAAAAGATGGGTTTCAAGTAAAAAGGTGTGATTTGGTTATTCAGAAGATTCCAGTGTATTAGTTTATGTCCATGTTTAGTGACAATATAGTGTATGAGTATTTAAGGCATACCCATAGAGCTCAATGGCTAGACACACAATTCAAGCTATGCAAGGACACCTTTCTAGTTGGCAACATAGTATTAGTGGTTGAGTTTGTAGAGAACTACACTCTATAGCCACAACGTGAGGTGCAGTGACAATATTACAACTCCACACAGGTTTCGATATTTTTGCAAATAGCATTCATTCATGAAACTGATAGTATGAAGGACCAAAGGAAGGTATTGAGGGAGTATCACTTTTATATTAGTGATAATCACACACATTCTCCAGAGTTCGTGCAAGGTTGCTTCCAGATGTTCTACAATTATTTGTATCAGAGGGGCATAGCATACAGTCAACATATCATATGGTTGGATAATTGTGCAACACAGTTCAAGAACTTTTGCATGTTTTACTGGTTGAGCAGGATTCATGTCATTACAGGTGTACAACATATGTGGAACTTTTGTGAGGCATAACATGGAAATGGGGAGTATGATGGTGTAGGAGCATGTGTGAAAAGAACATTAGCACGAGAAGAGTTAAAGTATAAAGACAGTGCAAAGTTGATAGATGCAAGATCAATCGTCGAGTGGTGTAATGCTTCGATGGGTCCAGGTAATGAAGGTACGTCTTCAATTCATAGATATTTTTGGTTGATGGATGATACTAACATTGCACTTGTGATAGGGGAAAATACTTGTTAGAAAATGAACAGCGAATAAAAGAGTGCAAATAACAACTAGAAACAACCTACACCTCAAGATTAGCTTAGTTGGATTCAAAACAAAATAAAAACAACAAATAGAGTGGATTCACGTTGTCTCGAATTGATCCTTTGGTTGGCCCTTCGATCTTTGATGTTGTATGCTCCTTTGGTGGCAAGAGATGCAAGCTATGAGATGAGATGGGGATGGAAAATGAGAGAAGATGGATGCAAGTATGAAAATTTGGCTAAGTATGGCTCAAGAAATTTTTTTGCAAGAGTTTAGCTAGCATAAATGATCTCCCATCAAAATGAGAGAAAAAATGGGTATTTATAGAGAATTTGAAATTCTCTAGAGAAATGAACGGTTGAGATTGAACCACCAAGATCAAGATGTAGGGCTAAGGTGAGTTGAGAACTTATAAACCCTCACATCTTGACATGTGGCATGTGAAGTGGCTTGAAAAAGATGTGTACAAGAGTTGGCAGGAGAGTACATGACATGGAGGTAGTACATAGTACCTTGGGATTGGGACACTATCTCCTCATAAAGGAGGTCCTTGTCTCCATGTGGGTGAGAGGACATGTGAGGAATTAAAAATTCCTCAAATATCCTTATAGGGATGAGAGAAGGAATTTAAAATTCCTTGAAATACATTGGGGGATTAAATGTGAATAAAAAATTCACATGGGGAATGAAGTGCCTTCTTCAAAAGGAGAGAGCCTTTAATAAGGTTAACTTAGGACACATTCCATAAATGACATGGGGATTAGGTTGACCTAATTAAGTGATTAAGGTTGTGCAAGTAATTGATTAGATAAATTAATGACAGATTAGAGGCAAGTGGGAAATTATGGAGGATGTGACCCTAATGATGATTAGGGGTGTGCACATCTTAATCATAAATTAATTATGATTAAGAAAGAGGGTTATATTGTTAAGAGGGGTTAGAGACCAACTTGCAAAAGTTGGAGGATGTGACAATGAGAGAGAAAGTGAGGAATTAAAAATAAATTTAAAATTCCAAGAGGTAATATGACTAAATTAAATAAAGTGATATATTTATTTAAATTCGAGAGGAAAAAGGGGGGGCAAGTATTTATTAAATTAAATACTTTAGAGACCTTATGTAAGACATAAAATATTAATAAAATGAGTGATTTAATTAATATCGGCAAAGAGGATGAAGTAGATGAGAAAAATGATGGTTAAGGAGATGTCTTTGACCGTATGGAAGTGGTCAAATTTAGATGTCTACATTTTTCCCCTTAGAAACACTATTAGGATAATAGGGTTTCGAAGAAAAAAAAATACAGACGACTCTATGGAAGAAGTGATCAGAAAAGAGATGCCCCAGCATGAGAGAGTTTGGATGAGCTGCTCGAATGGAGGGGAATTAAAGGGGGTGCCCCAGTATTGTGAGAGAAGGTTTATGGTGGAAGATTGGGAGGGAATGGTAGGGTATGCCCCCTCGAGAAGGGGAACGGAGAAGGAAAAGGGGCCCCGGGAAACTTCTCGAAAGTATGGACTAGTACATGTTGTTGGAAAGACCATGAAAAACCAAGAAGATTGGTGCTTGAACAGAGGAAAACAGGTAGACAATGTGTAAATGGCGGCCCCAAGAAGATAGAGGATGAGTGAATTAATTGGGGGGAAAAAAAGGTTAAAGAAAGGAAAAAAATTCCCTTTATTTTAAAAGGTAAAAAAGGGAGGGAAAAGACTATAAAAGGTAATTCTAAGAATTACCTCTCCTCATTTGGACAACTGTTAAGTGAGGAGGAGAGGGAGAAAAGGAGAAGATGAGAGGGAATTGCACGATGCTGGAATACAATACCGACATTATCCACCAGGGGGACGAGAGATGACAATTATTTAGTGAGTGTGCCATGCCACACTAGGTTAGTTCCAAAACCCACTTTGTGATTTTTGTCATTTTGTTTAAATTTTCAAAAAAATTAAAAATATGGGTTTTATTGGGGAGGGCGGTATGAAAAATGGGTAGAGGGGAAAAAAAAAGGTAGAATAGTGGGGGGGGAAGGGTTGAGGGACGGGTGGGAATCCTTACTTGGCCTGGGCGGGTCCACCAATGCCTAGGTGGAGGCCTGCTTGGGAACATGGCCGGGTTTTCCCGCCCGCGGCAGGGCAGAAGCCTGCTCGGTGACCTGGCAGGTCCGCCTGAGCCAGGGCGGGTCCACCCAGGAACCAGGGTAGGGTCATTTGAGAGCTCAGGCGAAGCAAGGGGCTTGGTCAAGGATTCGAGGGGCCTGACAAGTAGGGGGAAAGATGAAAAAAAGAGAGGGAAAACAAAAAACAAGAGAAAAATGACATAGTGGCTATGTTATGGATGCAAAATGTTGAGAGATTATAGACGCGCAAGGGGCGATCTGAGGTATTGAGGAGATGCATGATGGCGATGACCAAAATGGATCACCAGAGGTTAGTAGAGGTGGGACTATTCCACATGCTAGCTTATTCAACGATTAAGGCCCACAGGGCTATGTTGACATCCTTGATAGAGTGTTGGGACTCAGTGACATTGACATTCCATCTACTGAGTGGGGAGATGACGGTGACCCTAGAGGATGTTTGGTAGATTTCAAGGCTTCCCATAGCAGGGCTCATGGTTAGTCAGTGCTGGATAGCGGGTGAGGCACTGGATGAGTCCGTGCAGGTTGTATTTGGTGATGACGAGCTACCGATTCAGTGGCAGTAGCTGGACATGGGCAGATGCTTGCCTTGCAGGGTACTGACATTGTCGTTGTACCTAGCGGGGTTGATTAGTGGGATACTAGTGCTAGATTAGAGTGGTTGATTCTTGCATCTTAGGTTTGTCGAGGTGATCCGACACATCATTGAGGGCCGAGAGGGGCAGTTTGCGTGGGGGACCTATATGCTGGCGCAGTTGTACCGAGATATGGACAAGGTATGTTATCGATAGTCATTGAGTGTGACACACGTCACACTACTATAGGTGTGGGCTTGGGAGCACATCCGGGTGACTAGGCCGATTGTGCAGAGAACAAGATGACAGAGAGGCCGTAGCCTAGGGATGGGGGGCAGAGGAAGGAGCGATACTATGGTATCGGGATGTTAGAGATGTGGATGTGTGGAGGAGACGACTAGATGATGTGTAGGCGGAGATGATAGTCTGACGTCCGTATATGCTACGACACTTCAGGGGCTGGAGGGATAATGAAGAGGCACAAAGTGGTTACTTCTTTACCCGATGTTATATTATTGGGAGATGTCTGCGTGTAGTGGAGCTGTACAGACTTGATCGGGTGATGCAACAGTTTGGAGTGAGGCAAGATATTTCTGTAGGGCGGGTGATGTTTCGATGATTGAAACAAGAGTGGCTATGAGGGGCTAAGTTGGATCTGGATGCAGTGTGGGAGGAGCTGGAGGCACTGCAGTTTGTGCCATACCTAGGCAGGTGGGAGGGGCTGAGAGATGCAGGGACAACAGATCGATATCGTCTGTGGTTTAGGCAACATCCACCTCCAAAGATTACCCCAATAGTGCCGATTGAGGGAGTATTAGGGTTCAGATTAGAGGATGAGAGATGGCTGAGGGAGGAGGAATCGGTACCTCGAGGATGACAGAGAGGAGGTCAGGAGAGAGGAGGACAGCAGGGGGAGGGACAGGAGGTGGTTGGAGCAGCTGAGGAGCCAGTGAGGGTAGGTGGGAGGAGGAGATGATGATGCAGAGCCTGAGGAGGAGATGGAGCAGAGGAGGGAGAGGATGAGGCTAGGGCCTGAGGAGGAGATGGAGCAGAGAAGGGAGACGATGAGGCCAAGGTGACGACACAACAAGATAGGGGGTCAGAGGTCTAGAGAGAGAGGAGGCAGGAGGTGCATGCATACCTAGGAGGTTAGTGGTAGGAGAGAGAGGAGGAGGCCAAGGCCAGTGGAGCACGGGAGAGACTAGAGGAAGAGGTGGCCACAGGAGGGCAGCAACGATAGAGACAGGTGGAGGGTGAGGCCAGTGGAGAGTAGGAGAGGATGACAAGGAGAGGGGGAACCCCTGTGGTGATTGATGTGGATGAGATGGAGGCATCGACAGAGAGTGAGGGGTGTGAGCCATGGGAGATGGACATTGACTCTGATGTGTATGACATCCGATCACTGTCGACAACACCACCTAGAGGAGAGGATCCCGCGGTGGTGTTGAGAGAGACTCTAGAGAGACTGCGCCTCAGTGAATAGCGATTACGACAAATAGAGGCAGAGTGGGTCAGATTAGAGATAGAAATGAGTGAGCTATAGGCATGATTTACCTAGGGTGAGAGGGACTACTCAGATCTAGCCACGATGGTGACAGAGGTGGAGAGGAGATTATTGAGAGTGAGGGATGAGACACGAGATGGGGTTGTTGACCTGTGAGTTGAGGTGGAGAGGTTGCGAGCAGAGTTGGCTAGGGAGCATGAGGAGGGGGATGTAGTGAGATGGGAGAGAGACTGTTTGGTGGTGGAGGTGGGATAGGGTAGGATCCTTCAGAGACTGGGGCAGGGACTGTAGGAGATATAGAGGGTTTGCGGGGACAACTAGAGCGGTTATGGAGAGAGAGTAGATCTACACCGGGAGGGGGTCGAGCTCAGAGATAGAGTGCACTGTTTAGAATAGACAGTGAGGGATATGGGATTAATGCAGCCGAGAGAGGAGGAGATGAGGAGGGAGATACACATGCTATAGACAGAGAGAGATGTGGCCCAAACATAGGTACAAGTCATAGAGGTAGAGAGGGATGTGGTATAGGCACGTGCTCAAGTGTTACAGAGTGAGAGGCAGGTGGTAGAGGCAGAAGTTCAGTCCCTTCGGAGAGAGAGAGATGTAGTGGTGTCATAGGTGTCAGGCCTTCGACGAGAGTGAGATGCTGCTGAGTTGAGACTTCATGCACTCCAGAGGGACAGGGATGTGGCAGAGGCTCGGGCACTGGCCTTGCATAGGGAGAGAGATGCTGCAGAGGTACGGATGCAGACGATTCAAAGTGAGAGGGACATGACACAAGTTCAACTACAGGCAGTGCATGGTGAGGGGGGGCAGGGGCAGAGGTATAGGGGTTACATGCATAGTTATAGGCTATAGAGGCAGAGAGAGACAAGGCCACATAGCAGGTATAATAGTTGACACTAGCACAGGAGGCTTGGGGGCAGGAGTGAAGGGCCATTAGTGGGGATCGTGACCGGTATAGACATGAGCAGAATGCCACTAGGCATCAAGCTATGCAATGGGATGATTACATGCAAGAGGCGAGTTATTGGAAGTGTGCGTATGAGCATGTCATTCTAGATCCAGCACATCACACAACACACTACATTAGACAGGCACCATAGATGCCAGCACCATCCCAGTCATTAGGGACACATACCAGAGGGTTTAGTGACTATTGAAAAACTCCATCTCCTTATGGTGGTTACCAGGGGACCCCCACCCATGAGTATCAGGGGACTCCTACACACAGAGGGCGAGTGCCTGACTCTCCGTAGAGATCTGACATGGGTAGCTCATAGTAGAGCAGTCAGAGGGAAAATGACAGGATACTAGTTTTTTTGACAGACACAAGATGGAGGTTTAGTACTTATTGACAGAGATAAGAGGTTCTCTACATCTCTAGATTTTGTACCTTATTCAATGACACATGATGGACATGTGGTAGATTATGCTGGAGACTTTTGTGACGAAATGTACATTGTATTATTTTGATTATGATATGCGACAACCCTTATTAACACTATGCATTATGTTTTTTGTGATGGATGATTCAGTTTATGTATGCACATGTATATGATATTTCATGCTGATGTGGATAGATGATTTGGTTTATGTATGCACATGTATATGATATTTCATGCTGATGTGGATAGATGATTTGGTTTATGTATGCACATGTCTATGATATTTCATGCTTATGTGGATGGATGATTTGGCTTATGCATGCACATGTATATGATATTTCATGCTTATGTGGATGGCTGATTATGCATGTATTAATTTTGATAATGCAAGATGAATGTATGTATTATGTATATGTTAATATGGAAATGTATGGGTTAAATAAAACTATGATGCTTAATCTAATTAGTCTATGAACTATGAAATGTATTGAATCTATAATGTAAAATGAAATATGAATGAAAGATGAGTTCCTATAATGTAAACCTAAGTGTTAGTAAGGACTTGCATGGGAATGCAGATAGGCGATAGGTGTACTGTGGGTGTGATACTGCACCTGTCAAAAAACCATTGGTACCCTGAGAGGAAAATCAAGAGGGAAAAGAGTCAAAGTTTTGCACAACCTAAATCACAAGTCATGGGTCATGAACAAGGCTGGATGAAGAGTGTATGTTATGGAATGAAATGCAGTCAAGAACACAATTTTCCATCTTTGGAGCATTGATTTTTGCTATAGCAAAAGATACCGAATACCTTGATATGTAAGACCAAGGTGAGTTGGCATCCAATGCATGAAACAAACACAACAAACAAAAATGATATACCGACACCCCAAGGTCACGATGACCTTGGTCGGGCTAGGTATTGCGATAACCACAAACGCACAAGGATGCCCCAGCATAACACAAGACCTTATGGATCTTGGTGGGTACTACGTGGGACAACCAAGAAGACAACAACAAAGAAAAGATCAAGATACACCCCTATGTTGACAAGTCAAAGCACACCATGATATGATGGATCAAGGTGACCATGACAAGTGCTAATAGGGAGCTCAAATGATAAATGAAATCTAAAAACATCAAAAGATCGCAATCAATTTCAAACGTCCTTTGCCATAGGATCGAGGGGATGGAGGGAATTGATGTGGTCTGCTAGGAAGGATGCATCCTATTGAGACTGATGATGTAAACTAAACTAGAATGACCTAGTAGACGCAAGATGTTTTCCATTAACTAGATGTCTTGACCCTAGGGGATTTTCTTTTTGAAGAATGAGCCAGATGAAATGACACACCCTACAGACCTAGGGGCTCGGGGACTAATCAAAGATTAGCCTTGCCTACGTGAAAGCACAAAGCCCTCATAGTTCAGGAAAAGACCATGGATAAAGCAGAAAGAGGATGATGAAGGCCGATGATGGAAGACCAACACGGGATGGCCAAAATACCCCGAGGGTAGATCAAATGATCAACCTTGCCTACATGACAGCGCAGGGGTAACATAGTTTGATAAAGGATGCGACAAGATGAGATCTAGATGGAGACCAACACGATAGGGGGCTATATGAAGACACAAACTGACCGAAGATTAGACGAACGACATAAGCTCAGAGTGGGATACTGAAAAGCTCAGGATGAGGGATAGCCAAGATGGATCATCCAATGCTTAATCAAGAGATATACCAAGCGGCCGAGGATTGGATGGATGAGGATGAGAGGGCGGATGAAAGCATAAAATAACTAAGATGCCAGGTAGATAATGATTAAGCCCTCTACGGATGATGCCTGTTACCAGGTTTTTACCACCCCTACTTATCCAAGGTGCCACCAAGAAGTGATTTTCACTATAGGATGAATTTATGTCTCTTTACTATTTTTGGACTTTTTTAATGTTTTTGATCTTTGTTTGATTTTTTGATTTTTTTGATTTTTTGATAGGTGGGGTTACCAAGGGGACTTAGGTGTAGAACCTCTTTAGATGCATGATATTGATAGGTTGTTCAAGAGGCTCTCCTTCAAAGGTAGCAAGTCTATATTCCCTAGAGCCATATTCAGTGCTTATGATGTAAGGACCCAACTAGTTTGCCTCAAATTTTCCCTTTTTATCATGGTCTTGTTGGGTGCGTTAGTTCTCTTTAAGGATAAGATCACCAACCTGGAACTATCGAGGATGAACCTTCTTATTGTAGTTACGCTTGAGGTAGTTTTGGTATGCTTGTAGATGATCATAGGCTTTGATTCTTCTTTCATCAAATAACTCCAGTTGTGCAAGTCATGCAACACAAGCATCCTCCTCACTGATAAGGTTCTTCAGAGAAATCCTTAGTGATGGGAGCTCAACTTCGATTGGAAAGATGGCTTCGGCACCATATACTAAAGAATAGGGGGTGGCGCCTGTAGGGGTGTGGATGGAGGTACGATATGCCCAGAGGGCGGGATGAATATGGAGGTGCTAATCTCGACCAGTGTTATTGACAACCTTTTTGAGGATGTGGATAAGGGTCTTGTTGGTTGCTTCTGCCTAACCGTTACCCTGGGGGTAATAAGGTGTTGACCAACAATGTTGGATATGAAAGGTGTCATAGAGGTATTTCATGGCTTGGTTTTTAAAAGGTCTTCCATTATCAGAGAAGATGGTGGATGGAATACCATATCTGCAGAGAATATGGTAAAGGATGAATTTTGAAATTTGAGTATCGGTGATCTGTGTGAGCGGCATTGCTTCCACCCACTTGGTGAAGTACTCAGTAGCAGTAATTATGAATGTATGGCCATCGGAATATGGTGGGTAAATATTTCCAATCAAGTCGAAACCCCATTGAGAGAAGGGCCACAGTGCTAGGAGGGGTTGAAGGTCCTGTGTTGGAGCATGAATCAAATCCACGTGTTGTTGGAAGGGAAGACATTTCTTTATGAATTCACAAGCATCATGCTCTAATGTAGGCCAATAATATCCCACTTGGAGAATCCTTTTGGCCAAAGCCATACCATTTAAATGAGCCCCACAAACACCACTATGTACTTCCGTTAGTGCAGTATGGGATTAAGTCTCATTCAAACATCTAAGGAGGATTTCATCATACCCACGACGATAAAGCATATCACTGACGATAATGTATCAGGAAGAGCGATGAACGTAGGATTTGCGTTGATTGTGTGTAAGATCTGGAGGGAGAATATTATCATGCAGATAGGCGTATATGTCTTATTACCATGGAGAAGTGGGACCCACAATGTCACACACCATGTCAGTCTCAGGGATATCATATGTTGGGATTAAAAGTTGTTCCACAAGGAACTCACACTCTATTCAATTTTTAGGCATGTCAATCAGGGAGCCAATGGTAGCCATTGCATCAGCTGCTTTGTTTTGTGCTCTGGGAATTTGGTCAAATTGTATGAATGTAAAATATTTCTTGAAATCATCCACCATGTGCTTATAGGGTAAAATATTATCATCTTTTGTTAGGAATTCATCATTAACCTGCTTAATGACCAACAATGAATCACCAAAGACCCTCAAGTGAGTTATGTGCCATTGCTTTACAATTCGGAGGCCCGTGAGGAGGGCTTCGTACTTAGCTATGTTGTTGGTACATGGGAATGCTATCTTGAATGATTTTGGAATGTAGTCACCTTGAGGGGTAACCAATAGAATTTCCGTGCTTGACCCATTATGAGTATATGAGCTATTAAAATACAATATCCAAATAGGTGCTTCTGTAACTGTGAAAATTTCTTCATCTGGGAATTCAGTGAGTAGAGGGTAAGCATCCACTAATGGTGCCTCGGCCAATTGATCAGCTATGACTTGTCCTTTTATGGATTTACAATCCATGTACTCTATGTCAAATTCACTTAGGAGCATGAACCACTTAGCCATGCGACTAGTAAGAGTAGTTCTGGACAACAAATACTGTAGTGGATCAATTTTTGCTATTAACTTGACCAGATGATTGAGCATGTAATGTATAAGTTTCTGTGTGCTGAAGACTACTACAAGGCAAGATTTTTCCATGGGAGAGTAGTTTAGTTCATAGCCGACCAATATTCGACTAATGTAGTAGATATCTCTTTCTTTTGACGATTCATCATGTTGTGCCAACAATGCCCCTAGTGCGACTGAAGTGGCAGAGATGTAAAGTAGGAGGGGCTTCCTTGGAATAAGTGGCATCAAGATCGGTGGATGAGCTAAGTATTCCTTGATTTTATCCAAACCTGTTTGACATTGTTGGTTCCATCAGAAGGTGGAGTCTTTCTTCAGAAGATGGGTGAATGGTTGGCACTTATCTGCAAGTTGGTCTATGAACCGACGGATGGATTGCATCTTCCCTTGGAGACTTTTTAACTATTTCAGATTGCACGGAGGTGGAATGTCTAGAATAGATTTCACCTTGGTGGGATCAACCTAAATACCCCTTCGAGAGACTATGAAACACAATAGTTTTCCTGATGTAACACCAAAGACACTTTTTTGGATTTAGCCACAGCTTGTAATGTTCTAACCAGTCGAAGATATTTTTCAGGATGATAGGGTGGTCTGCTTAGGTTCTGGATTTTCCTAGCAAGTCATCAACATAATCCTCCATGATAATATGGATGAGGTCATGGAAGATGACAGTCATTTCCCTCTAATATGTCACCCTCACATTCTTGAGACCAAAGGGCATAACTTTGTAACATAAAGTACCCCAAGGTGTCATAAAAGCGATCTTGTGTTGGTCTTCAGGTGCAATCTGGATATGATTATAACTAGAGAAACCATCCATGAGGGATAACATTTCATGTCCTGTAGTAAGGTCGACCAACATGTCAATATTGGGTAGAGGGAAGTCATCCTTTGGACAGGCCTTGTTAAGATCCCAAAAGTTTGTGTAAACTTGAATGTCTCCATTTGGTTTGGCAATAGGTACTATATTGGAGATCCAATTAGAGTAGTCAATTGGTCTGATAAAACCTGCATCTAGTAACTTCTCCAATTCCTTCTTGACTAATAATTCTACCTGTGGATGCATTTTTCAGAGATTTTGTTTGATAGGCTTGGCATTAGGGCGAACGTCTAGATGATGAACCACTAAAGTGGGGTCTAAGCCTGGCATGTCTGAATATGACCAAGCAAAGTTAATGATACCCTCTTGGAGTAGCTACACGATGACTGGATACTCTTGCTATGAGAGTGACTTGGCTACATAGGTGATCTTGGGATTTTCAACAGTACCCAGATTAACTTCTCTAGTCTCTTTGATTAGGATGGATGATCGAGTAGATAACTAAGTTCCCACAAGGGGAAGATGAACATCTCCATCCTCCAGCACCTCTTTGAGGTTTTTGCTATCGGATGCATCCTTTATTTTTACTTTTCCAAGGTCAGGAAGTGCCTCAGGGAGGTTTTCACTAGATGACCATTTTTTATTTTTCTTGTTCTTATTTTTGCAACTGGAGTGTTTATCCTCCCCCAATCCCATGAGGTTGACATATGTATCTGCAGAGATACTAATAGGTGCGCTGTCACGTAGGTCCCAATCAATAACGTCAGGATGATGAAGGGATAGGCTAATGGTACAAATGGATAGGCATTTGAACATGGATGAGAGGTCTGTGTGATCAATGTCATAGTACGTGCGTATGATGGATTCCTCCTCAGGTATGTCTTCTAATGAACCATCATCCACAGTAACACTATTGGAAGTATTAGATGATGTTGTAGGGCCTTTCTAGCTTTTGTCATATCTGAGGCCTATATTCTTTGGCAGCTTTGATGTATCAATGGGTTGCAACCGCCCCTGTTCTTCTTTACCTAGGCCCCTGCCTTGGTAGTTATAATTTTTTGTGAACTTAGCTGACCAAGGGTATACTTCTTGGAAGTATTCCTTTAGAGGAGGATCTGGTTGGGGTTCTTCTCGGTATACCCATTGATTGATATCCTCTTCTAGTGCATCTATCTTGATACTAGGAGACCTAAAAGTGGTATTAGGAATTTTTTTTGCACTGAAGGTAATAGTCTTGTCTTCCTTTGGAGTAGCATGTGAAGGTTGACCGTAATCGTGTGGTGACGGTGGCATGGTTGCTATATTAAGAAAAATATGCATTTTGTATTCACCACACCCCTTGTCAATGATTTGGACTTTTGTGACTATAGGATTGGTGGTGGAAGATGGAGTGACTATCATGGTGGAGGGTGGATTAGCGGATGATGACTGGGATGCCCCCATTTCAACCCTAGGACAATAATGTAAATGGGGAAATGACGCTTCTAAAGCGCGACAGTATTCAAATGGTTGGGGGTCAGTATAAATGGTGATCTCTTGTCCATTAACTAGGAATTTTAGGCACTGATGCTATGTGGAGGGGATGACTTGCATGGCATGGAGCCATGGGCAGCCGAGGAGGAGATTGTATGGTAAGTCTAGATCAAGGACATGACAAGTAGTATACTGAACTACCGGTCCAACCTGAATAGGAAGACTGATAATCCCTTTAGAATTTCTTTCTGCACTATCATAAGCCTTGATTGTGATGATTTGGTTACTCAAATATGCTTGGGTATACCCCACCTATTTTATGAATTTTAGAGTGCATAGATTGAGGGCAGATCCATTATCTACCAGGACCCTTTTTATTTTATGACCGGAAACCAAGACTTCAATGTGCAATGGACGGTTGTGATTCGCATCAATATTTGACATATCGTTCTGGCTAAAGTGTAGCTGGTAAGAGAAAGCTAGGTGTCCCACTAGGGATTGGAATTGTGTGGGATCAATGTCATTAGGTACATGGGTTTCCTGTAAGGCTCTATTGAGAATTTCTTGATGTACAGGAGAAGACTTAAGCAAATCAAAGATGGAGATATGAGCGGGGGTCTTTCCTAAGTGATCAAGAATGTTGTACTGAGAGTTTACAGGAGTTGATTGAGTGGATGTGGGGGCTACCGAGACAGTAATGCAGGAACGTTGCGTAGTAACAACACATTGAGGATCTTTGGCTTTAACATGTATCATAGACTCACGAGGTTCTACCTGCTCAATGTAATGGACAATGCCATCATAATTGAGGGGTACATTTTTATAGCTTATATTATTTGTGCTATTGTCTTGGGGATTGCTGCTAGAGGTGCTTGCACCTTGATTATGGTTAGGGAAGGCGTTTTGGTATATTTGCAATTGAGCATTGAACGACGAATCCTGACTAGTTTCGACTTTGATATCTCCTCGATTGATAAGATCTTGGACATAGTTTTTGAGACCTTGACACTTATTTAGAGTGTGTCCTTTGATTTTATGGAACTCACAATATTCATTTTCCCTAAACTATGTAGGTTTAGGTTTGGATTCATCAAGTGGTTTGGTGACAGGATACACAATCAGATAGTTGACTTGTATCAACTTATTGAAGACAACACTCAAAGGTTCTCCTAATTGAGTATACTGGTGTTTGTCATTCCTCTGACTGTTCTGGTTTGGATGTTGAGGAGGATGAGATGCCCCTTGTGGTACTAATATGGCATTAGGTACAAATGGTTGTTGTCTCTGGGATGTATTAGCCACCTGAACATGTTTAGTATCAATGACTCCATCATTCACTACATTTTTGTTCTTGTTCCAAAAATGAGACTTATCACCGGATGGCCTTTCTCTGTCATAGTGGTGTATCTTGATGTGCCCTTTGGCAATAAGGGCGCATTCGAGGATGGGTCCCTTTTCCACTATCTCAGCGAATGTGGTGACACAGTGTAATCTAAAATTATGAGCCATGTTGGGATGAGAGTTTTCCACGAAGAGGGTGACCATATCTTTCTCTTTGAGAGGGGTTTTCATTCGGCTCGCTAGTGCATGCCACCTTTGTAGGTAGCTAGCAAAGGTTTCACCTTACCGTTGTTTCTCTTTAAGGAGATCCAATGTATCAACGTCCTTCTCCAAATTAAGGAGAAGTAGGAGACAAATTTTTCTGAAAGATCTGTAAAGGTTTTTATGGACCCTCATTCTAGACCCATGAACCATTCTAGGGCATTTCTTCTCAGGCTCCGTGGGAATAGGCACAAGAGATAGTTTTCATTGTGGATAACTTCTTGACACTGGGAGTAAAACTCTTGCAAGTGGGCCTTAGGATCTTTGTTTCCCTTGTATTTGTCAAATTTTGGTATCTCAAAATGTTTAGGGAAGGGGATCAATGAGATGGAGGGATCAAATGGATAGGGATATTTGTCTTCAAATTTGAACGATTGTTTTCCAGTCCTAGCTTGAAGATCTTTTAGAGCGTCTTTGATTTCTAATAGATCTGAATTGACTGGTAGCGTGAGAGCCAAGGATGGGTTGGATGGATATGGATGGTAGGACGATGAAGGATCCTACTGAGAGAGTGTCAGAATGTTGAGGTATGGATTTTGGTAGTGAGATGATGACATCCCTTACTGGTATGCCAAGGGATTTTTTTGCTACGGGGGTTGTTGTTGCGAGGTACAATACAGATTGGTTTGATAAAAATGTGAGGTAGGCTATTGAGGAGCTTGGATGTGATGTTGTAGATTGACCTGCTGATACTGAGGGTATTGTTGCAACTGTTGGGAGGCTGCATAGGCTGGTTGCTGCTAGGACTAATGTTCATTATGGTAATAATAATGTTGGGGTGGTTGCTGATGTGATGTCAGATGTTGCGTGGGCTGAGATGGGATATTGTATTGTGTTTGAGATCATAGACGTAGAATGGATGCAAGGAACAGAGATATGGTTTGAGTGGGAGGTTGAGACAGATTGCTTTGTGATTGGTATGGTGGTTGTTGTGAAGAGAATAGAGGGTTATATGGCGGTTGTTGCTGTTGGGGTGGTTGAGATAACATAGGGGTGTTTTGCAAAGGAGGTTGTTGGGTACCAAAGGGAACATTTGGTTGGGATGTACCTTGTGGTAGTAAGGGAGGTGGTAGGTTAGATTGGGGAGGATGTGGAGATGTCTACGAAGGAAATGGTAGGTTTATGGCCCCAGGAGGTGGAGGAAATGCAATAAAAGGGCTGCCCCCAGTGTTGAAAGGAGGTGGATTCAAAAGGGGTGGTGTCGTTAGCATTAATGGCGGCGGTTGCAGAATGTTTTGTGGCATGCCAAAGGAAAAAAGGATCGTTGGGGTCAGCTATTTGAGGGGCCCCCATGACTGAAATTGTGGGATGTGGGGGATTGCTAACGAGATATAGAATGGCATTGCTAAATTCAGGGTGATGCCAACCTTCTAGTGGAGGAATATTGGGGACGTATGAACTACCTGGTGCGTTTTGTGAACCTTGAGGTACGTTAGATGTGGAACCACTATATTTGGATAAGTCAACACCTAGTGAAAGTTTGACCCCTTTTTCAATGAGATGCACCAAGATTTCTTCCACATGTCTTTCGAACATGCGGCCAGTCATTTGCACATTAGTAGGGTTACTAAAGTGTTTCTCAAATGTAAGTTCGGGTTGGTTGACCCTGTTCTCATCCTCGGGTGGTGATGTGTTTTGACCATCAATATTAGATTGTAAAGATGTACCATTATGCGGATCTCGAGGGATGTTCGCACCATTATGGGGGTCTTGTGAGGCATTAGCTGTGTTGTTTGGATCTTGAGGGATGTTTGGTTGGGAATTTTGTGCTTGTTGTTCAACCATTTTCCTTGTCTGTGACCGAGTTTGAATGGGTATGCAAGATGATAGAATAGATTAAGATGCTAAGATGATTAAGATGATGATGAAAGGATTGACCCAACAAATTAGTTGATGAGGATGTGGTTCAATGGGATTGATTTGGATGATTGATTCAACTGAAATGGATTTTTTTGATGTGATCGGATTGGGTTGATTGGTAGATAATTGGTCAACCTAGATTCGATGATATGATGATTTGATTTGGATTGATGATTAATTAGTATGAATGATAATGATCAGGATCCGAAACTGAGTTCAAAAGTGATCCTTGGCAACACTAGGTGTTGATTAACCGACTAAAGGGGGGATGTATGATAACGGCACCGAATCCAACTTGAGATAGAAGTGGATTGATTGGGCCGACAAGGATGACCAACTCAGGATGGATGAAAATCCTAAGTCGGTTGTGATAGATGACGATTAGAGATGAACACCTAGGTCAATTTGGACTTCTTTAATGAAGTTTAATCGAAATACAGGTGATCTGAAATAGGAAAACGATAACCAGAATGTGGGTTCAAAATGGGTAAATGAGGACTTTGAATGGGTGAATGGATGCTTGAACTGAGGTGATGAACGTTTAGGATAGAAAATGGACTTTTGAAATGATTGTATGAATGTTTAGAATGGGGAGACAAATGATCAAAATGGATAAACGGGCGCGCGAAACGGTGAAACGGGTGTCTCAAATGACGAACGAATAATAAAACTGACCGATCAAGGGTTAGGTCCTCCCCTGTAGAGGGAAGGTCCACCTGTCCAGAGGTCAGGTCTAACTATCGGGAGCGCAGGTCCGCCTATGGAGCAAAAGTTGGTCAAACTTGGCTAAAATAGGCTAAAAAAAGCTGGTTCAAAGGTTAGGTCTGCCCCTGGATGGGTTAGGTCCTCCCCTGGAGGTCAGGTCCACCTATCCATAGGTTAGATCTACCTGTCAGGATGTTTAAACTTGAATTTTGAAAAGATGACTAAGGAAAAGGACCCAAAACAAAGCAAACATCAATTAAAAGGATATGGCTAAATAGAAAATCACTCGTATTGCATAAAGAAGACAATTCAGACATCACAATTCTAAGATTAGTAGAAAGGGAATGGCCGATACAATCTTGTATTCTAGGATGAACATGGTTGCTAAGGAGTCCTCGATATACACTCGGTACGTGAGGCCCAAACCGTGAACACCAAACCATTACAAGCGTGAGTCGGGAACCTTAGTGAGATATTAGAGGCTTGAACTAACTCTTCACGTCATCTCGACGCTTCACCAATTACAATGTGGTTGGATTGAGGTACAAATTTTGCTTTCCCCCCTTTATATACCCCACTGGTACGCGTGGTTGGAATCGTCCCTTGGGGTGATGAAATCCCCAAGCAGGTCTCGCTAAGAAAAGGAAAAAGGGAGATACAAAAACTTGGTAAGCTACAATTTCTCATTACCTAGGATCACCAAATGGCATAAGGGGATTGGATATGTCAAATAGCTCACCCAAAAGCACAACAAACAAGATTGATTGACACCCCTAGTTAAACTATGTGTCTAGGTTAGGGGGTTAGAAACACTTAAAACAACCAAAAAAGTTGCTAAAAACTAAAATTTTACCTTCTAAAGAAAGCTGTCTAGGTCAGGTCCGCCTATCTGGAGGAAAGGTTTGCCTGTTTGGAGGGTAGGTCCACCGATGCAGATGTCAGGTCCGCCTATGCAGAGGTCAAGTCTACCTCTCTATGAAAATTTGCAAAAAGACAAATTCTGGAGTCTGTGGAGGGCAGGTCCGCCCTTGGAGGTCAGGTCCGCCTGTGTAGAGGCCAGGTCTGACTGTGCAGAGGTTAGGTCTGCCCCTGGATGGTCGAGTGCACCCCTCTGCAACCTGCACTTGCAAAAAGTGAAAAAAATAACAAACGTGAAAGAAAGAGACTTGTTTGTGGGTCCCACCGGGTGTGGAAGAAATGTGATAGGGGAAAAATACTTGTTAAAAAATGAGCAGTGAACAAAAGAGTGTAAATAACAACTATAAACACCCTACACCTCAAGATTAGCCTAGTTGAATTCAAAACAAAATAAAAACAACAAATAGAGTGGATTCACCTTGTCTCGAATTGATCCTTTGGTTGGCCCTTCAATCTTTGATGTTGTATGCTCCTTTGGTGGCAAGAGATGCAAGCTATGAGATGAGATGAAGATGGAAAATGAGTGAAGATGGATGCAAGTATGAAAATTTGGCTAAGTATGGCTCAAGAGAAAATTTTGCAAGAGTTTGGCTAACATAAATGATCTCTGCTCAAAATGAGAGAAAAGAGGGGTATTTATAGAGAATTTGGAATTCTCTAGAGAAATGAATGGTTGAGATTGAGCCACCAAGATCAAGATGTAGGGCTAAGGTGAGTTGAGAACTTACAAGCCCTCACATCTTGACATGTTGCATGTGAAGTGGCTTGAAAATGATGATGTGTATATGAGTTGGAAGGAGAGTACATGACATGGCGGTACTACATAGGACCTTGGGATTGGGACAAGATCTCCTCATAAAGGAGGTCCTTGTACCCATGTGGGTGAGAGGACATGTGAGGAATTAAAAATTCCTCAAATATCCTCATGGGGATGAGAGAAAGAATTTAAAATTTCTTGAAATGCATTGGGGGATTAAATGTGAATTAAAAATTCACATGGGGAATGGAGTGCCTTCTTCAAAAGGAGAAAGCCTTTAATAAAGTTGACTTAGGACACATTCCATAAATGACATGGGGATTAGGTTGACCTAATTAAATGATTAAGGTTGTGCAAGTACTTGATTAGACAAATTAATGACATATTAGAGGCAAGTGGGAAATTATGGAGGATGTGACCCTACTGATGATTAGGGGTGTGCACATCTTAATCATAAATTAATTATGATTAAGAAAGAGGGTTAGATTGTTAAGGAGACGTCATATATATTAAATTAAATATATTGGAGACCTTATGTAGGACACGAAAAAGGGGGAAAAAGGGGGGGAAAGTATTTATTAAATTAAATACTTTGGAGACCTTATGTAGGACACAAAATATTAATTAAATGAGTGATTTAATTAATACCGACAAAGAGGATGAATTAGATGAGAAAAAGGATGGTTAAGGAGACGTCTTTGACCATATGGAATTGGTAAAATTTAGTTGTCTACAACACCATATGAGGATTGTTGTACACTAACAAGATCGAGTGAGCTACACTCTTTCTTTAGCTCAAATGCAGGTTCATGGAGGATCGATACACGGAAGATGGCATGATTTTGTACTTCATGTAAAATACAATCCTGGAATGATTGTGAGTTAGGGGAGTAGGTTGACAAGTTATCTTAGCCCACTTCACACGTATCACCCTCTGACAACATTGGAACTAACACAAATGGAATCATTGGTTGACTTTGACCATGTATCATATCTAGTTCAACGAGGTAATATATCTGCTTGCTTAGTTTTTGAAATTCTATATTGTTATATTACTTTGTAGTGTATTCGTAATGTTGACTAATTTCAAGAGATTTACTGCACATATCAATGCAGGGAAAGTTTATGCAATTATTGTAGATGAAGACAACGAAGAGGGAATGAACTATTACTTGTGTCATTGTGTTGAGGCCAAAAATAAATTGGAGGCCCCAATTATAGATGGAGAAAACATTGAATACCCTATAGTCTTAGTTGTTACTAGAACATGGCTTAGAAGGTACCCACATAAGAGTGTTAAACATTGGTTGTTTCAAGACTTTGACACACATCGTAAGAGTCTTCATTACTCAAACCTTGTCATGGCATCCAATGTTCATTTGACCAAATATGGGGGTAGACCTTTGAACAAGGTCTTGTCGAAGGTCCATGAGTCTGACCACGAGGCAATACTTGACACAATAAAGAGTAGAGCAGACCCAAATGGTTCATTGGATTAATTTGTAAGTATGCACATCAGTTCTTATTAATTTATACTTGTATGCACATTAATTTGTTTGATGGTGTAGACATTAAAATCTGGTCTAAGCCTACGTCTTCAATTTCTTCATAATTTATATTTTCATGGTCGTGATTAAATAATGTTAATTATTTAATTACTTTCTAAAGTCCTTTCTCATTTATTAATTAAATAAATTTTACTTATTTAATTAATTCGCTTTAACATTTATTCATCTATTAATTAAATAATCTAAATTATTTAATTAATTCACATTATTTAATTATGTCACTAATTAACTTTATCCTCCTTAAATTAAATAAATTCTTATTTAATTTATCTTTATTGTATTTTCAGCTATAATTAAATAAATACTTTAATACTTTAATTATTCATTTAACCTTTTCTTCACTTGATTAAATAAATCTTATTTATTTAATTTATTCTTTAAATGTCGAATCTTGAATTAAATAATCATTTAATTCATAAAGGTCTATTTTTAACACATTCCTCTATATTTAGATAAATGTTTAAGTCATCTAAGTATTCATTCCCACTTGACTCGAGATCTATTTGAATCAGTCATTTATCTCTTGATTTAAGGTCTGATTGTCTTTCGTGAATAAACTCTCCATCATAACCAGTCAGTTGTCTAGTTCTAACTCATATGCATGTACATGCTTATTAATTAAATATCTTTATTTAATTAATTAAATTTTGTGTGTGCATTCGAACAAAACGTTGCTTTTAATCTATCTTTATCTTTGTCATGCAAACATTATTCTTCTATTTTCGAATACCAAACTTGAAGATTAAATCATTATTTAATCTTTATCTCTATTCTTAGTATTTATCACTCATGTCAGTACTAACAGTTATCATAATGCATGAAGAATCTTTTAATCTCAATCATCCGTTTATCTTTCAATCCTAACCTATCATTCAAATGATCAATTTTCTATAAATTGATATGATTTTCATCATTGTAACTCCTCCTGAAATCTTGTGACTTTTGGAGCAATTACTTGTTAATGTTCGATATTTTTCTATAATCACATACATCAAGGCTATACTTGTACACTTACTAAAAATATGAGGGTAAGAATACCAACACGACAAAATGGAGAAGGACAACAAAGGTTATCCATGGAGTTACATCGATCTTTGGTGAGACTATTTTATGTTTTAGCTAGTTTCCTTTGTTCTTTGTTGTTTGACTTTAGATTGCATTAGAGTTTTATTACATTGTTGTTTCATTTTAATATTTCATTTTTTTATGATGTTACATTGGTGAACCCGATGTGAAGACACATTCTTTGCAAATTCATAGACATTTTATTCGATTTTTGCAAGTATCGTATGACCCGACACATCTGATAGACAAAATGACGTAATTGATATTACAAACCATATATGACGAAGAAAATGATGCATCTGGAAAATTTTGACGCATTTGTGACTTATCGAACTGCAACTGACTAGTGAAAATCCATGACGCATCTGCCACTCCGAATGACCCATTTGATTGGTGAAATTTCTGATTTTTAGTCTTTCATTGTGTTTTTATTTTAGCTAATTGTTTGGTTTGTAGCATGTGTTTTAAGAGTTAACATAGTGTTTACAGGTTGTATCATAGAAGACTAGTTTTTGAAACCCTTTCTACAGGATGACCGACGAAGATTAATCTAAAAACTACTAATGAATTTTTTTGCAAGACATGTGTTGAAGACTTTATTTTTGAAAAAAACTGTTTGGTAGATTAGAAAATTCTCATTTGGGTTTAAAATTTACTACTATCTACTGTATTTGGTGCGAAAGCATGCTCTATTATTACCCTCATGATTCAGTATATCAAAGTATCCTCTCCCCTTGCACATTCGTACAATCTTGGGTGCAAGAAAACTAGTTACCGACTCTAGAAATTAGGCCTATCTTGGTGGGAAAAAGTACTCACCCCAAGACGACTCAAACCATCCACACACTGAACTCGAGTGACTTCCAGTCGGTATATAAAAGTGGGTTCTTGAGGAAATCTCAAGAATCATGAGTATTGTTCCAATGAGAAGGGCAACAATGGTCCCTTTCCACATGGATGATACCCCATGAATGGAATGCCCGAATTAAACACCTTGTTTTAGTAAGCCAAAAACCCTCTATTTACTGGTGCAGCAGGTTAGACTTGTGAAGCCGTCTCACATTTTTATGGTTCATTGTAGAGATGAGAAGTATGCCATGGGAGTTTCATGGGTACTATAGCTTGGCTACCTCGAATGAAGTGTTGAGCCATGGAGGGGAGCTAGTGGGGTCAAGCTACTAGTCATCTGCCTTGAATAAGCGTAGCTAGGGTAAAACCCAAGTGAGAACTCAGTAAATACTGTCCTTCACAACTTTAGGATTGTACTTGTTTTCTAGAAATACACATGTTCATGATCATCAAACTAAAGATAAATTGTCTTCTAATTGTCTTTGTTTGTCAAAACTTGATCATGAAACAAAGTCAGTTTATACTACAATTCATTGGAAAATTGCAATTGTCAAACAAAGTCGCAACTGTTCACTAGAAAAATGCATTTGATTAGCAGAGTCACATCTATTATAGAGTCTGTTGCATTTGTCAGAAAGTCCAATTTGCATGTCCTAGAATCTGAGTTGCATTTGTTTAAACTTGAGTCGCATCTGTCAAAAAAAGCTCGCATCTATTTAGTATAAAACCACATCTGATATCTTAGTTGTATCTATCATTAACTTTGTTACTAGAAAACCACAGTTGTCATATTCTGTGACACATCTGAATAGATGAGCCACATTTGCAGTCTGGAATGACGCATATGCCCCTGTTACAGAACCAATCTACTTTTAGCAGTACATAACTAGAGTCTTGAAAACGGCATCTGATCAGTCTAGAGTCACAATTGAAACACTAAGTCACATCTTCTAAGAACAAAACCACATGTGTCTGACACCTAAAACTGAATTTACTAGAAAACCACAATTGAGAAAGAAAACCACAACTGTTAAATTCTGCAACGCATTTGCCTGAGTATTAGAAAACCAGAGTTTACTGTCATAAACCAAGAACAAACAGTCAAACTAGTATCTGGCTTATCCTTTTCACCAATTCTTGGACAGAAACCAGAAAGTTTGCTCAAAATTTGCACATTTACATCCTTTAGGAATCATTCGGTCTTAGCGATAGGTACCCTAGTTATAGATCTTACTTTCATCTTAGGAGTCTTAATTTCCTTTAGAGAGATCATGTTTTGTAGATTTTAGGATAGACACCTTTCACACTTTGGATAAACCCTTGAATCAACAAACATTGTCATTGAACCTAGTCATCATATCTTTTGTCCTACACGTGAATCCTTCCAGCTCATCAGTCAAGTTTGGGAGCTCACCTTATCTTTTAGTCCTAGTCCTACAAGGGTTCCTTGTCAAAACTAAATTGAAACCTGGGTTACACTATAGCTGATAGATAACCTCTTTTAGAATCTTCCAAATTGATCACTTAGACCTTTGCATATTTAGACATTGTCATCCTAGAATAGTGTCATTTTAGACATACCTTATTTGCAGAGAAAATACCAAAAAAAAAGTTGCATATATTCATCCTTTATATTTAGAAAATACCAAAAACATATATTAGACTTATAATCATCCATAGACTTAGCTTTTGCATCACTTTCACTTTGAGCCTACATTAAATGGTTGAAACAAGATCAAAAAGAAAAGAAAGAGAAAAGATGGTTGATCCAAACGATTTTATCAATCTTTTCTCTAACCCGTTTATTGGGGAAACTTTATCTAGACCTCACAATACTTTGTTAGAGAAATTTGTTACTAGAGATACAAAAGGATGTGCTATAGTGGAAGAACTAGATGCTGCCACACAAGACCTTGAGTTTGCTTCCTTTGTAGATGACTATCTAGCAAATGATCCTCAATGACAGTTAGCCAAATTGCTAGTAGAAGGTGCTAAACTACCTCCTGGTTTTGATATTTGTACCCTACAAACTGCATCTACTCAGGGAACAAGCACCACTATCACTAGTGCTACTATACCTCAAGTGACTACTACTATACCATCTGGAGGACCTACATAGAGTGATTCAAAAATACACAAAACTCCATTTGGTATGCCTACCTCGACATAGGGGCTAAATTTTACCATAGGGGCATCATAGTCCAATCCCTTCGATCCTTTTGTTGGGAACAAAAAATCTAGAACATCAGCTCCTATACCAAGTGTAAATGTCACTAGCACTATTCCACAAACAACAACTATACCTAGTGTTCATGTAGCTACTACTATACCACAGATTGGGGTTTCACAGATAGGAGGCATACCCTCTTTCTAATATGGAAACTGACCGAACACTTCATAGATTTTGAGTTAGAATCCATTTTCACAAACTTTGAATCAAAATCCATTTACACAAATTCTGAATCAAAATCCATTTTCACAGATACCTAATCAAAATCCATTTACACAAATTTTGAATCAAAATCCATTCTCACAGATTCCTAATCAAACCCATTCACTAACATTCCAAATCCAAACCCACTTTACATACCCACATTTAACCAAAACCCATCACACAACACTAGATTCCAAAACATGTACATAGATCTAAATAATCTAGCTAACACATCATTAACTCAAGTTGACGTCCTCCAGACACAAATGCACACACTTCAAACACAGATGGATAACATGGAAATGTCTAACAAGAAAACCTTTTCAACAAAGGATTTATGCCTGTTTCCCTTCGATAAATCATTGTACATGACACCTTTCCCTCATGGGTATGTCATACCAAACTTTCCCAAATACAATGGAAAGAGAAATCCAATCAAACACATAAGGGAATTTTCCACGATGTGCATAGATGTTTCCTATGACCCCACCTATCTTATGAGACTCTTTTCAAGAAGTCTTGTTGGAATTGCACTAGAGTGGTTTTCCGATCTTGACTATGGCATAAAAAGATGGGGTAGACTGGCTGAGAAATTCATTGAAAACTTCTCCTTTAACATCGACCACGAAATAAACATAGCAACCTTGTGTCATACTGCAGAAGACGAAGGGGAAAATTTTATCACTTTTTTCCAGAGATGGAGAACTATAGCCAGTCGATGTCCTGTCGAGATACCTAAAAAATAGAAGGTCACTATGTTCCAAATAAACCTCAACCCAAAATTCAGAAGTAACTTAAGGGTACATTTTTGCACATCCTTTATAGAACTAGTGGAAAAGGGGGTCATAATAGAAAAAGATCTCATTTACAAAGGAGAACTTAAGACACATACACCTAACATAAATCCAACTGTGCAAAATACCCCCAATGACAGAAACATGTTTTGGTCTCAGAATAAAAACGTTACCAATGATGGGGTAGTTGATACTAAAAATTTACAAGTAGAACCGATCATCACACTTAGAGGAAGTAACCCCTCTACCAACACACTTAACATCGTTAACCAAACCCCCAAAACTACCCAAAACACCCAACGACCACCACAACAAAGATGATTTCCAAAATGTGAGTTTACTCCCCTTAGAGAACCCATCGAGTCAGTATTCAAACAATTGTTGCAACACAACCTTATACAACTTCAGAAGCTGAGACAATACAATCCAGGGAAATTCAAACCATCTTGGTGGGATGATAATGCCTTTTGTGATTTCCATCAGACAAAAGGACACACCCTACAAAATTGTCATGAACTGAAAAACATCATACAAGACTCTGTCAAGAACGAAACAATTGAAGTCAATGGACATAAACTTACATCTTCAAACAATGATCACAAGGTCTTTTCGGATCCATTGCATGATCATGGGAAGGGAAAAGCCCCCAGTTTGGGTAACAAGACCAATACTTTCACCAATTCTACTAGTGTCAAGCATGATTATAGTGGACCCATCATAAATCACCTTCGGGCCACCAATGAGCAGGTCAATACCATTTCCATAAATAAAACTCCCGAGTGTGCTGTTAACACTCATTAGACCAAGATCACCATACAAGGCCCTTGGTTACATAAGACACCATAGAATTCCAAGCCGCAGTATAACTTACTTGATCAGTTAGGGAAGAACCTAGCCAAAATCTCTATCTTAGAATTGTTGTGTATCTCCCCTAAACATCGATCCATTTTAGATAAGGATTTACAAAGGACGACTGTTCCTAATGATCTTGATGTCAATCATTTTGAGGAAATGGTGGGCTACTTGACTAATAATCATCATGCCACATTCTCTGAGTAAGACTATGCAACTGAAAAGACAAATCGTAATGACCCGTTACATCTTGAAGTCCTTGTTGACATAACTAAAGTTAGATGAGTTATGGTAGACAGAGGAGTAGGGTCAAATATTTACACTTTAAAATTGATTAAGGCATTAGGTTTCTTGGAAGCATGTGTAGACACAACCAAAAGCATTGTCATTAAGGCTTATGCGGATGAGGAACAAAAATCAAAGGGGGTGGTAACACTTCCTATCAAAATTGGTCCTGTAGTTATGGAGACAAAATTCCAAGTCTTAGATCTGACCCTTCCATACAATCTTCTACTAGGTGGACAATGGATTCATGCCATGAAGACAGTCCTTTCCACATATCATCAATTTCTAAATTTCCCTTACAATGGAACTCAAATAATAATAGATGGTGACCCAGATCCATTCCAATATTGCACCAGTCTACGAGAGACCCCTTAGCACCAAGTGCCTATAAACCAGAAGCCCCATCATCCAATTCATCTCATTATGTTGATCCATCCACTCTCACTAGAACATCCACTTCACCTTCATTACCTTCCACTCATAGGGTCGAGATCCAAGACAAGGGTTGTGGAGAATATCACATGAAGACATCTTATTGTGTTAGTCATCTAATTCCTCCTAAATCATACTGTTTACCTATAGCAGATAGGAGACAATCAGTGGTCACCATACACATTGCTCCCTCAACGAACTTTACAAAATGGGGAGAATTAAGCAAAGAAGCCATACATGTAGAAGATGTGGCCACCTAGTTCTATAGAGAAGACCCTGAAGAACCTCCCTCACTTGCTCACATTCCTATAGATCAATATGGAAAATCATGTAGAGCAAGGGATATAATGGACATAGTGGCTTAGGCTTACATCAAGATGGGAGGACAAAACCAATTATGGTCTCTAAGTGGCTGAAAGGCTTAGGGCTTGGGTTTCAACCAATTTAGATTGGCATTCCTAGTACCACATCACCTTTACTCGAGGAAGTAAGTGCATCAGAAGATATCGAGACATCTATTGAACCATTTGACCAACCCTACTGTGATTCCCTCGACTCAAACAAATATGAATGGGATTCCCTATCATCCACCTCGACCATGGACCTTGATAAGCTATTTGGAGAGCTTGAATTAATGTTGAAATCTTCACTAAATCCACTGAATTCTTGTCCACCAAAGAATATGAAAAAAGAGGAATGGTTTAAACATTACTACTGGGAATCTCTTAATCCTACCTCTTGAGAACCTGCTAAATCCATTTCAGATAACCAAACCTTGGAATTAGGCCCACCTCAGAATCCACCTAGATCCAAGCAAAAGAGAAAAGAGGACTTGGTACAAAAATTTTGTGACTATATGAACAACTCAACTTTTACCTTGACCCATTGTACTTTGACAACTCTAATGATGACATGCCCTTAGTATATCCCCAACTCATTGATTGGGACCAACAAGACACACCTGTCTTAGACATTTTTGAGAAAGATGAAGCAATTGCTAAGTTCTTGGGATTACGAGAAGGCATACCTAGTGGTGATCACAAGGCCAGATTTACACAAAAGAGAATCAGTGGAAGTTAACATAGGTACAAAAGAGAATCCCTGAATGGTATATTTTGCAGCATCATTGACAAAAGAAGAGTAGCCAACATTCCACAACTTCTTTACACAAAGACAAATTAATTTTGCTTGGTCATATGCAGACATGCCTGGGCAGGATCCTAAACTTGTACTACATCATTTTCCCTTACAACCAGGTGTAAAACTAGTGAAACAAAAATTGAGGAAAATACAGCCACAGATTGCTTTACTAGTCAAGGCTGAGCTGAAGAAACTGTTAGACATTGGCTTCATTAGGTCAATCGACTATGCAGATTGGATTTCCAATCTTGCACCAATCACAAAACTAATAGGGGGCATCCACATCTGCATAAATTTTAAAGATATAAATAAAGCCTGTCCTAAGGATCACTTCCCTTTGCCCAACATTGACATGATAGTAGACATGACCACAGGGTATAGATGTTATCCCTTATGGATGAATTTTCAGGGTATAATCAGATCAGGATTGCAACTAAAGACCAACCTAAAACAACTTTCATATTTCCTTAGGGAACATATTGCTAGAATGTCATGCCCTTCAGACTCAAAAATGTTGGAGCAACCTATTAGCGAGCTATGACCACTATTTTTTATGACCTTTTACACACTCTTATGGAGGATTATGTTGATTAGCTTATTGCTAAATCATTGACAAGGGAAGAACATTTACAGGTCTTAGACAAGATATTTTAACATCTAGAAGAGTATAAAATGAGACTAAATATGAAGAAATGTGTGTTTGGAGTGAAATAAGGAAATATTTTGGGTTACATCATCCCTAGAAGAGGAATTGAAGTGGATCCAACCAAGGTAAAAGCCATCATGGACATGCCTCCACCAAATAATCTCAGTTAGCTAAGGACATTACAAGGGAGACTGCAATCCATGAGAAGATTCATAGTGCAATTAGCAGATAAGACACATCCCTTTCAACATTTACTTAGAAAAGGAATGCCCTTTGTATGGACAGGTAAATGTCATGATTCCTTTCAACTGATTAAGGATTATCTATTGGAAATATGTGCCTCAATCTCATAGGCTGAAACCTTTGGAAGTGCAAAGTCGGTATGACCATTGTGTCTGGTTGACTAGTAGATGTGAAACCTTTTGAAATGTTCTGGTCGCTGTGACTTTGTTGATGTCTTTTTGATTGGTGTTGTCGCTATGACTTGTGGCATTCATTGTAACCTTATGCCAAGTGGATATCTCTGGATGATAGGCCACTCTTATTGAATATCGGGGAGACCCTTGGCCGAAAGGCTTGCTTCAGTATGAAGTCTCAATGATAGCCGAAGTCTTGCCGATAAGTATTCACTTGGAGTCTTCGCGGTAACACAAAGGCTTTAGTGTGAAGTCTTGGCGATGGGTGCTGGTCTCACAGAATGTTGACCTCGGGGAGACTTGGATGTTCGGTATGAAGTCTTGTTGATATGGAAAGTCTTGCCGATAGAATTCACTTGGAGTCTTCGGGGTAACACGAAGGCTTTGCTATGAACTCTTGGTGACTTATGTTTGTCTCATTAATGCCATCGTGGTAACTTGGAAGTCTCAGTAAGAAGTCTTTCCAACAGTGGGTTCTCTCGTCGATAGGTGTGAACTTCTCTATGACCTCTTGGCGATAGCGGTAAGTCCTACCGATGGTTGTTTGTTTCGATATGACATGAAGGCTTGGTGTAACCTCTTAGCGATAGCGGTATGTCTTACCAACTGTTGGACACTTCAGAATAACTTGTGAAAATCGGTGTTAGGTCTTGGCGAGTAGCAATAGTCTCACCGAATGGAAAGCTAATGTCTATGTGACTTTGGAACTTCGGTGTGATGTCTCATCGAATGGAAATTGTCTCACCGATGAGAATGCTGAGGTCGATGCAGCTTGTGAACTCGGTATAATGTCTTGCCGATAGTGAAGACTCTTGGTGATAATGACGATCTGGCTTTGTGGCATTGGGGAGACTCGGTTAGTGTCTCACCGACATGAGAATACATATTGAACTATCTTAACCGAGTAATGACTATCCTATGTGGTGTCTCGTGGACCAATCAGAGGAAGCACAATTCAAATAGTTGGTGGTTGGATTTTTGCAATAGTTGCGACATTGGAGCTGAACTGTATGCAAGGAAAAATCTACACTAGAATTGAAACTTTCTACGATGGGTAAATTGCAGATAAGGATAAACAGAGGATAAAATCAGAGTGTGGAAGATTCGAGATAATCATTCTGAGTTGGATTGGCATAAAATATGAGAGAGCATTTCTGTAAGAGGTTGAACAGTGAATGAAGCAATAAAAAAAACTGATACCAGAGAGTTGTGTCTCTACATTTTATGTAATTTGTTGGTTACTAAAATAAAAAGAGATTTGGCTTGGTGTGGTGAATTTTTTCCCGAAATGGTTTGCCACGTAAATTTGGTGTTCATTTGTCTTTGTGTATTTTTCTGTTTCTGTAAATATTTCATGTGTGTCTTAATTGGATTGTAATTTGGAAATTAAAAGTACTTTCTGCATTCTTCCCCGTGGTTTTGACGTTAGGAAAGTTGTTTCCGCACCTCTGCTTTCCTTACATTATCTACTCACACCACCAGTCTTAATGCCACCTATTGAGGGATGACCATTGATTCTGTATATTTCAACAACCCATTCATCACTCAGAGCATTGCTTGAACAAAATGATAATGAAGGTCATGAAAGGGTAGTATACTATATCAGTTGGACTTTGGTAGGTTATGAGCTTAACTATAGTACCATTGAATGTGCTTGTCTTGTGATAATATTTTCTACTCAAAAACTAAGAAACTATATGCTAAACCATCAAACAATACTGGTTGCAAAGATAGATCCTTTAAAATATCTTCTAAACAAAGCAACATTAAGAGGGTGACTGGCCAAATGGGTAATGATACTTAGTGAGTATGAAATTTTGTACATAGAGAGAAAATATATCAAGGGACAAGTCATTGCTGATCAGTTCGCTGATGCACCAATACAAGCAAATCACCCTTTAGTGGCAGATTTTCCTGATGAGTTCATATTCACCATTGACACAAGCACGACATGGAAACTATACTTTGACGGTCCCATACGAATCATGGCTCAGAGACTGGTATCCTATTTATCACATAATAGGGTGATTCTATCCCTAAGTCATTCAAGATTTCCTTTCCATGTACCAACAACATAGAAGAATATGAGGCTCTTGTGATAGGAGCAGTCAAATGGAAGATCAAGAACCTATAGGTTTATGGTGATTCTCAACTGGTAATCTGATAAGTAAATGACGATTATGAGACTAAAAATGGCAGTAGACGCCATGGCTACTATTGCTTCACTCCTTGACATACCAAGCAATGTGCCTAAGTTCAAGTTTTTGGTAGAACAACTTTTGACCCCTACCTATGACATCCTAGATTTGGAGATGGTGTGTGATATTGTTGGTCCTGATTCCCTGTGGTATAAAGATATCTATGAATACCTCCATGCCAGAATCATACCCCCTGACCTTTCTAATAACCAATGTAGGACATTCCTTTGCAAGTTAGCCAAGTACACCATCATTGGAGATACCCTGTATAGATGTGCCTTAGATAATACCCTATTGAGATGTCTCGATACTAACGAAGCACAAGCAACCTTGCATGGGGTATACGAGGGTATATGTGGATCCCATTCTAGCGGTCCTACCTTAGGTAAAAATATTATGAGACTGGGTTACTATTGGCCTACCATGGAAAAGGACTCATATGTCTTTGTTAAGAAATGTCATCAATTTCAGGTACACAGAGACTTGATACATGCACCTGCACAGGAGCTCCATCCCATAATGTCACCATGGCCCTTTGCCCAATGGTGACTCGACCTCATAGGTAAGATACATCCCACATCATTCAATTTCCATAAGTTAATCATTACTGCCACTAAGTATTTTATGAAGTGGATTGAGGCTATTCCCATGACCTACACCACTGGCACACAAATATCTAAGTTTATCTTGAACTATATCATTTGTCGGTATGGTGTTCCTCAATCCATTATCATAGATAATGGAAGTCCATTAAAAAAACAAGAAGTTCGTCATCTTTGTGAAGAGTTCCATATCCAACATCATTTTTCCACCCCATATTACCCACAAGGTAATGACCAAGCAAAGGCATCTAATAAAGCTATCATTAGAATCCTCAAAAAGTCTGTCAATGATGCTAGTCGGGATTGGAATTTACAACTTAATCCAACCTTATGGGATTATCACACAAGCATTCGTACTCCCACTGGTGCCACTCCATATTCTTTATTATTTGGTTTTGAGGCCATTCTGCCTATTGAGGTTGAGATTCCTTCCCTAAGAGTATCCTTGAAAGGGCATATTGATGATGAGGAGTACTGAGTTTCAAGATGAATGAAGACAAAAGGCATTAGATCATCTCTAAGCATATAAAAATTGTCTTCGTCACAACTACAATACGAAGGTCTTGAATAGAAACTCTGACATTGGTGACTTGGTCTTAATGGAGAATCCTAAGAATCAAGCTGAAAGAGAGAAACCAAGGAAGTTTGAACCTAACTGGTTAAGACCTTACATTATCACATAAGCCTTTGGATCAGGAGCGTATCAACTCTCTACTCCTGAAGGAGAACCATTGTTAGCACCTATCAATAGTCTTCATTTGAAGAAGTTCTATGCATAGCTTTTGAGAACCTTGTCTTAATTATCAAAAATAGAAAAAAACGTTACCTAGGTGAAAACCTCGCAAACAGGCATCTTGGTAACATATTTTTTTTTATAAAATCAAGAAAATAGTAAAGAGAAATAAGTTGTCCAATAGTGAAAACCACCTTGGTGGCACTTTGGATAAGTACCATGGTGAAAACCTGGCAAACAAGCGCCATGTGCAATTGACTTTGCTCCTTTGTCTATCATTATTCTAATCTAACATCCCTGTACATATCGCTTATCCCTGTACATATCACTTATCCTTGTACATATTATCTATCACAGTACATATCATATCTCTCCCATCCGTCATTTGCACATACCATTCATAATAAATGGTAGTCCTTCCCATAACTTGGAATGATTGACATCGAGTGCATTTCATATCCCCCATCCCATCCTATTCATAATAAATTGGTCTTATACTCAACTGGGGGAAAACACTTGACTTACGTCATATTGGTTCTAACATTAGTTGTTTTGAAGACGTAAAACCATCGAAAAATACAAAAACATTACAAAATGTCCTGAAAAAATTAAAAAAAACATTAGAAAACTTCAAAAAGACAAAAAAATAAAAACATGTCAAAAATCTAAAAATAGAGTCAAGGTCAATTGCACTTGTTAGTCTTTGTCATTTGTCGAACTACGTTGCCTCTGTGACTGGACGTAGGCAAGGTCATCTACCGCTGTGCCCCTGAGGCATTAGGTCAGTCCTTTTAGGTTTGTCTGTATAAAATCATGATTCAATCCATTTCCTATATGACAAGGTCATTGGTCATGTCGAACTATGAGGTCTCTGCATGTATAATGTAGGCAAGGCCATCAATCGATGAGCCCTCGAGGTCGTACTAGGTCAGTCTATTAGGGTTCATCATGTTGGCTCTCAAAAATGCAGGTTTGAACCATGAGAGGTTGCCAGGTTCTCACAACGTTTCATGGTAACACACAAGGCCAAAAGATTTGAACCTTCTACTCTTTAGGTGCTGCTAGACCTAGATGGGTGTACCTATAACAATGAAGCAGACTTGACCAATGTTTATTCCTTTATATTAATCTACCCATACTAGAAAATGGGATTGGATAAATGAGTTTTATCCTAGTGCAAATTTTATAAGCAATATCAAGGCTAAAATCTAATGTGTTCATATAAAAAAAATGAATGAAACTTAAAGAGTGGAATGGTAGAGACTAGTGCTTTATTGGGTGTGTGGAGTCAAATGAAAATCTGAAATGAATAACTTCTTTCTTATAGATACTCAAATTGTTTGGCATATAGGTTTAAGTTTATAACTTGTATAAACATGCAGGAATGTGACTACTGAGTTCTTCTTAATGATCCAAATGATATTCCCTAATTACTATGACTGACTAAGAGGACTTAATCTTTCCTTGAGAGAACCAATTAATCCAATCATACAGATACAACAAGTGTGCACTGATAAACTGAAAAATATCCTTGATATATCAGTTTAAACAATTATAAAATATCAACCTTGGAGACAACTTCAACAATACTTTTAATTAACACAACAAACAACTGAAACCAGAAAAATGTCATCACATCAAATAAATTCAATTGAAATCTCCATTGTTTTAGAAATGCATCATAGTCTCAAAATTGTAAAAATTCTGTATCCTACTATATTTTATTCGATCTCTCTTCCCTTTTCTATTCACTGTCAAAGATGGGTATTTATACATCAGTCATTTGAAAGGACACATCCTTTCGTATTCACATCTGTGGTGATCCATTAGTTCGGGCCCTTTCCATGTTCATTAGACACCCACGAAGACATCTTGTAGTTTTGCCGATGCCTTGAGTCTCTCCAACTACCACAAACTATATATTGCTTTGATGTCCTACAGTCCCACCGATACTTTGAGTCTTCCCGATAGTTAGCCTTTCGGTCTTAAGTATCACTGTGACATTGAGGGTTGGGTAGACGTTCCTCTGATTACATCATGTTTTGCCGAGATTTCTCCTTCGTCAATTCTGATCACCGAGACATAGTGGTTTTCCTGTCGATGGAATAACACTTGGTGTGACCTTCCTAGCTCTCTTCGATGAAGCCTATCTTGCCGATGAATATTCCCTCCGAACATATTGCTAAGTCATTATCAATGTAATCCCATTGATGTGATATTGAGAGTCGGCAAGACTTCCATGATCTCACCCCGATGACATACTACCGACAGGATCCACTTTTCTGGGAAACTCATTGATAATATTGTAGATTCCTTTTTGATACTCCAGAATTGCACCACAATCGATAAGACACAAATAAGCCAGTTATGAATTACATTGATGACTTAGGTCTCACCGACAATCATTTTGTGCTTCATCGGTATAACACACATGTGCTCATTATGACTTATATCGATGAATATTTTCTTGCTTATAGGATCCTTTGGTTGCTGAGACAATGAACTGTATCCTGCCAATATGTATCCACAAATGTAATCTGATTGACAAGACATTCCCAACCTCTTGCCGATAGACTACAAAAGACACATTAGTATAAAATGCTTCATGGATTGGTGAGACCTGTATCATCTCTTTCTGATATGAATTATACATTGAAATATTCAAGGTTAGATGAATTCTATGGGGCCACATGATAGAATATGGGCAAAAATGTTATGAAGAGAGGATTCTTGTGCTTATGGCATGGACTTCTTAGGAAACTTATGGGTACAAACAACCATAAAATTTCAAAATTTTACAGTTCTAACAGTGGCTCCATCTGGGGATGAATGATTGTGAGATCATTGTAAGGATCTAGATTTTCTGGGTGAGCATACAAAACTCAAGGTGATGGACCAATGAGCAGGATGGAATGAATGGAAATGGAGATGAACATGACCCTATAGTACTGTACATGGAAAGATTTATTTTAAATAAAGGAATGTCAGGATTGTCCATGTACTATCAATTCCTGTTCCTTTTTATTTCCAAAACTACTGTGCATGGAAAATAAATTTTAAGAGGATTATCAAGAGTTGTCCATGCACTAACAACGCTTAATCCTCTGCATTGCTTCAAGAGAAAAAATGCTTCAAGAATTTCCCATGTACAGGAAACTCTTGTTCTTCACCAGTCATGTTTTGCAAATAATATGAATCTTCACCTTTCTTTCCAGCAACAACAAAGGGCCCCAACCACAAAGCTTCAAATTTCTCATGTTTTCCTTTCTCCTGACACCTTGCATTCCACATTAACACCAGATCATTTTCTTTGAATTTTCTATCTTTTGCTCTTCTATCAAATAAATACTTCATTTGTGCCTGCAATTTCACATTCTGGTTTTGAGCTACTCTTCTTATCTCATCAAGCTCTGCCAGCTGCTCCATTCTTTCCTCCATTGGTTCAGGAATGTCTATATCTTCTTGAAGGATAAATTTGTAAACTAGTAACAAATTTTGTAAAGGAATCCTAGCTTGTGTTCCATATACCAATTCAAATGGAGATTTTCCAATTTCCTTTTTCACAATTATCCTATCAGCCCACATAGCCAACCTCAATTTTGAATCCCAATCCTTTTTGTTCCCACCTAGCATCCTCCTTATGATGTTCATAAGACTTTTGTTGCTGGACTCTGCTTGATCTAAAACACATCCCATTATCTATAATCATCTTAATGGTGTACCGAATATGGTAATAATGTTATCCATCAAAAAATTGATCACAACTTTACTTGTTGCTTGCTTGGTTGGGACTGCCTCTACCCATTTGGTGAAGTAATCAGTAGCTACCAATATCCACTTATGTCCTCCACTTGATTTCTCCTGTATCTCCCCAATAAAATTAAAAACACATCAGATCTATTTCTCCTATATCTCATCAGATCTAAAACACATCCCATTATCTTTAATCATCTTAATGGTGTACCGAATCTGGTAATAATGTTATCCATTAAAAAATTGATCACAAATTTACTTGTTGCTTGCTTGGTTGGGACTGCCTCTACCCATTTGGTGAAGTAATCAGTAGCTACCAATATCCACTTATGTCCTCCACTTGATATCTCATGTATCTCCCAAATAAAATTGATTCCCCACTGATGAAAAGGGGCTTCAACCTACAAGGGTCTGAGTGGTAAAGCTCCCTGATACTTCATTTTCCCTGAGAACTTTTGACATGCTTCACATCTTCTTACATATGAAAAAGAATCATTAAAGAATTTTGGCCAGTAATAACCTACCCTAAGAATCTTGTGTGCAGTTGTCTTTGTGGAATAATGGCCTCCACAGACCCCTTCATGCATTTCTCTTATAACGTGCTTGGCCTGTGAATCATCTAGACATAGCAACAACATCCCGTCCCTATTTTTCCAAAACAAATCACCTTCCATGAACACATATTTTGATGCTTGCAACTTCAAGGTTCTTCTCTGATTATGAATTAATCCTTCAGGACACTTCATGTACCTGAGGTAATACATGATGTCTATATACCAAGGAGTATGCTCAATACTTGCAATTGCATTTCCTTCATCTTCTACATTACAAATTTTATTTGCTTCAATATTTGTTTCTGCCATTAGCTTGGCCAAACCTTGACCTCTTACTAATTTGGTGTTGGAATATTTGCCTCTATCCATACTGACATGTAACTCTTGGACGATAAAGTCGCTGTGACATTAATCATGTTTGGTCGACTAGCTGTTCTGAATTCTCTTGAAATGTTCATATCGCAGAGACAAAGCAGATGTCTTGCCGAATGATGTTATCACTGTAACTAGAAGCATTCACTATGATTTTTTGTCAAGTAGGAGACCTCTGGCCGACAGTGTTGTTTTCTTATCGGGTGTCGGGGAGACTCATAGTGACTGGGGTCTTCGGGGTGACTTGATTGCTCGGTATGAAGTCCCAGCGACTGAAGGGAGTCTCACCGATAGATCATCTGGCTAACACAAGGGCTTCGGTAAGATGTCCCAGCGAGAATGGAAGGTCACACCGATGGGGATACAACTGAAGTCATCGGAGTAGCTCAAGGCAATCGGTATGAAGTCTTGGCGACTTGGAGAGTCTCGCCGATAGTCTTCGGTATGACATGTTCACTCGGTGAAAGGTCTTGGTGAAGGTCAAATGTCTTGTTGACTCAGTAAGACTTGGTTGCTTGATGTGAGGTCTCGGCGAAAGAAAAAAGTCTTGCTGACTTGGTAAGACTTGTTTGCTCGATTTGAGGTCTCGGCGAAAGACAAAAGTCTTGCCAACTTGGTAAGACATGGTTGCTCGGAGTGAAGTCTTGGAAAAGGTCAAATGTCTTGCCGAATCGGTAAGACATGGGTGCTCAATGTGAGACTCGACGAAACCTCTTGGCGAATAGAAAAGTCTTACCGATGACAAAGTTGAAATCGATGTGACTTGTGAGCATCAGTATGAGTCTTTCCGATGAGAAATCTCTTGCCGATAGGAATGCATTGGATGTCGGTGGTTTCAGTATGACTTGTGGCTTTCATTATAACATCTTGCCAACTGTTGGGACTTACGCCGATATCGATATGAAGCCATTGAGTATCGGTGAGACACTTCTTGTGTCTCACCAACATGTGAACTTAGTTGAATGTTTTGTTGACCATTTGACTTTCCTATGTGGCATCTCGTGGACCAATCAGAGGAAGCGAATTTCAAATGGTTGACGGTTAGATTTTTGCAACAGCTGTGACGCTGGAGCTGAACTGTATGCAAGGAAAAATCTACAATGGGATGGAAACTTTCTACAATGGGTAATGGCGGATAAGGATGAACAGAGGACAAAAATTAGAATGTGGTAATATTTAAAGGATATCATTCTGAGTTGAAAATAGATTGAGAATCAGAGAGAGCATTTTTGTAACAGGAAGAATAGTGAATGAGGAAACTGTAAAACTGGTACCAGAGAGTTGTGTCTCTGCATTGTATGTAATTTTTTGATTACTAAAATACAAAGAGATTCAACTTGGTGTGGTGGGTTTTTTCCTGAAAGGGTTTCCCACATAAATCTAGTGTTAATTTTTCATTGAGTATTTTTTCTGTTTCTGTAAATCTTTCATGTGTGTCTTAATTGGATTGTAATTTGAAAATTAAAAGTACCGTCTTCTACTTCCCTATGGTTTTGATGTTAGGAAAGTTGATTCCACACCTCTTCTTTCCTTACAAGTGGTATCAGAGCCTGGCTAGTTGTGTTATCCTTGTGAGTGGGTTTGGGTTTTGTGTCAATTCTTTTTTAGTGCAAGTTTGGTAGAGGTCTGATAGTTTAATTACAAATTAAGATGGTGAGCACATCCAAAAAGATGGATATAGAGAAATACAATGGTAGCAATTTTGAGTTATGGAAACTTAAAATGGAAGATTTGTTAGTGGACTGAGATCTTTGGAATGCTGTGTCTAGAACAAAACCTCAAGACATGAAGCAAGAGGATTGGGACCTGGCAGATAGAAAGTCAAAAGGGTTGATAAGGCTCTATTTAGAAGACTCTATTCTTTTGAACGTGCATGAAGAAAAAACTGCATCTTCCTTGTGGAAAAGACTAGCAGCTATTTATCAGGGCAAGTCCTTGGTGAACAAGCTGTTCTTGAGGAAGAAGCTGTACTCTTTGAAGATGCAAGATGGAGCTGCTGTTTCTGATCACTTGAATGCTTTCAACATGCTAATTTCTTAGTTAGCATCTGTTGGTGTGAAGATAGATGAAGAAGATTGCTACATGCTGTTGCTATGTTCTTTGCCTGATTCTTGGGATCATTTGGTGATGGCTATTGGGAGTACAACATACAATTTCAAGATGGAAGATGTTGTTGCTTCTTTGTTGTCGAAAGAGATGAGAAGAAAATCTTCTGAGATGGAAAAGAAGGCTCTTGCTGTCAGAGGTAGATCGAAGGAGAAAGGCAAGGAGAAGGACAAGAAATCCAGATCGAAATTAGAAGGGAGATCAAAGTATCTTGGCAAGAAGTCCAAGGTGAAATGATGGAATTGTGGGAAACCTGGTTATGTCTGAACGGATTGCAAGGAGGAGAAAAAGAAGAAGAAGAAAACCTCTTCTAAAAATGATTCTTCTCAAAGTGATGCAGACACCTTCATTGCAACCTTGGCTACGAGGGCATCTGATGATGTTTGGCTGATTGATTATGGAGCATCTTTCCACATGACATCTCATAGAGACTGGTTCATGAAGTATGAAAATTATGATGGTGGAAAGGTGTACTTGGCAAGTGATTCATCTTTGGAAATTTTTGGCAGTGGAAGAGTTAGAATTCAATTCCCTGATGGAAGAGTGAAGGGAATCAATGATGTGATACATATACCAGGTCTAGCTCATAATTTACTTTCTGTATGCAAGTTGAATGATATTGGGGTGCATGTCACGTTCTCTGGAAATGGCTACAAGATGACTAGACGCTCTATGGTGCTAGCTAGGGGTGCTCGTATTGGTACCTTGTACAAGCTGGATGCACAAGCTATTCAATGCAATAGTGTCTCTGTGAAGTCACAAAAAGCTACTCATGGAGGAATAGAGGGAAACGTTCTTGATGGTGTAAACTCCATGGAGGTTAAAATTCCAGCAGAAAAGACAATGCTTTGGCATCATAGGCTAGGCCACATTGGTGAGAAAGGTTTAAAAACCTTGAAAAATAAAAACTTGGTAGAAGGGCTTGAAGATTGTAACCTTGAGTTTGAATTTTGTGAACATTGCATATATGGTAAACAACACCGTGTTTTATTTTATTCCAGTCCTCACAAATCTTCTGGTTTGCTTGATTATATACATTCTGATGTGTTTGGTCCAGTGAATGTTTCTTCTTTATCTAAATCAAGATACTATGTATCATTTACTGATGATTATTCAAGAAGCGCATTTGTATATTTTTTGAAAATTAAATCAGAAGTGTTCAGTCAGTTTAAGGAATTTAAAAACCTTGTTGAAAATCAGACTGGTAGGAAAATAAAATGTTTAAGGACTGACAATAGCGGTGAGTTTTGTTCAGATGAATTCAAAAGGTACTATACAGATCATGGGATTAAAAGACATAAGACTACACCCTACACTCTGCAGCAAAATGGAGTTGCTGAAAGGTTCAACAGGACAGTAATGGAAAGAGCACGAAGTATGCTGAGCAGTGCTGGCTTGGAGGAGAAGTTTTGGGCTGAAGCAGTCTCTACAGCATGTTACTTGGTAAATTGTTCTCCTAACTCTGCTCTTGTTTAGAAGACACCTTTGGAAGCATGGTCTGGAAAGAATCCCTCTCTGAGACATATTCGTGTCTTTGGCTGTGAGGCATATGCATATGTGTCGTTTGAAAAAATATCTAAGTTAAAAAAAAAAGCTGTAAAGTGTATTTTTATTGGCTATAGCGCTGGCATAAAAGGATACAAGCTTTGGAATCCTGAGATTGAGAAGGTTTTGTACAGCAGAAGTGTTATCTTTCGCGAGCTGAAGCCTTCTACACTGGATCCATAGTCAGAGAAGAAATCAAAAAATGAAAAGGATGTAACAGAAATTCCTCCAACACCAGATAAAGAGGAATTGCAAAACAAAATGTACTTGATACTGAGGAAAGCTCAAGTAGCTCTAAAAGTTTTGAAGAAGATGAAGGACCACCTCAGCCTCAGCCTGTGAGGAGGTCAACTCATGAAAGAAAGCAACTTGATAGGTATGGGTTTTCTTTGATAGATTCTACTTGTACCTATGCTTTAATTTCTAGCACTAATGAATCTAGGACTGTGAAAGAGGCATTTAAAATGTCTGATTCAAACTCTTGGTTGGAAGCCATGAATGAAGAAATGGAATCATTAGAAAAGAATGATACCTGGAGTTTGGTGCCATTGCCTAAAGGCAGAAAAGCTATGGGCTGCAAATGGGTATTTAAAAAGAAAATTGGTCTGGAAGGCAGTGTAGAAAAATATAAAGCGAGGGTGGTTGCAAAAGGTTATTCCCAGGTAGAGGGAATTGATTATGGAGAAATATTTTCTCCTGTAGCTAAGCTGACATCTATTAGATTTCTTTTGTCACTTGCAGCAGCGTATGACTTAGAAATTGAATAGATGGATGTGAAGACAACGTTTCTTCATGGTGATCTTGAAGAAGAAATTTATGTCCCAACCGGAGCACTTTGTGGAAAAAGGTAAAGAAAGACTGGTTTGCAAGTTGAAGAAATCTTTGTATGGGTTAAAAAAGTCTCCTAGAATGTGTTACCAAAAGTTTGACACTTTTGTTTTGTCATTAGGATTTGTAAGATCAAAATCTGATTATTGTGTGTATTACAAAGCTGAAAGTGATCAAGTTCTTATTATTGCTCTCTATGTTGATGATATGCTGTTCATAAGCAATAGTAAGCTAATGATTTCTGATCTTAAGTCTCAGTTGTTTGCAAAGTTTGAAATGAAAGATCTTGGTGCAGCAAGGTATATTCTGGGAATGGAAATAACTAGGGACAAGAAAAATAGAAAACTTTGGCTCAGTCAGAGTAAGTACATCATGACTGTTCTAGAGAGATTTTGTATGACGATTGCAAGCAGCTAGTTGTTCCAGTTTTGTAGGGAACGAAGTTATCTGTTGAAGACTGTCCAAAATATCCTACTGAGATAGAGGACATAACTAGTGTACCTTATGCTAGTGTGGCTGGTAGCCTTATGTATGCAATGGTCTGTACAAGGACAGACATTGCCCAAGTAGTGGGAGTTCTTAGTCGGTTTATGGATAATCCTGGAAGGACACATTGGGATGCTGTGAATAGAGTGTTTAGATATCTGAAGGGAAGTTTAGACTATGCTTTGTGTTACCATGGGAACTTGGTTGAATCACAGAGGACTCTCAGTATTCAAGGTTATGTGGACTTTGATTGAGCAGGGGACATTGACAACAAAATATCCACTAGTGGATATGTTTTCATGATGAATGGTGGTGCAGTGAGTTGGATGAGCAAGGGGCAGGCTGTAGTCACTTTGTCCACTACAGAGGCAGAATACATGGCAGCTACACATGCCTGTAAAGAAGCAATCTAGTTAAAATGTTTGTGTTCTAACATTGGTTTTGATGCAATAAAAATTACAATTTACTGTGACAGTCAGAGTGCTATATGTTTGGCAAAAAATCCTACTTTCCATGCCAAGATGAAACATATAGATGTACAGTATCATTTTGAACGGGATATGGTGGAGGATGGGATGGTCTCTTTGGAGAAAGTGGATACTCTAGAGAATGTTACAGATGCATTGACGAAGCCTGTGAGCACATAAAAATTTAGGTGGTGTGCCAGTTCGATGGGCCTCTTGGCCCATGAATTTTAGTAATTTTATTATGCTCTGGAGTTGTCAGTAAGGTCTTCATCAAGTGGGAGATTGTTGGAATATTTTCCTCAATCCATACTGACATGTAACTCCTGGAGGGCAAAGTCACTATGACATTAATCATGTCTAGCCGACTAGCTGTTCTGAATTCTCTTGAAATGTTCATATCGCTAAGACAAAGCAGATGTCTTGACAAATGATGTTATCACTGTAACTAGAAGCATTCGATGTGATTTTTTGTTAAGTAGGAGACCTCTAGCCAACATTGTTGTTTTCTTATCGGGTGTCCGAGAGACTCATAGCGACTAGGGTCTTTGGGGTGACTTGATCGCTCGGTATGAAGTCTCAGTGACTGAAGGGAGTCTCATCGATAGATCGTTGGGCTAACACAAGGGCTTCAGTAAGATGTCCTAGCAAGAATGGAAGGTCACGCCGATGAGGATACAACTGAAGTCATTGGAGTAGCTCAAGGTGATCGGTATGAAGTCTTGGCAACTTGGAGAGTCTCACCGATAGTCTTTGGTATGACATGTTCGCTCGATGAAAGGTCTTGGCGAAGGTCAAATGTCTTGCCGACTTGGTAAGACTTGGTTGCTCAATGTGAGGTCTCGGCGAAAGACAAAAGTCTTGCCGACTCGGTAAGACTTGGTTGCTCGATGTGAGGTCTCGGCGAAAGACAAAAGTCTTGCCGACTCTGTAAGACATGGTTGCTTGGAGTGAAGTCTTGGTGAAGGTCAAATGTCTTTCTGACTTGGTAAGACATGGGTACTTGATGTGAGACTCGGCAAAATCTCTTGGTGAACAGAAAAGTCTTGCCAATGGCAAAGTTGAAATCGATGTGACTTGTGAGCATCGGTATGAGTCTTGCCGATGAGAAATCTCTTGCCGATAGGAATGCATTAGATGTCGGTGGTTTCAGTATGACTTGTGGCTTTCATTATAATGTCTTGCCGACTGTTGGGACTTATGCCGATATCGATATGAAGCCATTGAGCATCGATGAGACACTTCTTGTGTCTCACCAACATGCAAAGTCAGTTGAGTGTTTTGTTGACCGTTTGACTTTCCTATGTGGCGTCTCATGGACTAATCAGAGGAAGCGAATTTCAAATGGTTGACGGTTAGATTTTTGCAACAGCTGCGACGCTGGAGCTGAACTGTATGCAAGGAAAAATCTGCAATGGGATGGAAAAATTCTATGATGGGTAATGGCGGATAAGGATGAACAAAGGACAAAAATCAGAATGTGGTAATATTTAAAGGATAGCATTCTGAGTTGAAAATAGATTGAGAATCAGAGAGAGCATTTCTGTAACAGGAAGAACAGTGAATGAAGAAACTGTAAAACTGATACCAGAGAGTTGTCTTTGCATTGTATGTAATTTTTTGATTACTGAAATACAAAGAGATTTGACTTGGTGTGGTGGGTTTTTTCCCAAAAGGGTTTCCCACGTAAATCTAGTGTTAATTTGTTATTGAGTATTTTTTTCTGTTTCTGTAAATTTTTCATGTGTGTCTTAATGCATCTCTTTGCAGTTACCTCTGACTGTGTCAAAATATCTTTAACAACTACATGAGGGACATAATTAATCACCTTAGCTCCAACAAGATACAGTCTAAAAGCTTTTATGGCTTTCACTAATGCAAATGCTTGTTTCTCCATTATATTATATTTCAATTCTGACCCCTGCAATGACTTGCTGAAAAAAGACACAGGCTACTCATTGACCTTCCTCATTCTTCTGTAACATGACAACAACTATTGTATGCAACAAAGCAAATGAAAATATTTGAAAGGGTTTTCCAAAATCTGGAGATTTAAGGACATGGGCTTCCTTGATGGCCCTTTTGATTGATATAAAAGATCCTAATGCTTCTGTAGTCCAATCTACCTTTTGTCCCTTCCTTAACACCTTTGATATGGGCTTAATAATTTTAGCAAAATTAGAGACAAATATCCTAACAAAATTGATATGTCCAAAAAATGACTAGATAGCCTTGATGGTCTAAGGAATAGGGATTTTATCTATGGCCTCAACCCTCTCAAGATCTATTCTAATCCCCTCCTTTGACACAATATATCCTACGAGTTTACCTTCTGTGACTGCAAAATGACATTTTTTAGGGTTCAAACTAATACCATATTCTAAAGCCTTAATAAACACCTTTTCTAGATGTTGTACATGATCTTCAACCCTTTTTGAATAAGCAGTAAGGTAATCTTGATATACCACCATGATAGCATTAATCAAGTCTACAAGCTACGTCCATAGCTCTTTGAAAGGTTGCACCTACGCTTGTGAGACCGAATGGCATTCTCACATAAACATATGTTCCCCATGGGGTTGTAAAAGCTATCTTGTACTACTCAGATTCTTTGAGTTTGACCTGGTTTTAACCAGAGAACCCATCCATCATAGATAACAAGTCACACCCTATTACTTTATGTAGTACAACCTCCATATTAGGTAGAGGATAATTATCCTTGAGAGATGCCACGTTTAGATTTTTGAAGTCTAGACATAATTTGATATCCCCATTCTTCTTCCTCACAGGAACCAGGTTTGAAACTCATGTTGAATGCCTGATTGGTTTGATAATACCCCCATCTCTAAGCTTTGTCAATTCCTCCTACATTTTTGGTTCCAATGTTGGGTTAATAGGTCTTTTCCTTTGCCTAAATGGCTTTGCATCTGGTTTCAACGGGATTTCATGTTGAAACAAATCCTCCCTATATGCTTTGAGATCTTCATAAGACCATGTAAGCACATGTTTATATTTTCTCAATAGTGCAGTTAACATTCTTCGAATTGTCAGGCTTATTTTCTTTCCAATGTATACCTTTTTTGGTGCCAGTTCAGTCCCTAAATTGACCTCTTCAATATCCTCTGTCTTGACTAGTATCTGTTTCATGAGGGACCAATCATTTCCATCATATACCCTTTCCAATGCTACTAGCCCTTTGGGAAGCTTATTAGTTTCAAGCTGTAAGACCTCTTTCCCAAATACTGTTTGCTTTCCATCTACTTCTTCAACAAAGGCATTGAAATCAACTTCCTCAGCTTCATATTGGTCTATAGAATGAAGAAATTTCAAGAGGTCATCATCATCATTAACAACCTGCCAACTGTATATATTGTCAGGCACAATGGGTCTTGTTTTAAACTCGATTTGAGACACTCCAACCAATGTGATGCCATCTCTTCTTAGTGCTACTTTGGCTAAAAATTCTACCATTATGTTCTTCGACCTCTCAATCCATTCAATGGAGAAAGCATCAAACAACTCAATTGTGTCCCATACGACATTCCTATATTGCTTCAACCTCTTGTGTTTTGCTGCATATTTTGATTTAACTTGAGAAACAACTAGCTCAGAATCCCCTAGAATATCTAGCAACTTAATCTTATGTTTTACAACCATATTCAATCCTGTTAGTAAAGCTTCATACTCTGCTATATTGTTCATGCATTCAAATGCCAGAAAAAATGAATATTTAAATGTGACTCCTTCAGGTGAAACAAACACTATTCCTACTTCGTTACCTTCTTGGCTGCAAGCTCTATCAACGTACATTTTCCACACGCCATCACAATTTTTTGCAACATGCTTATCAATTGGATCACCATTGACTAACTCTGGCTGGGATGGTTCTATCTTAAAACTTCCAAGATCCATATCACAAAAGCAATTGACTTGATCTGGAGGTACACAATCTACAATTGGGTTCATCCTTGGCTCCCTGTACAACTTAACTTCCTAGCCATTCACTGGAATTGTTGCATAAGACAAATCAAATTGGACATTTCCCCCAACTGCTGCTGTCCACTATCTTGATAAAAGAATCCCAAACTGAGGAGGGGTATCAATTATAGTTATATCTATATTATAGGCCACCTGAGGATAAGTAGCTAGTTTGACTTCAACATCTTTCATAACACCTAGTACTGGAATAGGCCGGCTATCCATTGCATAACACTTCCCTTCATTAGTATCTACCCACATGCCTAGCTGTTTCATAACTCCAACTGGCATGATATTGATAGCAGTGCCAAAGTCTATCATGCAATTCCTCAACAGTTTGTTGTTTATAAGTAGTGTGGTGAAAAAAGGATCAAATTGTGGGGAATTTACTAATACATCATTTAGACACACTTCTGGGACAGTCACCTTCTCTTGCTTATTAACCGTTTTAGTGGCCATCTAATTTTTAGAACTTGTACTTTTCTCATTTCCATTTGATATCAATTGAATTGCACTATCCCTATACTCCTTAATTCTCACCATCTCGAGCAATGGGACATACATTTTTACTTGGGATAAATCCTGAGAGAAGTCAAAAGAAGGACCCTCCGCCTTAATTGTTTTCTTTTGCTCTGATGCTTCTTCTTTGTTTTCTTCCTTCTGGATAGACTTCTGCTTTTCTTTGTATAATTCTCTGTTCTCCTCCTTTTGGACTAGCTTTTGTTCATTCTTATCATGTTGCTTATTTTTTGTTCTCTTCAAAAATCTTGGTGTCACTTCTCTATCTTTCATAAATATTCCCTTGGGAACACCTTCCTTTTCATTCACTATCCTATTTCTTAACCAATATTTGCTCTTTGCTTGTTCAACTACAGCAATAGTTAACCTCTTTATTTCCTCTTTAGTGGGTCTCCTTATATTGCATTGAGTAGGCACCTCAATAGAGTATTGTTCTACATAACTTTCTTCAAAATCGGAAAAAACTTGCTGTTAAGCCATGTGGACATTGCACCTTTGATTTGAAACATCATACTCACAACCTTCATCTTCTAAAGATGAATATTCCTCCTTAGCAGGGTGAAGGGTATTTGAAGTCGAATACATAGTGTGATCCTCTCCACTATTACCCACTGACATTCCTTCCTCTTTCATTTTTTGGGCTACGACACAATGATGTGGGGAATGTGGCCCATCATAGCCTTCACACTAGAGATTATTATTTACCATATACGCCCCCTTCTTCCTTAATGGATCAGGTGTTTCTTTGTTCCTGGGTCTATCCATTACAGGTTTTCCATCTTTCCAATTTGTATTGTAAGGCATGTCATGTAACCTAGGCCTCTCACTTTTGTATGTGTTCTCTTGTTTGTATTGATAATTATTGACTTGCTGAGGAACCCTAGGATTATCTCTTTTACTAATCATCCCAACAGATTTCCTGTTGTTTTCAATGGTTAGTGCTATCTTTTGGGCTTCGGCTAAATCTCTTGGAAACCTGTTTCTTAGTTCGTACCCTATTTTTGGATCAAATGCATTCAAATAAATACTCAATGCTGCAGAGTCTGGCAACTTTGATCTAGGTGGTATCTTATTCTACAATTTGCTGAATCTCCTATTAAAATCATAAATTAACTCATTCTATTTTTTTTGAATCCGTACTAATTCATGTAAAGTGACATTTGGTGCACACAAATTTCCATACTGTTCAAGAAATCGATCATGAAATTCTTGGATAGAACCAACAGAGGCTGTTGGCAAGCTATTGAACCAATCCCTAGCTTCTTCGGTGAGTGACATCATGAACAACCTCATATGTAAATCTTCATATGCTATATCCAAGTCCTGAATAAAAGCATTAAAATTCCTCAAATGATCTTCAACAGTAATTGCACTACTCCATGTAAACTTAGGAACTAGTCTTCTCCAACTGTTATCCATAGGGTAAGGGTATAATTGAAACCCTGCCAAATCAAATTGTTTGATCATTGTTGTATATTGTTGAGGGGGAGGGTTATGCACCCGCTGATACTGGTACATTGGATTATTGTATTGTGTATGAAGATATGGCACATATTGCTAACCATGAAGTGGTTGTACATTTGTATGTTGTGATGCAATATACGGTGGATGGTTTGGTTGCTTGTATTGATCTCTCATATGATTCTGAGGAGCCTTTGATGGGTCTAAAGGCCCTGCATTATTATTTCCCTACCTATGAGGTGGTATATACTTTGAAAAACTAGCTGTCTGAGCATCAATTTGTGCTTTCTGCAATTTGAAGTCTTGGATTGCTTTTATCATTTGGATCTTTTCTTGTTCATCTTTTGCTCTTTCTACTTCTTGTTTATGAAACTTGAACTGTGTTTCTATTTCTTCACGAGTTGAGAACTCAAAATTTTCTTGAGGAATCACATGATCAATAGGAACACTTTGATTACCCTCCATTATTTGATCATATTCCTGTTGATATCTGATTCGTTCAACTTCGAGTTTAGCATCGAACTCTGCCTGTTTCTGAGGATTATAAAAAGGATTTCTTTGTTCTTCTGAGGTACAAGGTTCAACACTTGAATTATCTCTCCATGTGTCATAATGGTCATATGTTTCACAATGTGGTCTTGATGCTTTGTCTTTGTTTGTTATGCACATGTCCTCATTTATCTTCTTACCCTTATCAACCTTATCATCCTTATGGGTCCACTTACTATTGCCACTAGGACCTCCTTTGTATTGGGATTTTCTACCATTCATGTTGAATTGATGCAATATTTTTGTCAGAGTCGCCACTCACTTTGTAAAAAGTGAGAAAAGATGAAATATCTTGATTATATCCCTAGCGGAATCACTTTTTCTGAAACTTCAAAAATTATGAATCTTTCTTCAATGACTCTATATTATAGTCTTCAACCAGATATCTTGCAATAACTCCCTAGTAGAGTCACCAATTTTTAGGCTCTCAAAAACATAGGTTTGAACCATGAGAGGTTTCCAGGCTCTCACAACATTTCAGGGTAACAGACAAGGCCAAAAGATTTGAACCTTCTACTCTTCAGGGGCTGCTAGACCTAGGTGGGTGTACCTATAACAATGAAGCAGACTTGACCAATGTTTATTCCTTTAAAGTAATCTACCCACACTGGAAAATGGGAGTGGATAAATGAGTTTTATCCTAGTGCAAATTGTATAAGAAATATTAAGGCTAAAATATAATGTGTTCATACAAAAAAAATGAATGAAACTTAAAGAGTGGAATGGTAGAGACTAGTGCTTTATTGGGTGTGCGGTGTCAAATGAAAATATGAAATGAATAACTTCTTTCTGGTAGATACTCAAATTGTTTGGCATATAGGTTTAAGTTTATAACTTGTATAAACATGCAAGAATGTGACTACTAAGTTCTTCTTAATGATCCAAATGATATTCCCTAATTACTATGACTGACTAAGAGGACTTAATCTTTCCTTGAGAGAACCAATTAATCCAATTATACAGATACAACAAGTGTGCATTCATAAACTAAAAAATATCCTTGATATATCAGTTTAAAAAATTAGAAAATATCAACCTTGGAGACAACTTCAACAATACTTTTAATTAACACAACAAACAATTGAAACCAGAAAAATGTCATCACATCAAATAAATTCAATTGAAATCTCCATTGTTTTAGAAATGCATCATAGTCTCAAAATTGTAAACATTATGTATCCTACTGTATTTTATTCGATCTCTCCTCCCTTTTCTATTCGCTATCAAAGATGGGTATTTATACATCAGTCATTTGAAAGGATTCATCCTTTCGTATTCACATCTGCGTTGATCCATTAGTTCGGGCCCTTTCCATGTTCATTAGACACCTGCGAAAACATCCTATAGTTTTACCGACGCCTTGAGTCTCTCCAACTACCACAAACTATATATCACTTTGATGTCCTGTAGTCCCACCGATACTTCGAGTCTTCTCGATAGTTAGCCTTTCGGTCTTAAGTATCGCTGTGACATTGAGGATCGGGTAGACGTTGCTCCGCTTACATCGTGTTTTTCTGAGATTTCTCCTTCATCAATTTTGATTGCCGAGACAGTGGTTTTCTTGCTGATGGAATAACACTCAGTGTGACCTTCCTAGCTCTCTCTGATGAAGCCTATCTCGCCGATGAATATTCCCTTCAAACATATTGCTAAGTCATTATCAATGTAATCCCATTGATGTGATATTGAGAGTCAGAAAGACTTCCATGAACTCACCTCGATGACATCATACTACCGACAGGATCCACTTTTTTGGGAACTCATTGAGAATATTGTAGATTCCTTTTTGATACTCTGGAATTGCACCACGATCGATAAGACACAAATAAGCTCATTATGACTTACACTGATGAATTAGGTCTCACTGACAATCATTTTGTGCTTCATCGGTATAACACACATGTGCTCGTTATGACTTATATCAATGAAGATTTTCTCGCCAATAGGATCCTTTGGTCGCTAAGACAATGAATTGCGTCCTGTCGATATGTATCCACAAATGTAATCTGATTGACAAGACATTCCCAACCTCTTGCTGATAGACTGCAAAAGACACACGTTAGTATAAAATGCTTCATGGATCGGTGAGACTTGTATCATCTCTTGCCGATATGAATTATACATTGAAATATTTAGGGTTAGATGAATTCTATGGGGCCACATGACAGAATATGGGAAAAAAATTTATGAAGAGAGGATACTTTTGCTTATGGCATGGACTTCTTAGGAAACTTGTGGGTACAGACAACCATAAAATTTTCAAAATTTTACAGTTCTAACACATTGCATACACTATCACACATGTCAGATATCTTCATACAAATCAAGATTTTTATAGTTAGTCTTGTCAGTCAAAGTCTAGTCGAACTACGAGGTGTCTACGTGTATAATGTAGGAAAGGCCATCAACCGATGAGCCCCTGAGGCCGCACTAGGTTAGTCCTTTAGGGTTCATCGTCACACATAGTCTACTGTCAGCACACCATATCAAGTCATGCAATCAACAAGATGAATAGGTCGACAATGTCATCAAGTCAAATCAAACAAATTGCCAAAGAAATCAGCAAAACAAATAAACTTATGTTTGCTATAGGATGTGTCCTTCCTAAAAACATACATCATCAAAACAATCAACCTATGTCTTATATAGGATGTGTCCTTCTTGGAAACAGACATTAGGTGAACAATCATCATAGCCTTATATAGGTTAATACATCAATGACATCAGACTCAACATCTTATACTATACATTTCTTTCTGAAACCAGGCTTTTGTCATGCCTTATATAGATAGTCATAACATCAAAACCAAACTCAACGTCTTATCCAATATGTGTCTCTCCTAAAATCAGGCTTTATCAATCAAAACAATCAAACAAATAGATGAGGTTTTGGAAAATATTTTATTGGCTTTGTGAATTTGTGGCTTGTTTATCTTATCATTTTATTGGATTTAATTTGGAAACTTGTTACTAGCTTTCTCAAGGATGTCTCATGAAGGATTTAGAGAAGCAACGATGTATCATAATTCCGTTTTCTTTGACTGCTGCTTGTCGCTTGTCTTTTAACTTTGGATTTTGAGTCATGTTACTAGTTTCCTCAGGGATGTCCCATGAAGGATTTAGAGGAGCAATGATGCCTCATGACCCGTCTTTTCTTTGTTTCCTATATGTGGTTTTTCTTGACAAAAAGACTGGGGCAATTGTGCCCTTAGTATGAGTTAAGACAATCCTTGTCTACGACTTTCTGTTGTTAGTAGGTGGATGACCTTGCACACATTGAGCTATGTCATATCATGGTGTTTGTCTCCATTTGTATTAGTTAATGCCCAATGATGATAAAGTGCAATACATTTTGTGGTATGACGAAACATCAAAGATTTCTAATACTAACATCAAAGTCTTTTCTTATTCATCTTTATTTCCAAACTAACATTTCTTCTTTCTTGAATTATGACAGAGTCCTGTGACACAAAAATATAATGCATCCTGCATATGCATTCATGTTAGAAACATCATGTAAATATCATACATTGTACATCATACATATATCTTTCCTTTCAAAAATACAAAAACATAGGCATCTATCATATCTAGGAAATCATGGCATAATAGGCATTCATCATCATAGATTACATAACAAAAGCATTACATGTACATAACAGGTGTAAATATATGCATCATATTACATCCATCATTATCAAATGTATAGCATCACATGTAGATAACATTATACATATAACATCACATTGCATCTCATAATCATAAATTGCATACATAACATCAAATGATACCATACAAAATCAATGCATACATCATCATATATAATTCACATCACATCAAACCAGGGACTGTTGATTGTGTTGTGCAAGTGGTGGCACTTGGAGACATCGCCGTTTCATCTACCTATCGGGGAGGCGACAGTGACATTAGAGATGTGTACATGATTCTTAGATTACCTATTAGAGGGACTAAGGTCATGTATGATACCTAGAGGGGATTCACGAAGATGTGTAGATATTATCCCCACCAGGACATTAGATAGTTGGGGATAGACCACTATGAGATTAGATGGCATGTCTTGGCGCAGCGATATAGGAGATTAGATTGTCTATTGTGTACATGAATAGTGGGCACAAATGTCACATGATTTAAACCCAAATGCCACATAAACCATTTCTCCCCGCTCCGTAAACTATCACGGAAGTGGAAAGTCAACGGTCTTGACTCTCGGGTATATATATGATCCAATACAACCTACAATGACATTATGCATGCCTCATGTTAGAAATAATAGCCTATCATAGTCCAAAATTCCAAAACAACATGCTAGTCAAATGCATCATTATATTTGCAAATGCGTTGCAAAGCATCACATGTGTCATTAAATTTGCAAATGTGTTGCAAAGCATCACATGCGTCATTCAAATTTGCAGATGCATTTCAAATTGTCATATGCGTCAATCTAAAATGCAAATGTGTAACAATACAAACACGCATAATCAACAAACCATTAAAGAAAGCAAATGCATCGAAAATAACAAATGCGTTACATTTTTCTATATGTGCTACTCTATACAACAAATGTGATGCAGGAGGACACATGGATTGAAATAAAATACAAATGCATTAATCTGCTAAAAACCTACACTAAGCTATAACGTGAAAATACAAATGCATAATTCTGCATACAGATGCATCAATTACACATTCATATGCAGTTTTCTACAAAAGTGACGCCTTACAAAAAGTGAAATAAATGCATAAAAAAGTGTGCACATCAAAATTTCAAGGGTTGGTTTCAGACTACATACCGGGGGGCCTGCGTCTGCAAATCACCTGAACATCTGAATGTGATAGGCACGATGATGCAAGTATGGAACTGGAGACATTGTCGCTAGAATCCTAGAGCAAAAATTTCAATTTTCTGAACGTCGAGGGTGAAAATGAATTGGATTTTCATCCCTTTTCTATTTATACCTAGGGTTTGGGGTGGCATTTCCTCTAACCTTGTCTATTGGCCGCATAAACTTCCAAATTCTATCAACCTGTACATGTACCTAACACCTCAAAATTCATTTCTGTTAACTCCACTCCATTTCTGGCTATCAAATTGACTAATCAAGATTATTTACAAATTTTTTGATTTTTTTTGAAAATTTATCAATTTTCCTGAGGGGGCATACCTTCACCTATTTTACACTGGGGCATGACTAGGGCATGTTTTTGATCCATTTTCTTTGACACAATGCCAAAATGACATTGCATCAAAGAGGGGAAAAATGTAGACACTGAAATTTGGTCTAAGCCTGCAACTTCAATTTCTTCATAATTTGTATTTTCATGGTCATGATTAAATAATGTTAATTATTTAATTACTTTCTAAATTCCTTTCTCATTTATTAATTAAATAATTTTTACGTATTTAATTAATTCGCTTTAACATTTATTCATCTATTAATTAAATAATCTTAATTATTTAATTAATTCACATTATCTTTATTCTATCTTGATTAATTAAATAAACACCCTTTATTTAATTACGTCACTAGTTAACTTTATCCTCCTTAAATTAAATAAATTCTTATTTAATTTATCTTTATTGTATTTTCAGCTATAATTAAATAAATACTTTAATTATTTAATTATTCATTTAACCTTTTCTTCACTTAATTAAATAAATCTTATTTATATAATTTAAATGTCGAATCTTGAATTAAATAATCATTTAATTCATAAAGGTCTATTTTTAACACATTCCTCTATATTTAGATAAATGTTTAAGTTATCTAAGTATTCATTCCCACTTGACTCAAGATCTATTTGAATCGATTAGTTATCTCCTGATTTAAGGTTTGAGTGTCTTTCGCAAATAAACTCTCCGTCATAACCAGTCAGTTGTCTAGTTCTAACTCATATGCATGTACATGCTTATTAATTAAATATCTTTATTTAATTAATTAAATTTTGTGCGTACGTTCAAACATAATGTTGCTTTTAATCTATCTTTATCTTTGTCATGCAAACATTATTCTTCTATTTTTGAATACCAAACTTGAAGATTAAATCATTATTTAATCTTTATCTCTATTCTTAGTTTTTATCACTCATGTTAGTACTAACAGTTATCATAATGCATGTTGAATCTTCTGAGCTCAATCGTCCATTTATCTTTCAATCCTGACCTCTCATTTGAATGATCAATTTTCTATAAATTGATTTGACTTTTATCATTGCAACTCCTCCCGAAATCTTGTGACTTTTAGAGCAATTACTTGTTAATATTTGATATTTTTCTATAATCGCATACATCAAGGCTATACTTGCACACTTAATAAAAATCTGAGGGCAAGAATACAAACATGATGAAATGGAGAAGGACAACAAAGGTTATCCATGGAGTTACATCAATCTTTGGTGAGATTGTTTTATGTTTTAGCTAGTTTCCTTTGTTCTTTATTGTTTGAATTTAGATTGCATTAGAGTTTGATTGCATTGTTGTTTGATTTTAATCTTTCATTATTTTCATGATGTTATAGATGGCAATGCTATCATCTTCTTTTACTTTGAGTATTTGTAAGTAACCTACTAAAAATTGATTGGTGTCCCCTTGCAGAAAATGCATATTTATGAGCCATCCAAGAGAATCTCAACAAAAAAAGCAATGCAACATCCTTATTTTGATGGTCTTGAAAAATCTCAATCATGATTTTAAGCCATTACAAAAGTGCGTGCAAAGCCTGGTGAGGGAATTTCAAGTTATTCATTTGAAGTTAACCTTATCATGAGCAACTATGATGTAGACATTATAAGAGCATCTCAAATTTTCACTTAGTCTATTAATGAGAGGTGTTGTGTGCAATAGGTATCTTGGAACTCCCAGTGAAGATGTGTGACCAGGAGTGACTAAGTTGAGAGACTAGAATGCCTACTTGTAAGTTCCTTCCGTCTATTTTCATTTCATTTCCATTTTGGATGCTCTTTTTTTTTCTCTTTTACTTTGCATATTTGTAAGTAAACTACTAAAAAATGATTAGTCTCTCATTGCAGAAAATGTTGATTTATGAGTCATCAAAGAGAATCTCAGCCAAAAAAGTAATGCAACATCCTTATTTTGATGATCTTGAAAAATCTCAATTATAAAAGAGTGTGTGAAGCTTAGCAAGGGAATCTGAAGTAACTCAATTGAAGTTAACCTCATAATGAGCACCTATGATGTAGACATTTACAGAGAATCTTGAATGTATAAGTGACATTGTAAAAGATCTGTGAGAATGAAGTACCTAAGGAATTGTAATGAGATTTACTCAAATATTATAATTTTGGAGTTCATGTTTGGTGTAGGAGCACCTTGTTCTCTAAATTCCTTCAATAGGAAAATTTGCAAAATTTGAATTTTGAAATGTAAACAATGTGAAAAAGGTCATGTGAAGGTCATATGTAATGTACTCAAAGTCTCAAAGAGGTCATTAGGTGATTAGAGAAGTGATATTGCACAAAAGATGTCATTTGGTGTAAAAATACAAAACTTGCATTAGCTGCACAATTGCAAAATTAGTAAATAAAGGATGATGTTTTCTATATTTGCAACACTTTTTTGTTTTATTTTATGATAATTGGTTTGTAACCCTCAAAACAGGGTTTTGAGAGTCCATTAAGTGATAAGATTTCCATTCCACCGATGTAGGGTTAAGTAGGTTTGTGGAATGGATTGCAATTAGGTGTTTTTCAATTTGAATATGTAAGCAAGGGGTGTCAATCTTCACAAAACCTCAAATGAATGAGTTTCAAACAAATTTTCAACCAACAACTCTCTATCTCTTCAATTTTAACCCTTCACTCTACCTTGTCTAGTAGGTTAGCAGACCCTAGTTTTAGACCTTTTCTCACAAACTTCTCAAACAACTTCACAAAAAAATGACTGATCTAGATAGCCATTATTGAGTTACAACACATACTTTAAAATCAATAGTGATTGTCTTGGAACATGTGCATAAAAATGACCTTCTTTGTTGTCCTCATTAGGTTAACTAGGCCTAATTTACAAAGGAACATACCTTTAAACATTCAACAACCCCCTGAAATTGTTAGGGAAGGATTTTTCATGTATCCAAATCCTCAATCCACAATTTTTCTTAGGAGAAATTCACTCCACCATGCCAAACCACAAAACCCTTATTTTATGCTAGTATGAGGAGGGTTTATTGAAAGGAAAAGTTTTGTACCTTACCAGAACATGCCACCACCTCAGACCTTCTTAAAATCACCTACACAATATCAAAAGACAATCACCCAACCTCTACATGTAATATTTTATCAAACCCTAGGGTGAAACCTCATTTTTCATGCCCTTTTCCATCAAAATCTATAGGGGCAACAACACAAACCCCATAAAACTTATCCCCTTTCACAAAATAAGCACCCTAACATAAAAATTGGTTTCTAAATATGTATTGGGTCTGTGGAAACACAAAGAGATTGAAAAAGAGAACACAATCACCATGTATGGAACTGTACAGTTCAAGGAAACATCAAATTTTTGGTGAAAATACAAAAAAATGCAAGGAAACAATGAATTTTATTGATCTTCTTCTAGGTACATAGTACATTTACACTAGGCATGGTAAATTTATGCTAGGAATGGTCCTCTTTCGCACCCAAACATGTGGAATCGCTTTGAGCTATGTTCAACCAACTCGATCCCTTAAGGGTCCAAAGTGCAAAAGGGAAACAATCTTTGATGAGGTATTACTTGAAAACCATGGAACTTATGAAATCTTCATCTGATCCTATGAGATCATGTTGGGCCCCTCTACAATAACCTCTCAGTTTTTGTTATCTCAGAGTGTTTTTCCTATGGTGTCTAGTTTTCACTTGATGGAAAAAGTATCAAATACAAGCAGTGCAAAGTTGCAAAGTGGTACAACTTCCATTCTGTAACTCGTGTGACCAAATGGACTGTTTCAATGCATCTAAATAGGTACGTTTACACTAGGAATGGTCCTCTTTCGCACCCAAATGCACAAAATCACTCTGAGCTACGTTTAACTGGATCGATCCCTTAAGAGTCCAAAGTGCAAAATGGATGCAAAATTTAGCATACTGTTACTCGGATACCGTGATGCTTAAAAAATTCTCGTCTGATCCGATGGGATCACATTGGGCCCCTCTACAAAAAAATCTCTCAGTTTTCACTATATCAGAGTGGTTTTCTCATGGTGGCGGATTTTCACTTGGGGAAAAAGTTGTCAAATACAAGTAGTTAAAAGTTGCAAAATTGTGCAACTTTCGTTCTACAACTTATGTGACCAAATGGACTATTCCAACACATCCGGATATGTACATTTACACTAGGAATGGTCCTCTTTCACACCTAAACATGCGGAATCGCACTGAGCTACACTCAACTGGATCTATCCCTTAAGAGTCCAAAGTGCAAAATTATGCAAACTTCAGCATGTTGTTACTTGGATATCGTGATTCTTAAAAAAAATTCATATAATCCTATGGGATCGTGTTGGTCCCCTCTACAAAAACCTCTCTCAATTTTTTCTATCTTAGAGTGGTTTTCCCCTGGTGGTGGATTTTCACTTGGGGAAAGAGTTGTCAAATGCAAGTAATTGAAAGTTGCAAAATGGTGCAACTTTCATTTTTCAACTCGTGTGAATAAATAGATTTTTGCAACATGTTCAAATAGGTATGTTTATGCTAGGCATGGTCCTATTTTTCACCTAAACACGTGAAATCGCTCCGAGCTACGTTCAACTGGATCAATCCCTTAAGAGTCCAAAGTGTAAAATGGTGCAAACTTCAGCATGTTGTTACTTTGATATTGTGATGCTTAGAAACTTATTGTCTAATCTTATAGGATAATTTTGGGCCTCTCTACAAAACCTCTCTTGGTTTTCACTATCTTAGAGTGGTTTTCTTGTGGTGGTGGATTTTCACTTAGGGAAAAAGTTGTCAAATGCAAGTAGTTGAAAGTTGCAAAATGGTGCAACTTTCGTTCAACAACTCATGTGACCAAATAGACTATTCCAACACATTAGAATAGGTAATTTTACGCTAGGAATGGTCCTCTTTTCCACCCAAACACGCGGAATCGCTTTGAGCTTTGTTCAACCGAATCGATCCCTTAAGAGTCCAAAGTGTAAAATGGCTGTAAGCTTCAACATGTTGTTACTCAGATACCGTGATGCTTTGAAACTTCTCACCTGATCCTACAGAATCATGTTAGGACCCTATACAAAAACCTCTCTCATTTTTTGCTATCTCAGAGCGGTTTTCTTGTGGTGGCAGATTTTCACTTGATGGAAAAAGTGTTAAATGCAAGTAGTGTAAAGTTGCAAAGTGGTGCAAATTTCATTCTGCAACTTGTGTGACCAAATAGACCATTCAAAAATATCTGAATAGGTATGTTTACACTAGGCATGGTCCTCTTCTACACCCAAACACGCAAAATCGCTCTAAGCTACGTTCAACCGGATCTATCCCTTAAGAGTCCAAAGTGCAAAATGACTGCAAACTTCAGTATGTTGTTACTTAGATACCGTGATGCTAAGAAATTTATTATTTGATCCTAAATGATTGTGTTGGGCCCCAATATAAAAACCTCTTTCAGTTTTCGCTATCTCAGAGTGGTTTTCCCGTGGTGGCAGATTTTCACTTGATGGAAAAAGTGTCAAATACAAGTAGTACAAAGTTGCAAAGTGGTGCAACTTTTGTTTTGCAACTCGTGTGACCTAACAAAATATTCCAACACATCCAAATAGGTATTTTTATGGTAGACATGGTCCTCTTTTACATCCAAACATGCAGAATTGCTTTGAGCTATGTTCAACCAGATCGATCCCTTAAGAGTCTAAACTGCAAAATGGTTGCAAAATTTAGCATGTTGTTACTTAGATACCGTGACACTTAGAAAATTCTCATGTGATCCTATGGGATTGTGTTGGGCCCATCTACAAACACCTCTCTCAGTTTTCGCTATCTTGGAGTGGTTTTCCTGTGGTGATGGATTTTCACTTGGAGAAAAAGTTGTCAAATGCAAGTAGTTGAAAGTTGCAAAATGGTGCAACTTTTGTTTTGCAACTCGTGTGACCAAATGGACTATTCCAAAACGTCTGAATAGGTATGTTTATGATAGGAATGGTCTTCTTTCACACCCAAACACGCAAAATCGCTCTGAGCTACTTTCAACCAGCTTGATCCCTTAAGGGTCCAAAGTGCAAAAGGGAAGCAAAATTTGACGGGCTATTACTCAAAAATTGTGATGCTTACAAACTCTTCATTTGAGCCTATGGGATCGCGTTGGGCCCCTCTAGAATAACCTCTCTCAGTTTTTGTTATCTTAGAGTCATTTTCCTATGGTGTCTAGTTTTCACTTGATGGAAAAAGTGTCAAATGTAAGTAGTGTAAAGTTGCAAAGTGGTGCAACTTTCGTTTTGCAATTCGTGTGACCAAAAAAAATACTCCTACGCATCATGATAGATAGGTTTATGCTAGGAATGGTCATTTTTCACACCTAAACACAAAATTTCTTTGAGCTACGTTCAACTAGCTCGATCCATTATGATGTCATGCAAAACAATTGAAAAGAGAAACATACACATAGCGGTTGAGAAGTCAGAATATTCCACACAAAATGTGTATGATCATTGGTGCAGAGCACCTTATTCCTCTATTTGATGAAGAAGGTCTAGTTCAGTGGTTTTAGTCATTGTAATGTCAAATAAGGCCATGATAGGCCATTTTGTAATCTTGCTTTTAGTTTTGAGTTAGTGTAGGGTCATTTGTGTCAATTATGTAAGTATGATAGGGAGTACAAATAAGAAAATAGCATTGGTAAAGGCATTGGAAGAGATTACTAATGTTACCCCAATTCAAAATTTAGAATTTAGGCCTTGAAAGCAAGGCTAGACAAGGTGAAAAGAAGAAATTGCTTGAGAATAAGTTAGAATAGGTTGGAAATAGGGTGAGGTTGTGGAGTTTGATGTGTTCAAATGGTCTGCAAGGACAAGGGAGGTCAAAAGTATGTTATGGCATGATGCCCTACTTGGGAAAAGAGGGGTTTTGAATGAAAAATAGAGGTTTGAGGGAGTAAAAGTGGGTAAAGTCAAGGGGTAACATAATTTGGTGGTCAATTAAGTTTGTGCAGGCATAATGAAGAGTGTTGGAAGAGGATTTGAGGTTGTATGACATCTGGATATGGGGTTTTCAATAAAACCTAGTGAAATTTGAAAAAAGTGAGGGTTTACAGGATAGTGGGGTTAGAGGGCCAATCATGCCCTAAAAATTGTGGATTTTGTGGATTTGCAGACTGGTAAATGCTACCCAATGGTGTTTTGAAATTGGAAGAGTGATTGAGAGGGTGTTTCTTTGTTAATAGACCTATTTGGGGGTCTATGACAATGTTGAGTCCAATTCTTATTTGTATTATAAATTATAACTTGCTTTCTCCCCAGTCCATTTCTTATACAAGAAATAATATTGCAAAAAGTTGACATATAAACCTTTCGATGTGTTTATATGGTGATGCATCAAGAACATAACAATTCATTTTGCACTATCAGGATTATGTTGTGAACATGTTTAAAGACTATTGAAGATAAATGTTTGTATGATAATGTGTCAAGAAGTTAAATACTTCATCTACTTTGAATATTATCTTTTGAAAGTGTTGTGAAGATTATGTATCCTTTGCTTAATTGAGTTGTTCCAATCAAATAATTAAATATATTGGAATCATTTTATGAATCATTTCATGGAATATCGATTGAAAACGTGTTTTTTTCTTTTACATAAAGTTGTTTAGTATCAATCAATTAATATTCAAGACAAACCATGAAGGATAAAAATGATCAATGCTAGGGTTAACCAATTAATAAGTATACATGTGAATAAGTCAAGCATGTACATGTGAATAAGGGAAGCACAAGTACTCAAAAGCATGTAAGCCTTGAAGTATACACATGAATACATAGTATACACAAATTGATACAAAATATATGCACAAATATTGTAAGGTATACACATGAAAACACGTAAGTCACAAAGTATACATTGGAACACACGTAAGTCACAAAGTATACACTTGAATACACATAAGTCATATCTATTGAACCATGAATTTATAATGCAAATATGGACACCATCGATAAAAAAAGATTTGTATTAACCAAATAGCCATGTATGCATACATCAATATATGTTGATATAAGTATAAAATATAGGTACAAAATAGCCATATAGGCTTACGAGAATGCCATATAGGCATACAATGCCAAATATATCTAATACAAAATATGTACAAAACTATCATGTAGGCATACAACAAAGGGCTCTGGAATCAAAAGTCATTGCTCTCCATGCTTTGGAAATAAATTATTTCCCTTTTCTTATTGATTGGATGGTGATAGGTCTATCACTCATTTTTTCTACGCTCGAGGAGTGCCCCTCCTACTCCTCCTAGTGTTTAGTTCTTGGTGAAGTTTTAACTGTTACAATAAGAAGTAAATACATTAATCTATAGAAATTACATTATAAAAAATGATGTATTTAACAAAATAATCACTTATTGCCATCTCATGATCACTCTCCGTGAGGGAAATATTCACACGCCCATGCTGAGGCGTGCTCAAGCTGTGTATAAACCATCCAAATAGAAATTAAACTACGAATAAATAATGGTTTGTTTTTTCACTAACATCTATAACAAAAAATGTAAATTGAAATTTGGTAATTTGCCTCATACCTCCCTTGTTAGGGCCATTGAAGATTCTATAGTAGACGAAACACCGATCTCCATTGCCCTCATCATATTCAGAGGTGTTTCAGCTTGCAACATCTGAAAATAAAACAACAAATTATTCAATCACAAAAACTACAATAGCAATCCACGTCATGACTTATAATGTATGAGAGAATGAACAAAATTTTGAGTACTTATTAAACTATATATTTCTGACTATCATGCTTACTATTTTCCCTATCCATATCTTTTTCGAAAGGATGTTTTTTTAGGCTTTTACCCATAGAAACAAACCGGTGAATCGTTTGATCAAATGCTTTCATAAACATGTACAATAACTATGGTGGCATAGAGAAGGCAGTGAACTGTTTGAAAAAATGCCTCAAAGAAATGGGGTCTCGTGGTGATGGAATTCCATTACAAATAAATGCACATCATGGCATTCCATCACCACAAGACCACATTTCTTTCAAGAATTTTTTCAGATAGTTCATTTCCTTTTGTATGGTATTATTGCTTACTATTATGCTTTGATAGATATTTTCCAAGCATCCATAGTTTGTTGGAAAGCACCTATTTTAGGCTTTTAGCCATAGCAGCAAGGAAGTGAGTAGTTTGATAAAATGCTTTGGTACACAT
>VDFB02058242.1:760132984-760145989 GCA_007258455.2 Sequoia sempervirens | reverse complement strand
CTCTCTATATATTTATTTCTCCATCTATCTCTCTCTATATCTCTATCTGTTTTTATCCCTTTGCCTCTCTCATTCTATATTCATCTCTACCTCTATCTATAGGGAGAGATACAAAGGTGAAGCATTGGACCTTCCCAAAGATCCACCAATCTCAACACTACTCCCAACTATTTTGGGCATTTAAGTACATATTGTATGCTAGATTAGGAGGCATGTGTCAAAGCTCATATTTATTGATGCAAAATAGGTCCAAAGTCACAAATTTGATGTAGAGTTAGTTATAGTTTTGTACAAAATTTCAAGTGCCACATGGAACAAGATATTCAGTTTTTTTATATCATGTCCTCAAGTTTGGCTTCATCAAGTTTTGTATCTTCATCAGCATTAACAAAATCAAGGGTGTGTGCTTGGATCCTTGCATTGGGATTTTTCTATATATATAAATATTTTAATATTTTCCCTCAAATCCATAATATATATATTAGTGTGTATTTATTTATTGCAATAAACAATTAACCTAAGTAACACATTAAGAATTCTAAGGATTTGTGCTTGGAAAAAATGCATAACAATTTTTTTTGTTGGATGTCGTGTTGTATAGTTTAGAAAAGCTCAAAATATGAATAGGATTTTAAGGCCATATATTATGGTAACTTACAATGCAAAAGAAGGAAGGAAATCTATTATCAATTTTAATCTACAATTTAATACCATATGAAAAATCACATGTAGTATTATCTAAAATTAATTCTTGACATATTAATTTTATAAAATACACTTACCATTCAATAAACTTCTCCCAAGAAAGAAACCCTAAGTGAACATTAATTGAACCCTAATTGAACCCTAATTGTAGATTCATAACTCTAATCATAACCCTAAGTGAACACTAATCCTAATCAAACCCTAACCCTAGCCTTAAAGTTATCATATAATCTAATTATCTCTCTTATCTAGAATTTGGGTTGAATTATTTTTCCTTTATTTTTAATTGCATATATTTTTGTTTATTAGATCTTATTTTATGAATATATGCAAATATAATTTTACTTCTACATTCATTCTATGCCCATTTTTCATGATATTTTAACATTCATTTTCTGGAATATTAGATCAATCTCACACATATAAATATGAAACCTCAAAATTTTAAAATTGAATTCTACCCAAAACATAGACACAATTGAACAAATTCTCAAAAGAAGAATGACAACATCATTAAAATTTCATTCAAAATTCACTCAAATCCACATAAGGAGAGAAAATATATTATAATTATACGTTTATTCATGCTTATAACTCATATCTACATACAATTTAAGATAATTTGCATCTATTCATCCAAAACTCAAAACAGGCTATCTATTTTGTTCCGTCCGCTTGGGGTTTTAACAACCAATGGCACCACAGATATCACTTCCTCATCAAAGGACATATATCTTTCTACCCATATATTCAACTCAAAACCTAGCTAGAGCTTTCATCAGTTCTCTCCCTACAAATGAGCCTTGAATTCCCTTTTATATGACAAGGGAGCAACAAGCTTTGGGCTCAAATGTAATTTCACCACAAATTTTCATTTGAACAAAATCTCCATTGCATTTGACTTTCATTACAAAACTTCCCACACATTGAATCTGCAAAAACATATATAGTGCATGAACTGGGGAAAGCTTAAAGAAAACAAAACACAAATTTTCATCACAATCCCCTTTGTATCCACGCATAAAAACCAGGAACCAAATTAATTGCCAATAAGGCACCACAACAACTTCTTATTTACCTGCCACCGCCCTTACTAGCACTTAGACCCCATTATAAAAGACCTTTCTTCTGGGGTTGTTTCCCAATACGGTAGACCCTCAACCTCCTCTTCTTTCTTGTCCTTGCCCAATACAGTTCTAGTTTGTTTGCTTGGGGTTTTAACATCCAATGGAACCACAGATATCACTTCCTCATCAGAGGAAAAATATCTTTCTACTGATATATTCAACTCAAAACTATCTTTCTACCCATATATTCAACTCAAAACCTAGCTAGAGCTTTCATCAGTTCTCTCCCTACAAATGAGCCTTGAATTCCCTTTTATATGACAAGGGAGCAACAAGCTTCAGGCTCAAATGTAATTTCACCACAAATTTTCATTTGAACAAAATCTCCATTGCATTTGACTTTCATTTCAAAACTTACCACACGTTGAATCTGCAAAAAATAGTGGCGCATGAACTGGGGAAACCTAAAAGAAAAGGGAACACAAATTGTCATCAAAATCCCCTTGTCACTATCCACGCAAAAAAACTAGGCAACCAAATTTCCACGAAGGCACCACAACAAATTCTTATTTACCCACCACCCTACCCTTACCAACACTCAAACACTGGTATACACGCCCGCTTCTAGTTGTTGCCCAATACGGTAGGCCCTCAGCCTCCTCTTCTTTCCCTTCCTTGCCCAATACAGTTCTAGTCTGTCTGCTTGGGGTTTTAATAGCCAATGGCACCACATATATCACTTCCTCATCAGAGGGCAGACTGTGATTGAAGCGAGGTAAATACCGATAATAGTTGAAGTCGGTCTCGGTTACATCATCAGAAGTGTTGCTCGTAAGGTCAATGGGCAAGTGTTGGCATCCAGAGGAGCCACGCCCATACCTTATTTTCCTACTGATACTAGTAATAGAGCACGCCGATTGCTTGCCTTTGTCATCTACCAGTTGAGCAGCAACGTCCTGGAATTGCAACCTTCTATTGCATCTAGTGGGCACAAGCCTGGGCTTGTCAACCAAAGCACCTTCCTGAATAGCAGGACTGAGCTTTTGTGACCTCAAACAAACAGACCTTCTTACTGACTTACTCATTTTCTCTTCTCAGACAAGCACTCAAACTTGATTAGACTCAGCCCACAAAGTGCTCTAACTGCTACAAGAATGACACTATTAGCAGTTAACTCCTCTTGTATTTATTGTGTGAGGTAATGGAAACCTTCATCAATGCTTAGTAAAAATGCATGTACAAACATGGCAATTTGGCGGCATATGTACTGTCACTGTTTAACTAGAGCTGCATGAGAATCCAAAGATCACCTTTCATGATTGCCAACAACAACATCTTCACACAGATTGAGATCGACGTGACTACACAAGCAAGGAATAATTCATTAATGCTTCACCAGTTGTACGATAAAACGACCGCCATGTGTTGTTTTCCAACTTTGAATATTGCCCGCTGATCTCTTGAAGAGTTGGCAGATCAAACGTTTTATGTCGGGCTAACTCAGTTTGACATCCAACGAAGCATCGTTCACCTTTCTCATGACCAATAAAATTAATCCATCTCAGAAACCAACTACCATGTCGGTAGGTCCTACCTCGTGGCTTTTAACCAACCTTCATCTTCCTCTTGCGAGCTAGCACGGAACAACATAGATTTACATTATCTTTTGATCTTGATTGTCGATCTAAAACCATGGGTTATGAGCTCAATAGTGGAGATTGGGCCCCACATTCCGTATAAGACACACATCTACCTTTTGCTGACCTCACGCCAAATAATAGGGTGACACCTTAGGTCTGTGAGTTGGCTGGGTATGATCGAGATCTTCTCCCATATCTTCAAATTTGGAAAACCTACACATTGCACGGTTAGTATTTAATGAAAGGCTTTGGCTAAGCCGTCGATGACATGACCACTGGAGTTAATGTCTTAGGCTTACGTCACTGGATTAAAATTAAAACCCAACTTTGATTTTAATACTTTATTTCCTCCGTAGGGTTTTATTTCCTAAGTCTCGGTTGGCCCCGTTAAATTCTTATGCCAACCCTAACAAAGAACAAATGATTAAGCTAAGGATTGTATTTGTTGTTATAACTTTAGTTCTAGAGAATTCTTAATTACCAATTCTTATTTGTGCAATTGTATATGAATCCAATTGAATTCCTTCCATATAATTATGGAAAATTTTATTATTGCAACCCTAACTCTAATACTAATTAAACCTTGATCCTAACCTGAATGAACTCGTATTATAACCCTAACTCTAACACTAATTGAACTGTAATCATAACCATAGGTATTGTTGAAACCTAACCCTAATTGTATCAAAACCCTAGAGAACTCTAATTGAACCCTAACCCTAAAATAGACAATAACTGTTACCTTAATTGAACCCTAACTCCAATCCTAGCCCTAATTTAAGATTAACCTTAACCCTGACCTTAATTAAACCCTTATTGAATTATAACCCTAATTGATCCCTAACCCAAATTGAATACTAATTGAACTTTAACCCTAAGTGAATAGCAACCTTAATTAAACTCCAACCATAATCCTATTTTAATTTTGACCCTAATCATAACCATAATTCAACCCTAACCTTAATTGAACCCTAACCCTAAACATGAGTTCAATTAAGTTTAAGGTTCAAATAGGGTTAGACTTTAATTAAAATTAGGTATAGGATTCAATTAGGATGTGGTTGGGGTTGGGGTAAAGATTAAGGTTCTATGATAGAGCTTGGGGTTAGTGTTAGGGTTCAATTGGGGCAAGGGTTAGTATTAGGGTTAGGGTTATGGTTCAATTAGGGTTTCATTAATGTTAGTTTTAGAATAATAGTTATGTTTAGGGTTGGATATAAAATTAGAGTTAGGTTTGAAGTTAATTAGTGTTAGTTTTAGGGTTGGGGTTATGGTTAGACTTATAATTAATGTTAGTATTGGGATTAGATTCTACCACTTTAATAAAAATAATCTTCTATAAATTCATTCAATTTTTTTTTTAAATTATATAATTTAAAATATTTTCAAATTTACCTATGTTGATATATGAGAGATATAGCAAATCTAAACTCTATACCATTTATAGTTAAATTTAAATTATATTTATTAAATTGTTAAAAAATTTAAGTTGCTTATAAATAATTTTGTGTTCTTATAATTAACTTGACATTGTGTATAAAAGGTTTAAGTTATGAATGTTATAATATACAAAATAAATTTGTTTTCAATGTTTATTTGTTAGTTTAAAAGGTTCAATTAGGGTTAGAATTTAATTAAAATTAGGTATAGGGTTGAATTAGGATTAGGGTTGGGGTAAAGATTAAGGTTCTATAATAAAGCTTGGGGTTAGTGTTATGGTTCAATTGGGGCAGGGCTTAGTATTAGGGTTAGGGTTATGGATCAATTACGATTTTATTAATGTTAGTTTTAGAATCATAGTTATGTTTAGGGTTGGATATAAAATTAGAGTTTGGTTTGAAGTTAATTAATGTTAGTTTTAGGGTTGAGGTTATGGTTAGACTTATAATTAGTGTTAGTATTGGGGTTAAATTCTATCACTTTAATAAAAATAATCTTCTATAAATTCATTCATTTTGTTTTGAAATTATATAATTTAAAATATTTTTAAATTTACCTATGTTGATATATGAGAGATATAACAAATCTAAACTCTATTATATGTTGTTAAAAAATTTAAGTTGCTTATAAATAATTTTATGTATTTTTATAATTAACTTGACATTGTGTATAAAAAGGTTTAAGTTATGAATGTTATAATATAAAAAATAAATGTGTTTTCAATGTTTATTTGTCAGTTTAAAAGATGTGCCAATAATGTTGCAATCACTAATGATTAATTTTTTCTTGATGGTTAAAATAGATTGGTAAGTAAATTTATCTATAATAAGTAAATTTATCATTGATTTTTTCTTGATAAGTAAATCAATATTTCATAAATTTATCTATAATTCTTATTAATTTTTCTTAATTATATTAAATTATATTTTATTGAATTGTTAAAAAATTTAAGTTGCTTATAAATAATTTTATGTGTTTTTTATAATTAACTTGATATTGTGTATAAAAGGTTTAAGTTATGAATGTTATAATATAAAATAATAAATTTGTTTTCAATGTTTATTTGTTAGTTTGATGTGAGAATAATGTTGCATAGTAATGATTAAATTTTTCTTGATTGGTTAAGTGATATTGTGAAATTATTCTATGTTAATTTAATGTTATGAATGCTATATATTATAAAGAAAAAGATTTCTAATATATTTTTAATGCATCTTTATATTTTATAAACAAACATCTAAAATAAAAATGTGATTGTAAAAAAAATACAACTTAATGAGTGAATATACATTTAAAGTTAAAAGTGAAATTATAAAACAAATTGTAAATTTATTTTATTTTTCTTCTATAAATAATTTTTTTTATTTGTCGTCTACCTAGTAATGCCCACTTCTCCTTTTAATGAATGTTTTATTTTGCAAGGGTTGATTTAGTGCTGTTGTTGATCTATTTCTTGTAGATATCAACGGTGCCCACCATCCCGTGATCAGGAATTGAAGGATTGCAAAATTACGGGCGGGTGCCACATGTCCTATATGGGGGATCAAATTTGCGCTATCGCTGACCAATTGCCATTTGATCTGAGCCGTTCCCCGCCATCCCGTGATGGTGCTTGGGTTGATTGCGAAATCATGGGCGGGCGCCACGTGTCTCATCTGATGAAGCCTAAAGAGTAAAGGAAACACTAGTCGGCTTTAAATGTATTAAGGGGCGGATTACTAAAGTGTTCTCGAGACACAAATGTTCTAAATCGACGGATATGTTATAATCTCGTTGGGAAAGCTGCTCGAAGGTTAATGACACGGCTGGCGACTATGTTAAAGGAATGAGATCATTGATGCTCAGGATAAACGGTTGCCCGCCATCACGTGATCATAAGTTTTAGGATTGCAATATTGAGGGCAACCGCCACGTGGACTTCCTTCGTAGTGTATGGTAAGGTGGGCCCCTTATCGCCGTGTTGGCAATTGTGTCAGCTTGTTTTGAAGGTGGCCGTCGATGATTTTATTTTGTAGAGGGTTGAATTAGCGCTGTCGTTGATCTATTTCCTACAGATCAACGGTGCCCGCCATCCCGCGATCAGGAATTATGGGATCACGATATCACGGGTGCTTACCACGTGTCTCATCCGATGAGGTCTAAAGAGTGAAGGAAGCATTAGCCGGTTCTAAATGTGTTAAGGAGCGGATTACTAAAGCTACTCGATAGTTAACAGAAAGGACGACGACCATTTTTGAAGGAGCAGGATCTCTGATGAGAAGGATCAACGGTTGCCTGCCATCTTGGGATGGTAAATTGAGGGATTGTGGTATCACGGGAAACCACCACGTGGTTTTCATTTTCGGTGTATGGCATGGTGGGCCCCTTATTGCCATGTTGGCGATTATGTCAGCCTATTTTGAAGGTGGCCGTCGATGATTTGATCAAATTGGAGGATCAATGGTTCAAATTTAAATCTATATCAAATGTGGTTGGAGTTGTTCGTGTAGCCCGCGAATGAGCTTTAATGGTGGATGAGACATTTACTGGCAAGATTTGATCAACATAAAATTAATTTTCCTGCCTCATTTGTATCACAAAGCATCCAATTATTTCGTGAAAATAGTTTCAGAGCTGAAGGTGAAATTGTAAGCCGCTGCAGCCAGAATTTGGAGTTTATGCGAAAAGAGCCGTAAGTTTATTTTCTATGCCTCCCAGTCATTCTGCACCTAAATTTGGGAAAGGGGTTTGCTATTCTTGTCATTGAGCTTATTGAAATCTCTTGTTAAGGCTATAGTTTAATCATAAATTGTGAGGACTTGCAGTTTTTTACTCTATAGTTTCCTATCTCTACTTAGTCCTAGCCAATTGAAGTGTAACATTGTAATGAAGCCCTACTTTGTCCAAGATGGCACCAACCAAGCAACACTTTGGCCACATTGAATATTTGAAAAGAAACTTGTACGATGATTTCCTAGATCAATTTCCGTTATCAACGAATGATAGAAGGAAAGGTGTAGTGTTGATGTGAGGGAAAATCATAGGGGAGGGGTTAGTGTGTAATTATTCCAACATTGCCAATGCTAGGCTTCCTCTCACCAACTTAGAAATGTTCAGATTATGGTATAGATAGAGGAGTTTTCCTCACCCTTTTTCAAATGGATGGATGTATGACATGGGGAAGCTTGTTGTACCAAATGTATTCCCTAATGTGGACTTACTTAGGGCAGTGGCCATGAGGTATGACCCTATTACATGGGTAATTAGAGATAATGATGGAGGGGTGCTACTAGAAATTAACAGAGAAGATATCCAACAGATTTTTGATTTGAGTGAGCCGAGTGAAGACTTGGTTCTTATCAATCTCGAGGAAATGAAGTAGGAGTATGCAAAGCTGAAATCTCTTTTTAGGGCTAAGCTTCTTCCACCTCATCTGGTCAGGGAAGGAGGTTCACAATTTCATATTAGCCCTAGTGACTAGGAACCTTTCAGATTGAATTATTTTGCAAAACCTTTCTTGGCCACTTTTTATTCATTATGTTAGATTTTGGGTTTTAGTCTTGGTGCGGTAATGCCTATTGTGTACATGTTCATGTGGGTGCAAATACAACACCCTAACTTCTCTGTGACATATGACTTTTCTTCTTACTTAGTTGAGAGGATACATGAAGGGCTGTCAAAGCTGTAGAAAAATGATACTGGTACTCAATTCTTTTGGTATTCTATGCTGATGCATATGTTTCTATTTAGGAATGCTGATTTCTTTTCTGAGAAGATGAAATTAAGGCAATCAGTTGATGGAGAAAGGTTTCCAGTACAGATATGGGCTGCAGATTTATCCTGTAATAAGGAAAACACCAGTTATGTGTAATTTGATCATTGTTTTGCTTCTAGATTAAGGGCTAGATTAATGGTGAATGTACCTAGGATCCCTAAGGAATTACATGATTTCCTCAAGCCAAAAGGGAGGAAGCCAGAGTTGAGGGTTTACCATAATTGGGGTGACATTATCCCATACTTAGTCAACACTGTCTTGAGAGTATATGGATTTCAAGGAGCCCCTCACATACTTCCATACAATGTGCCACCAAGAGTAGGGTTTGCAGAAGTTATGTGGCAGATAGGTTGTATTCATGAAGACAACCTCATTGGAAGGGGGAAAGGAACATTCTTCCCTAATTATAGAGTGGTGTCTGACTTTGTATTTTCAAAGGGAGGTTGGACACATTTTGATAAATTCTTTGCTGATTACCATTTGAGATATGGTCCAAGGTGACAACATGATCCTGAGGGTTTCTTTTCTCTTTTCAGACAAAGAATAAAAGCTAGAAAATTTGCACATGAGCTCAACTTCCCTGAGGACCTAATTAGAAATGAATTTGATCTAAATCAGTAGGAGTTGAACAAGGAGAAATGGATAGCTTATAGTAAGCTACTGGATGTTGTGCATGAAATGGATCCAAACTATGATCCACTATTGGCGTTCAGTCCATACCATAAGAAAAAATTTCTAATGAAGAACTTCAAAGATAAATTTAAGGCTAAGTCTGGGTGTGCAAGAATAAAGTGCTGGGCCAATTGAAACAAGGTCAGTATACCAGCCTACAAAAAAGTCACCCATCTATAGAAGGAAAAAGGATAGTAGCAGTGATGAGAAGGAAGTAGATAGGAAGGGGAAGCAAATAATGAAGGCGCCTCCATGACCAGGTCCAAAATTCAAAGTACTTGGGACAGTTAAGATCATTGATTTAAAGTCATCACCAAAAGATAGTCCCCCATCAACACCATCTGAGCCAAGCCCTAAGAGGCAGAGAACTGATCACCCACATGAGGATTTGATAGATAAAATTATTGTTACTGATTAGGACATGCAGGTTGGTATGCTTTCCCCTCCTAGGTCAGCTGAATTGGTTTTGTACGATTTAGATATGAAAGGTAAAAGTGTGCAAGATGCAAGAATGGAAGCATGCAGGGAGTTTTTAGATGACAATACATTTGTGAAAACTCCTGTATTATTGCAATTGGCATGGAGAATGAAATTTGAAGAGTATCAAGATAAATGCAGGGAGAGAAGGGAACTAAGGCCTGACAGGTCAGACTAGGAGAATGATGAAGAAGTAAAAGCTGAATTGACGGAAGAGTTCAAGAACATCACTCCTAAAGAAGGAAGACAACTGGTGAGTCAGGCTGGTGTATTGATTTTTCCTGAGTGGGATATTGCAGATGCAGTAGCTTTTAATGCTATTATGAAGTCCAAGAATCCTTTTCAAGATTCATAGGAAGAGGTTAAGGCAGCATTGCAAAACTCTGCCTTCAGTGAAGAATATGAGACCTTGGCAATTTGGGCATTGGCTCCACAAGTGAGAAAACCATATATTGCTGATATTAATCCAAATTTTAGAGGAGGATTAATAATAAAGAGAGCTTCAGAGAATTCAACTACCAAGGCCACTAATTTAACTGTAAATGTGGCCAAATTGGCCCAAAGGACTGTTGAAAGGGAGGAGGCTGAAAGGAAGAGCCTAATGGAGAAGTATAACATTTTGATTGAAGAATATAGTAAAATGCAACAGAGGAATGTTGAATTGCAAATTGAAGTGGAAAGGTTTAGATATAGACAGATTGGGGAAACATCAAATGCTCCAGGAAATAGTACATTACCTCCACAACAGGGTCAATGCCTCCTGCTTCTCCAAATGTTTCCACACTAGGGTCTCCCATTCATAATCCTACTCTTACCCCTCCTCTAGAACAAATTGATGAAGAAACTAAGTGCTCTGTTGATCCAACGAAGAGGCAGCTCATACAAAAAATTGATGAATTACATACATCATTAAGGATACAAGAGGAGGGATTTCTTTCAAAGGAAAAGGAGATTGTTACTACTATTTTGGAGCACTTAAATGAAGGGTTAAATAGTAAATTGCAATATGTACATTCTTTATATTCTTTGTTGTTGGAAGCAATAAAGAATATTGATAGGGATCAGGAGGTAGTGGTACAAATAATTAAAAATTGGATCCGTAGGGCCAATGATCTGGATATCATGAATAAAGCCTCAAGGTTTGATATAAATAATAGGCCCCAATCATTGAAGCCTACTCATGTGTTAGTAAAATCATTACAAGGTTTTCAAACCCTACCAGATGATTTGAGTAGGAAGATTAAAGAGTTCATAAAGAATTTCAATGATTGGGGTAACACATTGTTACCTAATATAATTGATGAGCAAGGGAAAATCAAAACACTCCAACAATGGCAGGATCAAGCAAATAAGGTCATCAATAATCAAATTAAATTAATTTGTGATGACTCAGATTATGATTTGTTGGTGAGTTGTATGGATAAGATTATTGGTACCAACTCATTTTTGGAGTCTTTTGAAAGAGATGCGAATTAGGTAGCGGTGAAGTATATGCCTTATAGTACAAAGGTAAATGAGGTGATTAATTTTAACTGGCCTACTGATGAAGAATACCAAAAGTGGGTAGCTAAGTATTTGAATGATGATCAGTAAAAGAGAGTGGACTATGGACAGGTGGAAAATCTGATGTTGCGGTTACAACGGTCCCAGTTTTGTATTGATGACTTTCTTGGTATGGGTTTCTTGTGGTTTTTGAATCACACCAACTTTCCTTAGTTGACATGATGAACATGAATATGCTCCAGGATGATTGTAGTTGCAACAATTTTTGGAATATCATCAGGTGCTCTAATTGGCTGGTGACGTGTGTACTTTCTGGCCCGAAGCTTGTTTGCTCCTTCATTTTTCTATAAGAAGGATTTCAAGGCCAGAAGTATGGGTTAGCAAGTTAGATGATTTTGATCGAGTCTAGGAAAAGTTGCAGAGCTGATTGTAAAGATCAATGGTTTTAGAGAGAAATGCAATTTAGGTTCTGAATCACTCTGTGATAGGTTTTAAGTTCATGAGGATTTAATGTTGCATAATAGTATTAGCATTTGAATCAAAATGATAATTTCAAGCTCGTCTCTCTCCATTATATGTGCATATCTGAACTTTGAATAAAATAACTAAGGGTTGTTTCATTCAACTCATTATTGTAGTGTGTATGATTCTATTTTAGCTTTAATTCAAGGAATTAATTAAAATAATTGAATGCGATTATAATAAGATATGTTCTGCATATCCGATGGTTTTAGAGAAATGCAATTTAGGTTTTGAGTCATTATGTAACAAGTTTTGAGTTCATAGAGATTTAATGTTGTATAATAGTACTAGCATTTGAGTTGAAATAAAAATTTGAGCTCATGTCTCTTGATTGTACATGCATATCTAAACTTTGAATGAAATAACTAAGGGTTGTTTTATCCATCTCACTGTTGTGGTGTGTATGATTCTATTTTAGCTTTAATTCAAGGAATTAATCAAAATGCTTGAATGGGATTATAGGCGGATATGTGATGTATAAGGATTTGATAAGTAGTCCTGGGTTAGAATGCATACTGATGAAATTGTAATGCAATATTGTCAGGGATCTTATATGTGATGTAGTAAATCTATTATAAACCTCTAGATGCTTATGAATTTGACTTCTGCAATGGATATATGGCACTGATCTAAGTTGTAATTATTAGTGTAGTTCAGTATTTGTTTGTCTTTGCCTAGAGCTTGCTACAATTTGCAAATCATTGACTATCTTACACAATGGATTGTGTTTAGTTATCTCATGCTTCAGATAGTTGATATTGTCTATGAACAGCCAATTCTAGTTGATATTATCTTATAGTGTTTGAGCTATTAAGTGAGATCATCTGCTATTGTTAATGTTGTTTATAATAATGGTGCAGAGGTTGTAAACACATTAAGGGATCACCCTCCCGGGTCTTACAGAGCCCGAAGTGTAGGAGGCTTTTAAAGTCCTCGTCGGTTGGTCTAGGTCCTTTGAGCTGCCTTCGATTGGAATTGGAAATTCCATAGGTAGATTAGAAGACAAACCTAGTTACATTGTAAAAAGAACCAACATACACGTCAACCACTGAACAACCACCTCTACAATTGACTTTTTAATCTTTTATGATCACATGAAGCATAAAACACACTAATTTCAAGGTTGTTAACATCACTATTGAAATGTTTTAATTTTTTGACCTTTCAAACATTAAAAAGTACATCATTAAATTAATTATGTAATGGCATAAAAATTAAAAACATC
>VDFB02058242.1:760046187-760132884 GCA_007258455.2 Sequoia sempervirens | reverse complement strand
TAATGGTCAATCACCGGCAACCATGATTTTAAAACATGCTATTGTGCTTATGGAGGCAACATTTTCAGCAAGGCAGTGAGTGGTGGTTTCGAACAATGGCAGGTATGAAGGACTTGCTTTATATGCATACTATGCAGTCTAGCTTAAGACAGCGTTCTTAGAAGAGATTGAAGGTGGATTATGGAACTCAAGGGTTACCATGAAAAGGATTAAAGCAAAGACTCAGATCTATTTAAAAGCCACGGTCATGAAGATATTAAAGATGTCACATGCAAAAACCTAGTAGTTGGAGTAATGAATATAGTGCCAAAGAGGATAGTGTGCTGGGGCAGATTTGTGGGAGATCTCCACATTATCTAATTATGGAAATACATCATTTATTTATTTTTTAATTAAAATAAATCATTCTAAACCCTATATAGGATACATTGATACTTCAAAATCCTCTGAAGGAATTTGAGATTGTGCAAATATATGTCAAGTAACATTCATAAGGTTTAAAAAATCTTGATCACTCTCTAGAATAGCCCATTAAACATGGGTTGTGCTTGAATGCACTACATAATTGATATAACACAACCACTCTACATATCAACCAGAGTTATAGGCTCTTTATTGCAGTAAGAGGTAATCACTCTTCGATCATGCTATAATTACATCCTAACTTGTTAAATTTGAGACAACCTGAATGCACCCAATGATGATTGACACCTACATTATATAACCTTAATTAACTACATTATATGAGTGCCTCCATTTCTATCACCACAACATAGCCATACATTAAACTTTGGGTCACACATGAATGGTATCCCTCAGATTTGTTATAGCATCCGGTACATTTAATCAATAGAGTTATGGATCACATAATTACAGTCACAAGAATATGTTCTTTGGTTGTGATCTTATGGTGATTCCACACAACAAAATTTGGACATGAAATTCTCAAAACCCTAAACCTCTAAAAATGAAATCTGATGAGATTTTGCTTTAAAATATAATTTTCAAACCTAGAACTACAAATCTGACTTCGCTACAAACTAAATCTTACATAGAAAGACAATGACTACCCCTCAACCCTCAAGGAGACATCTTCTCTTGATTTTTTTAATTTTTCCAAGAAAATCGTCCTTAGTTCTCCACAAACTGTCTCAAGTAGAGCAAAACACCGTCACAATAAATCAAGCGCAAACTCACTTTTCTTTATGTTGGCCACAATTTGATTTATTTTTATTTTTCATGTTTGTCAAAAATTCGATGAAAATGATAGCTGACATTTCGACGAACGTCGGGGATAAACTTTCAAAAAATTGGAAATTACATATCAAATTTTACAAGCACTTGACGAACATAAAATTTTACATATTTCATCGGATAGTTTCATCGAATTTTGTAGTCAAATGTATTAGTGACATCAATGACAACCATTAATGACAACAATCAACATCACATTCCAACAATCCCTCCCTTTCTCATTGATGGCAACATCCATCAACAATAAGCAAAACAACTCAAATATCAACATCTTCTTGTCCTCTTTTCTTCTCCCTCTTTGACATCAAGGACCAAGGGAAAAGCTCCCCCTAAAAAACCTACTCCACTCCCCCTATGAGGAAGCCTCCTAGCATTGATGTAGATAAGAGTTAACATGTAATACCTTGGACCAGTGCACACCCTGGTACACATTATTGTAGATTAGGAGGGGGAAGAACCCCTAACTTCTATTGGAGATACTCAAAAATATTTTTGCTCAACGGTTTTGTGAAAATGTCTACAATCTGCTCTTTTGTAGGTATATATTCAAGTCTGGCCTCATTGTCCAATACCTTCTCCCTCAAGAAGTGATATTTAATGGATATATGTTTCGTTCTGGAGTGTTGTACCAGATTCTTGGAAATGTTTATTGCACTGGTATTATCACACATAATTGAGATCAGTTCATCAAATGATATGCCAATGTCCTTCAAAATTTGTTTCATCCACAATACCTGAGTGCAAAATGAGGATGTTGCAATGTATTAAGCTTCAACAATAGATAGAGACACAAAATATTGTTTCTTACTTGACCAAGAAACCAACCGGGAGCCAAGGAAATAAGCTCCACCACTTGTGCTCCACCTATTATCAACACATTCAACCCAATCAACATCAGTATAAGTTGTCAAAGTGAAATCTAAGTCCTTTGGATACCATAACCCCATATCTTTTGTACCCTTCAAATATCTAAAGATCCTTTTTACTACAAAAACATGTGATTCCTTTGGTTCTTGCTGAAATCTAGCTACTAAACAAACAACATACATATTGTCTGGTTTGGTAGCAGTCAAATATAAGAATCCTCCAATCATTGACCTGTACATACTTGAATCAACTTTAGGTGAATCATCTTCTTTTGTCAACTTGCATTCGATAACAATAGATGTACAAACTGGTTTGGAGTTCTCCAACCCAAACTTTTTCAATAATTCTTTGGTATACTTGGACTAAGAAATGAAAATTCCTTTGTTGTTCTAATTTACTTGTAGTCCAAGAAAGAAATTTAACTCACCTATCATAGACATTTCAAATTCCTTTTGCATTTCATTTGCAAATTTTCTGCACATATCATCATTTCCTCCAAAAATTATGTCATCAACATAGACCACAAAAATCAACATTTGATCTGAGTGAATTCTATAGTATAAATTACTGTCAACAGATCCCTGCTGAAATACTTATCCAATCAAGTACTTGTCTAATCTGCCATACCAGGCTCTAGGTGCCTGTTTCAATCCGTATAAAGCTTTCTTCAACTTACAAACAACATCTGGGTCACTTTTGGACTTGAATGCCTCCAGTTGCTCAATGTAGACTTCTTCCTTTAGTTCTCCATTTAAGAATGCAAATTTTACATCCATTTGATAGACTTTGAAATCCTTAAAAGATACAAAAGTTAGGAATATATGGATTGCTTCCATCTGGGAAAGAGGGGCATATGTTTCTTCAAATTCAATACCTTTGACCTGAGTGTAACCTTTGCAAACTAGTATTGCCTTGTTTCTCATTACCTTTCCATTTTTGTCTAGCTTGTTTTGGAATACCCACTTTGTTCCAATTACATTTTTGTCTGCCGATCTAGGCACAAGTTCCCAAGTATTATTTTTTCTCTATCTGATCAAGCTATTATTTCATTTCCTTCACTCAACTTTGATCATTGCATGCTTCTTCCACAGTCTTTGGCTCAGTTTATGAGAGTAGACACAATAATACTTGCTCTTGAGTTGCTTTGCTTCTTGTGATGATTCCCTTATTTTTATCCAATAATCTAGTTTTCTAAGTGGTTTCTTTGCACATACTTTGGGGTTTTAGTTGTAGTTGTTGGAGCCTCCTCTGTCTCTTCTTCTTTCTTATCCTTCTTTTCTTTGTTATCTAGGGTATCCGATTCATATTCAATATGCCTGTCAGGATTTCTTTGAATATTATCATCTACTTTCACATTCACAGTTTCAAATATCTTGTTCAGTCTCTTGTTGTAACACTAGTATGCTTTGCTTCTTGTAGAGTAACCCAAAAATATGCCTTCATCTTCTCTACTGTCAAACTTTCCAATATTGTTCTCATCTCTCCGGATGTAGCATTTTCTTCCAAATTTTTTGAAGTACTTTACTGAGGGAGCTCTTCCATGCCATCGCTCATATGATGTCTTTCCATATTTCCTCCGGAACAGTATTCTGTTAAGAGTGTAAACTGTTGTGTGTATTGCTTCTCTCTAGTAGACTTGTGGTAAACCTACTTCATTGATCATTGTTCTAGCTACTTCTTGAGTTGTCTGGTTCATACTTTCAACTACGCCATTCTGCTGAGGTGTTCTAGGGGTAGATAGTTGTCTTTTAATACCATGTCTTTCACATAATTTATTGAATTCATTATAAATAAACTCTCCTCTATTAGATCTTAAACACTTGATTCTCCTATCAACTTCATTCTCAACTCTTGCCGTGAGAATCTTGAATTTTTCTAAAGCCTTTGATTTTTATCTTAAGAATGCAACCCAGGTTAATCTAGAATATTCATCAATTAAAACTATGAAATATCTCTCATCTTGTAAGCTTCTTGTTTTGGTAGGAACACATAGGTCAGTGTGTACAAGGTCCAACAAACCAATAGATGATTCTTCTTTTCTTTAGAATGTTTCTCTAGTCTACTATCCTTCTTGACATCCTTTGTAGATAGTGTTGTCTGGTTTGGTCAATCTTGGTAAATCTCTAACTACTCTTGTTGAACTTATCCTTACCAAATTGTCAAAGTTGATGTGACACATCCTTTGCTACTAGAGCCAATGATCATTGGGCTAAGAAAATAAGCATCTCTTTGTCTCTCCTTCCAGTTGATACATATTCCCACTTGCTATTTTTCCAGTTGCAACAATAGTTTTGGATCTCTTCTGGATCTCACAACCATCATCTTGAAACACCACATTATAGCCATTTTCACACATTTGTCCAATACTTAGAAGATCATGATATAAAACCTTCACATAGTAAACATTGTCAGTGTTATGTTTTCCATCAAAGGTAATATAATCGATTCCAACAATATGTGTTGTTTTATCATCTCCAAATCTAACAAAATCTCCATCATATTTTTAAGCTTCAAAAAATTACTTTTATCACTGGTCATATGATTCAAACATTGACTGTCAATTAGCCATCCATCTCTGTTTCTTTTAACAAATAATGCAGCTTCAGTGTTATCATTAGATTTCAGAAAAATATTAGAGATATAAAATCTAGGTTCATCCTTTTCCACCAAAAACAAATAATCCTCATGATCTAATTCATCATCTAAGATGTTGGCATTCTCATTAACATAATAGGCCTTCTTATTGATATTTTAAAACTTTTTCCTTGTTCCTTTATCCAGACACTTGGTTGCTAAATGGCCAATCTTTCCACATCTAAAACTTTTAAGAGGAAACATACCATTGTACTTGCCAGTACCTTTCTTCAGTTTCCTTTTGAAGTTTTCTTCAAACTCATCTAAGCTTTCATCATCTGGATCATATTCTATCTTTGTGGCTTTGAAGGCTGTTTCAGATTTCTCTTCTTTTACAAATTTCCTCATCTCAAATGTGGTCAAGGTGCTAAATAGTTGCTCTTTGGTGAATTTCTTTGGATCATAAACTTCTTCAATAGCTGAGATCTTGTCACTATAGCTCTCCAGAAGGGTCATCAGAATCTTCTCCATAATATCTTCATCTATCAAAGTTCCTCCTTGATATTTGACTTCATTTACTACACTGTCAACTCTCTAAAAGTAGCTTGCTATAACCTCACCTTCTTCCATCCTCAAGTTTTCATATTTGTGCTTAGCTGCCAACTTCTTTGATAATTTGACTCTATCATTTCCTTCATAGATTTCTTTCAAATTTTTCCAAAATTCATAAGCAGTGCCCAATGAAATAACTTTTGTTAACTCAGTCTTAGACAAAGCACTAAAGATTGCATACCTTGCCTTTTCATTCTCTTCATATGCTGCAATCTCATCCAAAGAACTAGGACCACTTTTCAGTTCAACATATTTTGTCTCAAAAGCTTTCCAAGTCTTGTAGCCTAGTGAGATCAGGTAACCTCTCATCTGCACTTTCCAGAAATTGTAGTCAAATCCATCAAATACAAGAATTGTCTGTTTGTGCGCCATCGGATCTACCCCAAGCGGTTAAGCTCTGATTCCAATTGTTGAATAGTCTGGATAATTGAGAGGGGGGGTGAATCAATTATTATAAAACAATTTTCTTGGCTTTAATTAATCCGAAGCAAACCTAAATCAATCAGATAATGATCTAACAGATATGAACATGAAAGCACATAACAACACCATGCACAAAGAAAACCAAAATTAATATGGAAACCAAAGAAGGGAAAAACCATGGAGAATGCTAATTTTCAATTATAAAACACCGGTTAAGGTGATTTTTACAAAGGGCTCACTGCCAAGTTGCTCATTGTAGGTAAGTCTCACTACCAGTGGGCTCACTACCAAAAGAGAAAGGCTCACTACCAACAAAAAATGGCCCACTACCAAAAGAATGATGAAAGGGAATCCACTGCTGAAATAACTGTCACCAACAATGACACCAGATAGAATCTCATTGTCTGTTGCCTTTGGTCATATAATTTCGCACACTTCATAATGTCTGGATTTTTGCATTCATCATGCTTGCTTTCATCAAATAGAGTCAACTTTTACTTATACCATTCCATGCTTACATAAACTCCTAAGTCAGCCAAACATAATGTCTTCATAACCTCTTGAGTCAACCAAACACAATTTGAATTAATTAGGTCACCACAAAAAATTGTTGCGGTGGAGAGGAATGAAATGTGGACCAATTAGAACCTCCTCGCTCAAATAAACATGCTACCATGATATCCGAATATAGAATATACACATTACAATGTAAATAATGTTCCAGGGCACATTAACCAATTTCCATATCGGTTCAGATCCATGAGAGTGTGTCTTATTATGTCACAAAATGAATGGGACTAGGACAAGCACAACCAAAGATAGATCATCATAGCACAACATCTGAAGTGCACCAATCTAGATTGCCATAGAATCAAAATCAATCAACCAAGATATACTGACATCAATGACAACCATTAATGACAACAATCAACATCACATTCCAACAAATCCTTTGGAATTTCTAGTTGGTGAAATTTGTACCCATTTAGCAAGTGCTCCTTTTTCCAACCTTGGTTTTGGTTGCACTCCTCCTTAGTCATCGCTATTTCCTTCTCACCCTTCACTTGCATTGGGGATCTGCTTGTTGCTTCCTTAACATAGGATGTGCTTGCTACTCTTGTTCATGGATTTAGTATTTAGGTGCTTGCATCAACATGTAAAGTTAACTCACTCCTTTTCCTTGTTGGACTGGATGTTAGTTGTGCTCCCCCTTTGGTACTTACTCCTACTTTTGGTGGGCGTAGCTTTTCTAAAGGTGTTGGTACTAAAACTAATCACCATTTGAGGGAGAAATCTCAATCTCTTCATTATGTCAAATCATCTCTAGTGGTGATTTTTGGCATGGATGTGGTGGAGAATGAGGAATTCTATCAATGTATGGGTTTGGTGTGCAAATTATTCAATCTTTGGCCTTCTCTTCTTGATCTTCATAAATGGGTGCTAGATTTTTGGAAGACTCTTGTGATTGGTAAGATTGGGCTCTTTCTGCATGTAAAGGTTTTTTCATTGCCTCCTTTGCCTCTTTTGAGTATAGAAATTTGGTGTTGGGTAAACTATGGGCATGGGGAGAGCACTCCCTCTTTGTTAAGCCTTGGTCAACCTCATTTAATCCTCTTATTGAGCCATTGAGTGTGTGTTTGGTGTGGGTTAGACTTTTGAACCTCCCTTTGTAGTTTTGAGAGGTTTAATGTTATGAGGCCATAGGAAACTCTTTTGATCACTTCTTGAAAGTTGAAATTCCTCTTCCTACATGGGGAAATATACTTTTTCTCACATCTCGGTGGATATTGAAATCTCCAAGACTCTTCGCAGGGATGTGGTTTTGATGGTAGGGGATTGATATAGATGAGATTGGGGGGTCTTATCAAACTACCTAATTTTGCAGCCTTAATATGTCATCCAATCCACATTAACATATAAATGGAAAAGGAATGTGAAACATATCTTCATTTCAATGTTCATAAACATTCATACATGAAAATTCCTCAAGATTAATTACCTATATAGAGGATTCAACATTGAATAAAATTCAGAAATTTTTACAAACTTTTCTAGACATATCTTGTCTACGAGTCATCAAATCCTCATTTCTTCAAACCTTCTTTGCTTCACTCATATTTTGAAACCTATTTTTTATCTTCATTATGCAGATCTTATGCATGCCTTGAACATCTACAACACACTTGCAAAATCCAATTTCTCTTCTTCTATTCCTCTTCTCTTCACAAGTTGATTTCATGCACTCTTTCTTATGCAACTCTCATGAGCAACCTGGAAGTTATTTTTCCAACCTTTCTACTATTGATTGCTTCCTTTTTACACCATTAAATTTTTTATTTTATATGTTCATAAACCTTTACAAATCACCAAAAAGTGGCACCCAAATCTGCTCTTTAATTTCCCTCAACTTGACCTCTAAAATTCCTTCACAATGAATGAAATAAAGACATAGTATTGCTTTCAAAATGTGTTTTTAATGTTGTTTTACCATATAAAATTCCTTGCTGATGTAGATCCTTTTGAAAAATGAAGAAAATACAAAACCAAGTTGTTCTTCTTTGGTAATTGAAGAGTGATTCATTATTTTTCCAAAAATTCATTATCTTTCCCTCCATTTTAAGCACCCAATAAGACAAGAATGTAATGTCAAAGGTCACTTGCATTATGAAAATTATATAGGAATCCAAATGGATAAAATGAATATTAATTATTATTTTCAAGTTCCCTCTAACATGCCAATGGACCCATTAAATCCTGTAAGCCTTCAAATTATACAATATTTTTAAAATCACATTAAACACATTGTTTGCCTCTGATTTTTTAAATGAAAATCCAAGTAGTGGTATATGAATATTTTATCCTTGAAACACTCCAAAATATGCTCATGAAGCTCCAACCCACACCAAAATGCAAAAATTAAACATGAAAATAAAATAAATGTTTTTGGATGATGCAGGATCATCTATAGACCTGAATGCTCCTACATCAGGGATCAACCTTGGACTCAACCTCTTGATTATGAGGGCCTCCCTTTTCAATATTGTTGATGCTTCTCCATTGGTCGCCAAGCTACATATTATCCTCTCTCATGTCACAAAGGATTTTATTTGTGGTGGAAGGGTGCTAAGGATGATACTTAACTATTCACACTCCTAATTCTTCTTTGGATGATTCCTCTCAAGATGATGACGAGTCTCTTGCTTCTTGCATGACTTTGACATGTCCCTCAATCCTCGTTGTTGATGCTCCCTCTCTACTCAATTTTCCCTTGGCTTAAATCTAGTTCCACACTACTCCTACGGTGGATGTCTACCCTCCTCGCTATTCTTCTAATCTCTCCTCACATTTTGACAAACCCTCCATGGAAAAATCCACCCTCGCTCCTTGTTTTGAGGATTTGGAGGCTAATGTCTACTAGATTGTTGTAAGGAGGAAAGGTCCTCCCATAATAGTTCCCCAAACTCATGTTCGAGTGTTGGGCGAGAGGCCAACCCGTTCTAGACCTACTATTGTCTAAGTGGGACCCTGAGGGTCCCAACTCTTTATTTTTCTATTGCTATTTCCTTCTTGTTTATGGCCAATTTGGGCCTAATTTTTTCTACCTTATGGTAGCTTTGTATAGGATTGGGACACTACTTTCTCACTTTCTTTATTATTTTATTCTTTTTTCTTTATGTATAAGGGTTTAGCCCCTTTCAAAATCCCTACTTATCTTAATCAAAATAGTTTTGCTAAGTATGAAGCATAATGGGCGATCCCACAATACTGGTTTACAATTTTTGGCCAAAGTGGACATTGAACTGATTTTTTTAAACTAAGTCTTCACTTTTGAGCACCTATAGTGGCTAAATCATGAGGAATTTGAGATGATGCAAACTAGTGATTTGTGACATTTTGTCTCTAGATTCTAAATATATATTTTTTAATTTTTTTGGAATCAGATTGCACTTATTTTTCCATCTCCTTCGAAAACTAGTTTTTAACATTAAACACCATTTTTAAAGAGTGACGTTACTGGCTAACACATAAATTTTTTTCTATGAAGGATAAAATTATATTTTTTTTGAATCTACATTCGTAACTATGATATCTAGTGCATGGAATTGGTTTCATAGCATTTCATTGCATTTTTTTTTCTTAATTAAGTTTCAAAGTCAAACCAGTTACAATTTAGACATGATTTACTGGATAAAACATAAAAAAATTTGTATGTATCGAAATTCAATTATTTTTTGTTGGATCAATGACATCAATATCTAGTGCATTGATATTTTTCAATTTTTTTTTTTGATAATCTGCTATTTTTTTCCACATGTGCAAAATAGAGAGCTTGATTTTCATTGAAAAACCTACATTCACAAGAAATAAAAAATAAATATAATAATCAAATTAAATTTAATTAAAATTATACTTTTTTGTAAGATTATAATAAGGAATACATACTTTAAAAAAAATGAATTCATTTGATCCCCCATAAGGTAAATCAAAAGTGGTTTATTATCAACATTTTAATAGGTGTAAAGGAGACTCTGTGATAGATATGGTTTAAAACTAGCAAGGTTCTATCCAATGGGGCTTGGTCTAAGGTGGTTTGATCAAACCCTCTTCAATTGGAATCCTTTAAATGAAACTTTTAAAGGCTTAAATAATTATATTTTCTAAATATATGTGATTTCACCAAAAATGAGGATCTCTAGAAAGTGTAAACCACTATTGTGGTATCACCCTAATGTCTTGCTAAATGCTAAGAAAAAGGGTATAAAAATTTGCTTCAAGTCTATAGTTATTTCGAGTTAGTGGTAAAGGTCACACACATTACAAATAAATTCATAATGAAAATATACAAGTAATGCATTTGGGATTTGTTGGAATCCAACACTTTAAAGTTCCAAACTATTCCTTAGAAACAAATTATAGAAGAAAATATGATGATCTTGATTGGCTCATAATTTGATCTAGTTGGACTTGTTTAAAAATAAAGACATCATGAAGACAATAATTAAACACACTATACTAGAAAATAAGTGCCATTGGATGGTGTTTTAGAATGATGATTGGACAACCCATTTTATCTAATGGTATGATCAATTTGTGGAAGAATTATTCCAATAATTGAAGAGACGTATGAGACTAATCTCTTCAATTTGAAGGAAACAAATTGGCTTGAGATTATGAAGGGTTAAAAGGATATAACAAATACATTATGCAATATACATTGAACTTCAACCTAAATATAAGTTGATAAGACAAAAGCATGGACCAATGGTTAGTAAATCTAATGATAGAATCAATCTATAAATTTAAGAATTTAAATTAAGTTTGTTTAACTTGTATCATTATATTGAATGAATTGTGTTATAAAAATACTAATTATTAGAATATGATGAAAAATAATGAAAAACTAGATTTATAGCAAAGAAAATAAAATTAAGGTATACCTAGTAATCAAGTTGAGTAGTCTTCGAGTCACATACTCTAATCTGTTGCACGAACACCCATACAATGTGATGTCATCTCAGTTACACACTCTTTTCCTTGTTACACATTATCATATAAATATGCTAGAAAATTCAAGTTTAGGGCCAAATTTAGGTTTGTTCTACACATAAGAATGTCCAAAAACATACAACAATATTCTTGAAATACAAAAAATCAAAGGAAAGCTTTAAATGATGCTAAGATGGTGATTTTACGAAAATTAATTGAGAGTATGGAGAAAGAGAGAAGGAGAACTCAAACCTCCATGCATTTGAGAGGTTCTAATATATGTAAATTTGAAAATGGGAGGAGGTAGTGATTGCAAAGGAGCTTGCTTTCAGGTCAAGCCCCTATTTTGGTCTTTTGACCTCTATGAGCATTTAAAATAGGAAAATGGAGTTGGAGAGTGCATGTTTTAGTTTATGTGCATATAGAAGCTAAGAACAATAAAATAAATAAATATATTGATGTGTGATCCTTGGTCTATTGAGATGAACACTATAGGGAGTGGAATCATAAAGAAAATGGAGATAAAACATCAAATCTACCAACAAAGGTGTTTACAACAAAAAACCTTATAATAACAATTATAATGAACAATGATGTTGGAAAATTGAATAATATTGTATATGCATAAAATTGGTCATATCTAATTAATCTTGGCACTTAATTAAATATTTATTATTTAATTAGTCTCTTTAAAAGTCCTTTACATATGATTAAATTTAATTAATTTAATTATATTGTTCATTCACTTTATTCTTCTGTCATGATTAAATAAATCAATTTTATTTAATTATTTCATATTCATATGTCTACTTAATTAAATATTTTTATTTAATTAATTTCATCTACATGTCATTTCCTAAAAAATTAATTAAATATCTTTATTTAATTAATATCCTTCATCATAATTAAATATTTTATTTAATTATGAAATCTTCTATTTTCTTCAAATCTTAATTAAATACTTTATTTAATTAAGAAAATCTTCCATGTCACCAATAAATGAATAATGAATTTGATAAATTCATTATTTATCTTCAAAATCTTTCCAAAATCTCACAAAAAGATGATTTTTATAATTCATCTTTATCATCTCATCTTATCTCTTCTACGAAAAAGGAAACAAATCCTGTTTTTTGGTTTTCTGCTATTTTTCTCTCCAGTCTTATCCATCTTCGACTGTTCGATCTGCCAGGAATTTTCACAGCCGTTGATCACCTCGACCAATCAGAATCTTTTGAAAGTTCTATAAATACCCTTGCAAACCCAAGCATTGGTTACAATGCATACACATTAGATACATGCATTCAGGCGATTAGCATTTTAGCATTGTTATCATCAACTTTAACATTGATAGCATTTCTTAATTATAGTTTCTTTTAACAAGTAATCATAGCATGTTAATTATTGATTATCAAGGTGAAGAAAGCTTGCAATATGAACTTAAATAGGTGAATGCAAATATGAAATATATAGATTAACCTTTAGCCTTAGTGTGAAGAAAGAATTGGAGAGAGAGATAGAAGAATCATAACACATGCAACAACAGATTTACGTGGAGAAACCCCAAAGGGAAAAAAATCCACCACCAAAAGAGAGGCAAGTATATTACTAATATTATGAAATATTACATGTAGCAATAGACTTCTCTTATCATCCCTTTAAAATCCTGCATCACCCTATTTCCTTGCAAACCTGCAAAATTGAATTGAATAACTCTAGCTCAAGGCCCCTATTTAAAGAGATTTGTGAGGATGAAAACCACCATGGTTTCACCAAACAATAGGCAGCAATACCACCTAGAAAAACCCATGCCTCCCTTCATGAAATTTGCATGACATCCTAAAAATAGAATCTTACAGATGCTCTTACAACTGTCATAAGGCATAACTTATGCATGAGCACTTGGGGTCAAAGATATAATATTCTATCATAGGAATCTGTCATACTTGTCATAGGAATCTGTCATACTTGTCATAGGAATCTGTCATACTGTCATAGCATCTTATCACAACTGTCATACATGTCATAGATGCTCTTACAACATCCTAACAACCTCATTCTAGAAGATTCCAAGTGGGATGCCTAGCTCTTTTGTCCTTTTCCTAAACGACAAACGGTAACGGTAACACTACATTTACATTGTCTCTTTCACCATCGTTGGTTAAACGGTTTCACCTCTTATGGGTAAATGTTGAAAACACTTTAGGAGAATAATTAATTAAAGGATTTACAAGGTTGATGGCACCTAAATCCTAACATTCTCCCACTTGACATCATACATTTTAAATTACACCCATAGAGATACAATTACATAGAATTAAGTATAGTGACCAAGGCCCATGGCCTTTTTGCACCAAGAGAAATTTTCCGTGGTGACTGGCTTCGTAAGAGAATCTGCAACATTATCCAAAGTGTCAACTTTTTCAATCAAGACTTGTCCATTCTCAACCATTTCTCGCACAAAGTGATACTAAACATCAACATGCTTAGTACGACCATGATACATAGGATTTTTAGCCAAACATATGGCACTTTGACTATCACATCCAATCCTCACTATCCTACAATCAAAACCAATACCATTACCAAGTATCTGTAACCAAACCGCCTCCTTAGAGGCATGTGTAGCAGCCATATATTATGCTTTAGTTGTGGACAAAGCAACTGTAGGTTGTATTTTACTCATCCAACTTACCGCACCTCCAAACAAAGTAAACACATAGCCACTAGTGGACCTTCGACTATCCAAGTCACCTGCCCAATCTGAATCAACAAAACCCTGTATGTCTAATGACTTATCAACATTGTCGGTACCATGATAAACCAAACAGTAATCAAAAGTGCCTCACAAATATCTAAATACCCTTTTAACAAAATTCCAATGTTCTTTACCAAGGTTAGACATAAACCTGCTTAGAACTCCCACTGCTTGGGCTATATCTGGTCTAGTACAAACCATTACATACATTAAACTATCGACAACACTAGCATAAGGAACTTTAGACATTTCATCAATATCATCATCCAATTTAGGACACATGTACCAACAGGAAATGGAATATTTACTAGTTTACAGTCCTGCATATTAAACCTCTACAAAATAGTGTTAACATACTTACTCTGACTTAACCAAAGCTTTTTGTGAACTTGATCCCTAATGATTTCCATCCCAAGAATATATTTAGTAGCCCCTAAATATTTCATATCAAATGTGCCAGAAAGCTAAGTTTTAAGTTCCCTAATCATTGCCTTATTGTTACCAATGAACAACATATCATCCACATATAAGACAATAATCAGTATCTGATCATCAATAACTTTAAAATAAACACAGTGATCCTCTTCACTTCTAACAAAACCCATCTTTAATGTAAAAGCATCAAACTTCTGGTACCACATCCTAGGTTACTGTTTCAAACCATATAGAGACCATTTTAACCCGCAAACCAAGTGTTCTTTTCCTTTCACAACTAAACCATTAGGCTATTGCATATAAATTTCTTCCTCGAGATCCCCATGCAAGAAAGCAGTTTTAACATCCATTTTTTCTATTTCTAAATCATAAGCAACAACAATGGATAAAAGGAATCTAATAGAATTTAACTTAGCAACAAGAGAGAATATTTCACCAAAATCAACTCCCTCTCTTTGGGAGTAGCCCTTGGCCACTAATCTGGCCTTGTACCGTTCCAACTTACCGTTTGCACCAAACTTCTTTTTATATACCCACTTACAACCAATGGCCTTTCTTCCTTTGGGAAAACTAAAAAGATCCCAAGTGTCATAGTTTTTCAAAGACATCATCTCATCCTGCATGGCCTGCATCCAAGACTCACATTCTTCTAGCACCCATCGTGGGGCCGTGCCCCATTTTTAACATCCACTTGTAGGTTTTTTAACAGGTTTTTACGTGGGTTTCTGTAGCGCATCCAAGATTTCTTTCAACGCTTTTGCAAGTTTTGCGGTGCATCAAAGAACTGTTTCAGTGCATATAGGGAACAAAACGACGTTTATAAGGAATAGAACAGTGCATCCCTTAGCTTACTTTATTTAAATTGTATTTTTTGCATTCTTAGATTAGCACATTTAAGGTTTTCTGCAGCACATTTACTGTCTGTTTCAATGCATTGACTGTTTATTTTTGCGCTTTTGTTTGATCTTTTAGCACATATAGGGTGTAATTAAACAAAGTTCTAAGTCTGATTCCTTTTGCAGACAGAGCTTTTTTTGGCTAAAAAGAAGCAACCCTAGGGTAGACACAACAATTTAAAATGAACCAATCCTAGGATAGATATGGAATTTGAAAAGAAGCAATCCTAGGATAGCCACCACACATTGATTTTTGTAGTTAAAATGAGTCCCATGCTTGTTGTGAAGCAACATCTTCACATAGATTAAATCACTATCATTTGATGCTCTAAAAAGAACATTGTTTGCTTTGTCTGTCGCAATAGGTTTATGCTCTCCCCTTTACTGGGTGATCAAAATACCAGACTTGCCTATTCAATTTCTGCAATTTTAATGCTTTGTTACATCTTTTAGAGGGCCTACTCTTGTGGGAAAAGTACTCACCCAAGAGGAATGACCCAAGTAGGTTCAAGCCAAAGCCAGGCTATTCCACCCCACTATAAAATTTAAAGCAAATATGGGGAAGCCCACTTTTTTTGGTAGTGTGCAAGATAACCATCCCCAAAGCCTTTGTTCTAAAGGTTGGGAAGTCTCCTGAGGGAGTTTATTATTGCTGCATCGAATGGAAACCCTTACTATGAACCTAGTGTAGTAGCCAACCGTATCAGTTTCCAAACATCCTAATAATTAGAGTGCAAGGGGAGGGAAGAATCTACCCCAAAGACACTCACCATATAACTGCCAAGGACCATTTGCTCAAGGGATCTAGTATCCACTTCCGTCACTCTGAGTACGCACCTGAAAAAGACAAAAACACGGGCGCCCCTTTGGGGGTGACACGACTATGTGATTTGATGCATTTATAAGATGTGGGTTGTGGTTATTATGATGACCTACTTGAGTACTAAGAGTGAGTCTGCTTGAATTGTACAAAACCTGTGAAAACACTTTTTGAAAAAAAAATTGAACATACACTTGATGTTTAGTATAGGGCTTAAAAACATCTGTTTTCAGAATGTTTGCTGTGTTTTCAATCACACTAATTCAGATAAAAGATCATCCAAGATGAACATGCAAAAATTCAGCTGAAATTGTTCAAAAAGATTATTCAGAAAATTGCTTTGGAAAATTGTTTTAGCGCATCTAGGGGATATCTTAGCGCATATAAGGTATGTTCTAGCGCATTAACTGGTTAGCTCAATGCATTTATTGCTGGTTTTGGCACATAGGCTAAATATTCTGTGAACAATTTTGGTCACTATCAAAGTGTTTTTTTGTAGCGCATATAGGACAAAGAGTAGCGCATCTGAGGTCTGTTGTAGCGCATTTAACTATTTCTATGGCGCATATGCCTATTTCTGTAGTGCATATAGGGTACAAAGTAGCACATTTGTCACTTTTCTAGAATTGTTACTTTTGACATATCTAAGTTTATAACACCCTCGGTCTAGTAGCATCTTGACATTTCTCTCATACTTAGAGAGTGGAAATCAACCAAATTTGTTAGGAAGTCGATTACCAATAAGATCAAGAAACCTAAGAAACATTTAGGTTAGAATAAAACTTTGCAATGAAGGAAGTTTTTGAATAAAATTCGAAATGTCTTGCTCCATTACCATGAGTTCATCCATAGATACCAAGACTTTGCTAGGGGATTTACTGACGAATACGCTGTAGAACCTTTATATTCACGATCCTATTCTCAGAGAAGAGCTCTATCAAAATGACACAATCACAATCAACCTCTCAACTTCAATTATCTACCACAACCTTCTATTGAATATCCAATGCATCCTAGTCAAATCCTTCAATAAGCTTAACTAGGCTATTTGATATACTTCAAAAACAAGGATCAAATCTTAAAAGTGCACCTTTCAAACAACTTCCTGATTATTGATTCAAATTCCCCAACATGAATCTGATATCCTTTATCATTGGAAGCCACAATCAAGAATTAGGAACATCTTTTGATCATATCATAATACTTTCATCTTATCGGATCAAGACATCATCATTTTTGCACTTATCAAACTGTGATCTAAGTCTAGAAGAACATTTCAAAATCATATGCCTATTTTTACAAGATCTCAATATAATAAGCTAAGAGAGGATGTTCAACAAGAAGAGCATACCTGAAGAACTCAAGAAGAAGGTAAGAGTAGCAATCCCCTTTATAGTGTGAATCGTAATCCCCTTTTTAACGACAATATGGGTGAAAGAGAAAAAAATCCCTTCCCTTTTAATAGAGACATGACCAGAACTACTATAGATAGTGATGATGAACGAGATGAAGAACATCACCTTAGAGAGGCTGAGCAAGATCCCAAATTTCACAAAGCCTTAGAAAAGATCTTAGAGTGCAACAAAGAGAAATATTTCCTATATTTGGCTGACAAAGGAGCTAAATTGCCTCATGATTTTGATACTGAGAACTTAAAGAAAAGTCTTGATGAAACACCTTTTTTCTGATATTAGTGCCTTGAATCAACAGGTTAAGGCACTTCAAGAACAAATTAAAGACATGCAAGGGGGAACCACAATGAAGACATATGCTCTTGATGACATCTGTCCTTATCCTTTTGACCGATGTCTCAACATGATTCCATTTCCTAAACATTGTGAAATCCCAAAGTTTGATGGTTACAATGGAAAATTCGATCCAATTGATCATATTAGGGACTTCTAAAATATAACTTTAGAATTTTCTCATGAGGACACATACTTGATGCGCTTGTTTGTTAGGAGTCTTGGAGGCTAGTCGATGGAATGGCTATCAAAAATAACACTTCCTATCAAGACATTTGAGGAATTGATTAACGAGTTCATATCACAATATTCCTACAACATACAACATCAAATAACCATGATTGATCTCTGCAAGGCTAAACAGAAACCTAGTGAACCATTCATTACATTTATTTAGAGATGGAGAAGATTGTTCGCTAGATACCCATGTCATGTTTCTGAAAAGGAAAAGATCACCACTTTCATAAACAACTTAGATCAAGAGATGAGCTATCATCTTAATCTTCATTGTCCTCCCTCTTTTCAGAAATTGATTGAAAATTCCATAACCATTGAAAGTGCCTTGGTCCAGAGAGGGATAATAAAACTTGATAAGGATAATTAGAGCTCATCAAATCACCACAATGACAAATCTAAGTTTTGGACTCGCAACAAAAATGTGGTGAACGATGGTATTGTAGATGCAAATCATGTCTTGACCAAGCCATTTGTTCTTAGTGCTTCAAGTGCTCCTCACAACTATAACAATGCCAACTCAGTCACAAATCAGGGAGACAATCCTCCTCTGAGGAATAATGTGAATAAAAATTCTACTCCCAATCAAGGGAATTCCAACAATCAAGGCTATTGTGGAAACGATAACAACAACAATTCCTCAGGCAATGCCTCAAACACAAATCTGCAATGATCTGCATTCTTCTCTAGCAGAAGAACTTTTACTCCATTGGGTCAATCCTTAGAATTTACATTCAAATAATTTATGGCTAAATGGCTAAAAATGTTCTTACTTTGCCACCTCAATGCAACTTTGAACCCAATGTGAAATCTCCATCATAGAATGATGCATACTATTGTGATTATCATCGGTGCAAGGACCATCACAAGAATAACTGTCAAGCCCTAAAAATAAAGTCCAAGACTTAATTGAAAATGGCACCATCACAATAGAAGGACACCAACAATCAAACAAAGACCACCAAGCATTTCGCAACCCTTTTCCCAACTATCAAAAGGGTGAGTCTTTCAAAAAAAGTGTGAATCATATCAATGATCATATAATCAATCATATCTACACTAATGACGAGCGGATCAATGTTATAAAAGTTAAGGAAAAGATGGAATATAGAGAAGTTAACACAACAACAAGGGCACAAGCTAAAGTTGTCTTAAAGGGTACGTCTTCAAAATCCACTGTACCTCTGCCTCAACATCAATACAACTTAGTCAATCAACTTCAAAAAACTCCCGCTTAGATTTCTATCTTAGAACTTTTGAAGATTTCCCCAGCACACAAGGCAATTCTAGAAAAGGCCCTCGTTGAAACAACTGTATCCACCGATTTGGATGTGGACCAATTTCAAGCCATGGTGGGACACTTGTCCTCACCCAAATGCCTCTCATTCTCTGAAAAAGATGACATTTCCATGACACATCCACATAATTCATCACTATACTTAGAAGTCATGATCCACAAGTTTCATGTCAAACGCATCCTAATAGATGGAGGTGCTGGTTTGAACATATGTACCATGAAGTTAGTTCAGGCTTTAGGATTTTCTGAGGACTCCATTGATCCCAGAAGAAAGATTACTATTAAAGCCTACGATGATGAGGAAAGAGCATCCAAGGGTTTAATCATGTTGCCAATCAGAGTGGGACCTGTTATCAAAAATACTTTTTGTCAAGTGTTAGATCGTGATCTTGCATACAACATCTTGTTGGGTCATCCTTGGATCCACGAAATGCATGCTATTCCATCCACATATCATCAATGTCTTAAGTTTCCTTATGACGAATAGGAGATCACAATACCAGCTGATAATTCAAATAGTTAGACTTGTGCCAACATCAAAGCTAGTCAAGACACTTTGGTTCCCAACAATCGAGAAGCTCCTATTAGTACTTCTCTCAAAGTTGATACACAAATCAGTCAGTTAACCAAAATATTTGACAAGAAACTATAGTTCAAGTACAATGGAGTAGGGGAATACTCTCTCTATCTTGCTAATCTACCTATATCACCTCGGTCACATGGAAAACCTTCTATCGCACAACAACAAATATCTGTAGCATCAACATCAATGTAACCACCAATAGAGCCAAATACTAAGTTTAATGGATGATTTATCAAAGAAAACTTCCCCATGGAAGATTCTAAGGATAGAGAAGTTCTAAGTTGGCTCTATAAAGATGAAGATCAAATAGTTCTTAATGTCAAACTACCTACTGATCAATATGGTAAAGGATATTCAATCATGCAAAAGATGGGCTATGATGGTAATGGTCCTATCAGAAAATGAAAAGGAGGAGTTGAGCCCATTCACCTTCCAAGACTTGCTGCAAAAGATAAAATAGGACTAGGATATAATACTAACTCAAAAGAAAGAGCATCCAAGCAGTTGCATGATACTGTCCTCACATTGCAAGAAGGGTTTAATACAAGGGAAGTTTGTTTGATAGCAATCCAAAATTTCATGGATAATAACTCTAACATAGACTCTGGTGAATATGAATGGGATACCATCTACAATGATGAGTTCTAGAGGGACAAAAAGGTTGATGTGGTACACAAGTATACTCCAACTCTAATCAAAGGTGAAGGGTCAGGGTCCCAACCGCAATAATCTGAACTACAAGGTGACTATGATTCTAGTGATACTGAGTCGAGTTTAATCGAACAAGACTATTGTGAGAACAATATCATCTTTGATCTACCTCATACCTTGGATCCTACAGACAATTCTGTTATGACCATAACCATAACCAATTTCATGCAACCCGATGACTTGCTACCACTGATACATCCCGATCTCATTAACTGGGATCTATCTGAACCTATTGATATACCTATGTTTTCAAGCAACGAATCTATCATGAACTTCCTTTCCGAAGACGACATGAATGATTGTTCCAATGGAAATTTTTGGCATATATTCTTTAATCAAGAGAGTGTCAAGTCTTCTAGCTGCAAAAATAAAAATAATAAAGAAAGATCTAATGGCGAAAACCAGAATCTGGCAGTGTTAGATCAAACAAAAGATAAAACAAAGAGCGTATTAGATGGTGAAAACCTTTTTAAGGCACCAGATGATGGGCTACTTGAAACTCTCCCAGAGCATTATCATGAGTGATCGCCTGTCTTGATTGAGCCTACAAAAGAAGTTAATCTTGAAACTAGAGAAAAACCAAGGATCCTACAATTAGCTGCATCAATGACAAATAAAGAGGTACCTGAGTTCAAGGAATTTCTTAGAGAAAATCAAGTCAACTTTGCCTAATATTATGTAGACATGCTAGGTCTTGATCTTGATCTTATAATGCATCACTTGTCCATCAAACTAGGAGTTAAACCTATGAAACAAAAACTTAGAAAGATGCATCCTCATGTTGCACTACTAGTTAAAGAAGAGCTCAAAAAACTCCTTGATGTGGGATTTATAAGATCGATCAACTAGGGAGAATGGATCTCCAACATCGTTCCTATGTCCAAGCCCAAAAAAAGTGTCAGAGTGTGCACAAATTTTAGAGATCTTAATAAGGCATGTCCTAAGGATGACTTCCCACTTCCAAGCATCGATACTATAGTTGATCTAACAGCTGGCCATGCCATGTATTAACTAATGGATGGTTTTTTTGGTTACAACCAAATCAAGATTGCACTTGAAGACCAAGACAAAACAACTTTCATATGTCCATGGGGGACTTACTATTTGAATGCCATGCCTTTTGGTCTAAAGAACGTTGGGGCTACTCACGAAAGAGCTATGAATATAATTTTTTATGACATGATGCACACATTCATGGAAGATTATGTAGATGACATATTGGAAAAGTCATACACAAGAGAAGGACATCTCAAAGTGTTATCCAAAATCTTTGCAAGGTTGGAAAAGTTAAAAGTTTGCCTTAACCCCAAGAAATGTGTTTTTGGGGTCACATCTGGAAAACTCTTGGGATACATAGTATCAACAAAAGGAATTGAAGTAGATCCTACCAAGGTACAAGCAATCATGGAGATCCCTCCACCATGAAATATCATTCAATTGAGTTCATTACAAGGATGACTTCAATCTATATGAAGGTTCATCGCACAACTGGAAGATAAGAGTCTCCCTTTCACACACCTACTGCATAAGAATGTTCCTTTCAAATGGGATGATAATTGTGAAATTTCCTTTCAACAAATCAAGCAGAACCTAATGAACCCACCAGTTTTGGTACCACCAAATATGGACAAACCTCTAATCTTATATATTGCCGCAACAGAGACATCTTTGGGGGAATTATTAGCACAAGAGGATTCTACATGAAAGGAACGTGCAATTTATTACATCAACTAAACACTAACAGGTCATGAACTCAACTACACTTTTATCAAGAAGGCTTGTCTAGCAGTAGTCTTTGTATCATAGAAATTTTGACACTACATGTTAACTCATACAATCAATCTTGTTGCAAAAATTGATCCAATCAAGTATCTGTTAAACAAAGCTACATTGACAAGAAGGCTAAGAAAATGGGTCATGATGTTAAGTGAGTTTGACATCCATTATTTTGATCGCAAAGCAATCAAAGGACAAGTTATCGTTGATCAACTGGCTGAAGCACCACTACAAACAAAGCATCCCATGCACATTAAATTTCTAGATGCTGATGTCTTCACTGCAAAATCCAAACAACCATGGTCATTATATTTTGATGGTTCTTTTACTCAACACGGATAAGGGGCAGGCATACTATTTGTCACCCCTCAAGGAGATACCATTCCTCGGTCATATAGGCTAATGTTTACATGCACTAACATCACTGAATATGAAGCTTTAATCACTAGGCTCAAGATTGCACTGGAATCGAGAATCACAGAACTACAAGTTTATGGTGACTCATAGTTAGTCATTAATCAGATCAATGATGATTATCAAACCAAATATGAAAAAATGTTGCCATATAAGAAAATGGTTGATGATTTCAATAAGTACTTTGTGGATATCAAGTTCATACAGATTCCAAGACTTGATAACAAAGCAGTTGATGCCATCGCCACAATTGCATCATTGCTACAACTTCCAGAAAATCAGACTCGCTATGAATTTATAGTGGAACAATCATTTACACCTGCCTATGACACACTTGAAAGCCAAATCATCTGCCACTTAGTAGGATCTGATTCACCCTGGTATGAAAAAATATGTGCCTACCTAAAAGATGACATTTTACCACCTAACTTATCTCGTAACCAAAAATGCAACTTTATCCTTCAATCCTCTCGCTATACTCTTATCGCTGACACCCTCTACTGCCATAGTCTTGATGGTACTTTACTTCGATGTCTTGAACGTGATGAATCTGACAAGGCTTTACAAGAAGTTCATGGTGGCATTTGTGGTACTCATCCAAGTGGACTGATCTTATCCAAGAAATTGGTTAGAATGGGTTATTAGTGGCTGACTATGGAGAGGGAATTATTCACTTGTGAAAAAATACTCTAAATGTTAGATACATGAGAATCTCATCCATGCTCCTGCACAAGAACTACAACCATTCATACCAACTTGGCCATTCTCTCAATGGGGGTTAGATGTAGTTGGCAAGATTCATCCCTCATCATCGAATGGACACAAGTTTATCATCACAGCAATAGAGTACTTTACCAAGTGGATTGAGGCAGTACCTCTCATTAAGGTTTCCAACAAAAAAATCTCATTGTTCATACTCAACTATCTCATTTGTCGGTATGGCATTCCCAACTCCATTATCATAGATAATAAACGACCATTCAAGAATCATGATTTTGATGAACTTTGTGAGAGATACCATATCCAATAGAGATATTCAACACCTTATTATCCAGAAGGGAATGGCCAAGTAGAGGCCTCAAACCAAACAATACTGAGAATCTTGAAGAAGACTGCGAATGATGCAGGGAAAGATTGGCACGTTCAACTCAATCCCACATTATGGACCTACAAAACTAGCATCCAAATGCCAACAAGAACAACATCGTATGCTCTTGTCTATGGAGCATAATCCATTTTTCCACTAGAGGTTGAGATTCCATCACTTAGGGTATCATTGAAGGGTCTCACAATAGATGATGACTATAGAGTTTCTTGACTGCAAGAGTTGAAACTCCTTGATGAGAAAAGACAACGAGCAACTGATCATTTGAAAGCATATCAATAGATGATGTCTCATAGCTATAATCACAGAGTCAAGCCTCGTGCCTTTCAGGTTGGTGATCTTGTTTTAAAAGAGAACCCACGAAATCAGCAAGACATAAAGAAGAAAGGAAAGTTTGAACCAAATTGGCTGGGTCCGTACGTGGTCATCGCAGTATACGGTTCAGGAGCATACAAGTTGTCAATGCTAGAAGGGGACTTGTTTGGTGAACCCATTAACAACATGCACCTAAAAAATTATTATGTCTGAAGCAGTTATCATCACCAAGAAAAAATTCTAAAAAAATACAAAAACAACATAAAAAGTCCCGAAAAATACAAAAACAACAGAAAAAGTCCTAAAAAAATCCATAAAAATTAGAAAAATGTCCTAAAATAAATAAATAAATAAATAAAATAAAAAAGAAATCAGAAAAATGCAATAAACACAAATAGTGAAAATATGGCAAACAGATGCTATTTGTAGCTCTCCATCTATTAGCTCATGTTTTGCACTTAGCCTCTTAGCCTTCATTTCATCCATCATCCTAGGGTCATAATAGCATCACACTACCATCATTTTCCTAGATTGATAATGTCTTACCATGGCTTGATCATTGTATATATTCATTTTAGCAAGTTGTGCCAATACTGGGGGCAAATGTTGACACACTGGGGACAATCAACTTTCAAAGTTTACCAAAACAACTAGAAAATGACATAACATTTGATCATGTGAAAAAAAATCAAATCACTTGAACAACTACCTAATCATTGATCCATATCATAGTTTTCTACAAATTTCATATCATGACTCATATCTAGATGATCTAAAATCTGAATAATGTTTGGAATAGCAGTATTATATTTTGAACAATGGTTGTTTGGTTTTCACTATCATCCCTATGGAGCACACTCGATGATGTATTGAACTAGAGTGGTGAGGAAAGAGAATGATTTTTCTTTGTCTACTGTCTTGAGATTGACTATCAATTTGGTCCAAATATGTTGTGAGACATGATTTTCAAAGTGTATCATTGATGAAAGTTCCAAATTTGCATCAGAAAGTGGTTAATCTTTGTCTATTTATGCAAGAAATGCTTAGGTCATCCTAGTTCAATTATACCTTGATGCTTGTGTTCACTCGCTATATCAAAAAATCATGAAAGTTGTACTTAGGTCATCATTGGTGCTAATTTCCCCTCTGATGCTTGTACATACTTCCAACATTTTAAAATGCTCTATGATAATTCAAGATAGCTAACAAAAGGCTCAACAAATGGTTGGTTTCATTTCATTTAGATCATTGTACATATTCGCATACTAGATTTGCATTAGAGTTTTGAAAGGTTGAACAAAAATATCAACGATTGTCATTTTCCTTTAGACTATTTGTGGAGGACATTCAGACATTTGTTTCATTATCATCTTTCATCTTCATCATCATTCCATTAGTCATTATCATTTCATCTAGGTTCTGTACAGATCATATAGTTTATCATTTATTCTCATATCATTTAGATCCCTTATCATTTCATAACATTCATTTATCCATCACATCCTATCATTTTTATATCCATTTCATTTTCATTCTACACCATTGCATACCATTTATCATTTTCATTCTACACCATCACATACCATTTATCATTTTCATTACCATTTCATTTTCATATTTTATCTTTCTATCATCATTTCAAAATCTATTTTATTATCATTTATCATTTCATTACATTATCATTTATCATTTCATTTCATTATCGTTTCATTACATTTCATTACATTATCCTTTATCATTTCATCATCATTTCATATTTATTTTCCTTATCATTCGTTTATCATTTCATATCATTATCATTATCATTTTTATCATTTCAACATTATCATATCATTATCATTTCAACATCATTTGATATCATTTCATTTCATTACATTTATCATTAACAATTTCATCGTTTATCATTATTTTATCATATCATTTTATTATTTTCATTTATCATTTCATAACATTTATCATTTATCATTTCATCATTTATCCATATTTTATCATATCATTTTCATGTCATTTATCATTTTCACTTATCATTCATCATTACATTTCATTTATTATTATCATTTTATCTCATTTTTATTACCATTTCATTTTCATTATCATTTTATATCATTATCATTTCAACATTATTTCATTTCAATTTCATTTATCATTTCATCCTCATTTATCATTATTTATCATTTCATATCATTTTCATAATCCTTTTATCATCATTATCATTTCATCTCATTATCATTATTATTTTTATCATCATGCCATTACATCATACAATTCATCTCATTGTTGCACTCATCTATCCTTTTCATATCATGACATTTTTCCATAAACAGTCGACTCATATCACATATCATTTCTTTTCTTAAATCATAAACATACTACAAATTCATGATGCATCTTATAAACATAAACATCCATTTTTCATCACATCATCATTATTCATTGCATTTGAAAAATCCACAAACAAAAATTCCATGCACACATTACACTTCCACATCATTTTTAAACATATCATCCACCTGCATGACATCATTAGTACACAACACCAATCGTCATCATAGCATGAATCATCTTGCATCACATGGTTAGTCATAAAATAATTAACATACATATCAAAAGCCATCTCATAACATATACAAATGCATATCATCATCTCAATGTACAACACATCATCAAAACTATCGCCACTGCATATCATCACTCATAAAAAATACATACAAATGTCAAATGTCAAATGAAACTAAACAGTATAGAGAAATACATGAGATATGATAAAAAACAATATACATATACATCAAGGCTGGCTGGTGGACCCCCCTGATGGAGCTGGTCTCGAGGATGATGGCCTACCACTAACCCCTGCATTAGGATCTTGTCGCGGCCCTGTGACCCCTTTGTTGTGTGTAGTCATCCGTGATCTACTCTTGGTCCTATTATGGGATTGAGGGTAAGGTTCTCTGTGGTCAGGAGGACACAACTCCTCATACCTCACCCAGTAGTACTTGGCCTCCTTGGCAATCTCAAATCCCTCCGCAATGGCCTCTCGTAAGGATGCACTCTCAACGATTCCCATGAGTTTCTGTGCCACACCCTCTGCCTCCACTTCCCTTCGTCTGAAAGAATCCCTCCCTGCAATCAACTGGGCCACCTGTGGGTTTAGGGTAGGAGGAGGTACCTGTACCTATACTTGTGTCTGTGCCTATGCAAGTTGTGCCTATAACTGTACTATCAAACCCTGAGCCTGAGCCAACTAGCTCTAAAACTGCACCTGCTACCCCTGAAGGGTTTGTACCTAGGCCTGTAGTGTATCTATATGTGCCTACTGTGTTGTAGAGGTGACTCTAATCACTGTCTAACATCTGGTATTACTCCTCGGCCTCTGCATGCCCTGAGCACTGCCTGAGATATCGGTCCTCTGCCTCACTGGCCTTTGTTCCTCCCCTCTGCCATCTCTATTGTCATCCCCATCACCATCATCTAAGCTCTCCTCCCCATCTCCACTCTCCTCCTCCTCTCCTCCACCAACTACCTGCTCCCCACCTACCACATCCTCCTATCTCCTAACCCCTAGCTGCTATGCCACCAAAATGGGAGCTGACTCATCTAGACATGTGAACCACATAAATGGATGTGTGATAGTACACAAAGTACTCCTCCAACATACTTGTGTCAACAATATCGGGTCTTCCATCCCATAACTCGGGCTGTAAAGTTTTATACTCTATATACACAACCTGATAAGAAATACAGGACCCCTATCCAAGCTCATCCTTGCACAGTCCATAGTGTGCAACACCCTGAGCAATCCCCTATGTAAATCCAAACTGCCTCTATACTCGCAAGGCCAAAAACCTCTCTATGATGAATGGAGTACAACCTATCAAAAAATGGGGTATACATACAAATGACATCTCCAACTGATCTGTATCCCATGCCCCACAATCCATGTAGGGCCTCCATATCACTGAATCCATATCATCTAGGGTCCATCTCCAGTACTCCAACTTTCCTAGCTTGGGCTGGACAAGTGAAATAGAATATGCATATACATATGGCCTACCTGGTGGCCTCACTCTTGGACAAAGTGGTCTCATCACATCAATATGCTCCCATGCCTAGATCTAGAGTAGGGTAATGCCACATGACAAACTCGATGATCCTCTATATACCACCTGGTGCAAGTCATGATATAAATGAGCTAACATATAGCTCCTCCAGACATATCTCTGTGGCTGAACCATCATCTGCTCGATGATCCTCCCCCACCCAATTGATAGTCCCTTTGACCGATGATCCAGACAAAGGAAGCCTCCAATGAAAGCACCCAACACTGCAGGTAAGGCTGGATATCCCCTAAAGTCTTCCCATGGCACCCAATACCCTGCTATATGCACATCACCATATACTCTCCTCAGTGCCTCTGTACCACCTAACTCCTTGTGGTCATAGAACACAAGGGAACCTACCACTGGGATCCCAAAAATCCTGTATACATCCTCTAGGGTCACTATCATCTCACCGATCAAGAAATGAAAAGTATTGTGCTTAGAATGCCATCTCTCAGCTAGTGCGGTCAACAGTCCCCTATTGACCTGAATAGGAGGCATCAACAACAATGGTCCCAACCCACAACCAACTATCAACTGCACATCTGTAGGGGTGAGATCTCGTATCTAACCCCAACCTTTAGGGAAGCGCTCTCTAATCTAGAGGTTTTTGAAAACCTCCTGTTTTTGGTCATCACAAGGACAATCAATCAGACTCATATCATCGACTCATATCAAAAAAATATATCTACTTCACATCATACATATTAGTGACCCATATCGCATGATCCATATCAAACAAATTCATATCAGTGATACATATCAGACTCCTATCAAGTGCATCATATCATGTGAACCATATCAAGTGTTCTATCTAAGAGACTCACATCATGAAATCAATGCAAAATCATTCTATCATCATTTACTATTTGTTTTTCTTTATCAAGAAAGCAAATTTATCAACAATCAAATCATCATCCTATTTGTTCTTCAGTCACAAAGGCAAAAATATTTTTAATCACATCATCTATTATTTGTTTTCTATTGCAGAAAGCAAATTTATCAAAAGTCATATTAGTCATCTACTCTTTGTTTTCTAAAAGCAAATTTATCAGCAAATCGCAAAGCAATCAATCATTCTACTCTTTGGAAACAAAGTTATCAGCTATCTACTCTTTGTTGTCTACTTTGGGAAACAAATTTATCAATTCAATCATTTCTCAAACTTTCTATCATTTCTATCCATATCAACATGATGACAAAGACAATTTATCTATCTATTGACCAAAGAAGCAATAATACATCATCATTTTTCATCATACAACATTCTATCTAAATTTTCCTACATGCGCTACTATGTGGCCTAAAAGTTCTAAAACCCTAAATGCACTGAAGTTTCCCCCGGATGCACTAAAATCCCAAATGCGCCATTTTGTGCCTTGAAAGCACTAAATCAAATCCTATATGTGCTAAATCCCTAATCGAATGTGCCATTTCATCTACCCGATGCATGAAATCCCTAAAAGCGCTAATTTGTTCCCCAAATGCGCTAATGTACCAATTTTCTATCAAATATCCTATATGTGCTATTTCACCTATCGAATACACTAATCTGCCTAAACCCTCAAAGCGCTAAATTATTTCCTATATGCACTAAAAGACACATCATAAGTGCTATTTTATTCCCTAAAAGTGCTAAAACGGACTGGGACAGCCTAAATTCACGCCCAAATGCATCAAATATTGATTGAAAATGAAAAATTTCAAAGCAAAGTGGGTTGAATCGACTCACCAATGGTCCATACGTGGCTAGTCTCTAGTATCGGGAGGCTCGCTCAAATCTATGCCTGTGATAAGGAATCTCCATCTTGCCAAGTCGCCATTAGAGCATAGTATCAGTAAAGTCAAAAGGTAAAAATGACTTGCATTTTTTTACCCTTTTACCTTTTAAGGGTAAAACAAGGTGGGGTTTTGGTGGCATTTTGTTATTTTCAATCTGGGGAAACTTTTAATCAATTATCGGGAGCTAAATCATTGCATCCCTCTCACCATCCGAGCTTTCATCACTAACTCAACATTTTTCTCATCATCAGTGATTTACCTCTCAAGGGGTCATCATCAATATTAGGCGCATTTCTCAATCGGAAACATATCAGGTTCATATCAGTTAAAAAAAAATTCTGACCAAGGGAAAATACAACACAACAAAATTTCAAAAGCAGGGATATTTTTCTTTGAAGCAATGCATTTTACACATCACTTCAAAGAGGGGCAAAATTTATATGCATAAAATTGGTCATATCTAATTTTATTAGGCGCATTTCTCAATCAGAAACATATCAGGTTCATATCAGTTAAAAAAAAATTTTGACCAGGGGAAAAATCAAACACAACAAAATTTCAAAAGCAGGGATATTTTTCTTTGAAGCAATGCATTTCACACATCACTTCAAAGAGGGGCAAAATGTATATGCATAAAATTGGTCATATCTAATTAATCCTGGCACTTAATTAAATATTTATTATTTAATTAATCTCTCTAAAAGTCCTCTACATATGATTAAATTTAATTAATTTAATTATATTGTTCATTCACTTTATTCTTCTGTCATGACTAAATAAATCAATTTTATTTAATTATTTCACATTCATATGTCTACTTAATTAATTAAATAAATACCCTTTATTTATCTTAATTAATTATCACCTTTTGAATTTAATTAAGTCTTTTGATTTAATTAAATATTTCTTTTCTCCTATTCAAAACTTTCTTATAATTAATTAAATATTTTATTTAATTAATTTCATCTACATGTCATTTCCTAAAAAATTAATTAAATATATTTATTTAATTAATATCCTTCACAATAATTAAATATTTTATTTAATTAAGAAAATCTTCCATGTCACCAATAAATAAATAATGAATTTGATAAATTCATTATTTATCTTCAAAATCTTTCCAAAATCTCACAAAAAGATGATTTTTACAATTCATCTTTATCATCTCATCTTATCTCTTCTACGAAAAAGGAAACAAATCCTACTTTTTGGTTTTTTGCTCTTTTTCTCTCCAGTCTTATCCATCTTCGACCGTTCGATTTGCAAGGAATTTTCACAGCCATTGATCACCTCAACCAATCAAAATCTTTTGAAAGTTCTATAAATACCCCTGCAAACCCAAGCATTGGTTACAACACATACACATTAGATACAGGCATTCTGGCGATTAGCATTTTAGCATTGTTATCATCAACTTTAACATTCATAACATTTCTTAATTATAGTTTCTTTTAACAAGTAATCATAGCACGCTAATCATATCTTAGCATAGTATGCATCCATCTTTAATTTTGTTCTCTAGGAAGACCATTTGTTGAGCCTAGCCCAAGATCTGAGAGCAACTTGGAATCGACAAAAACACTGGAGATAGAGGACAATGGAACGTCTTTGAAGCATAAACAGAGTTTGCATTTCTTTTCTTTATTTTATGCTTAGATTTAAAGTTTCATTGGTGTGTTTGATTTGTTTTTAAATTTACATTTATTTCATACGCATAAATAATCGACCACACAAATATCACTTACAAATCACAATGGTTTTCCTTAATGGTGGCAAGAGCTCATCAAGACAAAGTTGAATAAACAAGAGTGCTTAAGAATAGATGGTTGTAAAAGAGCTCAAGATTTTATGAGGAATAATGTCTTAATGTTGAAGAAATGAGAGTGAAACTCAATAAACACTCTGACATGCAAAGGTAATTGTTCAAATTCCAAAACTAGGCGGATGGCAATTGTGAACAAATGTTTGGAAGTGAAGGGTTATTGACAAATAAAAAATTACACTATAGAATCATATAGTTAGAGAATGTTAACTCATTGTGTAGACATTTGCATGTTGAAGTAGCATCTAAATACAATAGACTTAAGAAAATTCACAAGATGAAAACAAAATATAACACAAACATAGAGGAACACATGTTCACACATGAAATAAAGACCATACAAAAACACAACACAACATTGACACTAGGAGTGGGTAAAAGGATAAGTCTAAGATAAAATGTACTTAAAAAATGCTAGGGGAGATGAACCTAAAGAAAACCAAAAACACAATATGATAATGTTAAAAATTAATCTTTACTTAGGTGAAGATTATTTATTTATTTGTATTATTTAAATACTTGTGTCGTGTTGGAAAATGTACTCCTTAACATTTTCACACTATGTTTGGGTCCCTTAATAAATTGGACATAATTAAGCCTCTAATTAGCCCAATAATGGTTTTTAAAATGTAATTAATCTCATTCTTCGAAAGCGAAACTTGTATTAAATAAACATTAATTAAATTTCCTTGGAATTGGAGTGTCCTAGATTTAGGTTCTAGGATCCAGGGTGAATGAATCCCCCTTAATTTTAGGACCCCAATTTGTTATATGTTTTTGGTGGTATTTTTATGATTCAAATTCAATTTACAATTGTCAGCCTTTGATGTTTAATTTTTGGTAAATTAGAGAATTACCTATAAATATAAGGTCTTTTTATTAATTCAAAACTAGAACAAACTAGAGGTGAACTTCACAAGAGAAAAGATTATTGTCAAGAGCATTCGAGAGCATATTTCTTAATCATTTGTTGTGACATTTAAGATCTCAAGCATCATGTCAAAGTTATTTGCATCTATGCATGTTTTTGAAGCTAACATTGTGATTTAGATTTCAAGCATTCAAGTCAAAATTTAAGCATCAAGATAAACATCTAATCAATCCATTTCATGCATGATCAAGACCATGGGAAGATGTGTTAGAATTCATTCCTCTAAACATTTCCATTCAAGGGTTTGGTGAGTTGCAACATAGCATTTTTCATTTATCATTCCTTCCATTCATGTTTCATTTCATTTCAAGGTTTACTTACCAAAAAGGGGTTTGACCAAGGCAGACCTCCATTCACCAAAAATAAACAATTTTTCCTCTATGTGTTGTAGATTTATAGGTGAAGAAGGGTTGAAGATTGATTAAAATTGAAATTTTGCAAAGTTTTCAAAATTGTCTAGCCACATAAACTCACTTGTAGAATTTATTTCCGACTTTCCAACTTTGAGATTCAAAGGAATTGAGAGTGTAGATCCAAGAGTAGAGGACTCTGGAAAAAAAATTTGGATCTCTGAAGCAAGACCCATTCGTCCTAGGGTGAATCAGTCACAACATGACACTCAGCAAAATCTTTTGGTGATAAGTGCACAATGCCGTTGATTACATTCCTATAGTCTAAATAACAAAATATTTTCAAGACATTCATAGTGTTTTTTAAAATTCTAGGATGCAAAACACTGGGTTATACGAAACCTGCAACCCACTTAATGTTTGAAAACCATTTACAAACAAAAACCCACTTAATGTTTGAAAACCCTTTACAAACAACCCACTTAATGTTTTAAAACCCTTTACAAACAACCCCTGCAACTCCCTTTCAAAAATCCGTCGGTGTAGAAACCACATTGTGTTTTCCTTTCTAGTTTTTGAAAACATTATTCATTTATTCAATGAGAACATTAAAATGGAAAAATTAAAAAATCGTCAACAAAAAGCATAGAAAAAGCTCACAGTTCTAATGAAAACCCTTTTTCGCAATGAAAACCCGTGGAAACTTATCACTGAAAACCCATCTTTGCAATGAAGAGTCATTTAATTGATTTAGTGAGAACATTAAAATGGGAAAATCATAAAATAGTCAACACAAAAGCACATAAACAACTTTGAATTTCAAATGAAATCCCCTTTTCACAATGAAAACCCCTGGAAACCCATCATTGGGTGATCCCACAATATTGGTTTACAATTTTTGGCCAAATTGGACATTGAACTAATTTTTTTTAACTAAATCTTCACTTTCGGGCACCTATACCGACTAAACCATGAGGAATTTGAAGACAATGCAAACTAGTGATTTGTGACATTTTGTCTGTAGACTCTAAATATATATTTTTTAAAAATTTTGGAATCAGATTGCACTTCTTTTTCCATCTCCTTCGAAAACTAGTTTTTAACAGTAAACACCATTTTTAAAGAGTGACATTACTAGTAACACAATTTTTTTTCTATGAAGGATAAAATTATAATTTTTTCAAATTTAGATTCATAACTACAATATCTAGAGCATGGAATTGGTTTTTATAGCATTTCATTGAATTTTTTTTTATTAATTAAGTTTGAAAGTCAAAATGGTTACAATTTAGTCATGATTTACTGGCTAAAACATAACTTTTTTTGTATGTATTGAAATTCTTTTTTTTGGTTGGATCAAGGAAATCAATATATAGTGCATTGATATTTTTAAATTTTTTTTTTGATAATCTTCTATTTTACCACATGTGCTGAACAAAGAGCTTGATTTTCGGTGAAAAACCTACATTCACAAGAAATACAAAATAAATATAATAATCAAATTAAATTTATTTAAATTATACTTTTTGGGAAGCTTATTATAAGGATTACATACTTACAAAAAATAAAATTTAAATGAATTCATTTGATCCCCCAAAAGGTGAATCAAAAGTTATTTTTTATCAACATTTTGATAGGTGTAAATGAGACTTCATTATAGGTATGGTTTAAAACTAGCGGGGTTCTATCCAAGGGAGTTTGACGTAAGGTGGTTTGATTAAACCATCTTCTATTGGAATCCTTTAAATGGAAATTTTTAAGGCTTAAATCATTATATTTTCTAAAAAAATGTGATTTTAGCAAAAAATAGGATCTCCCAGAAAGTGTAAACCACTATTGTGGGATCACCCCAATGAAAACCCATCTTCACAACAAATAGTCATTCAATTTATTCAATGAGAACATTGAAATGGAAATTTTTTTAAAAAGTCAACAACAAAGTACATAAACAACTCTGCATTTCAAATGAAAACCCATTTTTGAAAGGAAAACCCTAGGAAACTCGTCACTAAAAATCCATCTTTGCAATGAATGGCCATTCAATTTATTTAGTGAGAATATTAAAATGGAAAAATTAAAAAAAAAATCAACATAAAAGCACATAAACAACTCTGCATTTCAAATGAAAACCCCTTTTTCACAAGGAAAACCCTTGGAAACTCATCACTGATAACCCATCTTCACAATGAATAGTTGTTCAATTTATTTAGTCAGAACATTAAAATGACAAAATTAAAAAGCATTCAACACAAAAGCACATAAATAGCTCTACATTTCAAATGAAAACCACTTTTCGCAAGGAAAACCCTTGGAAACCTGTCACTGAAAACTCATCTTCGCAATGAATAGTCGTTCAATTTATTCAATGAGAACATTAAAATAAAAAAATAAAAAAATAGTCAACACAAAAGCACATAAAAAACTCTACATTTTAAATGAAAACCCCATTTCGCAAGGAAAAACCTTGGAAACCTATCACTAGAAACCCATCTTTGCAACAAATAGCCATTTAATTTATTCAGCGAGAACATTAAAATGGAAAAATTAAAAAATAGTCAACACAAAAGCACATAAATAGCTCTGCATTTCAAATGAAAACCCCTTTTCACAAGGAAAAACCTTGGAAACCTATCATTGAAAACCCATCTTTGCAATGAATAGCCATTCAATTTATTTAGTGAGAACATTAAAATGGAAAAATTAAAAAACGGTCAACACAAAAGCACATAAATAGCTTTGCATTTCAAATGAAAAGCCCTTTTCGCAAGGAAAGCCCTTGGAAACCCATCACTGAAAACCCATCTTTGCAATCAATAGCCATTTAATTTATTCATTAAGGACATTAAAATGGAAAAATTAAAAAGTAGTCAACACAAAACCACATAAATAGCTCTGCATTTCAAATGCAAACCCCTTTTCACAAGGAAAACCTTTGGAAACCCATCATTGAAAACCCATCTTCACAACAAATAGTCATTCAATTTATTCAGTGAGAACATTAAAATGGAAAAATTAAAAAATAGTCAACACAAAAGCACATAAATGGTTCTGCATTTCAAATGAAAACCCCTTTTCACAAGGAAAACCCTTAGAAACCCATCACTAAAAATCCATCTTTGCAACGAATAATCGTTCAATTTATTTAGTGAGATCATTAAAATGAAAAAAAATAAAATACTTTCAACACAAAAGTACATAAACAGTTCAGTGATTCCTCTTAGTGATGTTTTCTGAAGTTTTGATTATACTCTTAGTGATTTATTCGTCTGGTGTGAAGCCATTCTGCTCCTCATAGATGACTAGATCCATTACTTTCTTCAACATGTTAGCTAAGACCATTGAAATAATTTTGTATATAGTACTGCACAAGGAGATTTTCCTATAGTCTATGAATGTCTTGCAATCCTCCTTCTTTGGAATCAAGGCAATAACCATATTGTTCAAATCTTAAACAAACTTTTCTTCTTTCTAAAAATATTCTACCAATTTTAAGATGCCCTCCTTTAAGAAATGCCAACATTTCTAGTAGAATTTTGCTAGTATTCCATCCAGACTAGGCAACTTTTTTGGATTAAGCCCAAATGTAGCACCATTCACCTCTTCGATTGTGACGGGTTCTATGACAGTGACATTCTCCTTCTCCCCAATACTTTGGGGAATTTGGCTATGATCGTTTCATCCAAGCACCCTTGTTGTTGGTTGCACATGGCTAGCCAGGATTCAAAATAGCTTACTGCTTCCTTCTCTATTTCTTCTTTGTCTTTTACTACCAACCTATGCATCTTTTCTATGCATTCTATTTTGTTTCTGGCCATCCTAGCACGAGTGGGTGTGTGAAAAAAATTGTGTTTGAATCACCTTTGCGTAGCCACGTCTCCTAGGCTTTATCTTTCCAAAATGTTTCTTCCCTAGCTAACAATTCCCCATGCCATGCCTTTAGGTTTTTCTCCTCTATGAATTCTACCATAGACATCCCATATTTTATCACCTTCTTGCTTAAGTTACAAAGATCAACCTCTACCTTTATTTTTTCCCAAAAATATTCAAAAAAGCAATTGTTGTTACAACATTTCAATTTTTTCTTAATGTAGGCTAACCTTTGGGAGAAACAAAAACTCAATGTGCCTTTGAAATCCCCTTCTTTCCACCACACCTCAAGAAATTTGATTAGATCTAGGTTCTGCCACCGCATTGTTTCAAATTTAAAGAAAGCTTTGGCTGGATATTCCCCAATGTTGATCTTCAACTGCACTAGGAAGTGGTCTAACGCAGTGATTGGAAATATACTTGTTACACTATGAAATTCATCACCTAACCAACTGTTGCCAGTGAGGAACCTATCCAATCATTCCAATATACCTGTGAAACCTTCCCTCCTATTCGTCCATGTAAATCTACCAACTTTTGGAGGAATATCCACCAATGAAGTGTCACCAATAAATTCCCTAAAGTCCAGAATTGATTTTTTTATCCTCCTCACACCTCCAATATTTTCTTCTAAACCCAAATTTGCATTAAAGTCCTTGCCCAGGATTACCTTGCCTTGTCTTGACTATTCCAACTTTGATTTGATGTTCCAAACCTCGAGTTTTGCTTCTGTTTTGACAGGGCCATAAATGTTAAATAAAGGAAACTCTTGATCAACAAGCATGTATTTTACCAAGCAAAACAACTATCTTTGTTGCTCTTATAAAACCTTTATATCTACACAACACTCTTTCCAAAGTACACCCAAACCCCCTACAGTGTCATTTGCACTTAATTAATAACCTCCCCACTTCTTGGAAAAAGTGATGAAACTTTCCCCTTCCTGCTTACTGATCTTTGTCTCTTGTAAAAGTATGATGTTTTCTTTCATTTTTTCCAAGTGACACTGATGGAACCCTAATTCTTATGTCCCATCTTAAACCCCTATTGCATTTAGAAGGGTTTTAGGAATTTTTTCCTTGGAATCAAATGAGTGTTCTATTTTTTCGTTGACTCCGTATTGCACGTTGTCAGTCACTATTTTAATATTTTCTATTAGGCAGTCGGTTCCCTCATCATGAGTTCAAAAAGATTTGTTATAATGGTTTTGGGGTACTTAAGTGTTTATTTATCTATCGTATTATCCTTGCAAGTCCCCTCCATTAAAAAAACTTATTGAGCACGCGCATTAAAGTTTTCACTTAAGTTCAGTCGACCTTAAGTCTTTATTGCTCATCGTTGATCACTTTTGAAATGTATGTTTTAAATCAGTGACAAGTGATGAGGTAATATCTTTTGATATCACTCATCTCGAATTGATCCTTGAACTTTTGTTTGAAAATTATGATTAGTGAAGTTCATAAGAGATCGTGTATCCCCAATATTTTTTGAATTCTTAAAGTTGTAATAGTGATAAGCGATGACCTCTCACTTTATGATCACAGTTGCCTCGCTCAGCACCAATATATTATGAAGAGGTTGTTTGCAATTAGCGATGAGTGAGATGATGAGTTCCCAATTGTATCACATCTCACAGATTTTTTTTAGCACTAAGGTTATGATTAGCGATGAGCAATATGGTCACTTATGAGTAGTTTTCTCTCGCTAACTTGACTACATCCTATTTGTGATATCTTTTGTGCCATTGATTGTTATGCATGTGTATGTGTCAAACTATGGTGCTTACATCTCTTGTTGCTGATGGAAGTCAAGATGCAAAGTTCAATTAGTGAGGGGAGATGGATATGGATGAGATCAAGAAACCAACCTTAGATTTGAAGGGCCACGATTTTGTCACATGAGGCACTTGCATCGCTGATAAAGATGGATGAGAATGAAGTGAATCAGCGATTGGAAAAATTTCTACATGAAGATGCAACGTGGCAAAATACTAAGGATTTCGTATAAAGCAGAAAGAGAATTAGCGACGTCGATTATTGACCATTGATATAGTTTTAAAGTTGAAGGATCAACGATCAAGGTTTAAAACTGAATGACTGATTGTACGTTCGCTTGCGTGAACTTATTATCAAATATTAATGGTGACATGGTCCCCTCTCAGCCATAACATGAAGTAGATATCTGGTTTATTGTGCATCTTAATTCACTAGCTAGCGGAAAGAATACCAGAGACCGAAGAATTTGCAAGTAAAGCTCCAGAATTTATCTGCAACTAGGGTGAAATAGCTTTCATCCAGGTAAGAAAAATTGATACTTCTTTTTAATTGAGGTAGTAAGGTGAATGCCCTTGAAAGGTTGATAAGAAAATTGGTGGAAAATGAAATTTAGTCTTTTCTGGTGATTTCAATTCGATAATTGAGCACTATCTAAATTGTGAAGAAAGGTGTCCTATTCAATAGTAGAGTTTTATCCTATCATAATTGTGAAGGGTTTTGTTTGGCTATAAGAAATTGTAAACCCTAGTCTTCATTTGTGCTACAAGCATGAGTGAACTAGAGCCTACTTAATCTAGTGTTAGACCTGAAAGGAAACCAAAGTAAAAAAGGGTCAAAAGACTTAAAACTTGGCATGCTTGAACTGAAGTTGAGCTCAAGCCAGTAGCTATGCCTAACCCTTTTCCTGGTACCCCTATGGCTTCCACAAGGTCCAAAAGTGCAAATAAGGAAACCAAAAAGTTTATGCAAGAAAATTATGGAGGTGTCAAAGAGGGAGGGTCACAAATTGGTAAAAGTCCCACAAGACAAGTTGTTACCACTAGGTTAATTGATAATGCTCATGAAATTGGTGAGAAACCCTAGCCCCAGAGTGGATGGCAATTGTTTCGGTATACTTTCAATAGGTGAAATTCTAGTAAGCCTGCATGCTATTTATGGAGATTGAACCTGGGAAGGTTAGTGTTTCCAAATGTGTTTGTGGAATTTGATTTAATGATGGAGCTAGCAAGGCACTATGACCCTACTGACAGGAAAATCAAGAGTGAGAAGGGTGATATAATTCTGGAGGTGACAAAGGATAAAATGGTAGATGTGTTTGGGTTGAATCCCAATTACACTGCAAAGTTCAGGCCTATAGACTTGTATGTTGAATACCAAGGGAGAAAATTTGCATATAGAGAAGCAATACTTGTGCGACATAGAAGGAAAAGGAAAAAAATCACTGTTCAAGATACTGAACCTTTTGAGTATGAAGAATTTGAAGATTACTTCAAAAAAAATTATTATTGTTTGAACCAAGTGATAGCTTGGGATTTTGAGGTTAGAATAACCCTTGATTTGTTGGTGATGGTGGCAGATATACAAGAATATAATTGAAACACTAGTTTTATGCTAATTTTGTTGCCCAATAAATGTATGAGGATTTTCTCAATTTGAAAAGTGAATCGCTCCCTCTATATTTCCCTCATTATTCCTTATTAATGCACATGCTCTTATGGGAAGGAGATTATGAGTGGAAAAAGAAACTAAATTTGAGGATTATGAACAGTGAAAATGAGGCCATTCCTGTGCAAAAGTGGACATACATTTGGGATCAGAATTGCTCCAACTCCAACTACATCTTGTTTTCCAATGTTGTAAAACATTGTATTTTAGAGTCATTAGGTGTGGCACCTAGATTCAAACTTTCTCCAGAGATTAGGAGTGTTATGCACCCAAAGGATATACTAGGCTCTACAACAACACATAATTGGGCTGACTGGTTTCTACATTTTGAATATACTTTGATCAAGGTTTATGGAGCTAAAGTGGCACCCCATTTTTTACCCTTGTATGTCTCAGAAAGATTGGATTTCATGGAGCTCATGTGGAAAATGGAGGCTATGGATTATGAAATATTTAGAAAGGGAAGAAAGGGCTCTGTGGTATACCCCCAATGTTCTTTTTCTTATTTTAAGGTCACTTCCCTTAAAGGGTATGAGAAATTAGGCATTATGGTGATTAATATTAGAATTCCTATAGATGAGGTTAGAGTTTTTGATCCAGAAGGAATTGTGGTAGGAAAAATAAGAGAAAAGAACTTAGGAATCATACACGATGAATTTTTCTATAAATATGATGTGCTAAGGAATTTGACAAGTGATGAGGCTATTATGGCTAGGAAAAAGGAATGGACAACTATGACAAACCTTGAGGATAAGATTATGAAAAGGAATGCCTTTTACATTAGTCCATACAATGAAATTGCAAACCCCTTGGAGAGGGCCTTTGCTATGATAAGTGACTATCAGTTTGGTAAATTTAAAGTAAAAGTAAAGGAGGTTGTAGACAGAGCCCAGGTCCTCTTAGAGCAACAACGACAACAACAAGCTATGGGTATCCCAGAGTGGCAGAACATGTGCCAGGAAATGAGGAAGTTGAGCAGAAATTTCTCCTTCCTCATATTGAGGAGACTTATAGTTTAGATGTTCCTCCTAACGGGATTGTCCAATGGCAGTATGACAAAGAAAATGATGATGATCCCAGAATTAGAGAGTGTGATGAGTTTTTAGCTGATGATAAATTTGTACAGACCAAAGAGTTTTAGGATTTTATGATTCAGCAGTGGAGTAAGGAAATAAAAGAGAGACTAGAAGCAGCTCGAGTCAATGTTGAACCTTCTCATCAGGAGGAAGCTGAGAAAGTAGAGGAAGAGAAGATTAAGGCTGAAATTGCAGCCATTTCTCCCACTAAAGCTCGAAGAATTGTTAAAGATAGTGGAATCTTGTTATTACTAGGATGTACTATCACAATTGCCATATCATATGATGCAATTAGAAGAGATCCTCAAGCTTTGATATCTGAAGATTAGTTTGAGAATAAAGTATTTGGTTCCGGATATAGTCCAAAGCTACATACCCTTGCAATTTGGTCTATGACACATAATACTAGCAAACATGAGGTTGCTAGGCCTATTGAAGAAGTCATTGGTTCACTAGTGGTCAAAAGAGCTACTGACATAACTCCAATCTAGCTAGCTAAATTAACTGCACATGTTGCAATGCTTAGTGTGGACATTGCATATATTTCTCAAAAGAAATATGAATCTTTGGTCAAGGAATATAATAAGGCTCTAAATGAATTGAGTTGAATGAGAGCTACCATTCAAGCTACCCAAAAGGCAATGAATCAACCTTCTTCCTCTTCTTCATTTGATATGTCTACATAAGATAGGGAAACTTTGGCCCTTAGAATTGATGATTTGAGAGGAAAGTTAACTGTTGAAGAGGAAAATGTCAAGCATGCCAAATTAGTGACAATGAGGGTGGCCAATGAAATTTTTAGAGATGTGCTTTAGAATAGGGTGACCAAGTTGGTCCATAGGGCTAATGATGTATGAGCTGCGTATAAAAACATTCATGAAGCAAACACAAAATATATGCAAGTACATGAGGCCTTTAGGAATGAGTGGAATAATTGGATTGCTAGGGAAAGTGCTTTGAAAGAATGATGCCAAAAAATAAAGGAGGATCCCGAGGCACCCACAAATATTCCTAACATCTTGAAGACTATTGACTCAATAAATGAGGTAACTAGTTGGGAATACAACTCCAAAGTAAGTTAAAAATATTCAAGGAAATGGAGGATCATGGTATGCCTCAAATATTGAATTCAAAAGGTGAATTGCATCCATTTGACACTTGGAAGGAAGATTTGGGAGGGCTGCTTGAAGCGGCTATGATGCATTTTTCTGTCACTAATTACATCTTGTTTAATTCAAATATTGATATGATGGTGGAGATTGAAACAAAGATGGATATATTTGCTAGGGAAGCTAGGATTTTAATTGATGCAAGGTACTCCTAGTATACTACTACAGTGCAATATTTATTGAATGTTAAATGGCCCACTGAAGAAGAATACAATATTTGGTTAGAGAGATATACAAAATGAATAAGAATAATGGATAGGAGGAGAATAATACATAGCATGAAAACAATATAGATTAGGCTTTTGATGTAACATGGTAAAATATTATTCTCTCCTTAAAACTCAAAGTGATTAGCATGTGGTGCTAATGTGGATTAACACATTTTGACCTTTTTTCTACTTTTTGTGCCTTGCTTTGTAAGTTTTGTTGTTTTTATTTTCTTACAGTTGGCATTTTGAGCACATGGAGAATATCTTGTAACTGTTGTAACAAACTAATAACGTCTTTTAAGGTGGGACCTATTTTCCACAGAGAGTTGAGGATAATTCTGCCTCATGTTTATTTTCTCCACCTGAAGACGCAAGCAAAACTAGGAAGGGAATATTGTTGCAAGCGGTCCTATGGGATCATGACATGTGTGTTATCTAGTCTGAGGCTTGTTTTGCTCCTTCATCTCTAGAAGAAGGAATTCAAGACCAGAAGCACAAGAGTTAGAAAAATTTAGAGTTGAAACTATTAGTGTTATCAAGACTAATAATGTTATAGCATTTATAATACAGAGTAATATTGACTTCATGGTTATTCTCTCTCCTTGTATGTGTGTTATGGGTTATGATTGGAAGTAGTCAAGGATTTCTTTCACTTGTGTCTATCATTATTTGATGGATGTTCAGTTTCATGTTTTCCTATTGATTCAATGAATTGATGTAAATACTTATATGAGAGTGATAACTTATAATTACTGTGTTAGGATATTTGTAAGAAGTGATAATCCTGAAAGTCATAGAGAAATGTTGTAATGCAATATTTCTTCGGATTATATGTGTTATTATTTGAATTGTTATTAGATTATGTCAAAGGGTATCGACTCCGTGCTCTGGATAAAGACGCTGGCTCATGTGGGATATTAGTGGTGCATTTACAATATTGATTCATTAACTACTCAATATTTTATCCATAAAATTTCAAGAGGAACACTGTTGTTATTCATTATTTTAGGTGTCTTCTCTCTCATATTCAATTCATATAACATTAACATAATAAGCTGCAAACTTATTTAATGTTACTATTAAGTGGTATCATGAGAGATATATGTTATTAACAATGTATTTGATCGTAAGTATGAAAGGTCTTTAGGTATACATTGTGGGATCACCCTCCCAGGTTTCACAGAGCCCAAAGAGTAGGAATAGAAGTTTAGCATCTTCTTTTCATTTTTTGGCCAATCCATTTAGTATTACTGATGATTGGAAGTGGCAAGATCCATAGGTATTTCTAGAGATCAGTTTGGTTCTAAAAAGTAACCAACAAACACTTTATCAAGCATCTTTTGTTAGGGGTCAGGAGACCACTGACATTCCAAGTTATGATTCTCATCGTCCTCTAAGGGAGGACCTTGCTCCCTTGGATTTCAAATATTCTCTAATACTCTTGAAACCTTTCACCTTTGCCTCTTCTTCATGGTTTTCTTTGTTTTTTTTTCTACCTTTCCCTTTCTAAATTCTTCCAAGGTCCTTTGTCGGGGATTGGCTTATACACCTTGGCTCTATCTCACCCATTCCATCCCCTTCCAAGCCAAAATATTCAAAACCTTCCCCATCTAAACATTCCCAATTTTCCTTCGAAGATTGACCATTGCTTTTGGACATTGGACAAGTAGAGCACACTTTTCTGAGAACTTTGAAGCCACCATAGAAGAAGAGCCAATGGGTGGGGTTCTCTATTTCGTATCAAGTTCTTGGATATTCACCCCTTTGGATACCACCCTTGGAGATTCCACAACCACTTGGTTCCAAGACACATTTTTTCCTTCCACCAAAGTCGGTTGTGGTCTGACAGTGATACCGTTATGTTCCTGTAGGCTTTTATTTTTTCCTTGTTCTACCATTACTAACTGAAGGTTTTCCTGGATTGGTTCCTTTGTTCACCACATCCTTTTCGGGCCTAATTTCCAATTATAGTCCTCTTCCTTATGGTCCCTTCTATGGCATTTCAAGAATTTTTTTATCTCATTCTACTTCCAGAGATTACACCCAATGGACCCCATCAACATAAAGTAAGATTTCTTTCGGAACCCTGTTTATTGCAACAATATGAAATCTTACGTAGATGTATGAGACCATCAATTATGTCACTGTCTATGTCCAGAAGAGTCCCAAGCGATTTTCCAAAATTTTCAACACATTCATTGACTCGGTACTCTAATGGAAGATAATACAACCTCACCCAAACATGTTTTTTTTATGGGTCAAGTTTAACTGGATTAAAATTTGGACACCATTTTTGCATATACAAGAGATGAGCATCCAATTTCCAAACCCCACCATTTAATATTTTGTCCCTTTCTTTTGTAGACAAGAAAATTTCTACAAAGAAACCTCTCAGAAGGAATTTTATGATTTTTGTTGCTTACCAGTTTAATGATAGCCAAACCCTTATTTTCCTCCTATCGAATCTTGGCCCAACAACCCTAAAAATCATTGTTAATTCTTCAAGAATTTCTACATCCTCTTAGCCTCCAATGAAACATCAATCAATTCAAAGTCTCCATGCTTTGGATCTTTGCACAGACTCTCTACCTCTTCCGCTTCTTCTCCCTCTGCTAATTTACTTGCCTTCTCCACCATCCTCTTCCTTATTTTTCTCCTTTATTTAGACCTTGATTAATAAATAGTTAGTGAAAGTCACACCTCTTTATCAAGTGATCCTTCTTCCCACCTCAGTTTTGGTTGTGCTCCTCCTTATTCATTTCTATCATTTTCTTTCCCTTGACCTACATTGGGGATCTGCTAGTTGCTTCCTTAGCACATGATCTACTAGTTACGATTCTCATTGTTTGTCTTTCTTCCTTTCCCTTTCTAAATTTTCCCAAGCTCCTTTGCCGTAGATTGGCATATAAACCTTCTCCATTCGAACATTTCTAATTTTCCTTCAAAGACTAACCATCGCTTTCAGACATTGGAGAAGTAGAGCACACTTTTCTGAGAACATTGAAGCCACCATAAAGGAGGAGCCAATGGGTGGGGTGCTCTATTTCATATCAAGTTCTTGGGTATTCACCCCTTTGGATACCACCCTTGGAGATTCCACAACTACCTGGTTCCTAGACACCTTTTCAGCTTCCACCAAAATTGGTTGTGGCCCGACAGTAATACTGTTATGTTCCTGTAAGCTTTTTATTTTTCCTTGTTCTACCGTAACTAATTGAAGGTTTTCCTAGACTGGTTCCTTTGGTCGACACATCCTTTTTAGGCCCGACTTCCAATTACAGTCCTCTTCCTTGTGGTCCTCTTTATAGCATTTCAAGCAATTTTTTTTTATCTTGTTCCACATTTACAGATTGCACCCAATGGATGTCATCAACACAAAGTAAGATTTATTTTGGAACCTTGTTTATTGCAGCAATACGAAATCTTATGTAGAGGTAAAAGTCGCCATCTACATCCCAAAGAGTCCCAAGTGATCAACTAAATTTTTCAACACATTCATCCGCTCAATACTCTAATGGGTCAAGTTTAATTGGATTAAAATTTGGACACCATTTCTATATATATAGAGGATGAGCATCCAATTTCCAAACCCCACTATCTAAGATTTTGTCCCGTTCTTCTACAGATAAGAAAATTTCTACAAAAAACCTTTGAGAAGGAATTTTATGATTTTCGTTGCTTTATAGTTTAATGATATCCAAGCCCTTATTTTCCTCCCATCAAATCTTGGCCCAACAACTCTGCAGATGATTGCTAATTCTTCTAGAATTTCTACACCCTCCTTAGCCTCCAACAAAATTTCAATGATTTGGTAGTCTCCATGCTTTTGATCTTTGCAAAGACACGTTGCCTCTTTCACTTCTTCCCCCTCTTCTAATTTACCTCCTTGATCTGCCATCCTCTTATTTTTCCCCTTTATTTAGACCTTGATTAATGAATAGTTGGTGAAAGTTGCACCCCTTTAGCGAGTGCTCCTTCTACCAACCTTGGTTTTGGTTTCCCTCTTCGTTAGTCGTCGCTATTGCCTTCTTGCCCATGACTTGCATTGGGGATCTACTAGTTGCTTTCTGAGCATAGGATATGCTTGCTACTCTTGTTCATGGATTTGGTATTAAGGAACCTACATCAAAATGTAGGGTTAACTCAACCCTTTTCCTTGGTGGAATGGATGATAGTTATGCTCCCCCTTTGGTTCTTTCTCCTACTTTTGGTGGGTGTAGCTTTTCTCAAGCGGTTGGTTCTAAAACTAATCACCCTTTGAGGGAGAAATCTCAACCTCTTCATTGTGCCAAATCATCTTTAGTGGTGTTTCATGGCTTGGATGTGGTGGAGAATGAGGACTTCTATCAATATAGGGGTTTGGTGTGCAAATTCTTCAATATTTTTCCTTCTCTTCTTGATGTTCACAAATGGGTGCTAGATTTTTGGAAGCCTCTTGTGATTGGTAAGATTGAGCTCTTTTCATGTGTCAAGGTTTTTTCATTGCCTCCTTTGCCTCTTTTGAGGATAGAAATTTGGTGTCGGGTTGGATATGGGATTAGGGAGAGCACTCCATCTTTGTTAAGCCTTGGTCAACCTCATTTAATGCTCTTATTGAGCCATTGAGTGTGTGTCTGATGTGGGTTAGACTTTTGAACCTCCCTTTGTAGTTTTGAGAGGTTTCATGTTATGAGGCCATAGACAACTCTTTTGGTTGAACCATTGAAAGTTGAAAATTCCACTTCCTACATGGGGCACTAATTTTTCTCACATCTTGGTGGATATTGACATCTCCAAGACTCTTCATGTGGATGTGGTTTTTTTTTTTTTGTTGATGAATAGGTAGATATCTATATTAATTTAAATATAAACATACATATTCACAAAAAAAGGGTGGGTGGTAGAGAGGCACACCTCGAGAGTCACATGGGCAATGCCTAGAAAATTAATAGATAATGTGGGCTAAGCCCAAAATTCCAAAATAACAAAGATAAAAAGGCCATTAAGCGGCTAGAGCAGTGCCAACAGAGCTAGTGGTTTTGATGGTAGGGGATTGATATAGATGAGATTGGGGGTTCTTATCAAACTACCCAATCTTGCAGCCTTAATATTTCATCCAATCCACATTAACATATAAATGGAATAGGAATCTAAAACATATATTTATTTCAATGTTCATAAACATTAATACTTGAAAATTCCTCAAGATTAATTACATATATAGAGGATTCAACATTGAATAAAATTCATAATTTTTTACAAACGTTTCTAGACATATCTTGTCTATGAGTCTTCAAATCCTCATGTCTTCATACCTTCTTGGCTTCACTCATCTTTCAAAACCTAAGTTTTCTCTTCATTATGCAGATCTCATGGCTTCCTTGAACACTTGCAACACACTTGTATAGTGTAGAAAAATGTATGCCTTTACATTTTCACACTTGTTTGAGTCCTACCTGTTAAAATTTGGCTTATTATGCCTTAATTAGTCCTATTTTGCATCCACATGCCTAGTTAACTACATTTTTCTAAGGATAATCCTAACATGTAATAATGGAAAATCATAATTTTTTTTTTTTTGGCTATGTGTTCTAGATTTAGGGATCTAGGACCCATATTCCCATTTGTGCATATGGGTGCCACATAGGTCTTGGACCCTGATTTCAAATGTCACATTAAACATAACACTTCTTAAGTATGTGTCTCGGGTTTAAGCCTCTAAGACTCATATGCCCAACCTGGCATATGAGTCCCACTTTAACCTAGGACCTATTTTAATTCAAATTCTTGGTACAATTTTAATTCAAGAGTATTCAAGAGAAAATCATACTTATACCATTTCATAAAATAAGTATTCATGCAAGAGCTTACAAGAGTATTCAAGAGAAAATCATCAAGCATTCGGAGCTATTCAAGCATCATGTCAAAGCCTTCATGAATCACGTGTGTTTGTGAGCTAAATTTTGTGATGTAGGTTTCATGATTCAAGCAAGCATTCAAGAAAAAGTTTCAAGCATTCAATCAAGAGTCAAGATCCACATCCATTGGAGCCATTTCACACAAGTTTGTAGCCTTTATTTCAAGGTTTTGGTGAGTTGCAACATTGCATTTTTTCATTCATCATTCCTTCATACTTTTCTATTTCATTTCAAGTTTTAATTACCAAAATCGGGTTTGACCAAGGCAAACCCCCATTCTCTAACAAAACAAAAAATTTCTCTTTTGATACATGTTTGTAGATCTAGGTGAATTGGAGCTTGAAGATCCTTTGAAGACAAAGTTGCAAAAGTTGTCAAAGTTGTCAAGAAGTCATCATCTTCATGGAAACTCACCTACATACCAAAATTAAAACTTTTAGACCTGAAGATTGGATAGGAAGGAAGCTATAAAATATCTCTAGAGGCTACAGAAGTATCAGTCAAACCCTAGCAATATGACTCATATGCCCAACCTAGCGTATTAGTCCTATTATGCCCCTATTTGTCATCTTTTTGTAGATCCTGGTTAGTCATCAGAAGATTCCAGATTCTTCCCCAAAACCCTATAGCATGACTCATATACCCAACCTGGCCTATTAGTCCCAGTGTACTTCAAAAATTAGATTTTCAAAGTTACCAACCTTGTTTTGACTTCATCATTCTACCAAGTACTTTACTGTTTGATTTCATTTTATCAATCTTGTTTCATGCTTTCAAATTATTATGTTATATAGTGAGTTTGCAGAGTACATTCAATTTCTTCTTTTAAAGAATTGTTTGATGATGAACCCTTGTCCAATTACACTAGGAACCCACTAGCCATTCCTCAATCGAGTCACTTGGTTGAGGGATCTAGTTTCCTAATGAATTAAAGTGTGAAATAGGTCCAAGTTCCATCTCCCAAAAGGTGGAACACCTATTTCCCTTTGATTCATTTTGGTGAACCCAACCATTGGACCCTTGAATTTCTGATTTGGAGAACATTGTATTCCTAGATCTATATTGCATTAATTTTGCATTAGATTTGAATTAGTTGAATTGCATTTAGGACTTCTAAATATTGCATTAGTGAAAAGTGCATATAGGTTGCATTTTTGCATTTTGCATCATTCAACTTCATTTGAAATATTTAATTGCAAACAATCAATTGAGCATACAACCTAGACACATTGAAATCAACTCAGAATTTTTTTATTTAAGTTTAAAAACCCTAATTGGGACTCATTCGACCATTTGGGAAATTTAGTCCATGTACAAGTCTTTTTTGCAGATTTATGGGTATTCTGTGCTCTCTATTTTTCACTATCTAAACCTGTCAAAAACCCTAATTTGGACTCACACACCCACATGGGTGTATTAGTCCCTGATTAATTCTACATCTACATTTTACAACATTAAAATATTTTCATATGTGCTTCTGGTTGTTGTCTTTACATTACTGTTTTATTTTTCAGAATTACCGTCATTGGCAATCTTTTCAAAATTGGTTTCATTTCAAGTGCATTTGTAAACATAAGAAATGGAATTAAAGCACATCATTTATCTTGTGTTCATTGCATTTATCTCACATTCATTATCCTTCCTTGATTGGCCCTTGTATGAACTTTACAACTTGGTGTTCTATTGCTAATACTATAGTGAGATGTAGCTCGAAACTCATGTCATCCCGCGATAACACACTCATTGTGGATCTTGTGTTATCTAGCTCTTTCACTCATAGTGTTAACACTAATATACTAGGTTGGACCATACTGTTGAAAACTCTTTACCTTCAAGTAGTATGACAAGTGTTAAAATGATGGTTACTAGTGTCCCTCAAGAAAACCTAATCCAAATCCATGAAGAATTGGAACATCTACAAAACCTGGTAAGTATTGAAAACATTTCAAACACTGATATTCTTACCATAGATAACATACACTGAATGATTGAAAGTGAAAAAGGAATAGAGATTGTGCGTAACTCAGCTCAGATTTTTGGCAAACATCTTACCTCAATGACTAGTTGTGCTCAAACTTTGAACAATTCTCAAACTCAAGGAGGAAGCCAAATTCCTCCTCCTGTAACCATTGCCTCTATTCCTACTTATGCCAACCCTCAAGTTACCACAACAATGCAACCTACTAGTAATTTCATTCCTACCTTGGGTATTTCCACTAGCAATCCCTGTACCTTTTTGGCATCTCATGTCATATCTCCTACCACTTTACCTCCCATAAGTGTTCCATTCACTTTCCCCTCAAACACATATACACCTCCACCCTAAAACACAACCAATGGTGTCATCCTAAACCAACTCTTAAAAAATGTTTCATCCCTTCAACGATAAATTTCCACCATAAACCAATATCAAAATGGTCAACCTTCATACTACATCAAAAGCAATCCCTTATCCTTGGAGATATTAAGAACACCAATACCACAAGGTATAGAGATTTCTAGGGTTGAGAAATATGGAGGGAAAGGAAATCCTTCTAACTATGTTTCCACTTACACCACCTTATGCAATGATTTTGTCCTTGAATATAAGCTATTGGCTAATATTTTCTTTAGGTCCTTGAAAGATACCACTTTAGAATGGTTTTCCTCATTACCGAATAACTCAATTCATTCATTAAATGAACTTGTTGAGGCCTTTATCAACCATTTCCAAGTGCACATGACTCCTAAGATGACATTAGCTAATTTGATGAGATGTAAGAAAAAGGATGATGAAAAGGTTACTGACTTCATTTCATGCTACCAATTTCTTTATTTCAAAATTGACATAAATATTCTTGATCCTCACCTTCAATGAATGTTCATTGAGAACTTATAAACTAAGATGCAAGATAAGCTTGGCATGATGAAATTTCCTTCCTTCGTAAACTTGTGTACCACCCTTCGTCATTATCAAATCTCGATTAGTAGTTGTGAAACAAAATCCACCTCTAGCCATCTTGAAGAGTCTGAATTCACAACTCAAAACAATTACCAACCTTTCAAGAAAAAAATAAATGCTTTCTTCAACGAAATCCCCCTCAACCAACCCAACATGTTGATACCCAAGTGGCTGATATAAAGAAGAAAAATCCATTTACAGTTGGGGATTTGAATAGACAATTTACTCCCTTACCCAGTTTCATCCATAACACCATGTTACAACTTCTATAAAAGAACTTGATTCCCTTACCTTCCATTAAAGCTCTTGATCCTACTATGCCATTACCTCCAAACTTTAGATAAAATTCCTATTGTCATTTTCACTATAAAAATGGACATGATATGAAACATTGTAAGCGTCTTAAACACATGGTGCAAGACCTCATTGATTCCAATCATATTCAAATTGGTGGTGTCAATAATCAAGGTAATAAGTTTTTTTCCCCTCCCAACCAAAACCTGCAAATTTTTACCAACCCCATGCCAAATCATAATATTTCATTTGTCAAAGCCATTGAAACTAAGAATGATGTGATGAATGTTGACATAGGTGATGACAATAGGGATACTAATGAACAAATTCCTATGGATAATATGGTTGGATTGATCAAAATTCAACCTTGTAAGGGCCAAACTAAAATACCTCTTGACATTGCTTTCTCATCAAAAGATATAATCAGAAAGGCACTTGATGGTCCTCTTTACATAGTTGGTCAAATCAATGACAAGCCTACTAATGGGATATTAATTGATCCCATCTATGCAGAGAATGTGATCACTGAAGAATTCCTACTTATGCATGAACTCTATCAAGATACATATGATAAAATGAAAGCATGGATAAAAATGCATTATGGTTTTGCATGCCCTATGATAGGTTTGATCACCCTTCCTTTAAAGTTGGAATAAAACAATTAAATGTCTCATTCTCCATCATCTCGATGTTGGATCAATTCTGTGTGAAGCTTGGTTATCCATGGCTATGCTCCATGGAAGTTGTCCCGTCAGTTGTACATAAATCTTTAAAGTGTCCTTTTGATAGTGTAATCTTTATTGTGCACCATGGTGGCTTTAATCCTATGTCTTCCTATGGGAATTTCTCATTGGATTTTTTTTGTCCTTATTCTATTGAACCTATAAAACCTCCTGAATATTTATTTTTCAAATCATATCAAAAGTTTAGGGAAAAATGCATGACAAAATTATCCTTTTGAAACATGCCTCAACCCATGATTGAACCAAAAATCGTTCCAAGTAACCAATACCAACCCAAGACAAATCCTTTACCTATCTCCTACAAATGACCAAGAGACAACCAAAACAATCTTGTCGTGCCTCCTAAGATAAATTTTTTTTACAAATCTAAAGAGAAAGTGGTTGAACAACCTTCAATGGTTCCTTCCGTTCCTCCTCTAAGGGAAGAAAAGAAACCCATGGCTGATAAACCCACTCCTACACAAAGACAACTTGAAAATCAGACCAAAAGAAACAAAAATGATAGAGAGCATAGGCATAGACGTCATGCTATTTCTTGCAGGTTAAATGAAGAGAAAAAAAAAAAATCAACATCCAAACTCAAGTGAAGCAATACATGATGAGTCTCCCTCTTCGCCACAACAAAAAGATCCTATATCATAACCACAACAAGGACTAGCACCTTCTTTGGATATTATCATGGATGATGATGATGAGGAAGTACATAATGAATTGAATTTATTGTTTTCTTCTTCCATGAGCTTAGATGATATCAACCATGATGATCCTCCTACAAAGAGTGACTCACCACAAGTTGAACTTGGTGATGCTCCTAGTACCACACTTGTTGTTGTCCCTTTGGCTAGTTGTCTACCTTTCGTATACAATGAACAAGATTGGGATGCAAACAACTTGCTATAGGTTGACTTGCATGGGCCTTACTAGTCTTGTCTTTGTTTTCTTTTTCATGTTATGTGTGTGATTGCATGTGCATAATATGAACTCCTATATCGTTTTTTTTTATGTATCTCTCTCTTCGTGACATTCCTCTATTTGTATCTACATTCTTCTATATGTCATAAACCTTTATCTTTTCTTTGTATTGTGTTTTTCTTTTGGGTATGTTGTAAGGCGTAGAGACATTTAGGTCTCTTCCATTTTGACCCAAGATATTTTCTTTGTTTTCTCTCTCTTTGTGTCATTCTTCGTTGAATGAGTATTTGGGGAATGATGGCATTTCCAAGCTCTATGACAACATTGTAGCAAAGACATATTGACCATGAATTCGTAGATCCCTTATGTGATTTTGTGATTTCATTTTTGGGGCAAGCCCTTTTCATGATGTAGCTTCATTTGGAAACATATGACATGGAATAGGGCTTTCCAAATAAGCTATTATTTCTTTTTAGTAGTTATCATTTGCTACTTTAAAGTAATTTCTCACAACATGGTGTATAGCAATTTCTTTAAAGTGGGGGCATACATTGGAATTATTCTTTTGTATCTTACAATTCATGTTTCAATGTGTGGTCTTCGTACTTCATGTGATGCATCTTTCTCTTTGTGATGACATTGGGCATGATTTCCTTCAAGAGAGTGATCTCTCTTAGCATATTATATTCCTCTTAGTGGAAATTCCAAGTGGAGTGCATTCCCTAAGTTGTGAATCTTCTATTCTTCAATTGGTCCTCTCTTGGAGACATCAGGCATGATGTTCCCTAAGTTGAGACCTTACATGAACTAAGAAAAACCCCTTTGAATGTAACTTACACTATTTTTCATTTACAATAAATGTTATATGGCCACCTTGCATAACACACTTTGCTTGCCTATGGAGTCATCATGTTTGTTCATGGGTGTTAGCATATGAAATTTTTCTTGCCTCATGAATCTTGTTGTTCATGTTTTGTGGCACCTTATCAAATTTATCAGGAGGTATATCTTTGGTATGATTAATACATATGGGATCCAACCATAGGAATGACTTTCCCATAGCCACTTGATTGTTTGTGTGGGCGCATACCAACCATGTATGTGTCCCACCTCTATGGGGGCTCACCTAGTGGATACCGGATTCCACTAGCCTATGTAAGCGTGTGTTTTGTTTGCATAGTGGACATTGTATTCCACTTGTGAATGTTTTTTGGAAAAATAGCTTAGACCTGGTCCACATCGTGTTGGACAAACTATTGAGGCTTGATTCACCCTCTATTTTCTTTTCTTTCTTCTTTATGTCTTTGGTAGTGTATGCTTACATCTTATTGTTACTTCATATATCATTCACATGCATGTTCTTTTGTGCCTATGTTAGTTTTCCATAGGATCTCAATCTTGGGGGCTTCATCATCCCTCTTGATCGTTGTCGTCCTATCTCACTAGCATTGGTACACTTGGACCCGTCGATGTGAATTTGTCTACTTTAGTGTAGGTTGACTCAAGGTCATCCTGTCACTAAAGTGGGGGCTTAATGTAGTGTAGAAAAATGTTTCACTTCACATTTTCACACTTTTTTGGGTCCTCCCTGTAAAAATTTAGCTTATTTATGTCTTAATTGGTTCTATTTTGCATGCACAAGCCTAGTTAACTACATTTTTCTAAGGATAATCCTGAAATGTAATAAATTTCAACTCATAATTTAATGTTTATGGATATGTGTTCTAGATTTAGGGATCTAAGACCCATACGCCCATCTAGGTGTATCTTTCCTCCCAGGTCATGGGCCTTGATTTCAAATGCCACATTGAACATAACACTTATTGAATTATGTGTCTCAGGTTTAAGTCTCTGATACTCATGCACCCAACCTAGTGTATGAGTCCCACTTTAACCTAAGACCTATTTTAATTCAATTTTCAAATTCCATCTTGTATTGTTGTACTTTTTGGAAATTAGGCATAAACAAGTATAAATACAAGGTTATTTCACATAGTTTCATCTAAGCAATCTTGGAAAGCAATCTAAGAGCCTTCAAGTATACATGAAAGAGCTTACAAGAGAATTCAAGAGAAAATCATCAAACATTTAGAGGTACATTCAATATTCAAGCATCATGTCAAAGCCTTTATGCATCATGTGTGTTTGTGAGCTAACATATGTGATGTAGGTTTCATGATTTAATCAAGCATTCAAGACAAAGTTTCAATAATTCAATCAACGGTCAAGATCTACATCCATTGGAGCATTTCACACAAGTTCGCAGCCTTAATTTCAAGGGTTTGGTGAGTTACAACATTGCATTTGTTCATTCATCATTCCCTCATGCTTTTCTATTTCATTTCAAGGTTTAATTATGAAAATGGGATTTGACCGAGGCAAATCCCCATTCCTTAACAAAACAACATTTTTCTTTCTTGATGCATATTTGCAGATCTACGTGAATTGGAGCTTGAAGATCATTTCAAGGTGAAGTTGCAAAAGTTGTCAAATTTTTCAAGAAGTCATCATCTTCACGGAAAGTCACCTATAGACCAAAATTCAGACTTTTAGACCTAGAGATTAGATAGTAAGGAAGTTACAAAAGATCACTAGAGGCTACAAAAGTATCAGTCAAAATCTAGAAACACGACTCATATTCCCAACCTAGAATATTAGTCCTAGCATACACCTCTTTGTCATTTTTCTATAGATCTTGATCAATCATAAAAAGATTCTAGATTCTACCCAGAAACCTTGTAGTAGGACTCATAATTCCAACTTGGTGTATTAGTCCTAGTGTACTTCAAAAAGAAAATTTTTAGATTTGCAGACCTTGTTTTGACTCCATCATTCTACCAGATACTTTACTGTTTAATTTCAATTTATCAATCTTGTTTCATGCTTTCAAATTCCTAAGTTATATAGTAAGTTTGCATAGTACATTCAATTTCTTCTTTTAACGCATTATTTAATGGTGAATCCTTGTCCAATTACACTAGGAACCCACTAGCCATTCCTCAATCTAGTCACTTGGTTGAGGGATCTATTTTCCTAATGAACTAAAGTGTGAAATAGGTCCAAGTTCCATCTCCCAAAAGGTGGAACACCTATTTCCCTTTTGTTCAACTTGTGAAATCCATTTTCTCTTCTTCTATTCCTCTTCTCTTCACAAGTTCTCATGAGCAACTTGCAAGTTCTTTTTCCAACCTTACTATTGTTGATTGCTATCTTTTTGAAACATAGAAAAAAATATTTACCATCAATAGGGTATCAATGATTAACCTAATTTTCATTAGATGAGTGTTTCATTCAATTATGAGGACCAAAACATGTAAATAACCATAAGAAACTAACCCTAACTATTATATCCATGAAAAGGGGAGTTTTGAGAGCTTGAAATGGTGTGTACCTTATAGAAAACTTGTTTTTAGGACACATAGGACTTATTTGCCTTTAGTGGTGAATGGGTCCCTATTATGATTCTGAAAATTGATTTCTGGGTTTTATTCCTTTCAATCTGCACTCCCAGATCCTAGGTTTTCACTGCTTCAAGCCTTATTGAGGACTCATTCGCATTTAGTGGTGAATGGGACCTTTTAGGGTTTTAGAAAATTAAATTTTGGGTTCTGTACTTCAATCTCTGTACTCTCAGTTCCCATATTTTCAGCTCTTGAAATTCTGAAACACATTTTGTAGCCTTGTTTCCATGTTCTTGCGCTATAAATGACAACTTTACAACTTGAAAACTTTGACAATTTCACTTCAATCTTCTTCTCCACTTGATCTTCAACCTATAAATCTGAAAATACACATTCAATAGAAGAACTTGTTGATTGTTGGTGAATAGGGGTTTGTTGTGTTTTTTTTTTTTTTTAAAGGTGCAATGCACCCATATTATTAGGGGTAAACGCTTTTTTGACCGAAGCTATGAACCAGGTACAACAAACCACAAGAAACAACCAAACCCGCGAGCACGAAGGCCCAGCGAAGGCACAAGGCCTGCAAGCATTTTGACCCAACGAGGGTTTGAACCCTGGTGGCTGTCACTACAACCAAGCGACTTGACCACCGAACCACGCCCTTATCGGCTGTAGGGGTTTGTTGTGTTATGGAGACCAATCAGATATAGATAATATCTTCATATTTATTTTCATTAAATAATTTTTTGCACTTATTAAATATTTATGTTGCACTTGTATCTAAAAGGATGGTTGCAAACAAATCTTAACTATTGGAAGTGATTAGTTACAATAATTTTAATATAAATTCTATGGACAGCTGAAAATATTAAATGTAGATGCCTAAAGAAAATGTTTTGTTGGGTGCATGAGGTTCAACCAATGTCCACACTTCATTGGTAATTAATGGGACATGTGTGGGAGCATATTAGAACACTCGATGATGAGTTTTGAGGGCAAAAAGTCATGAAAAATGTTAATAGGAAATCACAGAGTAATGGCTGGAAAAATGTAGGAGAAGCTGTGAGTACCTACATAGCCATGGTTGTGTAAAACCAACAAGTGAAAAACATGGAAAAAATGTTGTTGCATGTCTTTGTATGTCTATGCATGTCATTCTAAAGGTTATTTGTTGGGAGATTAATATATTTTGGACCCTCTTGTTGGTGGATGTAGCCTGGATTTTGGTGAACCACGTTAAATCTTTGTGTTTTATTTCTCTATTTTATTGATCAAATATGCATTTAATTGACTAAAAGCTACCTTCTAACCCTAACAAGTGGTATTAGAGTGGGTTTTGTTCAATTATCCTTTTACAGGAAGGTCTCACGATTGAGTGGGAGTTATGGTAGATGAGGGCAAGTTGAAGGTAGACAAATTCAATGGACATAACTTTCAGTTATGGAAGATGCAGATGGAGGACTATATTAGAAGGATTTACGGCAGCCATTAGAAGGGAAAACCAAGAAACCCCCGGCTATGTTTGATGAGAATTGGATATTCTCGATAGAAAGGCACTTAGCAGTATTCATTTATGTTTGGCACAATCGGTGGTGTTTAATATTTCAAAAGAAAAGACAATTAAAGATTTAATAAAGACCCTAATGAAGTTATATGAAAAGCCTTCTACTTCAAATAAGGTATTTCTTATGAAGCATTTATTTAATATGAAAATGGTAGAAGGTGGGTCAGTTTTTTATCATTTAAATGAGTTTAACACAGTTACCAGTCAATTGGCTTTTGTTAATGTAAACTTTGATGAAGAAGTTAGGAATCTTTTAATATTGTGTTCTTTACCTGAAAGCTAGAATAGCTTGGTAATGGAGATTAGTAATTCTGTTTCTGGTTCAAATACACTAAAATTTGATGATGTTGTTGGTGTTATTTTGAGTGAGGAAACTTGTAGGAAAAGCTTAGGTGGTACATCCATATTAGGCAGTGTTTTGAATGCAAAAAGCATGGGTAGAAAAAAGGAGAGAGGAAATAATTCTGGAGGTCATGGTAAGTCATGAGGAAAATCAAAGGACAAGAGGTCCCAATCTAGAGAAAAGAAGGATTGCTAGTATAGCGGTAATCCGGGTCATTTAAAGAAAGATTGTTGGTCTTAGAAAAATAAAGGAGACAAAAAGTCAATAAAGAGGCAACTATTTCAATTAATAAATCTAATGAGGATGCTTTGATTCTTTCCCTTGATAATGCATATGATTCTTGTGTGTTAGATTCAGGGGCTTCATTTCATGCTATGTCCCATAGAAGTTATTTTCTTGATTATGTCCAAGGGGATTTTGGGCTGGTTTATTTGGGAGATAATGAACCATGTTAGATTGTTGGAAAGGGAAGAATCAAGATTAAGTTTTAGAATGGGATCATTGGCTACTACATGAGGTAAAGAAAATTCCAAGGCTAATACAAAATTTAATTTCAATAGGGCAACTGGATGATGAAGGTAGTGTTGTTATATTTAGTGATAAAAATTGGAAGGTTACAAAAGGTGCCTTAGTGGTAACAAAAGGTGTGAAATTAGGCACCTTATATATTTTTACAGGTCATACTTTTCCTTCTACTTTAGCTATTGCAGATAAAAATCAATGTTCAGGAATAGTTGCTACAATCCAGTAGACAAAAAATTAGACAGTTGTTGTGGGTAATGAATCAACACTGTGGCATAATAGACTTGGGCATATGAGTGCAAAAGGTGTGAAAGTACTTCATTCAAAGAATGTTTTACTAGGTATAAAATGTGTTAATATGGATTTCTATGAAAGTTATGTGTATGGAAAACAAAAAGGAGTTAGTTTTCTCAAAGATGGGAAGCAAAAGAAAGATGAGAAATTGGAGCTTGTGCATACAAATGTATGGGGACTAGCTCAAGTATCTTCTCTCGGTGGCTCTTAGTATTATGTCACTTTTATTGATGATACAACAAGGAAGGTATGGATTTATTTCCTTAGGTAGAAATATGATGTATTTGAAACTTTTAAAAAATGGAGAAACTTGGTTGAAAATGAGATGTGTAAAAAGTTAAAATGTCTCAAATCTGATAATGGTGGTGAGTATTGCAACAAAGAGTTTGAAGATTATTGTTCCTCTAATTGTATTTGTAGGAAAAAAATGGTTCCAAGGGCTCCACAAGAAAATGGAGTGGTTGAGCACATGAATAGAACAATAATGGAGCATGCACAGACTATGAGATTGCATGTTGGGCTGCCTTTAAACATGTGGGAAGAATTTGTAAACATTGATGTTTATTTAATTAATAGAGTTCCCTCTAATCCTTTGGGTTGTGGTATTATAGAGGAAGCATGGATAGGTAAGATGGTGGGTTATTCTTTTCTCAAAACCTTTCGTTGTGAAGCATTTGTACATGTAGATTTAGAAAATAGAACCAAGATTGATGCTAAATCAAAGAAATGTATATTTGTTGGATATGGCATTGACGAATTTGGTTATAGGCTTTGGGATTTTGAAAATTAGAAAATTATGAGAAGCAGGGATGTCATATTCAATGAGAAAGTGTTGTACAAAGATCAGTTGTAGCAGCATGAGAAGAAAGAAAATTATTATGTAGTGTTGGATGATACTCCAAACAACAATGTTCTAGTGGTTCCTCATACTCTGCAACAACAACAACAACAACAACAAATACCACAAACTCCAATGAATGTTAGATGATCTTCAAGGATAAGTAGACCTCTAAAAATATTTTCTCCCTCTTTGTATTCTATTTTATTAATTGATGTTGGTGAACCAGAATACTATGATGAAGCTATGTAGGTGGATGCCAAGATTCAATGGGAGCATGGAATGGAAGAGGAAATAGACTCCTTGTTGAAAAATCAGACTTGGGACTTATACAAGTTTTCTGCAGGTAAAAAGGTTTTACACAACTAATGGGTTTATAGGTTGAAATAGGAAGATGGAGGTAAGAAAATATTTAAAGCTAGGTTAGTTGTAAAGGGATTTGCACAGAAAAAGGGCATTGATTTTGATGAAATATTTTCTCCAATTGTTAAAATGACTTCTATTCGTACTATTTTAATTATTGTGGTTGTTGAAGATTTTTATTTAGAACAACTTGATGTTAAAACAACCTTTCTCCATGGTGATTTGGAAGAGGAAATATATATGTAACAACCACAAGGATTTGAGGTCAAAGGTAAGGATAAACTAGTGTGCAGATTGAAGAAAAGTTTATATGGCTTGAAGCAAGCACCTCGGCACTGGTAAATTAAATTTGATAGTTTTATGGTTGAGCAAGGCTACATTCGGTGTAATTCAGACTATTGTATTTACTTTAAGAAGTTATATGATGATAGCTACATTATTCTATGTTTATATGTTGATGATATGTTGGTAGCGGGGTCTAACATGTATCACATAAAGTAGTTGAAACAAAGTAGAAAATTCATTTGCTATGAAGGATTTGGGGGCAACAAAACAAATCCTTGGTATGAAGATTACAAGAGATAGGAAAAACATAAAAAAATTTTAATCTTAGGTTGATTATGTTGAAAAAGTCTTGTAGAGATTTCATATGGAGAATGCAAAATATATTAGCACACCTTTACCTAGTCATGTCAAATTGACTAAAGATATGTGTCCTAAGACACAAGAGGAGGAATTTTTTTTTTCCAAGGTACCATATGCTTCAGTTGTAGGAAGTTTAATGTACACCTTGGTAAGCATGAGATTAGATATTGCACATGCAGTACAAGTTGTTAGCAAGTATATAAGTCATCTTGGAGTCGAGCATTGGAATGCGGTAAAATAGATTCTTAGGTATTTAAGAGGTACATCCAATAAATGTTTATGTTTTGGGAGCTCTAATATTGATTTAAAGGGCTATGTTGACTCATATTTTGTAGGGGATATAGATACCAAGCAGAGTACCATAGGTTATGTATTTAAAGTTGGTGGGATAGCATTGAGTTGGATTTCTTGATTTGCAAAAGGTGGTTGTTTTATCCACCACAGAGGTAGAGTATGTAGTTGCAACAGAGGTGAAAATAGAGATGATATGGCTACAACTTTTCATGGAAGAGTTGGGAAAACAACATGCTAAAAGTTACTTTTTTACGAATAGTCAAAGTGCTATACATCTTGCAAAGAATTTTTCCTTGCACTCTAAAACCAACCACATACAGTTGAGATATCATTTCATTCGATAGATATTGGAGGATAGATAGGTCAAGTTGGAAAAGATACATGCAGATGACAATCCAATAGATATGTTTATGAAGGTGGTGACAAGGGAGAAGTTGAGCTCCTCTTTAGCTTCGATTGGCCTTCAAGGTTGAATTCAAGAAAAATAACACAACAAGGTCCAAGGTGTTGTTTTCCCGTACGAGTTGTAGGGGTAGCGGTGTTATGATTATTCTCCAAGTGGGAGATGGTATGGAGTGGAGTCTGGTCAGTCTCCAAGTGGGAGATTGTTGTGTTATGGAGACCAATTAGGCTTGGATAAAATCTTCATATTAATTTTCATTAAATAATTTTTTGCACTTATTAAATATTTATGTTGCACTTGTATCTAAAAGGATGGTTACAAACAAATGTTAAATGTTGGAAGGATTAGTTGCATTATTCTTAATATAAATTCTATGGACAACTGGAAATATATTAAATGTAGCCATCCAAAGAAAGTCTTTTATTGGGTGTGTAAGTGTGGAATAAGTAATGAGTAAAATAACACTTCTTAATAAGACATTATATCAAAGATTCAACAATATTTAAACTAATTTAAAGCAATAATCTACTGAAAGCGTCATATTGTTCTCTATCTCTAAAGATTTATTAAGTCATAGGGATCTCAGATTTTCTAAGCATTGTGAATATTAAAATGCCAATCTAGAGAATGAGATGTAGAATATTGATTACCTGTAGAATATGCTTTTAACTTGAATATTTTGGATTTATTCAAATTTAGGAAGAAATAATCAATTATTAAGATAAACAAATGTTTTTGATATTATTTATTTAATAAAAGAGAGATAAATGATAATTAAATAAAAAACTATTCAAGTTTGATCATTTAATTATATATTTATTCAAGGCATAAACGCTTTTGACTGGAGCTAAGAACTGGATACAACCATTCAACAATACCACCCCAATGGGGTTTGAACCTTGGTGGCAAGAACAAAAATGCCACCTATAAACCATCACACCATGCCAATACCAGCAAGTTTGATCATTTAATTAAGAGAGAATAATTAGAAGAATATAAATGTGAACTATATAAATAAATATTTCTATTTATTCAATAGTAGATGATTTTGAGTGTAATTAATCAAATAAATCATATTTAATTAATTAGATTATCCAGACCATTTTTAGGTGTATACATTTTGCTCCTCTTTGATTCAGTGATGTGTTTACGCATTGCTTCAAAGAAAAGTTTTTTTATTGCTGCTAGTACCGAAGAAAAATTTTCAGTATGCCCCAGATGTTGATTTTCAAGTGATGATGGATATATGCCTGCTTGGGAGATAAATTGATGAATTCTATTTTTTTTTGGATTATTTTATTTTTATTTTTATTTTTTGATGATTTTTGATGATTTGATAAAGTTTTGATGATGAAATAATTTATCTCCTGACAAACAGTTTGAAAGATGCCCCTGTGATGAGTTTTGAATTAATCCTCCAGTAAATAAATTAAATAAATCCCATAAAAATCCCTTTAATTAACCTTTAAAAAGTTAAAAAGGGGTAAATTTGAATTCATTTGTGCATTTGGAGTTTGAAAATTTGGTGTGAGAGCAATTTGGTGCAAAATGTCAATCCCTTATCACACTCACTAATTTGAGTGTGTGCGATGACACAACCACCCGACCATGTACAGACCTTTGATATGTACCCTAGAACCTCCTCATAAATTGTGCATTTTGAATTTCCTTTGTTTTTAAACGTTATTTCAATTTTTCCATCTTTTAGCACTTTCAAGCTCCGATGTAGTGCTTTCATTCTTTGTTTTAGCGCTTTCAATGAAATAGCGCTTAGGTTAGTTTCTTTAGCTCTTTCACTCATTAGAATAGTGCTTTGAAATTTACTACGCTTAGGATAGATGTTCTAGCACTTTGACATAGAGTTTTAGCGCTTTGACCAGTTCAATGCATTTGTCTTATATATTAGCGCTTTGACCCCCTAGAATAGCACATCCATTGTAATGGCTCTTTGACTTCCTGAAATAGCACATTTGCCTCCTGATATGGCGCATCTGATGAATTAGCACTTTGAGTTCTTGTTTTAGCACCTTGAGGTGTTTTAATGGCACTTCCAATTTTGTGGTGCATAAAAACACTGTTTTAGCGCATTCAAGTTAGAATGATGTATTTTGTCAATTTTATCCTTGTATTTTGTTAATTGGTTTGATATGATTGGTTATCTCAATAAAGTAGATGATGTTCAACCTCATGATAGGCGGGGTATGATGATTGATTGAATATAACTATCCCCATGATAGGCAATAAATAATTATTGTTTGATTTGATAAACCTCATGATAGGTGAGGTTGATTTGAGTAATTGACCTCATGATAAGTGAGGTACAATTTGATGATTGACCTCATGATAAGGGAGGTTTATTTGATAGTTTCTCATGAGATTTTAGCAAAGTCTCACCAGAGCTGATTAGTTTCAATTGGCTGATTGATGTTGATGATTAACAAAGAATTCTGACGTTTATGTTTTTCGTGATGACATGAGTCATTGGCGAACTTACAGATTAGATAGCAATTTCTTAGGACCTTTGATTTGATACTGTAGCTAGTGCAGCCGAAGACTACAGTTATTACCCGTTGTGGTTTATCATCTCTATTAGATATGCCCAGATTAGGATTAATCAGGGTCTCCTAACAGCCCTAGTAGAGAGGTGGCATAGTGAGCATAATACCTTCCACCTTCCTACTGGCGAGATGACAGTCACTCCTTAGAATGTTTGGTAGATTCTAAGGATACCCGTTGTTGGTGACATTGTAGCTTATAATTCATCAGAGCAGGGCAGGACCGATGCTCTCCACAGAGTATTTCAGGATGATTCTATTTGTGGATATTGGATTCCATGGCATGAGATGGTGGATGCCTATGCCACCCTGCCTTCAGTTCTTGTTGGTTTTATTAGAGGGTTCCTTTGTCCTGATCGCAGGTCATAGGTACTCTCTGTTGGTTGGGGTCATGTGTTGGAGAGCATGATTTTGCACGGTATGAGATATGCTTGGGGCATGTGTATGCTTTCCTATCTTTATCATGATTTTCATTCGGTCGTCTACCTTGGAGGTTACAGTTTGTCATGAGGAGTTACTCTACTACAGGTGTGGGCATGGGAGAAAATAGTTGTTAGGCATCTAGTGATAGTTAGACAGAGACTGACCATAAGGCCATATGTCCATAGATATACAGGTTTTCTTACTCATCCTAGACTGGGTAAATTGGGTCATTGGAGGAGAGTATTGGATGATGTAGAGGTTGTTACATGGTGGCCTTATCTAGATTGCGAGCATTGGGATGATGATGATGTACAGTCACCATACCTCTGTAAGTTGATGATGCTAATTGGTCAGACTCGTTGGGTGTTAGAGATATTTTTGTTTAGACGAGTGCTTAGACATATGGTATTATTCAGGGTATGCCCTAGGGCATTTACCATTATGCTCGGCACTAGTTAGATTCTACAGCTTGGGGACCGGGTCTTTCATATGATGTTGTTTAGGAGTATTAGGCTCTACAACCTCTAGTTTGGGATATCCATCCTAATATTGTCAAGCCACCTGTTACAACTAATTATGTAGAGTATTTGGTTCTACATACTTTTTCATAGATTACCATTCTTGATCAGCCAATACACCTACCTATTGAGGAGGAGGTTGTTGTTGCACACGGTCGCCAATAGAGGAGACAAGAGGTTGGTGAGGAAGGGGTGGAGGATGTCGAGAGCAGTGGTGGCGAGGAGAGAAGTAGTGAGGATGAGAGTAGTGGAGATGAGAGGTAAGATAGTGGAGATGATGGAGGAGGTGCTGGTGGGTCAGGTGTAGGCTTGGATGTTCACGATTATAGGGTGCCTTGTAAGAGGCGATCACTAGTAGCTCCTATAGAGAAGCATGTACAAATTGGTGTACCCTCCCAGCAGCAACAGACGTGGATTACCGGTTTATAGGTGCAGGTGTAGAATTTATAGGGTCAAGGCTCGGGGTCTCTTATTGTAGACACAGATGCAGATGTAGACATAGGCCCAATCCCATGCATAGGCTCTATCTCAGGTATATGCATAGTTAGTAGCAGATCAGGCACAAATTACCACTTTGATAGCCAAGAGAGATGTAGCTAGACAGGTTACAGAGCAGGCACAAACTACAACTAAGAGATTACAAAGATTTTTGATGGTACATGTATGGATGATTATGTGAGAGAGGTTCTCTGCATGGGTAGAGAGGCAGAGTACTATAGAGGAAAATACCATGATGTTGTTCCCTCTGAGCAGAGAGTTAGTTATGCCTAGTTTCGATCCGGTAGGACTCGTTCTAGGACTGCCAATGTGGGTGTGACACAGCCTCTTCTGAGAGACCCAAGAGATCCTGGTACATCTGGTGGGGGAGATACTGGTCTAGCAATACTAGCACCATCGGGAGCTAGTACCACATAGTTCATGATTGGATTCTTTGATATGTCTGAGACTTTGATGTATACTTTGGTTTTGATTCTCAACCCCTTTTGATGGTGTATCTCTTTACATATTGGACTTTATTGTATACTTGACATTACGATTTTTGAGATTTATATGATATGTGGTGAATTGATCGTTCCATATGTGTTTATATGATTCTATGATGGATGCATTTAATTATCTATTTCTATATGCCATGTGACGATTTATGTTATGATGTTATGGATGCAATTAATGATCATTATGATATGCTATGATTCATATAAATGTTTTATGTGATAATGTCTATAATGATGATGTATATGAAAATGCACCTATATGTATGATTTTTTGATATGATTTTAAATGATATATGACATAATGATGAAGGTGAATATGATGTACTCTATCGTTTATTTTTTATTTTTTTAATACAAATTAATGATGCAAATAAATGGATGAATGAATGATCAATATAATGGTACTTCGAATGTATGATATATGATATGATGAATGGGTGAATGAAAATGCAATTACATAGATATTTGTTTTTGATAGTTTTTCTCATGCAATTTTATGATGTGATTCACAAATGAAGAAAATGATATGATAAATGCAAATTATTTGATCAAATGTATGTGTAAGTGTGGAAAAAGTAAACTAAATACAATTAAATACACCTAGTCTTAATAAAACATTGTATCAAGATTAAACATGAATTAAACTAATTTCAAACAAAGAAAAGTTTGAAAGTGTCTCAGTGTCTCATTGTCTCTTATCTCCAAAGATTTATGAGTCACAGGAAGGCTCTCAGATTTGATAAAGTATCGTGACTATTAAAATGCCTATTTAGAGAACGAAATGATGCTAAATGGTGTGATGTGATGATTTCTAATGATTCTTGGATGATATGGAGCTAACGTAAACTATACTAACATGAAACTTGCTAAATGGAAGCTACAATAAAAACTAATGATGCTATCGTGATCCTAAATCTACTGATGCTATGATGCTATGCTAATATGCTAAATGATAATTGATGCTAGTGACAATGCTAATGTTTAAGATGCTTGAGTGTTAAATCCTGCAGAGTAAGTTAGCATAAAAGATGATAATTCTCGGGATCCATTCTTTGCTTTAGAAGGTTGTATATATAGATTTCCGGCAGCAGTTTTGCGCAGGGGTAACATAGCAGAGGTTGAGATTTAATCTCGAGATTTGAATGGTAAGAGATGAGAAGGTGGAGTTGATCATGGGGATTGTTCCTCCCCATGAAAACACTAGGCAAATTGAGAGGAAATATTTGACAAAGAATATTGAGAGGATTCCCTGTAGGTTTGTCCCTGAGGCTTTTCCTGTGAATGCCATTTAATTTATTTAGATTTGAAAAATCTAATTTTATTGGTGAGTGAATAAAGGGATTTGATTTATGCCTTTATTTAAATATTTTTGATTTATTTAAATTAGCAAAAAGGAAGATAAATAATTTAATTAAATAAACTATAGAAGTTTGTTTATTAAATTAAATAGAAGTATGATAATTAAACGATAAAGTATAAAGCTTTATTTATTTAATTAAGATTGAATATGATGTAATAATTAAATAATTCCAACTATAAAGTTGTTTATTTAATTAAAACTGAAGAAATAGAAGAATTTAGAATATGAACTATTTAAATAAGTATTTAATTTATTTAATAGTAGATGAATTTTAATATGATATTTAAATAAAATTTGTTTATTTAAATAAGATGAAAATAATTGAATCAAGATTGAAGAATTATGATGAACTATTTAAATAAATATTTCCTATTTATTTAATAGTAGAGGATTTTAAGGATTAATTAATTAAATAAGTCGTATTTAATTAATCAAATTTCTCCAGACCATTTTTAGGTGTATACAATATGCAATGAAAAATGATTATGCATTATATGATAATGATGATGTTTTTGTTAATGTCAAGTATACTCAATCCATTAATGAGAAAAGATAGCATTGTCTATGAATGATTTCCCCAATCTTTGTAACAAATTCTCTGTAGATGCAAAACTAACATGAATGTAATCTAATTTTACCATGCAAATCTATATGCAAACTTTGGCATCGTAACAGTCCATTTATTGTTCTTTGTATCATCATGGAGCTTTTAAAATGTTGAAAGTTAGTACAAGAATCAATGGTATAATGTGGACCAATGATGACCTAAGTACTTCTTTTATGATTTTTAATATTGCAAGAAAACACAAGCATCTAGGTATAATTAAACCAAGATGACCTAAGCATTTTTTTCTTAAACAAAAAAGAATCAATCATTTTATTATGAGAATTGGAATGTCATCAGTGATACTTTGTAGAGCACGTCTCACAACAATTCACACAATAAATAATTAATTCACAAATAGTAGACAAAGAAAATATCATTCTTCTTCCTGGCTTCTCTAGTTCAATACATCATCGAGTTGCTTCAAAGAAACGATAATAATGATCAAAGTACAACAATTCAATCTCTGCTTGAAATATTTCATTCATTATTCATATTAGATCATCCATTTTGAGTTGTTTTGATTGGTTTGATTTCAATTGTCTTGATGTGGATGGTTGATTTTCTGAAATGATCTAATGTTTCATGTATGTTTTAATGTTGAGTTTCTCAATGATCATTGCTTTTTCTACATTTGACATGTCATTGTTTGTTAGTATGTACAAGCTCAAGTTTATTGCCCCCAATCGTTTCAGGAATTTTCCCCCAAGCTAGGGTGTGACACGATCACTTTGTCAGGATATGTGCATGATGTTCTCTTTTCAAATGATTTTTGGAAAATGATGGCAAAAGTGGATGACCAAGTCATGCATCTAATAGATAGAAAATTTGGTTTAAATCACAAGTAACGCCTGCTTCCAGGTTTTTCACTACTCGTTTTTATTGCACTTTTTCATACTTTATGATTTTTTTTATCTTTTTCTCTTTCTTTTTTTCTTTTTCTATTTTTTTTTTGTATTTTTTGTCACCAAGATGCCTGTTTTCCAGGTTTTCATCAAGGTGACCCTTTTCAACCATGCACTAGATCCCTTAAGGTGTAGATAGCCGATAGGCTCCAGATCCATAGACTAATATGATGACAAAGGGACCTAAATAGTTAGGTTCAAACTTCCCTTTCTTTTCTCTAGCTTGTTGATTTCTAGGGTTTTCCTTTAGGACCAATTCCCCAACCTGAAAGAATCTAGGCTTTACCCTATGATTGTAGCTTATGGAGATCCTCTGTTGATATGTCATCAAATGGTTCACAGCTTGTTGACAACGTTCATCCAATAGTTCCAGCTCTTGAAGTCTAGAGACCCTATAATCCTCATTTGGAATGATAACCTTCAGTGATACATAGAGTGATAGAATCTAAACCTCAATGGGTAGTATAGCCTCTGATCCATATACCAAGGTACATGATGTAGCTCCTATAGGTGTTCTAATGCTGGTTATGTATGCCCAAAGAGAATGATTTAACTGAATGTGCCAATCATGTCCAACATCGTCGACAGTCTTCTTGAGGATTTTCAAAATAGTTTTATTTGAGGCCTCTGCCTGTCCATTTCCCTGAGGATAGTATGGTGTTGAAAAATGATGTTGGATATGAAACTTATCACATAATTCCTGCACATCCTCATTCTTAAAAGGTTGACCATATTATGTGACAATGGATTGAGTATGCCATACCTACAGATGAGGTAGTTCAGTGTGAAGGAAGATATCTATTTCTAGTGATTATTGTTAAGGGAACCTCTTCTATCCATTTTATAAAGTAGTATATTGTTGTGACTATAAATTTGTGTCCATTGGATGAAGATAGATTAATTTTTCCTACCAAGTCTAGTCCCCATTGACAAAAGGGCCATGTTGAGGTAAATGGATGCAATTCTTGCATCGGTACATGGATTAAGTTACCACGGATCTGACATTTCTGGCATTTCTTAACAAACTGATAAGACTCCTCCATATTCGGCCAGTAATACCCCAAAAAAAGGAGTTTCTTTACTAAGGTTGGTTTGCTTGAATGAGTTCCACAAATACCTTCATGAACCTCATGTAAAGTTTTCTCAGACTTGTTATGTTCTAGACACCGAAGAAGAGTACCATCTAGACCTCAATGGTAAAGTATGTCAGCAATTAAGGTATGTCATGCAGTTTGGCAGATGAAGTTGCATTTTTGGTTTCTGGAAAGATCAGGGGGAAGGATATTGTCTTTTAGGTAAATGTAAGTATTTCCATAGCTAGAGGATTCAACGTTAATTAATTGGCATATGGTTTGAGAATCGGGATCATCATAAGTAGGGTTAGACACTTGTTCCACCATAAACTCATAATAACCTCGCTTTTCTGGTAATTCTAAGAGAGTAATTGTTACCATAGCATCAGTAGCTTTGTTTTTTTCCCTTGGAATCTGTTCAAATTTGATATCCACAAAGTAATTTTTGAGATCATCAATCATCTTGTTATATGGCATCAACTTCTCATCTTTTGTCTGATATTCATCATTTACCTGATAGATGAGTAGTTGTGAATCTCCATATACCTATAGTTTTGTGATCTTCCATTCAACTACCACTTTGATGCCAATAATTAGCACATCATACTCAACTACATTATTTGCACATGGAAACATGAGTCTATAGGACCTTGGGATGGTGTGTCCTTGAGGTGTAACAAATAGAATTCCAGCACTAGACCCACATTGTGTGTATGACCCATCAAAATAAAGCCTCCATTGTTGTGTTGTCATAGTAAGAATGTTCGCATCAAGAAACTCTATGTTCATTGGACGATCATCTAGTAATGGAGCTTTAGCTAATTGATCAACAATCACTTGACCTTTTATGGCTCTCCTATCCACATACTGGATATCAAATTCACTCAAGAGCATGACCCATTTGGCTAGTCTCCCTATTAGAGCAGCCTTGCTAAGCAGATATTTTAATGGGTCAATCTTTGCTATGAGTCTGACTGTGTGGGTTAACATATAATGCTGCATCTGCTAGGTAGAAAATACCACTGCCAAACAAGCTTTTTCGATGAAGGTGTAATTTATCTCATAACCATTTAGAGTCCTATTGATATAATAGACAGCCTATTCCCTTCCCTTAGGATCTTCTTGTGCTAATAGAGCTCCTAAAGATATGTCAGTTGTTGTAATCTATAGTAATAGGGGTTTATTTTCTATAGGTGGCATTAATATGGGGGTGACATCAGATATTGCTTTATTTGATTGAAATTTGTTTCACACCCTTGATCCCATTTGAATAACACATTCTTATGTAGCAAGTGATTAAATGGATGACTTTTGTGTGCTAATTGGGAGATAAATCTCCTGATTGATTGTAGTCTACCCTGTAGAGACCGTAGTTGACTGATGTTCTTCGGTGGCAGAATTTCCATTATAGCATTGACCTTAGCAGGATCCACTTCAATACCCTTTCCTGACATTATGTATCCTAGGAGCTTTGTTGATGTAACCCCAAACACACATTTCTTAGGATTTAATCTGACATTGAACTTCTCTAGTCTGGTAAAGATTTTGCCCAGGATTTCTAGATGCCCTTCTCTAGTATATGACTTTGCTAATATATCATCCACGTAATCTTCCATAAAAGTATGCATCATCTCATGGAAAATAATGTTCATTGCACACTGATATATTACACCTGCATTTTTCAACCCAAAGGGCATGACGTTCCAACAGAGTGTGTTCCACAGACATGTGAATGTTATCTTTTCCTGATCTTCGGGTGCTATCTTGATTTGGTTATATCCTAAGAAGCCATCCATTAGTGACAACATGGCATGTCCTATTGTTAATTCCACAATAATGTCAATGTTTGGTAAAGGAAAATCATCCTTTGGACATGCCTTATTTAGATCTATGAAATTTGTGCATATTTTGATACTATTATTTGCTTTAGATATAGGTACAATATTAGAAATCCATTTAGCATGATCGATAGACTTGATGAATCCTGCATCTAACAAATTTTTCATCTCGGCCTTTACCATCAAGGCGATATGTCAATGCATTTTCCTTAGTTTTTGTTGCACGGGTTTTATCCCAGATGGTAGAGATAAATGATGCATTAGAAGATTTGGATCTAAACCTAGCATATTAGAGTATGACCAAGCAAAGACGTTAATGCTTCTATCCTCAAAGAACTTGATGAATTTTGGCTTTTCTTGTTTAGTCATAGATGCTTCTAGATGTAAAGTCTTTGCCTTTTCTGTTGTGCCAATATTGATAGACTATGTAGGCTCTACCAACACGGATGATCTTTCATGATAATATTTCGGAAGGGTGTCAAATATCCCATATTTTGGTGCCTTAGAGAGGTTTTCACCATCAAATGTGTTATTTATTTTTACTTTTTCAAGATCTATTGCTGCCATTGAATGGTTTTCACCATTAGATCCATTATTCTTGTTTTCAATTTTGCATCTGAAATATTTGACACCCTCCTACCTCAAAGCGTTGTTATAAGATTTATGATTAGAACTTGTGTCAGGTTCATCACAACAAAGTAATTTTACGATAGCATTATCATTCTCAAAGATAGGTACATTGATAGGTTTAGTTGGTTCCCAATTGATAAGTTCAGGATGCATTAATGGTAAAAAGTCATCGGATTGGTTAATTTCAGTGGTAGTAAAGGTTCTGATAGCAATTTTGTCAAAAAAATTAGTTGTAATGTCAAGGTCTATGATATTATTTTCCTCCAAGTCATCTATCTCACTTGATACATGTCCATCCTCACTTGAGTCATTGATATTTTGTGATCCAAATACAAGGGGTCTAGTCCTTGAGCTTTGTCCCTCCTCACGTGTGGGTGTATACTCTTTTATGACATCAATTGGTATGTCCTTGTATGATGTTTCTATTAAATAATCCCACTCATACTCATTAGAATCTATTTCATAGCTATCCCGCATTTGAAGGATCCTTTCAACAACTCTATGAGTGTTCTCTTCCTTTGCTTCTCCCTTGTAACCTAGTCCTATTTTGTCTTTTGACTAAAGTGTGAGACGTTGAATGGGTTCTATAATGCCTTCTTTTCTTTTTCCAATAGGTCCTTATCCTTCATACCCCATTTCCTCTAAGATAGCTTTTCCTTTTCCATACTAATCTGTCTTTATGCTGATATCTGTTGATGTTGATGCTTCTTCGTCTTTGTAGAGCCAATTGAGGATGGCCTTGTCTTCTTATTCATCTTCTAGATTACCTTCTTTTACAAAAATTTCATCCAAAACCGTGGTAGGTTGTGATCATTGTTGTGTTATTGTTTGGCTATCCATGTGTCCTTAGAGATGGCAGCAATTGTGAAAAACATAAAGATTCCTCAATGGAATACTCTCCCAAGCCCTTGTATTTTAATTGGATTTTGTCTTTGAATTGTTGTGATAGATAATCTAGTGGATCTTCACTGTTTGATGAAGTGGAGTCAACAACACTTGTTTCCTTTGACTAGTCCTTTTTCTCAACCCATTTGGATATAAAATTTAATTTCTTTTCACCACTGGATGAACTAGAAATGTTTGCTTCTCTATTATGGGGCACCAAAGTGTCTTGAGTTTTTTTAAGCGTGTTACAAGTTTGAGGACTATTGTAATTAGTTGAAATAGTGACTTCTTGTCCATTAACTAAAAACTTTAAACACTAATGATAAGTTGAAGATAATGCTTGCATTTCTTGAATCTAGGGATGTCCCAAGAGTATGTTATAAGTGAGCTCTTTGTCTAATACTTGGAAAACAATATTTTTCACAATTGGTCCCACTTGAATAGGAAACACGATCAATCCTTTAGAAGATCTCTCTTCTTCATCATAGGCTTTCATTGTGATATTCCTTTTGGCATCAATAGTATTATCAGAATAACCTAGTGCATGGATCAGTTTCAAAGTGTAAATGTTTAAACCAGCTCCACCATCTATTAGGACATGTTTTACTTGATGTTTGTGGATTAAGACTTAAATATTAAGGGTGGCATTGTGTGGATGAGTAAGTGACACATCATCTTGTTTAGAAAATGATAGGCAGTGAGGCATGGTTAAGTGTCCCACCATAGCCTGGAATTAAAAAACATCTAGATTATTGGGTACTATTGTAGCCACAAGAGCTTGTTCCAAAACCTCCTTATGAGATGGTGAGATTTTAAGGAGTTCCAAAATTGATATTTTTGCTGGTATTTTCTATAATTTATCGACTATGTTGTATTGATTTGAAGGGTTAGTCATCGTTTGAGATGGAATTCCTTTTAATATTACCCTGGATTTCCCCCTTGTTGTCACATTGATTGGTTGATATTCTTGATTTTCCCTAATTTTTATGACATTGATTTGATTATTGGATGTATCCATGTTTGGGATCATATCTATGGGTATCATGTCATTATTTTTATCAGTTTGATTGTCATGATCCTCATTATTCTCAACTGTAGAGATACAATGAATAGTGTTGTCATAAATGTAGTTTATATTTTTACCTTTACTGTTTGCAGAAGAAGATTCCCCCTTTTCATAATTTGGTAAAGTATTTTTAAATGCACCATGATCATTGTTTTTTTGAGGTCCTTTCACGAATACTTTCTTCTTGTCAATCAAATCTTGTACTAGATGTTTCAACTGCATACAATCATTTGTTTTATGTCCTTTGTTTTTATGAAAGTTACAGTAGTCAGCATCATTCCACCAAGATGGTTTTACTTTTTGTTCCTAATTTCTTGCTTCAAGTAAAGTGATAAATTCATTTGTAATAAGCTCTCTCATTGCTGATTCTAGTGTTTTTCCCAATGGTGTGAATCTTCATCGATTTGATTGTCTTGGATATGATTATGGCTTAGATTCCCCATTGTTTGGATTGTTGTTTTGACTGACATTCTGATTGATGTTTTGGTCATTGTTTTGATTATTCTTTACAGTAGTTTTCATCAAATTAAATGTTGGTTTCACATTTTTTGTGTCATTTGTATTATCATTGTTTCCAGTATTTCTATTCTTTTTCCAAAACTTACGTTTATCATTGTTGCCATAGTGATTTGAGGAATTTATATTGTTTGATTCTTCATTGTAAAGTTTAATTACTCCTCTTTTGACTAAGGCTTCCTTGATCTTGAGACCATTTTCAATCGCTTTCTCAAATGTAGGTGGAAATTGTAGTTCAAGCCTATAGCTCATGTCATCAGTTAAGTTGTCAATGACTAGTTCCATCTTTTCTTCTTTTGGTATAGAATGAGGATATCTAGCAAACTACCTTCGCCATCGTTGTAGAAATGAGAGGAATGTTTCACCTTTCTTTTGTTTCATGTTGTAAAGGTCTTTTATTGTTACCCCACGTTGAATATTGAAGGAAAATTGTGAGATAAATCTGTTGACTAGTTCTTTGAAAGATCGAATTCCTGGTTGTAGTTTAGAAAACCATTCCATACATTGACCCCCTAAGGTTCTTGGAAATAACCTCATTAGATAAGTGTCTTCTTGTGCAAATTCTATACTCATGGTTTTGAATTACCTCACATGATCAATTGGGTTCATTTTACTGCTGTACTTGTCATATTTTGGGAATTTGCAATGTCTAGGAAATGGTATCATGTCCACACTTGGATCAAAAGGGTAAGGACAAATGTCTTGTAATGAGTACCTCTTCGTGGTTCCTTTTTGCATATCTTGGAGTTGTTGTTGTAGGTTTTGCATTTCATGTGTTAGGGAAACCAATTGATCCATGTTTTATGTGTTGTGTAATTCAATTTTAGCTGATTTAGGTGTTTATTTTAGTCGATTTATGTTGAAGTCCTTTGGAAGTTTTGCACATAGTTCAGTGAGCATCAAAAGGTATTTTTCCATATCCTTTTCTAAAACTTTTTCATAAATTTATGGAAATTGGGATCTTGTTGTATTGTTTGGATATCCTCTTGAGTTATTTCATTTGGATAATTTTGATGGAATCTATGAAAGGGATTTTCTTCAACCATGGTGTTTTGTGTTTCAATCTCTTTTTCCCTAAGTTTCTATCTTTGTAACCTTGTCAAAATTGGCATACAAGTATTTGTTTTTCTCACTAAACTTTGATCTTTTGTGTTTCGATGAGTGTTAATTGGATTTTAACAAATTAAAATAGAATGATATATCCTATTGATGAGACCAAGTTAAAATCTGATTATTGTGTTTCGCTTCGTGATTGTAGGATGACAAAATCTTGATAATGAAACTTAACGTAATAACCAAGATTTTTGTTTGATAATTGGACACTTTAAAGTTGCAAGATCTAGGTTTAATTTGAAAGAGTTTTGACTTGTAAGATCCTATTTGTTTTAGGTTTAAGATACTGTCTGGATTAAAATTGTTTCCGTTTTGATAAAAAACCTGATTTTTTATGTCAACAGTCTGATAGGAGTTTCCAATAGCTCTCTATTTTTCTGGTTTTGTGGATGCGCTATTGCAGAGGGAAGATGCACTAAGAATATGTATGCGCTAAAAGATATGGTAAATGCATTGTCAGATAGGGTATATGCGCCAAAACAGACTGTGGATGCACCAAGATATTGGTGATTTTTCACACTAGTGAGTTTTGGTGACAGACTACAGATGCACTATAAGATTTGTCAGATGCACTGAAACAAATTGTGAATGCGCTATTTGAATAGAAGATGCACTAAAAGACAAGGTGTATGTGCTAAAATAGTCTGTACATGCACTATTTTGGGACCTCACAGTGTTTGGTTTTTCTCAATAAAGGGACTAATTTTTTGGGTGTAATTTTTTGAATTTGGGGAATTTTGACAGGGTATCTTTGTTGGTAAATTTCTGATTTTTGATGACAAGCCTAATGTTCCCAAGTTTTTCCTCTATTGTAAGAATTGATCTAGCCTGTTGGAATATTCTATTGTCAGATGTGGGATGAAAGAATGATGAATGGGTTGACTATGATTATTCTTTTGTGAGAGAGCTCTTCATTGGAAATAAGCTTGTGAATATAAAGGCTCTAAGGAAAAACCATCAGTATATCCTCTAGCAATGTCATGATACCTATGGATAAAAGTTCGATGTTCAAGCAAGATTTTTTTATTTTGATATAAGAAGTGTCTCCTTTCCAAAAAAAAATTGTAGCTAAGTTGCTTCTTTGGTTTCTTGACTCTTTTTGTGAGGGATTTCTTGACAAATGTTGTTGGTTTCCAATCCCTAATCATAAATTTTCACAGGTTGACTTGTCAAACCTTTTGTGTTTTTCTGGATGATCTTTATCTGAATTAATGATTTGAAAACACAACAAGCAATTGTCAAACATTTGTTTTTAAGTCCTAGAATCTAAACAATAAGTGTATGTTTAAGAATCAAACATGATGCTCCTTGATTTCCACTAGTTTTTGACAAAGAATACACTTCAAGCAGACTCACTCTTAAGGTCAAAAAGGTCATAATAATACTCAACATCCCACATCTCAAAATTGCATCGACTCACGCAGCCATGTCACCCCCTAGAGGGTTCCCATGTTTTTTTCTTTTCCAAGCGTGTACTCAAAGTTAGATTTCTTGATCCCTTGAGCAAACGGTCCATGGAAATTATATGGTGAGTGTCTTGGGGGCAGATTCTTCCCTCCCCTTGCACCGTGAGTACTACAATGTTTGAAAACTGAAAAGTTGGATTCTACACTAAGGTTCGTAGATAGGGTATCCGTTCGGAGTGACAAATGATAAAATCCCTTAGGAGACCTCCCAATCTTTAGAACAAATATTTTTGGGGATGGTTATCTTGCACACTTTTGGTAAATATGGATTTCCCCATATTTACTTTTATTTTATAGTGGGTTGGAAAACTTGGCTTTGGTTGTTCCCACTCAGGTCATTCCTATAGGGTGAGTACTTTTTCCCACAACGACAAGCCTTCTAAAGGATTTAACAAAGCATAAAGTGCATGAAATTAAAAGATCAGTTTGGCATTTTGGTCACCCAGTTAAGGGGAGAGCATAGGCCTATCACCACACAATCACAGTAAACAATGTTCAATTTTAAAGCCCAAATGATAATTTGCTATTCTACGTGAAGATATTGCTTCACAAAACATATGATGTTAATTTTAATTGAGATAGCAATGTATGATGACTACCCTAGGATTGGTGTATTTTAATCCAAATGACTACCCTAGGATTGGTTCATTTTAATCCAAAAGCAACAATGAAATTACTGGGCATGGTTGCGTCGGATCCAGATAGCAATTTACAAATGTGCTATAAAAAATGTCATATGTGCCACATAATTGATGAGATGCACTGCAGGATCAATCTAATGCACTGTAGAATTAATCAAATGCGTTAAAGAATTGATCATATGCGCTACACAGAGTTGAACAGGGGATAGTCAATCGCACTAGGAGTTTTTTGTTGATGCACTGAAATAGTTGTTGAATGTGCTTAAGTATCTAGTAGAAGCATTGAAACAGTTGTCGGATGCACTAAAAATTTTGGTAGATGCGCTATAAAATTTCTCAATCGTGCTAAAAGAAACACGCCAGAAGCTTGCATGGACAATTTTCAAAAAAATTGTTATAACATGGGGTTAGGGGCACCACAATGGGCACCAAAATGTAAGTGTGCAATAAGTAATGAGTAAAATAACACTTCTTAATAAGACATTATATCAAAGATTCAACAATATTTAAACTAATTTAAAGCAAGAATCTACTAAAAGTGTCATATTGTTCTCTATCTCTAAAGATTTATTAAGTCACAGGGCTCTCAGATTTTGTAAGCATTGTGACTTTTAAAATGCCAATATAGAGAATGAGATGTTGATAAATGCAATAATCTAATCCTATATTATGATGTATAAATGATATGATGAAGCTATTGTAATCTAAATTGACATGAAACTTGATAAAAAGAAGCTACTGTAAACTATGATGTAGTCATGATATTGATTCTAAAATGCTTATGATTGCTATTGTGAAATGATAATGCTATTGCTAAGATGCTTTATTGCTCAATTGGTGTTTTTGCAGAGTAATTTTGCACAAAGTTGGGATTCATTTCCTGCTTCAGAAGGAGGTTGTATTTATAGATTCAGGGCAGCACATTTGTGAAGGGGTAGCACAAAAAAGGTTTGGATTTGATCTAGAGGATTGAATGGTGAGAGATGAAGAAGCCTAAGTTGATTATGGGGATTGTTCCTCCCTGGAAAAACACTCAGCCAGAAGATAGGAAGAATCATTGGAGAAAGATGAAGAGGATTTCCTGCAAGTTTGTCTCCAAATTTTCCCGCGAAGGTTGAGATGAATTAAATTAGACATTTCATGTCTAATTTGGTAGGTGAAATATTGATTAGCTATAGAATATGCTTTTAATTTGAATATTTTAGATTTATTCAAATTTAGGAAGAAATAATCAATTATTAAGATAAACAAATGTTTTTGATATTGTTTATTTAATAAAAGAGAGATAAATGATAATTAAATAAAAAATATTGAATTTTGATCATTTAATTAAGAGAGAATAATTAGAAGAATATAAATGTGAAATATATAAATAAATATTTCTATTTATTCAATAGTAGATGATTTTGAGGGTAATTAATCAAATAAATCATATTTAATTAATTAGATTAGCCAAACCATTTTTTGGTGTATACAGGGTGCATGAGGTACAAACAATGTCCACACTTCATTGGTAATTAGTGGGACAAGTGTGGGGGCATATTAGAATACTCAGTGATGAGGTTTGAGGGTAGTAGGTTGTGAAAAATGTTAACAAAAAATTGCAGAGTAGTGGCTTAAAAAATGTAGGAGAAGTTGTGGGTACTCGTAGCCATGGCTGTGTAAAACCAGCAAGTGAAAAACGTGGAAAAAACGTTGTTGCTTGTCTTTGTATGTCTTTGCATGTCATTGTAAAGGTTATTTCCTTGGAGATTAATATATTTTGGACCTTCTTGTTGGTGGATGTAGCCCAAATTTGGGTGAACCACATTAAATATTTGTGTTTTTTTATTGTCCATAATTTTTGTGTGTTTTATTTCTTTGTTTTATTCATCAAAACTGCATTTAACTAATTAAAATCTACCTTCTAACACTAACAAGGTTTTCCTCAGTCAAACCCCTTTTAGGTAATTAAACCAAATGATGAAATAATGAAATTGAAGTATAAAACATAAAACATGCAATGTTGATACCTTGGATGTTTCCTTGGAGTGTAAATCTACAATATAACATGAAGTGGCCATGAAGAATGTAGATCTTGATCCTTGAATAAGATGTGTAACAATACTTGCAAGTAGATCCTCAATGCTGCATTGACAATCTTAGCTCAACAACATGCATGAATGCACTATGCCTTAGATATGATGAAATGATCTTGAATTGCTACAATGAACTCTTGATAATCTGCCTTGAAATGCCTTTGCAAATGCTCTTGTAAATTTTTGCGAACTCAAACTTGCTATAATGCATGAATTCTTGGAAGTCTAGGATGAAACTATGTGAATTAACCCCTTATTTATACTAAATATAGAGATTAACCCTAAAATTCAAACAATTCAAGCTAACACCAGATCTAGAAATGAACATTACTAAAATCCTGCCATAATCAAATTCAAAAAAGGGGGTCCTCATTAAGGGAGGACCCATTCACCACCTAGGGAAAATGGGTCCTGGCACAAATTTCCAAGACCTTGCCTTTAGGGGTGAAATGACATCAAAAACCCATGTCAAATATGAAAAGAAAGGGGGGTCCTATAGAGAGAGGACCCATTCGCCACCTAGGCTGAATAAGTCCTAGCACCATTTTCTAGGACCATGATTTTTCCCAAGTAAATGTTTTACAATTTGAATTATGGGTGTCAGGATAGATCCTCGAAAGGTTTCACAAATAAGGCTTATTTGAATTAAAGAGGCTAATTAACTCTAATTAACCACAATTAATTAAGATGACCCTAGATAAGTGTGAAAGTGTATTACAACACTTTACAACACCTTAAATAAGGTACAAGTTAAGTACATTTTATTAAAATGGGGCCCAAGATCAATGTGAATGTGTATAACACATTACAACTCTAAACCTAGGAAAAATTAGGTTAATTCAATGAAAATTATTCCTAAATCAAGTAAGGAAAAGGGATACTTTTTCTGTTACTACATTGTCCCCGGCTTTAGTGAGAGGATGACCCCATGTCAAACTCACACTAAAGTAGATATTCGAGAAAATTAAGTATGCAACAATAACAAATATACATAATCATACCCTTTCAAAGGCTAAGAAAAAAAAAGAAAAAAAAAAGGATAAAGCACAACCACTCCAACACAATATGGAATGGGGTTGTTTTTTTGTAACATACACTGCTCACTCTAGGGTAGTGGAACCTCAATCTATCCACTAGGTGAGTGGTGCAAGAGCACCTCTTGCAAATTTTGGTTTGATTGTGCATTTTGGATTCTAGGATTAGGTTGAGTCATTTCATGATGTTAATAAGGTCTATTTTACCACTTTTTGATGTAATTAAGGTCACTTAGGGTCCTAGTGGTGTTGAGTCTAAAAGTTTTCAAAGATGAAATGAAGTTTTAAATGTTGCATTATGCAATTTTGGTCATTTTATTAGTAAGTTGAAGACGAATGGTCATATTTTCAAATGTTAGTTGTAGACCATTGGTATTTCATAAAAAAAAAAGTTAAAATGCCTCTATCATCATCAAGGCATGGTTGTTGCTAGAAGATTTGATGAATAAAGCATTGTTACTCTATTTTAGGTGTGAATTTTTGTGTTTTTTTGCATTTTCTGACTCTGTACAACTCTATACAGCAAGATAATAATGTAAGATCAAGGTGAAGTGGTGTAGCTTTGTATAATATTTCATTTGAATCCTATTAGAGTTTTTTTCATTTAGTTTTGTAGGAGATAAAGCTAGATTTCTAAAGGTTGTTTGAGTTGCTAGGGTTTCTAGGGTTTTGTAACAAAATCATGACAAAATAGGCCATTCCACTATAGGAAAATTTTGTAGGTTGGTGGAATGGGAATTTTAGTAGTTCTCTTTCATATTTTCATGGTTTTAGGGTATGGTGATGGTGTTAGAAGGAAATTAGCACGTGCCCTAGTCTAGCAAGTTCATGTGCTAGGCTTGAAATTGATGGTTTTCACTTCGGATAGCAGAATTTTGGAGTGTTTTGAGGAATATAATGGTGGAATTGGACCTTATGTGATTGGTTGGATCTGTTGGTGAAGATTTTTGGGTTTTGTAAGAATTATTTTGAGTACCTCCTTTGGAAAAGAGGCCTAATTATGCCTAAAATCAGCATTGAAGGATAGTTTGATGTAAAATGTTTCAAAACAACCTATTGCATTAGGTTGATATGTTGAATGGAAACAAAATGGGTAACTGAAAGTGTGTGATTTGGGCCCTTTGGCGACATTCTCTAAAAGATATAAGAGACTAAGAGGGTTTGGTGACCTCACATAAGTAGGTGAGTTTGTGAAGGAACCCACTCTAGAAGGACTTTGCAAGTTTGAAGACCTATTGAATCTGATTGGTTGTAGCCTAAATCACCTTGCTCTATATTAGGTGGTATCAGAGCGTAGGATGAGATTGTTTTCAAGAAGTTAGGGATTTGGAAGAAGAAAAATTCTAAGGCAAAGTATTCGAGATGCCTCCAAAAGGTAGTTTAGTTGTTCTTGCTAGGGAGTTGAGAGTCCTAAGAAAGTCTCAAGAAGCCATGGAAGCCGAGATGGAAGCACTGGAGAAGAGAGATAGGAGAGACAAAGGTCTTGTAGAGGAGAGTGACTCTGAATATGTGGAAGAGGGTGAAGAGGAGAACACCCCAGAAGGATCCCAAGGGCAAATGGATCTAGAAGAGAGGAAGTTTCTACAAGTGCTTAAGGCTATGAAGGGAGAGACACAAGATTTGAAGATGGATCTACCTATGTATGGTGGAAAAATAGATGTTGAAGAAGTGATAGAATGGATAGATGCCTTAGATAATTATTTTGAGTTCAAAGAGATAGTTGAAGATAAGAAGGTCAAGTTTTCCAAAACCAAGTTGAAGGGACCAACATTAACATGGTGGAATTACATCCAAGAGGAGAGGACAAAGATGGGTAAGTCCAAGATCAATTCTTGGGACAAGATGGTGGCAAAGGTAAAGAGACAATTCTTACCTACTGATTACGAGATACAAGTGTTTAGGAGATTACAAAATTTAAAGCAAAAAGAGTTGGATGTGGCAGCCTACATGGAAGAGTTTCACAAGCTTAGCGTAAGGTCAGGCCATATTGAAAATGAGAAGGAGAAAGTTGCTAGATACTTGAATGGTTTGAAGTCTACAATTCAAGATGAAATAAGCCTTGTCACTCCTAGGACAATAGACGAGTGCTTTCAAATAGCCATTAAGGCTGAAGAGAAGATTAAGAGGAGGTAGGAAAAGCAATTAAGGGGTAGAGGAAAGAGTTTTAGGGGTAGAAGTAACCCTAGTGGAAAAGGTTCACAAAGAGGGCAAAATGAACAAAGTGCAAGTTAAGAGTCTAGTGGTGAAACAAGAGGAAATTTCAGAGGAAGAAGGCCAGGGGGTAGAGGCAGATTCAATGGACAAGGAAGGGGGTCCAATACCTTCTCTGGAAGGTGTTATAACTGTAACCAATTTTTCCATCATGCTTGGAAGTGTCCAGATAAGCAAGGTACAAGTTCTCAAAGTGGAGAACGGAGGACTTGACTAGTTTAAGAGGAGGATGAAGAAAGTTTCAATTCACCTTCCTTTCATGCTACACCAGAAGTAGGAGAGGTTTCAATGATCAGGAAAACACTAATCAAAGTGCCAACCACCAAGGAACCCCCTCAAAGGAAATCTTTGTTTCAGACAACATGCAAATCTCAGGGAAAGGTATGCAAAATTATAATTGATTTTGGTTCAACAGATAACATAGTGTCTTTAGAAATGGTAAAGAAGCTCACAATGAAAAGAATACCTCACCCAACTACCTATAAGATCTCATGGCTCAATAAGGGGCAGCAAGTTCTTGTGAATGAGCAGGTTTGGGTGGAGTATACCATAGTAACTTATAAGAAAAAAATTCTCTGTGATATTGTGCCAATGGATGTGTGCCACTGACTCCTTGGGAGGCCTTGCTAATTTGACCAGAAGGATAAGCATGATGGATACAAGAATGATTATGTAATTGTGAAGGATGGTGTGTCATATACCCTCTCACCTCTACAAGAAGATGAAAGTTCTATTCATGAAGGTCCTAATGTACTGGCTATCAAAGAATAGATGTTCTTGAAAGACCTAGAGAAGGAAGAAGTTGGTTATGAAATTGTTGGTAAGCCAATCTCTAATGCTACAGTAGACCAAGTGGATATTCCAAGTGAAGGGCAGGCTTTGTTGGAAAAGTATGAACACATTGGAACAAGGGATTTACCTAATGCATTGCCTCCTATTAGATATGTGACTCATCACATTGACTTGATACTGGGTACAAGTTTTCCAAACAAGGTAGCATACAAGATGACCCCTCAACAAAATGAGGAGATCAGAAAAAAAAAATCAGGAGTTGTTAGATAAAGGGCTGATAAGTGAGAGATTAAGTCCATGTATTGTGCTAATAGTATTGGCACCTAAGAAGGATGGAGATTGGAGGCTTTGTACTGGCTCAAGAGCAATAAATAAGATCACTATTAGATATAGATTCCCTATACCCCGGATGGAGGACTTGATGGACAGTTTGGTTGGTGCAAGGTATTTCTCTAAGATTGATTTGAAAAGTGGATATCATTATATTAGAATAAGGGAAGGAGATGAATGGAAGACCGCCTTTAAGACCAATGAAGGCTTATATGAATGGCTAATGAATGAGGTGTTGAAGAACTTCATAGGCAGATTTGTGGTGATATACTTGGATGACATCCTTGTGTATAGTAAAAAAAGAGAAGATCATTTGGAACACCTTGATAAGGTCTTGAATAGGCTCAATGAGGAGAAGTTAATGATCAACCTCAAGAAGTGTGAGTTTATGAAGAAAGAACTTGTCTACCTTGGGTTTGTAATATCAGAAGGGACTTTGAGGATGGATCCTACAAAGGTTGAAGCCATACTCAATTGGCCAACACCTACTTCAGTTGGAGAAGTCAGAAGTTTTCATGGGTTAGCCAACTTTTATAGAAATTTCATCAAGAACTTCAGTCACATATGTGTACCAATGATTGACACCATCAAGGGTGTAAAGAAGAACAATTTTTGTTGGACTGTAGATGCAAATAAAATATTTGAGTATATAAATTCAAGAGTGGCACAAATGCCTATTCTCACACTCCCTAATTTTGATCAATTTTTCACTGTGGAATGTGGTGCAACCGGGTCTACTATAGGGGCAGTTTTGAGCCAAGATGGGAAACTGATTGCCTTTTTCAATGAGAAAATAAATGATGCCAAAAAGAAGTACTCCACATATGACCTTGAACTTTATGCTATGGTTCAATCTCTCAATTAATGGATACATTATCTCTTACCAAAGGAGTTTGTTGTGTTCACAAATAACAATGTATTAAGTTACTTGAATACCCAAGATAGGTTGAATCAGAGGCACATGAAGTGGATGGAGTACTTGTAGGCCAATACATTTTCAATCAAGCACAAGAAAGGAAAACCAAACAAGGTTATTGATGTCATGAGAAGAAGGTCTATAATGGTGCAAGAGGTACAAGTTCAAAGCATTGGGATAGATTCTTTAAAAGGTATGTATGAGCATGATGATGACTTTAAAGATGCCTATGTTGTTTGCAATCA
>VDFB02058242.1:759911132-760046087 GCA_007258455.2 Sequoia sempervirens | reverse complement strand
CACATACTAGGGCGAAGGGTACTCCAAACCTAGTAATGATGTTTTCATTAAGAAATTTGATAACCACCTCTATGGTGTTGTTTTTGCATGGTTGAGCCTCGGTTCAGTACATACAGTAGTCAATTGTTGTTAAGATGAACTTATGACTTGCAGAAGAGTTTGGATTAATTACCCCTACAAAATCTAGTGCCCATTGGGCAAATGGTCTTACCTCGTAAACTGGTTTTATAGGCATTGCAGGATCATGCTCCTTGGGTGTAGAGGTCTAGCATGTGTGACATATTTTGACATGTATTTGTGCATCCCTAAACACATGGGGAAAATAGTATCCTGACCTGAGGATTTGATGGGCCAAGGAATCTACAAATCCATGCCATGTGCCATGTTTACCATGAAACTTAATCATAGCATGCTTGGCTTCTTGCTGATCCAAACAACGCAGGTAAAATACTTCATAATTTATTCTATATAGGGATCCTCCTTTGAGCATATAATGAGCACTCTCCATTTTCAATGCTCTCCTTTAAGTAGCATTCATCCCATCTGGGCATCTGTTGTTGAGGAGGAAGAAGATCAAATCTGTGTACCACAAATCCTTGGTGAATGATTGCATTGTATACTACTAGCAAGTGATACTCTCATCAACATCTGTCATAGCCTTTGATAAGACCTGTCCTCAAATGAGCTTCATTGGATGGATTTCTAGATCATATTCTTGCAAAATAGCCATCCATTTTCCTCTTCTCTCCCCTAACTCACTCTACATAAGGAGAGATTTAACAGCGAGATCAGGAACTATGGCAACAACCTAGCTCCTAAGAATGTAGTGCCTAAATTTTTTTACTACTCACAATAATGCAAAGGCCTTCTTCTCAAGGTGAGGGTATCTTACTTCTACATTTTTGAATGGGGAGCTCATGAAAGCAATTGGCCTTTCATCTCCTTCACCTCTTCGTTGTGTTAAAACAACTGCACATGAATGGTCAGATGCAAAGGAATAGATATAGAAGGGCTTTAGATAATCTGGGCTAGTCAAGAATGGTGCCTCAGATATTGATTGTTTAATCTGTGAGAAAGCATATTTAGCCTCATTGCTCCATTCTATTTTTGCATCTTTTCTCATCATTTCGTTAAGAGGTTTGACAATTTCTACAAACCCTGTTATAAATTTTCTCATAAAATTGATCCTTCTGAAGAAGGATCTCATCTACTTTTTACTCCCTGGCATTTTCAATTTCAAGATGACTTCAACTCTGTAAGGGTCTATAGATATCCCCTTTTCTAATATTACATGGCCTAAAATTTTCCCTTCAAAAACTCCAAACACACATTTTTTTGGATTCAGGGACACACAATAGCTTATACATCTCTTAAAGCACTTTTGCTAAATCAGCAACATGATCCTTTTTGTTCTTAGAGAAGATAGTTAAGTCATCTACATAGATAATGATACACTTACCTATCAAATCCTTAAATTCTACGTCCATTGCACACTAGAAGGTAGCTCCAGCATTGATAAGTCCAAACGGCATCCTATAATAGGAAAATGTCCCCCACTTAGTAGTGAAGGCAGTCTTCATTCTGTCTTCATGGTTGTAAAGCACTTGATCATACCCAGAATAGTCATCCAAGAATGACATCATCTGAGACTCGTTGACAGTTTGTAATACCTCATCGAGAGAAGGAAGTGGATAGTTATCCCTCTCTAAGGATTTTTTTACGTTCTTGAAATCAACACATAGTCTGATCTCCTCACTTTTCTTGTGTACTAGAACCAAATTGGCAACCCAAGTGGAGTGTGGTACTGGGAAGATGATTCTTGCTGACAAAATCTTTTACACTTCCTTCTAAATGAATGGCTCAATCAAAGCATTCACTAGGCACTACTTTTGATGGAAGGGCTTTGCTTCTGGCTTCAAAGGTATGGTATGTGTGATCATCGAGGTGTCAAAAGTCTTTAAATCTTCATAACTCCAAGCAATGGCTGCAATGTCTTCTTTTAATACCTTAACTATTTTATTTTTTATCTCTTCAGGGCTGGTTTTTCCTATATAGACATTCCTTTTGGGACCTGAATCAACCAGATTAACAGATTTGTACTTCCCTCCATCACTTTCTATTGGCACCCTTTCATGAGCCTGAGGATTAGAGTCATATTATTTCCAAAGCTACCATCCCCTTAGGAATGTTGTTACTTTTCAAATTCATTATCCCTTTAGTGTCACAACTCTCAGGGTCTTAATCCCCGTGATCTCTTTCTAACTCATCTATTATATGTCCTTCAAAGACATCAAAACTTTCCAAGAAGGCGAGTATGTGTTGGTCATCATTGAAGACCTAAAAATTCTAAACATTATCCAAGACAGCTGGGATCGACACTAGGTCAACTGAAAAATATTTTCAACTTAGAATCCTACATAGGCTCCAAAGTACTAGTAGTGACAGCCAAGGAATCTACAATTTGGTTGTGTTCCCTAAGAATCAAAGTGATTCCAAAAGCATCAAAATCCTTAATCAGATTCCAAACTCTATTTATGTAAGCATCCAATCTTTTGTTGTGACAAGTATATTGGTTGCAAACCTATTTGACAATTACTTTAGAATCCCCCATAACCTTGAGAAAGGTGACTTTCTTCTAGTGAGCAAACATTAGACCTCAATCAAGTGCTTCATACTTTGCCATGTTATTAGTGCAACCAAACTATAACCTATAAGAAGCAAAGTAAGTTTTCCCCTTCGGGTTGGTTAATTCAATTCTTGCTTTACTTCCTGATTTGGACTTAGAGCCATCAAATTTAAGACTCCATAATTGGTCTAGAACTGGGATCTCTTTGTTCTTTGTAGCCACAGGTATATGCTTGCTAGAAGTATGTGGCAGTACAGACTAATGTTGGCCATCAAGATTTGAAGTTAGTTGGGGACAATGTTTACTTGAAGGTTCACCTAGATTTGAAATCTGTTTAGGAACTATTTCTTGGACCTCTTCTTGGATTAGATCATGATTTAGTACATTTTTAACCAATGCCTTGGAAATTGGAAGGGTATCCAGGGTTGGTGTAACAAGTAAAGGCTAAGATTCCTCATCTCTCTTTGTATTTTAGAGCATAGAACCTGAGTCTGCTCAAGTTGGGAAGAATCTTCCTTTTGAGCAAGACTGGCTCTTGTTAGGATGGTTGCATCTTTTGCTTCAAATGAAAACTTATTGGTGAGTGCTTTGGGTTGGCATTCACAAATTTTATCAACCTGGCAGACACAGTTCAAGATATCTACACAGGGTTGACATGTCAACTCAAAATGATTCTAATAATGGACCCTACACCAATTGGGAAGCAACAAAATCCACATATTAGCCTCTTCTCCCAATACCAGCCTATCCTATTGCAACTTTTTGATTAGGACTTGCTGGTTAACTGTAGTCATTAGGTCATTCTGTTCTAGAGGAAGTGGATCATCATAATGGAGTATAGAGAAAATCTTTATTTCCTCCTTCTTGTAGACTCCTATCTCAGTTTTGAAATAGGCTACCTCGTTGGGAGTATCATATTTAGTAATCATATGTTTAAGCCTAGGCTCTCTCTCAATTTTGATCTATGTTGCAATCCCTTTCCAGGGCAGCCACATGTGTGAGAAGTCCAAGGACAAATATCGCCCAATACTTTTCATTAGGTCTCTACTTAAGAGCATACCATAGGTTTCTGGGATATCAGCAACTTGGATATCCATGTAAGTTTGGATCCTTGGGTCAAATCCAACCTGTACATGAATATTCTTAAGTTCTCCTACCACATTGACTTTCATTTTATCCAATTGGATGACCTTTTTATTTGTTTGGAGTGGACTTAGACCTAACTTCCTACAAATTGAAAATGGCATGATGTTTACTGACACCCCAAAATCTAGTAAAGAGTTTTGCAGATTCTTTCCAAAAATTCTTAAACTCAAAAGGAAAAGTGGGATACCGGTCTTACCTTTATAGAGGGTTGCATTCATCTTGTTTGTTGGAGTTTCCTTACCTTTCCCTTTCGACCGGTCTACCTCCTCCAAGGCCTTTAACACAATTTCTTGTTGGGTAGGGCACCACTTCATAATGTCAAAGAATGACAATGAAGTCTTTTGCTTCTGCATCTCTACAATGAAATAAAACTCTAAATCATTCTTTACCTAATATTTAGGAAAAGAAGGTGGGTCACCTTTATTATGAGAGTTAGATGGACCCTTTGGTGGTGGTAGGTTATTATCTGCATTCTAATTTGGTGGGACCATGTTATTAGGAGGAGCAGATGTGGTAAATGGCCCTCTGTTCTTATTTTTGAGGAAATGGCCTCCCTTGGTTTGGAAGGCCTAGGCATTGTATACGACTTCCACTATTCCATTCTCTTCCTAGTTGGGGAATGGAAGTTCTTCATCAAATATTTCTTAGGCCATGGTAGTATCCATTGATCCAGTAGATTTGTTGGATACACCTTTAAATAGAGCATCAACTTGTGCAATTTTGACTACCTTTTCCATTTCTGGGCAATTAACCTCAGAATGAGTTGCAGTATCATGCAACCTACACCAATTCGTCATAAAGTTGAGATTTGCCACATTTGCAGTGCGTGAATTTTCATCACCCACCTGATAATTATGGGAAACTCCCCCATTATTAGGTCCAGTATTCCATGGTCTATTGTTGTTAGACCTTTTATCGTATCCCCTATTCTGATTTTGATAGTTTTGGTTAGAGGAATTTTGGATCTGGAAGTTCCTATTGGTGTTATAATTCTGGTTGGAGTTTTGGTTGGAGTAACCACCCTGATTAGAATACCCTCCCTGATTTTGAAAACTTGGTTTTGGTTCTAAGGGGGGTTCTGTCTAAGTTGGGCCATATCATTAGACATCTGAGATAGAGTCTTCTTGAGAGTTTCCATCTCATTAGTCAGCTGGAGAGTTCTTTCACTTTCTGTAGTCTTTATTATAGATGGCTGAGCAACAGGATTTGATCCTCTAGCTTGATTTTGGTAATTTTGTGTTTGTTGGGAGGAGTCTTGAGTACCATTAGTGAAGAATGGAAAGGGAGGTGGGGCTTGCAACTCAGACATGGGTCCACATTTGGAATAAGACATCTCTAGGACCATGTTGAACAGAGGAGTTGGGTTAGGCATCTGATATCCTATGGGAGGAAGAACTCCTCCCAAACTCCTCGTTTGTAAGCTTATCTGTTGTTGCAATTTGATGGCTAGGTGATAAAATTTAGAAAATGAATAAATTTCATTAGCAACATATGTCCTCTACAAAAATAGGCCAATCGAAGGATCCACGGCCCTTAAATATGCTAGAATAGAAATATTCTCAACTACCAAGTAAGGATCTTGTAGCCTTCGATACATTCTCTGGAATCTTGTGTTGAATAAAGGCAATGGTTCATGGAATTCCTTCCTTATTGTAGCAAATTGGTGATATAGAATGGTTGGGTCTACATAAACCTGGAACTGATTAATAAAGGAATTTTCCAAGTCTATCCAACTCAGAATAGACCCTTGGGGTAGGTTTAAATACCAGTTGTATGCCATGTCGCCCAAAGAATAGGGGAACAATCTGCGCACAATGTCATGATGAGCTACCTAAGCATGAGTACAGGCATCCTTAAAGGCCTATATGTGCTCTTCAGCACTCGTTGATTCTCCATGCATATACTTGGGGCAAAACCTCTTAGGATTCTTGGGAAGATCATGTATACCTCCAGTGATAGTCCCTAATGGTGAGGGGTTATTCACAAAGAAATCCATGGGTTGTGGTGGTGGGACTGGTTGGACCAGTGGTGGAATAGACGGATTTGGTGGAAAGCTAGGTGGAGTAAGTGGTGATGACAATGGTGGAATCAAGACTCTACGAGCCTAGGGCCTATACCTGATAGGGGTTTGGAGTTCAACTAAAGGTTTAGGATTTTGACAAGATCTAAGAACTCTGTCATACCTATCTAGTGAGAATGACCCAATTTGAGCTAGTTTGTTCCTCAGGCCCTCCTTCTAGCGCTAGATCTATTGATGGTAAAAAAAACACAACATTAAACAGAATATCTTTATTCTATTTCTCTTGAAAAAGAAAGATAACATATAGTAATCTAACTCCCAAGGTCCTGGTAGTTGGTTCTCAACTGTGCTGATATTGCTCAATGGTCAATGTAATTGTAATGTTCAAAGGGCCTTTGTTGGTAATAAGGAACAAAACTACATTAGATCAACTAACCTATGTTGGGGGGGGGGTTTAAATAAAGATAAAAGATAGATCAAAGGTTTTAAAAAAAAGAACATGAATGAAACTTCTTAATATCTCGACATGCATATCAATAATGAGTGTTTCTTTACCTAATCAAAACCACAACATGATGCAATCCATAGAATAATCCATACCACTGCATACATTCATAGTGCTAATTCACAATCACAACCATTCACTAAATTTTACTTCAAAACTTGAAATAGATCATTCACTCATCATTAAAACACAAATCAAATAGATATCATAGAAACTTCATTCATAGATAATTCAATGAGATAATCTTGAATCTAGTTTCCTCTATTGATTCTCATCAAATAGAAAACATTTAGGCACAACAAATCACTGGAATACGGATTGATTATGATTCATTAACTTTATCAAAGAGGTCCAAACTTAACATATAAATTGTATAAAAATTGTAAAATGTATCTAAGTTCAACTGAACTTTTTCAAAGTATCTTGCTGACAATTATGAAATTCTAAGACTATAATTCCTATTGTTATCATCAGGTGGCTAATATTTCTTCAATGAATCGACCTTTACAAAATAGAGCTCAAAAGTACATATAGAGATGTTATGCACAATTTTCTCTTAATCAAAACTCGGATCCACAAATTAAGGAACCGGCACAACATGAAGAAATTCAACTGTTGATCTTCAGTTACATCAAGACTTGACTACTCTGCTACACAAAATTCTGACGTCCAAGAAAAAAGGTGGAACTGGGGAATGAGAACTGGAGTCTAACTTGTGCCAAAATCTTGCAAAATAGAAGAGAAGATGTGGTGTCAAGAGGAGAATGTTATGTTGCGGCTCAATCTTGTGTTGCTTGGTCCATGATATACTCATCATAACTAGAGAAAACTTGTTGAAGGATATCCAAATCAAGTCCATCTAACCAATTTTCTTCAAATTTGATCCTCTTTAACTTTGCTGAGGTGAACTCCTGCATATCTTTTAACTTGATTAGTTCCCTCCTAGCAGCTTTTACTTCTTCCTTGATGTCCATAAATCTATCCAACAATAAATCTTCTCCATCGTCTCCTTTTTGCATTACCTCTTCAAATCAACTACTCCACTTTTCCCTTAACTTGTCCAAAGGAAAACTCTCTTTGACTGGGATGTCCACATTGACCAGAATGATGACTATCACTTCAAATTCATCAATCTACTCATTCAAGTCTTTACAAGGAAATCCAAATAGAGGGGCTTAACCCCACCCTTTAAAAATATAAATACCAAATTTAAACCCCAAGGTAGAATATTTTGTAAAGTTCATCGAGTAAACCCTAGTTTGCATGACATGTCAACTTAGAAAATTAGGGCCTCACAAACCCGATGCGGAAATCATAGAATCGACAAGGAAGAATGATTGGAAGGGTCTCCAAACAAAACTAGAATCATTTAACATGTGGAGGACCCAACCAAATGAAACCCTAGTTAGAAACTAGGGAATGACAAAATGCACCTGTCATGAAAGCGATAGCAAACAGAAAACAACAAATAGAAAGAAAGAAAACAAAATGGGAAAACATAAAAAAGACAAGAAAACCAAAAGAAAACAAGAAATGAGGAAAGAATCACAGAAAAATATTATGTGAACACGCTGAAACACGATGAGCAAGAACACGAAAAATAAATGACAAATCAAAATGGGAAAAGAAGGGAAAAGAAACCCTACCTCATAACACCCACATGGAAAGACTGAAACTTGATAAAAATTTGCTCCCCAACACGCCTCCACAATCAAATCACTCCTCTCAAAGTTCTCCTATCTCTGACTTGCTTAAACGACTTGGATAACAAAGATAATGAGCCAGTTAAACACGATTAAGATTTTAAAATCATTTCGCGCATGCGAGGAGGCTACAATTAATGTCATAAATGTGGTAGGTCAGAGGTGGAGCAATCAATGCCAATGAATAGTTAACCCAAGTGAACACCAAAAGTAGGGAGGACATAGACCCAGATCTAGAAAAAAACAAGAAAGTTTTTAACAAGCCCCTTATCGAACTCCAAACCCAGCTTCGGTCCCGTGACAAAGACAAACAATAAGAGGAAACAGGGGCTGAACTGGAACCAAAATTGGAAGTGGAATGTTTATAAAGTTCCAAGTTTGGGTCCAATTCCAATTCTGCTCCTGACAAAGACAAGAAACGAAACAAGGACTAGAGCAAAAACTAGACTTGGCCCAAACACCAACAAAAACAACAACACAAACCAAACAAGCGGATTCAGAATTGGGGTGGGAACCAGGTCTAGAAATTTTACAAAGTTCCAAGTTCACTTCCAACTCTGGTTCCGCTCTCACTCAGGAAAAATAACACACAAGGAAAATGACAAACAACTCAAGGGAGAAACAGACCCAAGAGTGCAAGACACACCGAAAAAAAAGAAAGAATGAAGGAAGGCGTATGTGAAACCGAAATGAAATCCGGGCTTGGGACCAAAAGAAAAGTTTCAAGTCCAATTTCCATCCCAACTCTGCTTTTGGTAGACAAAAAGAAACAAGGACTTAGGAGAAAATCAAACAACTCCTAAGACCCAAACAAAACCAAAGGACAAAACAAAACAAAGGGGGACCCATTTTGTTCCAAAAAATAAAATGGGGTGGTTATGCAAGGCATAACAGGAAGGATGTTTAGTACAAGGTTAGTGATTTGGTGCTTGCACATCTCAAGAAAGAAAGGCTTCCAAAAGGAAAATACACTAAGATAATGATGAAGAAGATTGGCCCTTATAGGATAGTGCACAAGTTTGGTGAGAATGCTTATGAAATTGAACTCCCTCCAAGAGTTGACATTTCACCCATATTTAATGTTGCTGATCTTTATCCATTTAAAGGTGTTGTGAATGTAGGTGATGTTGTAGGTACTGCAAGTGTTGATGATGAATGGGTCAAGAAACTACCTCCTAGTCAACCAATGAAGCTTGAAGGCATAGTAGATACAAGGGAGATCAAGAGAACTAGGAAGAAGGTGTATAATGAATACTTGGTTAAGTGGAAAGATCTACCAATTGAAGATGCTCATTGTATGATGGAATATGATATCAAGTAGCATGGTACTTCAATCCAATAACTCATTCCATCATGAGGATGAAATCTTTTCCTCCCCAGTTGAATGGTGCGGGACCATCTCTTGCAAATTTTGGTTTGATTGTGCATTTTGGAGTCTATGATTAGGTTGAGTCATTTCATGATGTTAATAAGGCATATTAAACCAATTTGTGATGTAATTAAGGTCACTTAGGTTCCTAGTGGTGTTGATTCTAAAAGTTGTCAAAGATGAAATGAAGTTGTAAATGTTGCACTATGCAATTTTGGTCATTTTGTTAGTAAGTTGAAGATGAACGATCATCTTTTCAAATGTTAGTTGTAGACCATTGGTGTGAATTTTTTTGTTTTTTCACATTTTCTGACTTTGTACGGCTTCATACAGTAGGATAATAATGTAAGATCAAAATGAAGTGGTGTGGCTCTATATCAGATTTCATTTGAATCCTATTAGAGTGTTTTTCATTCAGTTTTGTAGGAGATAAAGCCAAATTTCTAAAGGTTGTTTGAGTTGCTAGGGTTTTTAGGGTTTTGTAACAAAATCATGACAAAATAGGCCATTTCATCGTAGGAAAATTTTGTAGGTTGGTGGAATGGGACTTTTAGTAGTTCTCTTTCATATTTTCATGGTTTTAGGGTAGGGTGATGGTGTTAGAAGTAATTTAGCACGTGCCCTATTCTAGCAAGTTCATGTGCTAGGCTTGAAATTGACGGTATTCTCTTGGGACAACAGAATTTTTTGGAGTGTTTTGAGGAATCTAATGGTGGAATTGGGCCCTATGTGACTGGTTGGATCTGTTGGTGAATATTTTTAGGTTTTGTAAGAATTATTTTGAGTACCTCCTTTGGAAAAGAGGCCTAATTAGGCCTAAATTTAGCGTTGAAGGACAGTTTGATGTAAAATGTTTCAAAACAACCTATTGCATCAGGTTGATATGTTGAATGGCAACAAAATGGGTCTCTAAAATTGTGTGAGTTGGGCCCTTTAGCGACCTTGTCTAAAAGATATAAGAGACTGAGAGAGTTTGGTGACTTATAAGCAAGTAGGTGAGTTTGTGAAGGAACTCACTCTGGAAGGAGTTTGCAAGTTTGAAGACCTATTGAATATAATTGGTTGCAACCTAGATCACCTTGCTCTTTGCATCAGTGAGTTGTCCCAAAGTATGTATATGCTCACTCTAGGGTAGTAGAACCTCAGTTTGTCCACTAGGTGAGTTATCCCAAAATATGTGTTGCTAAATCTGGGGTAGTGGAACCTTAGTTTGTCCATTAGGTGAGTTATCCCAACAAGGTGGTTTAGTGAGAAAGGCATGCCATGGTTTCGGCTTCTCACCATACAATGGGAAATTCATGCCAGTGTGTCGACTTCTCATCATACTAACCATACGAAAGCTATCCTAATAATTTCAATAAGGCATCACAATGTAATGCTTTTTGTAAATTCTTTTAAATGTCATGTAAGTTTCTATTTAAAGGGGATTTTTGATTTGTTCATGTAAGGTCTTCTTCTTAGGGAACATTGTTCCTAATGTCTCCAAGAGAGGATGAGTCAAAGAAATATCACACTCTTGGAGGAAATCAAGCCTAATGACACCACTAAGAAAATGATGCATCACAAGAATAAAGAAAATCGCACAATGAAACATGAGTATTGATGTATGCACCCACTTTAAAGTGGTTGCTAACACCATTGCTATGAGAAATTTCTTTAAAGTAGAAGAAGACATGAGAGCTTATTTAAAAATCCCTATTCAAATTCATATGTTTCCAATAAGCTACGTCATGAAAAGGGGAGGGGTTGCCCCCAAAAACTCAATACATCACATGCAAGCCAACTTAAGGCATGTCATCCACATCCCAAGCTTGCTCTTATATATACATGAAAGGTGGTCAACTAGCCAAAAAATACAAGTGACATACGAGGACAAGGCTACCTAACCCCTTGCCCCCACTTAGTGCAAGACAAGGATGAGCCAAAATGATTGATCAGGTTCACCAAAATGAAACATAGAAAAAGAGGTTCACCATCAATAGGGTATCAATGATGAACCTAATTTTCATTAAGTGAGTGTTTCATTCAATTATGATGGCCAAAACATGCAAATAACAATCAGAAACTAACCCTAATTGTTATAGCCATGAAAAGGGGAATTTCGAGAGCTTGAAATGTTGTGTACCTTGTAGAAAAATTGTTTCTTTTAGGCCACAGAGGACTCATTCACCTTTAGTGGTGAATGGGTCCCTATTAGGGTTCCAGAAACTAACTTCTAGGTTTTATTCCTCTTAGTCTGCACTCCTAGATCCCAGTTTTTCACTGCTTCAAGCCTTATTAAGGACTCATTCACCTTTAGTGGCGAATGGTTCCTTTTAGGGTTTCAAAAAATTGACTTTTGGGTTTTTTAATTCAATGTCTGCACTCTTAGTTCCCAAGTTTTCAACTCCTAAAAGTCTAAAACACATTTTGTAGCCTTGTTTACGCGTTCTTGCACTATGAATGAAAACTTTACAACTTGACAACTTTGAAAATTTTGCTTCAATCTTCTTCTCCACTTGATCTTCAACTTGTAAATCTGAAAATACACATTCAAGAGAAGAATTTGTTGATTATCAGTGAATAGGGGTTTTCCTCGGTCAAACCCCTTTTAGGTAATTAAACCAAATGATGAAAAAAAAATTGAAGCATAAAACATGCAATGTTGATACCTTGCATGTTGTCTTAGAGTGTAAATTTGCAATCTAACATGAAGTGGCCATGAAGAATATATATCTTGATCCTTGATGAAGATGTGTAACAATGTTTGCAAGTAGATCCTCAATGCTACATTGACAATCTTAGCTCAACAACATGCATGAATGCACTATGTCTTAGACATGATGAAATGATCTTGAATTTCTACAATGAACTCTTGATACTCTACCTTGAAATGCCTTTAAAAATGCTCTTGTAAACTCTTGTGAACTCAAACTTTCTATAATGCATGAATGCTTGGAATTCTAGGATGAAACTATGTGAATTAACCCCTTATTTATTCTAAATCTAGAGATTAACCCCGAAATTCAAACAATTCAAAACGACAATAGATCTAGAAATGAACATTACTAAAATCCCTCTAGAATCAAATTAAAAAAGGAGGTCCTCATTAAGGGAGGACCCATTCACCACCTAGGGCGAATGGGTCCTAGCACAAGTTTCCAAGACCTTGCCTTCAGGGGGTGAAATAATATCAAAAACCCATGTTAGATATGCAAAGAAAGGGGGGTCCTATAGAGGGAGGACCCATTCGCCACCTAGGGAAAATGGGTCCTAGCACCATTTTCTAGGACCTCAATTTTTCCCAATTAATTTTTTTACAATTTGAATTATGGGTGTCAGGATGGATCCTCAGAAGGTGTCACAAATAAGGCTTAAATTTGAATTAAAGGGGTTAATTAAGTCTAATTAACAATAATTAATTAAGCGGGCCCTAGATAAGTGTGAAAGTGTATTACAACACTTTACAACACCTTAAATAAGGTACAAGTTAAGTACATTTTATTAAAAATTGGGCCAAGATCAATGTGAATGTGTACAACACATTACAACACTAAACCTAGGTGAAATTAGGTTAATTCAATGACAATTATTCCCAAATAAAGTAAGGAAAAGGGATACTTTTTCTGTTACTACACTTTTACACCATTAAAGGTTGTAATTAATATGTTCATAAACTTTTAAAAAGCACCAAAAAGTGGCAACTAAATTTGCTCTTTCATTTCCCTCAACTTGACCTTTAAAATTCCTTCACAAAGAATGAAATAAAGACATAATTTTTCTTCCAAAATGTGTTGTTAATATTACTTTACCATATCAAATGCCTTCCTGATGTAGATGCATTTGGAAAATGGAAAAAAAAAAGTCGTTCTCCTTTGGTAATTGAAGAGTCATTCATTATTTTCCCAAAAATTCACTATCTTTCCCTCCATTTTAAGCACCCAATAAGACAAGAATGGAATTTCAAAGGTCACTCACATTATGAAAATTATATAGGCATCCAAATGGATAAAATGAATATTAATTCATATTTTCAAGTTCCCTCTAACATGCCAATGGACCCCTTAAACCTTTCAAGCCTTGAAATTATACAGTACTTTTAAAATCACATTAAACACATTGTTTGCCTCTAATTTTTGAAATGAAAATCCAAGTATTGATAATTGAATATTTTATCCTTGAAACACTCCACAATATGCTCATGAAGCTCCAACCCACACCAAAATGCAAAAATTAAACATGAAAAGAAAATAAATGTTTTTGGGTGATGCAGGATCATCTATAGACCCGAATGCTCTTGCATCAGGGATCAACCTTGGACTCAACCTCTTGATTATGAGGGCCTCCCTTTTTGATGTCATTGAAGCTTCTCCATTGGTCACTGTTATGCCTTACATAACCACCCCATTTTATTCTAGATCAAAATGGGTCCCCCTCTTTCTGTTGTTTTTATCGCTTCCTTTGGTTGTTTGGGTGGATCTTAGGAGTTCTTTTATTTTCCTCCTAAGTCTACCTTTTGGTCTGCCGGATCCAAGTCCGGGGCTAAATCTAGACGAAGAACTCGTTTAGGGTTTTGAGTTCGGATTCCATATCGACTCCGACTTTGCCCTCTTTTGTTGTTTATTTGCTACGTTGGTTGTTTTTGACTTACGTTTTGGGTCCCTCTTTTCTGTTTCTTTTTCTTTGTTTTTGTGTCTTGTGCCTTAGGAGTGTGTTCCTTTCTTGGGCCTTTTCTTTTTGTTCCAGTAGACCCAAAATAGGGACTGATTCCGAACTTGGAATTCCTTCCAAGTTCTGTATTTTGCTCCTTTCTCGGTCCCGGTTCTGCCACTTTTGTTTTGCCTTGCGCGTCTTTGGTTTTGTTCCAGCGGACTCGGAACCAGAACTGGAACCAAACTCTAAAACTTTTCCAAAGTTTCAGGTTCTGGTTCCATCCCTATCCTGATTCTACCGGTCTTGTTCTTTTTCCTTTGTTCCTTGTATTTTGTTGGGGGGTGCTCTCTCTCATTCATCTTTCTTCCTTCTAGACTTTCTTCGTCTTCTTTTGAGTATTGTCAGAGGAGAGACTGGGGCACAATCCGAACCTAAAACTTTTAAAAAAATTTCAAGGTCGGATTTGGTCTTGATCCCAGTTCCACCAGAATTCGTCTGATTTTGCGTCCGATTCCATTCACTTGGTTGGTTTTGGCATCTTTTTTCTCATGAGGGACCGGAGCCGGAAACAGGCAATGAATATAGAGTTGGTGAATAGTTTGGGTTCAGTCCCGATCCCGGTCCTGGTTCAGATCTGGTTCCACCTCCACCAGTTTTAAAGGGGAAGTATGTTCCTGATTCAAATCTGGTTCCACCTCCGCCAGTTTTAAAGGGGAAGTATGTTCTCGGTTCGGATCTAGTTCCGCCTCTGCCGGAAGTAAGTCTCTTTTTGCAAAGTATAATAAAATGAGAGAGGTATGATGGGTAAGATTGAAGGTAATATTTTTATGGTTTAAAGGACTAATGAGGGCATTGTTTTGTAGGATTAAAGCATGCCTGGAGCATCTGATGTCATTTCTCAAGGAAGTCAGCCCATGAAAGTTCTAGGCTGAGAGAAAAGCGTAAAAGGGAGGTCGCAAGTTTTAATGACAAATAGTACATTCACTGGCAAGAGTAGGCAGACATGAGAGATAATACCCCTGGAGCATTCAAAGCGACTCTGCATAACAGTTTTTGAGGTCGAGAATGGAGCGCGTGGAGTCTTGAGGTCGGACACGAGGGCTGCGAGTTAATGCGATGGTTAAAAAAGATCTGAAGGCCATGCCCAAGGGAGATATTTCACTAACACGAACAAGGTATGCATTTAATGCACCATTGATCTTTATCCCAACTCCTCTAGGGCTGACGTGTTCTGGAACTGACTTATTTTGTAAACCCTAAACGGGGCTGATATTTTGAAGGCATGTGTATATATGGCGTTTTGGCCTCTTTGTAAATATATAGAGAGAATAGATAGAGGAGGAGAGATAGAAATTTTAGAGAGACACAAGTAGAAAGACATTTTTTTCTTTTGCAAAGAATTATTTAGTTAGGGTTAGAAGGTAGAGAAACTCGAAAGTAGAAGGAAGTAGATGTATCTTTCAGGTTTTCTTAGTGTAGATGGAGATGATTTGAAGACACAAATTTTTTGTACACTGGTGATTGTGCCAAATTTGTAAATGTTGTTTATTTGTTTCACCAACAATAGAAGCAGCCAGATTTAAATCTACTTCACATTATGCTCCAGAATGGTATTTATCTTGGGATTAATTATTTGATTTGAAAATCTTTCAAGGAATGAAATTTTTTTTTATGTTCTGTTTAAATGATGATTTACAATCTACTATTAAAATCTGCACTGTGAATGAATGAAACTGTGTGTTAGATACAAGTTGATTTCATTCTCCAGTTTTAGTTTAGGGATTCCTTGGAAGGCAACAAGTCTGATTATTTGGATGAATTAACATTCTCTTCAGTTCTAAAGCTTTGATCTATCTTTTTTTTTTAAAAAAAACCCCAGTTAAAGTCAGTTTGAATTTATGTTTGACCTTAGAACAATCCAGAAGCTCAACACCAGCAGGCCCCTTGAACATTATAGTCATGTCAACCATTGAGTGAAATCAGCATAGTCGTGAACCGATTAACAGGACCTTGGGAGTTAGGTATACATGTGTTATCTTTCTCTTTCAGGAGAAATAGAATAGCAATATTTTGTTTGCATTTTGTTGTGCCACTTGGACCATCAACAAAAACTGGCGCTAGAAGGAGGGCCTAGAGGAGCAAACTAGATAATACTAGGTTTTTCTCACCAGAAAGGTCCCAGAGAGTTCTTCAATCAACTGAAAATCCACCACCTTTGATAGAACTCAAGACCACAATAAGACACAAGAGTCACAAGACTGGGGAAACCATCGTACCACCCTTGTCAGCTTTGCTTACTCCACTAGGATTTTCACCAATACCCCACTGGATTCCTATCAATCCACCACCGAATTCATCTCAATTGCCATCACCACTGGTTCAACCCATCCAACAGCTGGCTCAACCACCACCACCACTACCAATGGTGTTTTTTTAGAATAATCCCTCTCCATTGGGGGCTATTCCTGGAGGCTTTCATGATATGCCTAAGAATCCTGAGAAATTTTGTCCCAAATACATTCATGGTGAATCAAGGAGTGTTGAAGAGCACATACAAGCTTTTAAGGACACTTGTACCAGAGCTCAGATAGCTCACCATGATGTAGTTTGTAGGTTGTTCCCTTATTCCTTAGGGGATATGGCGTACAACTGGTACCTAAATCTTCCTCAGTGCTCTATTATGAGTTGGATAGACCTGGAGAATGCTTTCATCAATTAGTTTAGGATTTACGTGGATCCAGCCATTTTGTTCCACCAATTTGCTACCATTAGGAAGGAGCCAGGTGAACCTTTTCCCTTGTTTAATACCAAGTTTCAACAAATGCATAGGAGACTGGAGGACCCCTATCTAGTTGTTGAGAATAGTTCCATTCAATCATACTTTAGAGTTATAGACTCCTTGATTGGCTTGTTCCTGTAAAGGACTTACCAACCGGCAGATATTGATTCCCTGTCTAAAGTCTATCATCTAGCCATTAAGTTGCAACAACAAATTAGTTCTCAACAAGGAAGTTTGGGAGGAGGTTTTCCTTCAATGGGGTATCAGATGTCTAGCCCAACCCCTTTATTCAATACTGTCTTAGGAATGTCTCCTTCCCATTATGGACCTATGTCTGAGTTGCAGACTCAATCTCCTATTCCATTCTTTGCCAATGGAGATTTTGACTTCTTTCAACAACCATAGGCTCATCATAGTCTGCATAGTCATCATAATCAAACCGGAACACCAAATCATGGCGATCAGCCACTTGTTGCTAAGAGTGTTGAAAGTGAAAAGATAGTTCAACTCACAAACAAGGTAGAGACCTTAAAGAAAACTTTGTCTCAAGTCACAAATGACATGGCTCAGCTCAGACTGAACCCTTCTCAAAACCAAGGTAATTATCCTAATCAGGGCAATAACAACCAGGGTAATTATCAGAATGGCTGCAATCACAACCAAAGGGGTTATCAAGGCCAAATTTCCCCTAACCAAGGCTACCAAAATCAAAATAGAGGATATAACTAGAGGCCAAATAACAACTGACAATGGAATACAGGGCCAAACAATGGTGGAGTTCCTCACAATTATCAAGCTAATGAGGAAAGGTCACATACTGCAAATGTGGTTGACCTTAATTTTATGACTAACTAGTGCAGGTTGCATGATACTGCAACCCATTCTGAGGTAAACTGCCCTGAAATGGAGAAAGTTGTCAAGATGGCACAGGAATATGCCCAAAAATTCCAAGGGAATTCAAACAAAGAAGGTGGCTCAGTAGATACAGCAATTACTTATGACCTCTTTGAGGAGGAACCTTCATTCCCAAGACAAGATGAGAACGAACTAGAGGAAGATACATATGATGCCCAAGCTTTTCAGGCAAAGGGAGGACACTTCCTCAGAAATCAAAATAAGGGTTCGTTCACTACCTCAACACCGCCTAATCACATGGTGCCTCTAAATCAAAGTGCTAATAACAACCCTCCTCCACCAAAAGGCTCACCCGACTTCCATAATAAAGGTAATTCACTTGGGGTTGTCAAAAGAAATGCAAGTTATAACACAAAGTTTGATATTGTTGTTGAGATGCAGAGACATAAAACCTCTTTATCGTATTTTGACATCCTAAAGTGGTGCCCTGCTCAACGAGAGATAGTGTTGAAATCTTTGGAGCAAGTTGATAAATCAAAAGGAAAAAACAAGGTGGCACTTGCTGCAGATATGAATGCAGTTTTGTAAAGAAGTAAGGTAGGTACCCCACCATTTCTTTTGAGTTTAAGAATCTATGGGAAGAATCTACATAATTTCCTGCTAGATTTAGGGGCTTCTGGAAATGTTATGCCATTTTCTATATGCAAGAAATTGGGATTGAACCCTATCCAAATGAACAAGAAGGTCATCCAGCTCAATAAAACAAAGGTTAATGTAGTTGGAGAATTGAGAAATATACATGTGCAAGTAGGGTCTAACCCTAGGATTTTAACCAACATAGATATTTAAGTAGCAGATATTCCCGAGACTTATGGTATGCTGTTGAGCAGAGATTTGATGAAAAGTATAGGGGGATATCTTTCCCTCGACTTTTCACATATGTGGCTACTATGGAGGGGAGTGCCTACACAGATTAGGATTGAGAGTGAACCTCTCCTCAAACATATCATCATTGAATATGATTGTCCCAATGAGGTAGCCTATTTTGAAACTGGGATAGGGGTTTACAAAGGAGAGGAAATTTTGACCTTTTCAGTTCTTGATCCTAAAGAATTATCAATACAAAGTTCCCCTAACCCCATGATTAAAGAAAATCAATAGGCATTGATTAGGAAGTTACAACAGGATCAGCTGGTCTTAGGGGAAGATATCGATTTGCAAAGTCTTTTACTCTCTAATTGGTGTAGGATACACTACCAAAATCATTCAGAATTGACCTACCAACCCTGCATCAGCATTTTAAATCATGTTTCCCAAGCTGAGGAAACTAACCTAGGTCACCCTGAGACCGTTGCAGATCACTTCTCATTTGAATCCAAAGAAGCAATAATGTTAATCAGGGATAAGATACCTTCAAGGGAAGTGCCTTCTCAAACTGAACTTACCTCTGTCACAATACTAGACCAACATAGTTATGAGGGATAACCCCTAGATTTGCTTGATGCCCCTGCACTCACAAGTATACCAGAACCCAAGCGATTAATCAAAGATGTAAGTGACTGTCAAAAGGATAACCACAGATTATATGATATATCTATGCAGGGACTGGAAATTGCACCTAAGGAACCTATTGAACACCTTTTACCAATATTAGATGCAAAGGATCAAGTGCCCCCACCTATGTCTCATCCTATCCAAACACCCATAATAACCCCAAAGGGATCAACTCCAGCTCATGATCAGCTATGGACCCTCACGTTTGATGGATCCAAATCCAAAACAGGTTGTGGTGTTGGGATTGAATTAACCAGCCCGAAAGGGAAAACTTTCTTTGTTTCTTACAGGTTGCAGTTTGGATGCACTAACAACGTGGCAGAATATGAAGCTCTAGCTTGGAGGCTGATGTTTGCACATAAGAAGAAAGTTAATGCATTAATGGTTAAAGGGGATTCAGAAGTAGTTATCAAGCAAGTGCGTAGCCAATACACATCTCACAATAGAAGGTTGGCAACCTATAGAAATCAGGTATGGAACCTGATTGAAGACTTTGATGCTTTTGGGATTAGTTTAATCCCTAGAGAGGAGAATCAAATAGCTGATTCATTAGTTGTTGCTGCAAGTAGCCTGGAACCCATGCAAGGCTCCAAGCTTAAGAGATTCTTAGTAGAATTGATTTCCACCCCGGCTGTTCCTGATAATGTCAAGAAATTTCAATTCTTTGATGATGATCGACATATCCTTGCTTTTCTAGCAAGCTCAGATGTTTTTGAAGGGTAGATCATTGATGAGTCCAACAGGGATCAAGGAGATTGGAACCCTGAAGATTGTGATATAGAGGGGGTCCTCAATTTAAAAAGTAATAGCATTCCCAAGGGAATGGTGGCCTTAGAAAGAATTTTTTATTCGGACCCAAGGGCTCGGGAAAAGATATCAGCTGAAGATAAAGGAGGTGACTATCAAACTATTAACCTGGTTGATTCTGGCCTGGAAAGGAATGTTTACATAGGGAAAGCTTTCCTTGAAGCAATTAGAAAAGATATACTAAGGGAACTAAAGAAGGATATTGCTGCGATAGCCTGGGGGTATGAGGATTTAAAAACATTTGATGCTTCTATAATGACTCATACTATTCCTTTGAAGCCTGAAGCTAAGCCATTTCAGCAGAAGCATCGGCTTGTCAACACCCTCATTGAACCACTGATCTTCAAGGAAGTTCAAAAATTGCTTTCTGCGAGAATAATCTTCCCTGTACGACACTCAACGTGGGTGGCCAACCTAGTTCCAGTCTGTAAGAAAAATGGAGAGATTAGGCTATGTGTGGATTTTAGGAATCTGAACAGAGCTTCAGAAAAAGATAACTACCCACTCCCTTCACTGGACGAAGTCTTGCAGACTATCAATGGGTTTCAGATGATATCATTCCTGGATGGTTATTCTGGATACAACCAAGTGATGGTTAACTGTGAAGAAAGAATGAAGACAGCCTTCACTACTAAGTGGGGAACATTTGCTTACAGAAGGATGCCATTTGGTTTGATAAACGTTGGAGCAACCTTTCAGCGTGTCATGGATGTAGCATTCAAAGACTTGATTGGAAAATGCATCATCATCTACATGGATGACCTGACAGTGTTCTCTAAAGACAGACTGAACCACGCTGCAGACTTAGCTAAAGTTCTTGAAAGATGTATCCAGTATGGTGTCTCCCTTAATCCTAAAAAGTGTGTGTTCGGGGTTTATGAAGGGAAACTTTTGGGACACATAATATCCGAAAGAGGAATATCGATAGATCCAGATCGAGTTGAGTCCATTCTGAAGATAGCCATGCCAGGAAGTAAAAAGGAGAAGAGATCCTTCTTTGAAAAGATTAACTTCATGAGAAAGTTTATCACAGGCTTTGCAGAAATCGTTAAACCACTGAATGAAATGATGAAGAAAGACGCCAAAATAGAGTGGAGTAGTGAGGCAAAGGCCATGTTTTCACAGGTCAAGCGATCCATTTTGGAAGCACCAATTCTCACCAACCCTGATTACTTAAAGTCGTTCTATATTTATTCTTTTGCCTCTGAACACTCATGTGCAGCTGTCCTAACTCAACAAAGAGAAGAGGGAGAGGAGAGGCCAATCACCTTCATGAGCTCTCCGTTCAAAAATGCTAAAATCAAATATCTGCCTCTTGAAAAACAAACTTTTGCATTGGTCAAAGCTGTCAAGAAGTTCAGACATTACATCCTTCGAAGTCAAATTATTGGTGTAGTTCCTGATGTTGTTGTGAAGTCTCTACTTATGTAGAGCAAGTTGGGAGAATGAAGAGGGAAATGGATGGCCATTTTGCAAGAGTTCAATCTAGAGATTCGCCCTATGAAACTTGTCAGAGGTACAGGCCTGTCTAAATCCATGGAAAATGTTGGTGGAAATGTTATTTTCCAACAATATACAACTCAGTCCTTTTCCAACGACCCCTGGTATGTTGTTATCATTTATTTCATGCTCAATAATCGGTGCCCAGAGGGAATGAATACGACTAAGAGGAGAGCGGTGAGAATGAAAATATCTCATTATATGCTCAAAGGAGGATTGTCGTACCTACGATGCCTTGATCGGCAAGAGGCTAAGCATGTAATCATTGAATTTCATGGGAAACATGGCACAGGTCATGGGTCTGCAGATTCGTTAGCACATCAGATCCTCAGATCGGGTTACACTGGTCATGTGTGTTCAAAGATTCCCATCAACATGTAAGAACATGTCACATATGCCAAATTTTTGCATCAAAGGAACGCCATCCATCCATGCCATTGCAACCTGTTTATGAGGTAAGACCATTTGCCCAATAGAAGCTGGACTTTATTGGGGTAATTAACCCAAATTCTTCTGCAAGACACAAATTTATTTTGACTACCACTGATTACTGCACAAGATGGATAGAGGCTATACCCTGCAAGAACAGTACAACAGAGGTAGTAATCAAGTTCCTCACTGAATGCATCACAACTAGGTTTGGAGCACCCTTCACATTGGTATGTGACAATGGCTCTTCCTTTTCTTCTGCTGAGTTCATTTCATGGGCTTATGATCACAAAATTGTCTTAAAATATTCTTCCAACTATTACCCACAAGGAAATGGAGTTGCAGAATCAACCAATAAGAATCTCTTAGGGGTAATAAAAAAATTGTTAGAAAACAACCCTAGGGACTGGCATACCCAGCTAAGATTCGCATTATGGGCAAATAGAACGAGGATCAAGGATGCTTTAAAGACTTCACCATTTAAACTAGTGTATGGCCAAGAGCTTGTGTTCCCTATTCATTTGAAAATACCTATCCTTGAGTTCATGCAAAAAATCTACTCTAGTGATGATAGGATAGAAGTAAGACTAGCTGCCTTGTTGAAATTAGAAGAGCAGAGGGATGCCGCCTTGCAGCAATTCTTTAGACACCAGGTTGTTGTCAAACGTAGGTTTGACAAAAGAGCCAAAATCAAAGCTTTTAGAATATTTGACCTTGTGTTGTTATGGGATAAAGCTAGTGAAAAGAAGGGCAGTCACCAGAAATTTGATAAACTCCGGTTAGGTCCCTATCAAATCACTGAAATTCTAGGAGAAAATGCTTTCCGGCTGAATAGTCTAATGGGAGAACCTGTTCCATTGCCTGTCAAAGGACAGTTTCTTAAACACTATTTTGGGTCATGAAGTTTGGTATTCTTGTTGGGTTGTGCATGTATGTAAATAATTGGTTTGTCCTTATGGAAATAGTTCCTACATTTCTACTTGTAAATAATCTATGTAAATAGTTTTTTGTTTTGTCTATGAATAGTCTGTTTGTTTTTCTATTTGTAAATAGTTTTGTTGTTTGTTTGTTTATACTTTCTTTTTGTCCTTTCATTTCCTTTGTTGTTTGGTTTCTGTCTTGTTTGTTCTTTGGGGTTTCACTATTCTTTCCACCTTGAAATGGTGGGTTGTTATCAGAAGTATACTTTGGTTATTATGAGAGAAGTGGTTTAGATATTTTCAAGTTTTCTGATTGATTTTTCCCTAAATTTGTTGTTTTATGCCCATTGTCAATAAGAGTTGTAGAAAGTCTTGAAAACAAGGTGCAAAGTAAATAATCTTCATTAACTACCTCTGAATCTATCACAAATCATTAAGATTGTCTCCTTTTGTAATGGTATATTTTTCCTAGGATGATAGTGTTGTAAGATTTCAGTGAAAAATCTAATTCCCAAATGTTGTTATGAGGTCCATGGTAGTTTTCAACCCAGAATAGATGTTAAACATCTGGCATACTGAGAAACATTGAATGAAATATTTGAAACTCCAAGAGAAATAGAAAAAAAACAGAAGAGAACTATCTAAAAGGAAGAGAAAACTCAATATGAATGGGTGATTCTAGTATCTCTACCGGGGCTATGGACGCCTGACTGGTAGTAGAGAAATGTTGTGAGAAAACTAGAGGTATCTTCGTCGAGGCTATGAACGCCTAACTGGCAGCTAAGCAATTCCCAAGATATCATTGCACAACAGCTAAAGGAAATCAACTCATGTAGTTCAAATCTTGCACATTGTTGTTCAAAAGATGAGGAGAACTTTATGAAAGGATGATGCACCATCAAGCACACACATTGATTCAGGGGTAGCCAATGTTGATTTACATTTGAGATTCTAGCTCAACCTTACTTGTTAAAACTGACCCAACTCAAGTTGTGATGTTCATAAACCAGGAGTTTTGGGTAGTTGAATCCTTCAGTTTCTTGAAAATGGTTAAACCATTTTCCCAGCCGAGTCACCATTTTTTATGCCTTACATAACCACCCCATTTTATTTTGGATCAAAATGGGTCCCCCTCTTTCTATTTTTTTTATCGCTTCCTTTGGTTGTTTGGGTGGATCTTAGGAGTTCTTTTATTTTCCTCATAAGTTTGCCTTTTGGTCTGCCGGAGCCAGGTCTGGGGCTAAATCTGGATGAAGAACTCATTTAGGGTTTCGAGTTCGGATTCCATCTCGACTCTAACTCCACCCTCTTTTGTTGTTTATTTGCTCCATTGGTTGTTTTTGACTTACGTTTTGGGTCCCTCTTTTTTGTTTCTTTTTCTTTATTTTTGTGTCATGTGCCTTAGGAGTGTGTTCCTTTCTTGGGCCTTTTCTTTTTGTTCCAACGGACCCAGAACCGGGACTAATTCTGAACTTGGAATTCCTTCCAAGTTCTGTATTCCTTTCCTTTCCCGGCCCCGGTTCTGACTCTTTTTTTTTTCCTTGCGTGTCTTTGTTTTTGTTCCAATGGACTCAAAACCGGAACTGGAACTGAACTCTGAAACTTTTCCAAAGTTTCAGGTTCTGGTTCTGTCCTGGTCCCGATTCCGCCAGTCTTGTTCTTTTTCCTTTGTTCCTTGTATTTTTTCGGGGGGTGCTCTCTCCCATTCGTCTTTCTTCCTTCTCAACTTTCTTCGTCTTCTTTTGAGTTTTGTCAGAGGTAGGACTGGGGCACAATCCGAACCTAAAACTTTTAAAAAAGTTTCAGGGTCGGATTTGGTCCCAATCCTGGTTCTGTCGAGATTCATCTGATTTTGCCTCTGATTCAGTTCGCTTGGTTGGTTTTGGCATCTTTTTGTTCATGAGAGACCAGAGCCAGAATGGGGCGATGAATATGGAGTTGGCAAATAGTTTGGGTTCGGTCCCGGTCCCAGTCTCGGTTCAGATCTAGTTCCGCCTTTGCCGGAAGTAAGTCTTTTTTTGTGAAGTATAATAAAATGAGAGAGGTATGATGGGTAAGATTGAAGGTAATATTTTTATGGTTTAAAGGACTAACGAGGGCATTGTCTTGCAGGATTAAAGCATGCATGGAGCATCTGATGTCTTTTCTCAAGGAAGTCGGCCTACAAAAGTTCTAGGCCGAGAGAAAAGCGTAAAAGGGAGGTCACAAGTCTTAATGACAAATAGTACATTTGCTGGCAAGAGTAGGTGGACATGAGAGATAATACCCCTGGAGTATTCAAAGCGACTTTGCAGAACAGTTTTCAAGGTCGAGAAGGGAGCGCGTGGATTCTCGAGGTCGGACACGAGAGCTGCGAGTTAATGTGATGGTTGCAAAAGATCTGAAGGCCATGCCCGAGGGAGATATTTCACTAACACAGACAGGGTATGCATTTAATGCACCATTAATCTTTATCCCAACTCCTCTAGGGCCGATGTGTTCTTGAACCAACTTATTTTGTAAACCCTAAATGGGGCTGATATTTTGAAGGCATGTGTATATATGGCATTTTGGCCTCTTTGTAAATATATAGAGAGAATAGATAGAGGAGGAGATAGAAATTTTAGAGAGACACAAGTAGAAAGACTTTTTTTTCTTTTGCAAAGAATTAGTCAGTTAGGGTTAGAAGGTAGAGAAACTCAAAAGTAGAAGGAAGTAGATGTATCTTTCAGGTTTTCTTAGTGTAGATGGAGATGATTTGAAGACACAAATTTTTTGTACATTAGTGATTGTGCCAGATTTGTAAATGCTATTTATTTGTTTCACCAACAACAGAAGCAGATAGATTTAAATCTACTTCACATTATGCTCCAGAATGGTATTTATCTTGGGATTAATTATTTGATTTGAAAAGCTTTCAAGGAATGAAATTTTGTTTTATGTTCTATTTAAATGATGATTTACAATCCGCGGTTAAAATTTGCACTGTGAATGAATGAAACTGTGTGTTAGATACAAGTTGATTTCATTCTCCAGTTTTAGTTTAGGGATTCCTTGGAAGGCAACAAGTCTGATTATTTGGATGAATTAATATTCTCTTCAATTCTAAAGCCTTGATCTATCTTTTTCTATTTCTTTAAAAACCCCAATTAAAGTAGGTTTGAATTTATGTTTGACCTTAGAACAATCCAGAAGCTCAACACCAGCAGGCCCCTTGAACATTATAGTCATGTCAACCATTGAGTGAAATCAGCACAGTCGTGAACCGATTAACAGGACCTTGGGAGTTAGGTATCCATGTGTTATCTTTCTCTTTTAGGAGAAACAGAATAACAATATTCTATTTGCATGTTGTTGTGCTACTTGGACCATCAACAGTCACCAAGCTACATATTTTCCTCTCTCGTGTCGCAAAGGCTTTGCTTTTTGGTGGAATGATTCTAAGGATGATACTTAACTATTCATGCTCCTAATTCTTTGTCAAATGACTCATCTCAAATGATGATGAGTTGCTTGCTTCTGACGTGACTTTGACGTGTTCTTTAATCCTTGTTGTTGATCCTCCCTATCTACTACATTTTCCCTTGACTTCAAACCAGTTCCAGACTACTCTTGTGGTGGATGTCTATCCTATCGCTAGTTGTTCTTCTAAACTCTTAAAACGTGTTGACAATCCCTCTGAGGAAGAATCCTCCCATGCTCCTTTTTTAGAGGATTTGGAGGCTAATATCTACTAGATTGTTGTAAGGATGAAATTTCCTCCCATAAAAGTTCTCCAAACTCATGTTCGAGCACTGGGTGAGAGGCCAACCCGTTCTAGACCTAGTATTATCTAAGTGGGACCCTGAGGGTACCAACTCTTTCTTTTTTCCTATTGCTAGTTCTTTGTTGTTTATGGCTAGCTTGGGCCTAATTTTCCCAATTTTATTGTAGCTTTGCATAGCGTCAGGACACTTGTTTCTCACTTTCTTTATTCTTTTTCTTTGTTCCTTATGTATAAGGGTTTGGTCCCTTTCAAAATCCCTGCTTATCTTAATCAAAACAATGTTTCCAAGTATGAAGCATTGGTTAATGTCTTGCTCAATGCTAAGAATAAGGGTATAAAAATGCTTCAAGTATATGGTGATTTCAAGTTGGTGATAAAGGTCACAACACATTACAAATAACTTCTTAATGAAAATATACAAGTAATGCATGTGGGATTTGTTGGAATCCAATGCTTTAAAGTTTCAAGCTATTCCTTGGAAACAAATTATAGAAGAAAATATGATGATCTTGATTGGCTCACAATTTGATCCAGTGGGACTTGTTGACAAATAAAGACATCATCAAGATAATCATTATATACACTATACTAGACAATAAGTGCCATTGGACGGTGTTTTAGAATGATGGCTAGACAATCCATTTTATCCAATGGTCTGATGAATTTGTGGAAGAATTTATTCCAATAATTGAAGAGATGTATGAGACTAAATTCTTCAATTCAAAGGAAAAAAATTGGCTTGAGATTATGAAGGGTTCAAAGGATATAACGAAGACATTATGCAACATACATTGAACTTCAACCTAAATATAAATTGATAAGATAAAAGCAATGGCTAGTAAATCTAATGATAGAATCAATCTATAAATAAGAATTTAAATTAAGTCTACTTAAACTTCTATCATTACATTGATTGAATTGTGTTATAAAAATACTAATTATTAGAATATGATGAACAAGAATGAAAAAATAGATTCATAGCAAAGAAAAGAAACTTAAGGTATACCTACTAATCAAGTTGAGTGGTCTTCAAGTCACATACTCTAATATGTTGCATGAACACCCACACAATGTGATGTCATCTAAATTACACACTCTTGTCCTTGTTACGCATTATGTTATAAAGATGCTAGAATATTTAAATTTGGGGCCAAATTTAGGATTTTTCTACGCATAATAATGTCCAAAAGCATACAACAATATTCTTGAAATACCAGAAATCAAAGGAAAGCTTTAAATGATCTTAAGATAGTGATTTTAAGAAAATTGATTGAGATTATGGAGAAAGAGTTAAGGAGAACTCAAACCTCCATGCATTTGAGAGGTTCCAATATATCTATAAATTTGAAAATGGGAGAAGGGAGTGATTAGAAAGAAGCTAGCTTTCAGGTCAAGCCCCTATTTTGGACTTTTGACTTCCATGAGAATTTAAAATAGGAAAATGGAGTTGGAGAGTGCATGTTGTATTTTATGTACATCTAGAAGCTAAGAAAAATAAAATAAATAAATCTATTGATGTGTGATCCTTGGTCTATGGAGATGAACACTATAGGGAGTGGAATGATAAAGAAAATGGAGATAAAACATCCAATCTACCAACAAAGGTGTTTACAACAAAAAACCTTATAATAAAAAATACAATGAACACTAGTGATGGAAACTTGAATAATATAACTTGGAAGTCATAATGGTTGTCCTCAATGGTGGCAAGAGCTCATGGAGACAAAGTTGAAGAAACAAGAGTGCTTAAGAATAGATGGTTGTAAAGATCTCAAGCTTGTATGGGGAATAATGTCTTAATATTGAAGAAATGAGAGGGAAACTCAATAAACACTCTAGCATGCAAAGGTAATTGCTCAACTTCCAAAACTAGGTGGATGACAATTGTGAACAAATGTTTGGAAGTTGAAGGGTTATTGATAAATAAAAAAGTACACTATAGAATCATATAGTTAGAGAATGTTAACACATTGTGTAGACATATGCATGTTGCCCTAGCATCTAAATACAATAGACTTAAGTAAATTCACAAGATGAAAACAAAATATAACACAAACATAGAGGAACATATGTTGGCACATGAAATGAAGACCATATGAAAGCACAACACAACATTGACACTAGGAGTGGGTAAAAGGATAAGTCTAGGATAAAATGAACATTAAACGTGCTAGGGGAGATGAACCCAAAGAAAACACAGAACACAATATGATAATATTAGAAATTAATCTTTACTTTGGTAAAAAAAAAAAAATTGTTTTTATTATTTAAATACTTGTGTAGTGTCAAAAAATGTACTCCTTTACATTTTCACACTATGTTTGGGTCTCTTAATAAATTGGACTTAATTAAGTCTCTAATTAACCCAATTATGCATTTAAAAGCCTAATTAATCCCATTCTCCAAAAAGGAAACTTGTATTAAACAATTGCAAATATTAATTAAATTGCCTTGGAATTGGAGTGTCCTAGATTTAGGTCCTAGGAACCATTCACCCAAGGGTGAATGGGTACCCCTTAAGTTTAGGACCCCAATTTTTAATATGTTTTTGGTGGCATCTTTATGATTCAAATTCAATTTGCAATTGTCAACCTTTGATGTTTAATTTTTAGGTATTTAGAGAATTACCTATAAATACAAGGTCTTTTTATTAATTCAAAACTAGAACAAACTAGAGGTGAACTTCACAAGAGAAAAGATTATTGTCGAGAGCATTTAAGAGCAGATTTCTCAATCATTTGTTGTAGCATTCAAGATCTCAAGCATCATTTCAAAGTTATTTTCATCTATGCATGTTTCTAGAGCTAACATTGTGTTGTAGATTTCAAGAATTCAAGTCAAAATTCAAGCATCAAGATCAACATCCAATCAAGCCATTTCATGCAAGATCAAGACCTTGGGGAGATTTTTTAGACTTCGGTCCTCTAAGGATTTCCATTCAAGGGTTTGGTGAGTTGCAACATAGCATTGTTCATTCATCATTCCTTCCATTCATGTTTCATTTCATTTCAAGGTTTAATTACCAAAATAGGGTTTGACCAAGGAAAACTCCCATTCACCAAAAACAAACATTTTTTCTCTTTTTATGTGTTGCAGATTTATAGGTGAAGAAGGATTGAAGATTGATCAAAAGTGCAATTTTACAAAGTTGTCATAAAAATTTTCAAGCCACAAAAACTCACTTGTAGAGTTTATTTATCACTTTCTGACTGTGAGATTCAAAGGAATCAAGAGTGTAGATCCAAGCGTAGAGGACAATGAAAATAAATTTTGGATCCCTAAAGCAAAACCTATTCATCCTAGGGCTAATCAGTCCCAGCAGGATAGTCAACATAAGCTTTTGGTGACAGGTGCACGATGCCTTTCATTACATTCCTATGGTCTAAATAACAAAAGCTTTTCAAGGCATTCATACTATTTTGTAAAATTCTAGGATGCAAAACACCGAACCTTTTATAAAACCTAAAACCCACTTAATGTTTGAAAACCCTTTACAGACAACCCTTGCAACTCCCTTCTGAGCTCGATAATGACCTTAAACACAAAAGCCACATTGCATTTTTGTTTCTAGTTTTTCTAAACGTTATTCATTTATTTAGTGAGAACATTGAAATGGAAAAATTTAAAAACCTTCAACACAAAAGCACATAAAAAGCTCTGCATTTCAAATGAAAACACCATTTCACAAGGAAAACCCATCGTCACAATGAATAGTTGTTCAATTTATTAAGTGAGAACATTAAAATGGTAAAATTAAAAAATAGCCAACACAAAAGCACATAAGCAGCTCTGCATTTCAAATGAAAACCCCTTTCGCAAGGAAAACCCTTAGAAACCCATCATTAAAAACCCATCTTCACAACAAATAGCCATTCAATTTATTCAATGAGAACTTTAAAATGAAAAAATTAAAAAATATTCAACACAAAAGCACATAAACAACTCTACATTTCAAATGAAAACCCCTTTTCGTAAGGAAAACCCTTGGAACCCTGTCATTGGAAACCCATCTTCACAACAAATAATCGTTCAATTTATTCAATGACAACATTAAAATGGAAAAATTAAAAAATAGTTAACACAAAAACACATAAAAAAACTCTACATTTCAAATGAAAACCCCTTTTCGCAAGGAAAACCCTTGGAAACCCATCACTGTAAACCCATCTTCACAATGATTAGCCATTCAATTTATTCAGTGAGAACATTAAAATGGAAAAATTTAAAAACAGTCGACACAAAAGTGCATAAATAGCTCTGCATTTCAAATGAAAACCCCTTTTCTCAAGGAAAACCCTTGGACACCCATCACTGAAAACCCATCTTCACAATGAATAGTCATTCAATTTATTCAGCGAGAACATTAAAATGGAAAAATTTAAAAATAGTCAACACAAAAGCACATAAATAACTCTGCATTTCAAATCAAAACCCCTTTTCTCAAGGAAAGCCCTTGGAAACCCGTCACTAAAAACCCATCTTTGCAATTAATAGTTTAATTTATTTAGTGGGAACATTAAAATGGAAAAATTAAAAAAATTCAACACAAAATTACATAAATAACTCTACATTTCAAATGAAAACCCCTTTTCACAAGGAAAACCCTTGGAAACCCATCACTGAAAACCACTTCATAATGAATAGTCATTCAATTTATTCAGTGAGAATATTAAAATGGAAAATTTTAAAAATAGTCAACATAAAAGCACATAAACAGCTCTGCATTTCAAATGAGAACCCCTTTTTGCAAGGAAAACCCTTGGAAACTTATCACTGAAAAACCCATCTTCGTAGTGAATAGTCGTTCAATTTATTTAATGAGAAAATTAAAATGGAAAAATTTAAAAACAATCAACACAAAAGCACATAAACAACTCTACATTTCAAATGAAAACCTTTTTCACAAAGAAAACCCTTGGAAACCCATCACTGAAAACCCATCTTTGCAGCGAATAGTCATTCAATTTATTAAGTGAGAACATTAAAATGACAAAATTAAAAAAGAGTCAACACAAAATAACATAAACTAATCAATGGTTTTTCTCAGTGGAGGGTTTCTGAAGTTGTGATTATACTCTCAGTGATTTTTCTACCACATGTGAAGTCATTCTGCTCCTCTAAGATGACCAAATCCATTACTTTCTTCAATATGTTAGCTAAGACCTTCGAAATGATTTTGTATATAGCATTGCACAAGGAGATTGGCCTATAGTTTGTGAATGTCCTGCAATCCTCCTTTTGAATCAACATAATAACTATATTGTTTAAATGTTTAACAAAATTTTTCATCTTCCTAAGATATTCTACCAATTTTAAGATGTTGATGCAAATCAGGGGTTAAAAATCTCAAACAACCTTAAACAACCACTTACAAGTTCCTTTGTTCATAAAACTATGGGTTTTTCTTCACGAACCCTTATTCTTCCTTGTAACCTTTCAAAAAGGCATTTTTTGACATAACTTCCCAACCATGACTCATCTCCAAGAAAGAAAAATTGTTTAAGATACCTATTTGTCCATTATTGAACATATCTCAAAATCAAGGTAGGGTTCTTTGTAGGATTGTCTCAAAAATTGATTGTCTCGTTGCTTGACTAGGCCTAATTAGGTCACTAGGCTTGACAACATCGAGGTTTATGCAATGAAATGACACTAAACAAAAGGAAAACCTTGATTTGTTGATTCTCATGCATGTAAAATCTCTTAACAGTATGACACAATGATTTCCAACCCTTCTCTAAACAAACAATGTGTAGATTTTCTCAACCCATGTTGAACCAAGGGTTTTTTTTTACTATTCTTAGGATCTGTGAAAGCGAATTGGTGAAGAGAATTTTTTCCCACATGAAGCTCACAAGCCCAATTTTTTATGGTGGTAAAAGGAACCGTGATAGAATTTTCTACCAATTTTCAGCCTTTTCCTATGGGTATAATGCAATTTATGGACATTTAAAGGTGACTGCAAACCCTAGGACAACTTTCATATAGTTTTTACGAAAATGGCTATAACTCTCAAAATACCAAATGAAGATTGATGCCACAAAAAGGAAAAGAAAGATAATTCACATTACAACAACCTCCAATTGGTTTCAGGTCGAAATGGAGGCCATATAGTTTGTACCTTGCAAGTTAGCAATAAAAAATGTTCAGAAAATGCAGAAACTGAATTGTTTTATTTGCTCCAGCCTCCAAACTCCATCAACCAACCCTTCTCTTTGATGATACAATTATTTTTAAATAATTTACAATTATTCAAAACTACCTCCAACCATATTTTTGGTTAATGAGTTAACAAATCCTCAATTACACGTTTGTTTGCAAAAAGTTGCAAAATTGCTTGGCAATGTTGACAACATTTGCATTTTTACTTAACCTTGCACCTAGAGACTCCATAATGATTAAAACTGACTCCAATACACATGAAATGGACCAATAATACCTTATTACATGAAAAACATAAAAAAAAAAACAAAATTCCAACTTTTGACCCCTTAGAGGCATGAATACTTGTGGGTACCCCTACACCATACTCCCCAAAAGAAAAAGAACTCAAGTCCCTCTTGAGTTGAGACCTACAACAGTAAATAATTTCCTAAGAATATCATAAAAAAACATCCAAAGACCATCTTCACTAGGTAGACCCTTCCATTTGATTCAATATTAAAAATAGGCTTTGTCCCTTATCCCTTTGAATTCCTCAGTGTTAGGACACACCCCAACTCCAGAGGTCTACTTGATGGAAGATCTTTGACCCACTCAACATTAGAACCTGCATGTGAAGCTACATCATGATCTGCAATAACATCCACTTGTAAAAAATACAAATCAAAAAATAAATAGGCAACCTTGAAATCAATGGCTCCTTTGTTCACAACTGCCCTTTTTTGCATCCACCACCTTCAACTTGTAATTGATCCCTTTCTACTGTATAGATGTCATACAATGCAATAGGACCTTGCCCCACTTCAATATCTTACTTCATTTTTAACTTAGGCTTCTCACCCCTCAAGTTTAGTATCACAACCAAAGCATCTTGTTCCCTCTCTTTACCTCAAACCATCATGACATTAAACATGATTTCTTAAACAATGGTACTGCTCTCTTCCAAATTTCTTAAACAATGGTACTGCTCTCTTCCAAAATAAGTATATCATTACTAACCTCCACTATCTCCTTATGGAACTCCAGCAATGAATGTGTATATGCTTCACACTCAAGGGAAAACAAAAAAGATTGAGTTCTCTTTTCCTTTTCAACATTATCATTGCCCAGATTTGAAAGAGACCCTTGCAATACAACTATGTGGTGTTTTCCACACTCACCCAATAATCCTTTCAACATGTCAACTACTAGTTCAATAACCCTACAAAAATCTTGAATGGAATATAGTATTCCCTTACTTAAAGGAATTTCTCCTATCTTGCCTTCATACTCAAGGGTTTCAACTATGTAGGAAATACACAAATACATACCATAACTTTTTTTTCTACCTTTGTAAGACCTACTTCATCAATCTTCTTCATGGCCTGAGATTGTATCAACTCATGCTTTCTTTCATTGTTCCTCGCTTCTTCATTTTGAAAGACTTTATTAGAATGCATGTCCTCAACCTCTTCAAGTGAACATCGTTGGTTTTGATTGGGTCTTTCCTTCTTTATCATCATATCATTACCTACAAACACATACTCATACAAAGGCTTAGTTTCAAAAACACAATATTTGTTTGTTTCTTTAGATGCTTCTAGCATCCTTCCTTTCAACATATCTTGCAACTCATCCATGCTTGTTGCTGACATCTTTTGCCTTCTTCTCTTCTAAATGATATTCTTGATAGGCCACTTAACCTTCTTCGATATTGGCCAATGCCAACCATTCTCCTAGTTTTCTCTCTCAAGAAACTGTTGCATCTCAAGATCTATTATTTTTTCCATTTCTTCCAAGGCATGCCTCAACTCTATTATCTCTTGCTAAACATTTATTTGTTCTTATTTCTCATTTCTCTTCTTCATCTCACTTCTCTCTTTTCTCATCACTTGTTTCTCGCTTGGTACCTCCTTACTATGCAAGTATCCATGGACTTTTTCCCTTAGCACTTCCATTCTTATTCTGCAAGCAATTCTCTTTCACCTTTCTTCTTATTTTCTTTGTGATACTTCACCTTAGGCCTCTTCTTTTCCCCTGGCTATCTAGGTTCTTCCTTCAACTTATAAAAAGACAATACACAATCTCCCAAAACTTTCTTTCCCAGATATTTGGGCTCTAATACCAATTTGATGTAGAGAATGGGTTAAAAATCTCAAAAAACCTTAAACAACCACTTACAAGTGCCTTTGTTCATCAAACTATGGGTTTTCCTTCACAAACCCTTGTTCTTCCTTATAGCCTTTTAAAAAGACATTTTTTGACATAACTTCCCAACTAGGACTGATCTCCAAGAAAGAAAAATTGTTTCAAATACCCATTTGGCCATTATTGATCATCTCTCAAAATAAGGGTAGGTTTCTTTGTACGCAATGCCTCAAAAATTGACTATCTCACTTCTTGACTAGGCCTAATTAGGTCACTAGGATTGACAACATCGAGGTTTATGCAAGGAAATGACACCAAACAAGAGGAACAACTTGATTTGTGGATTTTTAGGCATGTAAAAACTCTTAATGGCATGACACAATGATTTCCAACCCTTCCCTAAACAAACAATGTGTAGATTTTCTCAACCCATGTTAAACCAAGGTTTTTTCTTTTATTGTTCAGAAGATCTGTGAAAGCGGACTAGTGAAGAGAAATTTTTCCCACATGAAACTCATGAGCCCAAATTTTGTAGGGTGGTAGAAGGAACCATTATATAACTTCCTACCAATTTTCAACCTTTTCCCATGGGTATAACACAAGTTATTGCCATTTAAAGGTGACTGCAAACCCTAAGACAACTTTCAAACAGTTTTTAGGAAAATGGTTATAACTCTCAAAATACCAAATGAAAATTGATGCCACAAAAAGGAAAATAAATATAATTCATGTTACAACAACCTCCAATTGGTTTTTGATCAAAATGGAGGTTGTACAATCTGTACCTTGCAAGTTAGCAGCAAAAAATGTTCAAAAAATGCAGAAACATAATTGTTTTATTTGCTTCAACCTCCAAAATCCATCAACCAACCCTTCTCTTTGACGATACAAGTGTTTTTAAATCATTTACAATCATTCCAAACTACCTCCAACCATATTTATGGTTAAGGAGTTAAAAAATCCTCAATTACACATTTGTTTGCAAAAAGTTGCAAAATTGCTTAACAATGTTGACAACATTTGCATTTTTACTTAACCTTGCACCTAGAGACTCCATAATGACTCAAACTGACTCCAATACACATGAAATGGCCCAATAAGACCTTATTACATGAAAAAAATTAAAAAAAAACAAAATTTCAAATTTTGACCCCTTTGAGGCATGAAGACCTGTGGGGTGCCCCTACACTAGATGTCCTTTAAGAAATGCCAACATTTCTGGTATAATTTTGCTAGTATTCCATCTAGACTAGATGACTTTTCTGGATTAAGCCCAAATGTAGCACATTTCACCTCTTCCATTATGGCGGGTTCTGTGAGAGTGGTATTCTCCTTCTCCCTAATACTTTGGGGAATTTAGCTAAGGACTATTTCATCCCAACGCTCCTATTGTTGGTTGCACGCGACTAGTAAGGATTCAAAATAGCTTAATGATTCCTTCTCTATTCCTTCCTTGTCTTTTATTGTCGACCCATCCATATTTTCTATGCATTCTATTATGTTTCTAGCCCTCCTAGCACAATTGGACATGTGAATAAATTTTGTGTTTGAATCCCCTTCGTGTAGCTACATCTCCATAGCTTTATCTTTCCAAAATGTTTCTTCCCTAGATAACAATTCCCCATGTCACACCTTTAGCTTTTTCTCCTCTTTGAGTTATGCTATAGACATCTCGTATTTTATCACCTTCTCACTTAAGTTTTCCAAATCAGCCTCCACCTTTGTTTTTTCCCTAAAAATATTCAAAAAGCAATCATTGTTACAAAATTTTAGTTTTTTCTTCATGTAGGCTAACCTTTGGGAGAAACCAAAACTCATCGTGCCTTTTAAATCCCCTTCCTTCCACCACACCTCAAGCAATTTGATTAGATCTAGGTCCTGTCACCATATTTTTTCAAATTTAAAGAAACCTTTGGCGAGCTTTTCCCCAATGTTGATCTCCAACTGCACCAGGAAGTGGTCTGATGCAGTGATTGGCAGTATACTTGTTATGCTATGAAACTCATCACCTAACCACTCATTGCTAATGAGGAACCTATCCAATCGTTTCGATATACCTGTGAAACCTTCCCTCCTTTTCGTCCTTGTAAATCTATTGGCTTTTGGAGGAATATCCACCAATGAAGTGTCAGCAATAAATTCCCTAAAGTATAGAAATTATTTGTTTATCCTCCTCACACCTCCAAGATTTTCTTCTAAAACCAAAATTTCATTAAAGTCCCCACCTAGGATTACCTTGTATTGCCTTGACCAATCTAACTTTGATTTGATGTTGTTCTAAACCTCGAGTTTTGCTTATGTTTTGACAAGGCCATAAACATTAAATAAAGGAAACTCTTGATCATTAAGTTTGCATTTTACCCAGCAAAATAGCCAATTTTGTTGCTCTTCTAAAACCTTTATATCTATGCAACACTCTTGTCAAAGTACACCCAAACCCCCTACAGTGCCATTTGCACTTAAGAAATAACCTCCCCGCTTCTTGCAAAAAGTGATGAAACTTTCCCCTTCTTGCTTACTGATCTTCATCTCTTGTAAAAGTATGATGTTTTCTTTCATTTTGTCTGGATGACATGTTATCAAGCATCTTTTGTTAGGGGTTAAGAGACCCCTAACTTTCCAAGTTACTATTCTCATTATTTTTCTTTTTGCCTTTCCCTTTATGAATTTTCCCAAGCTCCTTTGTCGCAGATTGGATTATGCACCTTGGTTCCATCTCACCTAGTGCATCCCCTTCCGAGCCAAAATCTTCAAAACCTTCGCCATCCAAACATTCCCAATTTTCCTCCAAAGATTGACCATCGCTTTCAGACATTGGAGAAGTAGAGCACACTAACTGAGAACTTTGAAGCCACCATAGACGAGGAGCTAATGGGTGGGGTGCTCTGTTTCGTATCAAGTTCCTAGGTATTCACCCTTTGGATACCACCCTTGGAGATTCTACCCACTTGGTTCCTAGACACCTTTTCACCTTCCACCAAAATTGGTTGTGGCCCGATAGCAATATCGTTATGTTCTTGTAGGATTTTTTTTCCTTGTTCTATCGTTACTAACTAGAGGTTTTCCTATACTGGTTCCTTTGGTCACCACATCCTTTTTGGGCATGATTTCCAATTGCATTCCTCTTCCTTGTGGTCCTTTCTATGAATTTTCAAGAATTTTATTTTATACTGTTCCACTTTCAGAGATTGCACCCAATGGATGACATCAACAGGGTAAGATTTCTTTTGGAACCTTGTTTATTGGAGAAATATGAAATCTTATGTAGAGGTACAAGTCACCATCAATTATGTCATTGTCTATGTCCAAAAGAGTCCCAAATGATATGCCAAATTTTTCAACGCATTCATCTGCTCAATACTCTAATGGGTCAAGTTTGTTGTATGGGTCAAGTTTAACTAGATTAAAATTTGGACACCATTTCTGTATATATAGGGGATGACCGTCCAATTTCCAAACCCCACCATTTAAGATTTTGTCCCTTTCTTCTACAAATAAGAAAATTTCTACAAAAAAACCTCTTGAAAGGAATTTTATGATTTTTGTTGCTTTCTAGTTTAATGATATCCGAGCCCTTATTTTCCTCATGTTGAATCTTGGCACAACAACCCTGCAAATGATTGCTAATTCTTCAAGAATTTCTACATCCTCATTAGCCTCCAACAAAATTTCAATGAATGGGTAGTCTCCATGCTTTGGATCTTTGCATAGACCCACTGCCTCTTCCACTTCTTCCCCCTCTACTAATTTACCTCCTTGCTTTGCCATCCTCTTCCTTATCTTTTCCATTTATTTAGACCTTGATTAATGAATAGTTGGTGAAAGTCACACCCCTTTAGCAAGTGCTCCTTCTGCCAACATTGGTTTTTGTTTCCCTCCTCCTTAGTCATCACTATTGCCTTCTCTCCCTTGACCTACATTTGGAATTTGCTAGTTGCTTCCTTAGCATAGGATATGCCTACTACTCGTGTTCATGGATCCGGTATTGAGCTTCTTGCATCAACACATAGGGTTAACTCACCCCTTTTCCTTGGTGGAATGGATGTTATTTGTGCTCCCCCTTTGGTGCTTGCTCCTAATTTTGGCGGGCGTATCTTTTCTCAAGTGACTAGTTCTAAAATTGATCACCCTTTGAGGGAGAAATCTAAACCTCTTCAATGTGCCAAATCATCTCTGGTGGTAGTTTGTGGCTTGGATGTGGTGGAGAATGAGGACTTCTATCAATGTAGGGGTTTGGTTTGCAAATTCTTCAATCTTTGGCCTTCTCTTCTTGATCTTCACAAATGGGTGCTAGATTTTTGGAAGCCTTTTGTGATTGGTAAGATTGAGCTCTTTCCATGTGTAAAGGTTTTTTCATTGCCTCCTTTGCCTCTTTTGAGGATAGAAATTTGGTGTTGGGTCAGCTATAGGCTTGGGGAGAGAACTCCCTCTTTGTTAAGCCTTGGTAAACCTCATTTAATCCTCTTATTGATTCATTAAGTGTGTATTCGATGTGGGTTAGACTTTTGAACCTCCCTTTGTAGTTTTGAGAGGTTTCATGTTATGAAGCCATATGTAACTCTATTGGCTGCTTCTTGAAAGTTGAAAATTCCACTTCCTACATGGGGCACTCTAATTTTGCTCACATCTTGGTGGATATTGACATCTCCAAGACTCTTCACAGGAATTCGGTTTTGATGGTAGGGGATTGATACAGACGAGATTGGGGGGTTTTATCAAACTACCCAAGCTTGTAGCCTTAATATGTCACCCAATCCACATTAACATATAAAAAGAAAAGGAATCTGAAACAAATCTTCATTTCAATGTTCATAAAAGTTCATACATGAAAATTCCTCAAGATTAATTACATATATAGAGGATTCAACATTGAATAAAATTCAAAAATTTCACAAACTTTTCTAGACATGTCTTGTCTATGAGTCTTCAAACCTTCTTGGCTTCACTCATCTTTTGAAACATAATTTTTCTCTTCATTATGAAAATATCATGGCTGTCTTTAACACCTACAAAACACTTGCAAAATCCCTTTTTCCTTCTTCTATTCCTCTTCTCTTCACAAGCTAATTTCCTGCACTCTTTCTTATGCAACTCTCACGAGCAACTTGCAAGTTCTTTTTCCAACCTTGCAATTGTTAATTTTTTCCTTTTTACACCATTAAAAGTTGTATTTTATATATTCATAAACTTGTACAAAGCACCAAAAAGTGGCACCTAAATCTACTCTTTCATTTCCCTCAACTTGACCTCTAAAATTCCTTCACAAAGAATGAAATAGAGACATAGTTTTGCTTCCAAAATGTGTTGTTAATTTTACTTTACCATATCAAATTAATTGCTGATGTAGATTCCTTTGGAAAATGAAGAAAATACAAAACCAAGTTGTGCTCCTTTGGTAATTGAAGATTCATTCATTATTTTTCCAAAAATTCACTATCTTTCCCTTCATTTTAAGCACCCAATAAGACAAGAATGGAATGTCAAAGGTCACTTGCATTATGAAAATTATATAGGCATCCAAATGGATAAAATGAATATCAATTCTTATTTTCAAGTTCCCCCTAACATTCCAATGGACCCCTTAAAACCTTCAAGCCTTGAAATTATACAATAATTTTAAAATAACATTAAACACATTGTTTGCCTCTGACTTTTGAAATGAAAATCCAAGCATTGGTAAATGAAGATTTTATCCTTGAAACACTCCACAATATGCTCATGAAGCTCCAACCCACACCAAAATGCAAAAATTAAACATGAAAATAAAATAATTGTTTTTGGGTGATGCAGGATTGGCTATAGACCTGAATGCTCTTGCATCAGGGATCAACCTTGGACTCAACCTCTTGATTATTAGGGCCTCCATTTTTTATGTCATTGACACTTCTCCATTGGTCACCAAGCTACATATTGTCCTCTCTCGTGTCGCAAAGGCTCTGCTTCATGGTGGAAGGATGTTAAGGATGATACTTAACTATTCATGCTCCTAATTCTTTGTCAGATGAATCCTCTCAAGATGACGAAAAGTCTCTTGCTTTTGGCATGACTTTGACGTGTCCCTCAATCCTTGTTGTTGATCCTCCCTCTTTGCTCAATTTTCCCATGGCTTCAAACCAGTTCCAAACTACTCATGTGGTGGATGTCTACCTGGTGCAGAAGCACCTTGTTCACTAAATGCCTTCAATAGGAAAAATTTTAAAATTTGAGTTTTCAAATGTAGAAGCAATGTAAAAGGTTCATGTGAGGTCATATTTAATGTATTTAAAGTCTCAAATAGGCCTCAAGGCAGTTAATTGCAAAAGTGGTCTTTTATGACAAAAAAATGTCAATTGTTGTCAATAATGTACAAATGCAAAAAAAGTGCACAAAATCAGGGAGATGAAGTCTTTTGTGGGAAAATGAAAGGATGGGTCATTGGAATTGAAAAGGAAATTTCCTTAACTAATGAAAAATCTCTATAAAGCATTGTAAAGGGCGAGGAAGAAGTATATTTTGTATTCTTGAAACACTTTACTAAATAAAGTTTCTCGTTTCCTGTATTTACAGTGTTTATTTCTCTTGAACCAGTCCTTGTACGGATTGTACAACAGTCTAAAAGCCATATATTTGTTTTTTTTTCTTAGTTCAGGGTTTTAGAAATTCATTAAAGGATTTTTGAAAGGGTTCCATTAGATTTAGAAGCTAAATTTTTGTGGTCTACCTAAAAACCCAGTCAAGGGTTTTAAAAGTCTTGTGAGGATTTTATTCCCCATCCCACCATTGTAGGTTTAGTAGAATGGTGGGATGGATTATTTAGTGTGTATTTAGTATGCTTTGAATTATTGTGTGTGTTGATAGGAACAGGGAAGACAAGAATATGAAGTTTTATTACTGCCCTCTCAGGAATTTATGAGTTCTACCATGAAAAAGGATGGCTCCATATTGGAAAATGTTGTAGATGCTTACAAGATGGTTGAGAGTCAGTTTATATAATTTTTATAGATCATTTGGAATATTTTTGAAGCAGAGGTTAAGTAAAATAAGGCTGGGAAGTTATATTTCCTATAAACACCTGTCATATCTAGACAATGATGACCTAGAATGAGGGTTTTACAATATGATGCATTATTAAGTCTTTTAATCTCTAAAAGTTGGTGAAATGGAAGTTTTGAAACCTGTCTCAATGCTTCTCAAGGTTATTTAATATTTTGGAGTTGTTTTGTTGATAGTTGCTTCACAAAATTGACCTAATCGGGTGCATTCTACCATGGGACAGTCATTCTTGTTGACATATTTTCCAAAGTAACATACCTTGTTGTTGAAGTATGTTTAAGTAGATAAAAAATGGTTCTTGAATATGAATTGATTTTGTGGGAATAAAAAGGGGTTGAAGAAGAATTACCCATTTTAGGGGTTTGGTAACCTACTAGAGATATGGTGTTTGACTGCTAGAGAGAGTGAATTTGAGAAAATAGTGATTTGAGTGATGGATTTTGTTTTGAAACTACCTAATTAATTTTGTCAAAGATGTCTCAATGCTTGGACAAAGTTTAGAAAGCGAAGTTGTTGTTTTGGTGTTTTGAACAATGTGGAACCATGGTGCAAATTGGTGACTTGAGTATGCATGTGGATCAAGTTGAGTGTTTCAGAGGTTTCTCACAAGGTATTTGTTTTATATCAGTCAATTTAATGATGATAAAAGTGATTTAGTGTCAAATACAGGATTAAAATCAAGAGTGAGTGAATGATGTCCTTTTTCCTTGTTTGGAATATAGTTGCAAGGAGGTGTGTTTGGTGAATAATGAAAGAATTGATTGGTTTAGTGTTTCTAATCAGGATTTTTCTTGATTTCAGTCATTATGAGGATGTTTAAGGTGTGTTCAGGTTGGTTGGTGAATTTGGAATACTGATATGTTGTTTTGAAGTCTTGTAGCAATGTGGAAACACGTAAAATTGAGGTGAATTTGGTAAATGGCTAGTGGATATTCTCATGATTTGTGTTTGGGGTCTAAAGTACCCTTGATGATTTGTGGTTTTTGGTAGATGCTCTACATCAATTGGTATCAAAGCTAGCTGATTTGTTTCGTTAAGTTGTTGAGTTCTTGGTTGGTTGTAGGTGCTTGATCCATCTAAGCTGTAGAGAGGAAGAGTTCTGAGAAGTTATGTGTTGGAAGACAATCTGAGGTCTATATTTCACCATCCTCCAATGGAGATTATGTTGGATATTGCTGATATTTGGTTGCCATTGATGTCAACACTATTGGTATTAATGTCTTTAAGGTTGTATATGTCAAGGATATTGAGAAAATTGCAATAAAATAAGTTGCAGGCTGTCAGTGATGCAATGAAGTTCAACATGGTGGCTAGCTCAGTATATTGATAATAAGAGGTTGTAAATTAAAGGTTTGTTGACAAGTACATCTAGTTTATCCACATGAAGTTTCAGAGGTTTGCATGAAGATTTGATTGAGTTGAGTATCTCTGTTCTGATAGTTGTTTTGTTGCTTTAGTTGGTGTTCCTAAAAGAAGATAATGTGATTCTAGTAATTTGAGTTGTTGTGGATGCTTTTGTAATGATTCATGATGCTTGTGGATATTTCTAGATCGTGCTCTATCTGTGTTGTTGATCCGCATTGATTATTGTGCTTGTGATTGGTGATTTTCTTCCTCAGACAGAATTTGCATTCAAAGCTACTATCTTTGGAAAAGATAAGTAGAGATGTGATCTAGGAGAAAGTTCTAGAAAAATGTCCAAGTATGAGCAGGAAATGAGAGAGATTGAAGAAGAAGAGAGAAAACTAGACGAGCTTGAAGCACTTATTGTTAAGAGAGAAGCTAGAGGAGAAGGTAAGTATAAAGGGAAATTTCCTATTAAATGTTTTTCTTGTAATAAGATAGGTCATTTTGCCTCAAGGTGTCCGGAAAGAGTTCCTAAGCCGAGATTTAACAAGACTAGATTCTAAAGAAAGTGTTATTTTGCTACTAATGAAGGTGTGACAGATGATGAATCTGATAAAGGGAATTTAAGTGAGGACGAATGGGCATTTATTGCTATCAAGGAAAATGATACAGCGCTTACTAAATTTGCTAGTTACACAAATGTGGAGAAAGCTCTAGCTGCCAGAGTTGAAGAAAAAGATGAATGGGTGATTGAAAATGGATGCTCTCATAACATGACAGGTGATAAAAGTAAATTTGTGAGCTTGGAAAAGTATGATGGTGGTGTTGTCAAATTTGGTGATGAAAAAGTTGGTGTAATATGTGGCAGAGGATCCATTTCTCTTGATGGTGAGCATAATACTAATGATGTTCTATGTGTGGAATTTTTGAAACATAATCTCTTAAGTGTTGGAAAGATGGTTGACAGGGATACAATCTTCAATTCAAGAATGGAAAGTGTATAATATTGGGGAGTTCTAGAAATGTGATTGCATCTGGTACAAAAGCAAAAGGTAATATCTTTCACCTGAGTGTTGCTAGTAAAAGTTGTCTCATTGCTCAAGTTGATGACAGTTGGTTGTGGCATAAGAGAATGTGTCATGTAAACTTTGATAATATTATATAGATAAGTTCTACTCAAGCAATGAGAGATCTTCCTAAGTTGATAAAACCTACTAATACTATATGCAAGGAATGTTAGTTAGGAAAGCAAACTAGAGTTTCATTCAAGGGAAAACAACATTGTTCAAATGAAGTGTTGGAGCTTGTGCATACTAACTTGTGTGGTCTTTCTAGAGTCAGAAGTTTACAAGGATACATGTATTTCATGTTACTTATTGATGATTATCCTAGAATGATGTGGGTTACTTTCTTAAGGGAAAAATCTGAAGCTCTAGAGAAATTCAAGATTTTTAAGGCTATGGTTGAGACAAAGACAAGTTTGAAGATTAAATGTCTAAGATCAGATAGAGGTGGTGAATTCACTTTTCGTGAGTTTAATTATTTTTGTGAAGATCATGGGATAAAGAGACAATTATTTGCCCCGCGGACCCGTCAACAAAATGGAATTATGGAAAGGAAGAATAGGACAATTCAAGAAGTTGCTAGGACTATGATGTTGGAAGGGAATGTTCTACATATCTACTGGAGAGAAGTTGTGAGTACTGTCATTTACACTCTCAACCAGGTACAAATCAAAGGTGATACCGGTAAGACTCCTTATGAGCTATGGTATGGTCACAATCCTATTATTAGATACTTCAAAATATTTGGGAGTAAATGCTATATCAAAAGAGATGAAGATATAGGAAAGTTTGATGCTAGAAGTGATGAAGGAATCTTTCTTGGTTATTCTACTAAAATTAAAGCCTACCGGTGATACAATAAGAGATTAAGGAAAGTGATTAAAAGTACTAATGTAAAGGTTGATGAGGACATAGTTAGACCATCTAGAACCTGTGGATATGATTCAGACGATTATAATGACAGTTCAGATAAAGGAAAGAAAGTTCATACTACAAATCAAGTTCAAATCATTCTGGTGAATCGAGAAAATCAAGAGGAAGGAACTAGTGAAAGTGCAAAAGTAAGATCACAAGAGCCTGAAGTTGAAGAACACCCTAAGACTCCAAGGTATGTAAGACTAAATCATTCAGAAGATCATATTATTGGTGATAAGAACAAAGGTGTTCAAACCAGGAGAAGAATTGCAGAAGAATACTATTTGATCTCAAAGACTGAGCCTAATAGTGTCAATGAAGCATGCAAAGATGAACATTGGTTGGAAGCAATGAAAGAAGAACTACTTCAAATTGAGAAGAATGCTACATGGATTGTTATTCCTAGACCTAAGGACACAAATGTAATTGGAACTAAATGGGTCTTTCGAAACAAACTAAATGAGCAAGGTGGAGTTGTTAGAAACAAAGCAAGACTTGTGTGTAAAGGATATTCTCAAATGGAAGGAATTGACTTTGAAGAAACTTTTTCTCCTATTGCTAGGATTGAAGTTGTGAGACTATTTCTTGCTTATGCTACTTACAAAAACTTCAAGGTTTATCATATGGATGTCAATTCAACATTTCTAAATGGAAAACTAGAAGAAGTGTATATTGAGCAACTTGATGAATTTCAGTTGACTGATCAAGGAGATATGGTTTGCAGGTTGAAGAAAGCATTGTATGGACTCAAGCAAGCCCCAAGAGCATGATATGCCAGATTGGACAAGTATTTGTTGAAGCTTGGATTTAATAAAGGTACTGCTCACAGTAATTTGTATTTCAAGATTGATCATGATAAAGATTTGATTGTTGAAGTCTTTGTTAATGATATCATTTTTGGAGGAGATGATAGTCTGTGCATGAAGTTTGCTAATGAGATACATAATAAGTTTGAGATGTCTATGATTGGAGAAATGAAATTCTTTTTGGGACTGAAAATTACTCAGCTAGATAGAGGGATCTTTATATCTCAGTCCAAGTATGTGAAAGAACTGTTGAAGAAGTTTGGTATGGAAGATTCAAAACCAGTTGGTACACCTATGGTGACCGGATGTAAATTGACACAAGATGATGATTCTCCTAAAAAAAATCAGACTAGATACAGATCCATGATTGGTGGATTACTCTATTTGATTCAAACTAGACCTGATATCATGAATGTTGTATGCATTGTTGCAAGATTTCAAGCTAATACTAAGGAATCTCATGTGATAGTTGTGAAGAGGATTTTCAGGTACTTGAAGGGGACAGTTGATTTTGGCCTATAGGATCCTAAAGAAGATGACCTTATAGCTTTATGTTTTTTTACTGATGTTGATTGGGCAAGAGATGTGGATGACAAAAAGAGTACTAGTGGTGGTGCATTTTTCTTGGGAAAGAAGTTGATTTCATGGTTAAGTAAGAAGCGGAATGTCATTTCTTTATCTACTGCAAAGGAAAAATATGTTACTGTTGCTAAAAATTGTACTCAAGTATTGTGGATGAAGCAGATGTTGAAAGATATCAGAGTTACATTTATGATGAACCTATTGCTATATTTTGTGATAATTCAAGTGAAATTAACATTTCTAAGAATCCAGTGTTACATTCAAAAACCAAGCATATATCTATCAAGTTTCATTTTTTGAGAGAGAAGGTGAGTGAAAAGGAAGTTATATTGGAGTATGTGCCCACTAAGGACCAAATTGCAGATATCTTTACCAAGCCCTTTCCTAAGGATACTTTTGAGTATCTCAAAGGGAAGCTAGGGGTGATTACCCCTCCTAATCAGTATTAAGATGCATTGACTTGCATCAGTCTGTGCATTTCATAGTCATATCTTGTGATCCAAATTGATGTTGTGGTGGATGCTACTCAGGGGGAGTAGTTAGATGTTCATAAAAATGGTATCAGAGCCAAAGGTGTCAGGTTTGAATCCCCTTGGGTAACGTTGAAGGGGAGTTTTTTGGCAGATGGTCAGCACTCCCCTCGAGATTCATGACATGGACTAACCACCTCCCATGGATCCGTTAAATATGGCAGTTGTATCAGGCATTAATAGGTCGATCTTTTGTTGCAACAACAACTATGGTCCAACAAGTGGAGAAAGATACAAAATCATGTTAAAATCAAGTTAATTATCTTCTTGCGTAAAACTTCCACAATCTTCCACCTTCTTCCTCTTTCCTTCTCTTCTAGATGTCTTGACTTGAGCTTTAATTGGGCTTCATTTCTTTGTAGGACTGGATGAGAGTGCAGAGCTCCTTGTAGATCTAAATCTAACAGAGGATGTTGTTGGACTATTTGACTCAGTTCTAGCAGGCTCTCCTTCTTCTTCTCTAATGGTGCTAGTGGATCTTCTCATGATTTGTGTTTAGGGTATAAAGTACCCTTGATGGTTTGTGTTTTTTGGTAGATGTTATACATCACTACCCTTCTCACTATTCTTCTAATCTCTCCTCACACGTTGACAAACCCTTCGTGGCGGAATTCCCCCTTGCACCTTGTTTTGAGCATTTGGAGGCTAATGTCTACTAGATTTTTGTAAAGAGGAAAGTTCCTCCCATAAAAATTCCCCAAACTCATGTTTGAGCATTGGGTGAGAGGCCAACCCGTTCTAGACCTAGTATTGTCTAAGTGGGACTCCAAGGGTCCCAACTCTTTCTTTTTGCCTATTGCTAGTTCTTTGTTGTTTATGGCTAGCTTGGGCCTAATTTTCCCTACCTTATGGTAGCTTTGTATGGGGTCGGGACACTAGTTTCTCACTTTCTTTATTCTTTTTCTTTGTTCTTTATGTATAAGGGTTTGGTCCCTTTCAAAATCCTTTCTTATCTTAATCAAAACAATGTTGCCAAGTATGAAGCATTGGTTAACATCTTGCTAAATGTTAAGAAAAGGGTATAAAAATGCTTCAAGTCTATGGTGATTTCGAGTTGGTGGTAAAGGTCACAACACATTACAAATAACTTCTTAATGAAAATATACAAGTAATGCATGTGGGATTTGTTGGAATCCAACACTTTAAAGTTTCAAGCTATTCCTTAGAAACAAATTATAGAAGAAAATATGATGATCTTGATTGGCTCACAGTTTGATCTAGTGGGACTTGTTGACAAATAAATGCATCATCAAGATAATCATTATACACACTATACTAGATAATAAGTTCCATTGGATGGTGTTTTAGAATGATGACTAGACAACCCATTTTATCCAATGCTCTGATGAATTTGTGGAAGAATTTATTCCAATAATTGAAGAGATGTATGAGATTAAATTCTTCAATTCAAAGGAAACAAATTGGATTAAGATTATGAAGGGTTCAAAGGATATAACAATTTGACATTATGCAACATACATTGAACTTCAACCTAAATATAAGTTGATAAGACAAAAGTAGTGATTAGTAAATCCAATGATAGAATCAATCTATAAATAAGAATTTAAATTAAGTGTGCTTAAAATTCTATCATTACATTGATTGAATTGTGTTATAAAAATACAAATTATTAAAATATGATGAACAAGAATGGAAAAATAGATTCATAGCAAAGAAAAGAAACTTAAGGCATACCTACTAATCAAGTTGAGTAGTCTTCAAGTCACATACTCTAATTTGCTGCATGAACACCCACACAATGTGATGTCATCTCAATTACACACTCTTGTCCATGTTACACATTATCGTATAAATATGCTATAAAATTCAAGTTTGAGGCCAAATTTAGGTTTGTTCTACACATAATAATGTCCAAAAACATACAACAATATTCCTAAAATACCAAAAATCAAAGGAAATCTCTAAATGATCTTAAGCTAGTGATTTTAAGAAAATTGATTGAGAGTATGGAGAAAGAGAGAAGGAGAACTCAAACCTTCATGCATTTGAGAGGTTCCAATATATCTATAAATTTGAAAATGGGAGGGAGTGATTGCAAAGGAGCTTGCTTTCAGGTCAAGCCCCTATTTTGGACTTTTGACTTCCATGAGCATTTAAAATAGGAAAATGGAGTTGGGGAGTGCATGTTGTAGTTTATGTGCATCTAGAAGCTAAGAACAATAAAATAAATAAATCTAAATTGATGTGTGATCCTTGTTCTATGGAGATGAACACTATAAGGAGTGGAATGATAATGAAAATGGAGATAAAACATCAAATCTAGCAACAAAGGTGTTTACAACAAAAAACCTTATAATAACAATTACAATGAACAATGATGATGGAAACTTTAATAATATCACTTGCAAATCACAATCGTTGTCCTCAATGGTGGCAAGAGCTCATGGAGACAAAGTTGAAGAAACAAGAGTGCTTAAGAATAGATGGTTGTAAAAGAGCTCAAACTTGTATGAGGAATAATGTCTTAATGTTGAAGAAATGAGAGGGAAACTCAATGGACACTCTAACATGCAAAGGTAATTGTTCAACTTCCAAAACTAGGTGGATGACAATTGTGAGCAAATATTTGGAAGTTGAAGGGTTATTGACAAATAAAAAAAGTACACTATAGAATCATATAGTTAGAGAATATTAACACATTGAGTAGACATTTGCATATTGCACTAGCATCTAAATACAATATACTTAAGAAAATTCACAAGATGAAAATAAAATATAACACAAACATAAAGGAACATACGTTGGCACATGAAATAAAGACCATACGAAAACACAACACAACATTGACACTAGGAATGTGTAAAAGGATAAGTCTAGGATAAAATGAACTTAAAACATACTAGGGAAGATGAACCCAAAGCAAACCCATAACACAATATGATAATGTTAGAAATTAATCTCTACTTAGGTGAAGATTATTTATTTATTTGTATTATTTAAATACTTGTATAGTGTCAAAAAATGTACTCCTTTACATTTTCACATTGTTTGGGTCCCTTAATAAATTGGACTTAATTAAGCCTCTAATTGACACAATTATGCATTTAAAAGCCTAATTAATCCTGTTTTCCGAAAGGGAAACTTGTATTAAACAATTGCAAACATTAATTAAATTGCCTTGGAATTGGAGTGTCCTAGATTTAGGTCCTAGGACTCATTTTCCCAAGGGCAAATGGTTCCCCCTTAAGTTTAGGACCTTGATTTTTAATATGTTTTTGGTGGCATTTTTATTATTTAAATTCAATTTGCAATTGTTAGCCTTTGATATTTAATTTTCGAGAAATTAGAGAATTACCTATAAATACAAGGTATTTTTATCAATTCAAAACTAGAGCAAACTAGAGGTGAACTTCACAAGAGAAAAGATTGTTGTATAGAGCATTCAAGAGTAGATTTCTCAATCATTTGTTGTAGCAGTCAAGATCTCAAGCATCATGTCAAAGTTATTTGCATCTATGCATGTTTTTGGAGCTAACATTGTGATGTAGATTTCAAGCATTCAATTCAAAATTCAAGCATCAAGATCAACATCCAATCAAACTATTTCATGTAAGATCTAGACCTTGGGGAGATGTGTTAGACTTCAGTCCTCTAAAGACTTCCATTCAAGGGTTTGGTGAGTTGCAACATAGCATTTTTCATTCATCATTCCTTCCATTCATGTTTCATTTCATTTCAAGTTTTAATTACCAAAATGGGGTTTGACCAAGGCAAACCCCCATTCACCAAAAACAAACATTTTTTCCTCTCTTTATATGTTGTAGATTTACAGGTCAAGATGGATTGAAGATTGAGCAAAAGTGCAATTTCGTAAAGTTGCCAAGCCACAAAAACTCACTTGTAGAATTTATTTCTGACTTTCCGACAGTGAGATCCGGAGGAATCGAGAGTGCAGATCCAAGAGTAGAGGATTGTCAAAATAGATTTTGTATCCCTAAAGCAAGACCAATTCACCCTAGGGTGAATAAGTTCCAGTAGGACACTCAATAGAAGCTTTTGGTGAAAAGTGCAAGGTGCCTTTCATTACATTCCTACGGTCGAAATAACAAAAGCTTTTCAATACATTCATACTGTTTTGTAAAATTCTAGGATGCAGAACATTAGGTTTTACAAAACCTGCAACCCACTTAATGTTTTAAAACCCTTTACAAACAACCCTTGCAACTCCCTTTTGAGCTTGACAACAACCTTCAAAATGAGAATGTCCAAAATGACAATGTTTTGGGCTTTTTGTCCATTCCAAATTATGATTTTGAAAACCTATTGGTGCAAAACCCACATTGCGTTTTCCTTTATGGTTTCTCTAAATGTTATTCATTTATTGAGTAAGAATATTAAAATGGAAAAATTAAAAAACCGTTAACACAAAAGCACATAAAAAGCTTTGCATTTCAAATGAAAACCCCTTTTTGCAAGGAAAACCCTTGGAAACCTGTCATTGAAAACCCATCTTCATAACGAATAGTCATTCAATTTATTCAGTGAGAACATTAAAATGGAAAAACATTAAAAAACAGTCAAAACAAAAGCACCTAAACAACTCTACATTTCAAATGAAAACCCCTTTTTGCAAGGGAAACCCTTGGAAACCCGTCACTGAAAACCCATCTTCGCAATGAATAGCCGTTCAATTTATTTAGTGAGCACATTAAAATAGAAAAATTAAAAAATAGTCAACACAAAAGCACATAAACAACTATACATTTGAAATGAAAACCCATTTTCGCAAGGAAAACTCTTAGAAACCTGTCACTGAAAACCCATCTTTGTAACAAATAGATTTTCAATTTATTTTTTCAGTGAGAACAATAAAATGGAAAAATTAAAAACAGTCAAAACAAAAGCACATAAACAACTCTACATTTCAAATGAAAACCTCTTTTCCTAAGGGAAACCCTTGGAAACCTATCACTGAAAGTTACCCATCTTTGCAACAAATAGTTGTTCAATTTATTCAGTGAGAACATTAAAATGGCAAAATTAAAAAATAGTCAACAAAAAAGCACATAAATAGCTTTGCATTTCAAATGAAAACCCCTTTTCGCAAGGAAAACTCTTGGAAACCTGTCACTGAAAACCCATCTTCGCAACAAATAGTCGTTCAATTTATTCAGTGAAAACATTAAAATGGAAAAATTAAAAATCAATCAACACAAAAGCATAGAAACAGCTTTGCATTTCAAATGCAAACCCCTTTTCACAAGGAAGACCCTTGGAAACCCATCACGAAAAGCCCATGCAACGAATAGTTGTGTTAGCTCTCAAAAACGCAGGCTAAATGCCTCAAGAGGCTGCCAATCTCTTGATATGCTTTAGGGTAACAGACAAGGCCAAGAAAACTCAACCTTCTATTCTTTAGGTGCTGCTAGACCCAAGTGGGTGTACCTTTTGAATTGAGCAGACTTATCTTATGATTATCCCTCTGAAATGCTTTGTCCACAATGGTAGATGAAAGTGAACAAAATGAAATCAAACTTGATAGCAATCTTCAGATCTAAATTCTAAAATACTTAATTAACAGATATAAAGAAACGAGTGAATTCAAATAATGAAATTACAAAGACCAGTGCCTTATTGGGTATGCAGAGTCAAATGAAATAGAAGTGGGCAACTTATTCTAGCAGAAAATCAAATTGTAGGCATATGATCTTTCATAACTTGTATAAACAATGCAAGACTATGACCACTGAGCTCTTCTTTAATAATCCAGATGAATCTTCCTGATTACTATGATCAACGAAAAGGATTTAATCTCTACTTGAGAGAACCAGTCAATTAATCACACAAATATAGCAAATGTGCATTGATAAACTGAAAGTAAACTTGTTACATCAATTTAAACAACCAGAAAGAATCAACTTGGAGACAGCTTCAGCAATACTTTTCAATAAGTTCAACATACAATTGACACCAGAAATAACCTGCCACACCAGCTGATTTTTATTGAATTCGCCATTTGAAAACATGCAACATAGTCTCCAGAATGAGAACTTTATTCTACTGTGCCCATTCCTAATCTATTGTATCTATCTATAATTTGATTCTTTCAATTACAATCTGGGTGCCATATATATACACCAACATTAGAAAATATAACGCTTCAAATTCATGTCATCCATCGTAGAAATTAGGCAAATCCATGTCGGCCTGCAATGGTTATTTAGAATTTCACATGTCGGCCAACAGCATTTAATCTTTGTTTTATTCGCCAACCATTCGCCAAGACAGTCCTGAAGGTATGTCGAAGGAAAAATATCACTATCATCCTGTGTTCCCCTATTCTTCGTACTTTGTCGTGACGACCTGTTTGCTACGCCGAAGACAAGAAGCATCCTTTTGATCTTTTGTGTTTCGCTATAGCCTTCTGTCATCAATGAGATGTCACATAAATTTGATTATGTTTTGCTGATACATACTTTTCCTTACGTGCTTTCCTGTCGCTAAGACATACGGATATCTCTCGCCAAATAGTACTTTTCATTTGATTTACTGTCGCTATAGCTTCAAAACATCAGGGAGACCCAATACCGATTACTTTATCTCTCACTGAAGGTCCTCATATAACTTCATGTCGTTGTGACCACCCAATTGTCCTGCCGACAAAGATCCTCATGTTTTCCATCGGCGAGACCGAAGGTCACTCGCCGAGACCTTACAGCGATCACCCCAACCTATACCAATATTCCTTTGCTCATAAATGTGTTGCTATGACACTGCGCCGAAAGCACCCCGTCTGGCCGATGTCATTCGGCGAGACGCCACAAACCTTATGCCGAAAGAGTGACCTCCGCATTCCATTCGATGAGACCCCGCTGCACTCGTCAAGACTTACACCAAAACAATATGTTGGGCCGAAGTGAGCCCAATGCACAAGTTGGTAAGATAAGCAAGGCTCGCCGAGACATGATGTCGATAACCCATAGCCTTTGCCAAAAAGAAACCCATAGGTGAAGTCGGCGAGACACATTGAATTCGCCAAGACCTCCCTCCGCAGATCTTAACATATGCCGAAAGAAACCACCACTATTGCCGAAACAACAGAAACATCTTGCCAATAGGCAACGGACATTTTCTTGCAGAAGAGCGGATCGGAGAGACCCTAATGTTGTCATGCCGATACACTTGAACATAAGATATTAGCAGAAAAACATAGTGGGTTGGGGAGACAATGGGAGACCTATGACGATATAGACAAAAATGTGGAAAACGCATAGATGGATGATTTAGGGGACAAATATGAGCCAAAATATGAGCAAACAAATTATGAAATGAAGGAAATATGCATAAGGAAAGACTCATATGGGGAATTAGGGGGCATGAAAATATGCAAAAATCATCATATTTTAATAGTTCCAATAGTGGCTCCGTCTGGGAATGAATGATAGTCAGATCATTGCAAGGATCCAAAATCTTGGGTGAGCAGACCAGACATAAAATGATGAACCAGTGAGCAACAATGGAAAGAAAGGAAATGGAAATGAATGCAAAGTGAAAATGAACCACAACCCTAAACTACTGTGCATGAAAAAGAATTTTAAAGAGGATAAGCAAGAGTTGTCCATGCACTGGCAACCCTCAATCCTCTGTATGTTAACTTCTCCTGTCTTGAGCTATTACAATTTGAAACTCAAATCATACTTTCCCCTGTCAAATACCTGGTTTTGTTTTGAGTTCATCAGATTTCTCTTGAAGACACTGAAGCAATCTTTCTTGTCACTGAAAGTTTTTAGAGAATCACTATGCTCAGCTTGGCCCAAAATCCATTCACCATTCTGTAATTTATATTCTTCATCATTAGACAAATCTCTACCATCTTCAACATAAAAAATATATGTATATGAAATACAACATTCCTCATTTTCTTTCTCACTGTTATGTATTATGAAACATTCTCCCAGCTGCATTGAAAATTTATCATCAAAGTGCTTCACTTGAGAAACAAAATGTTCTGTTATATCAACACTGTCTGAAACACACAAATCTAAAACCTTATGCACCTCTTTAGTATCATTATTTGGAATCAACATTAGATTATAACTCACATCTCCAGTATCTAGCATATATGAATCAATCAAAGCTGGAATTTTTCCAACCTTGGTATGCAAATAAATATCTTTTCCACATGAGTTAGAAATTCCAAAATCACATACCTCCTTCTGAACAAACACAAACTTTTGATCGACACCAAAAGTTTCACCATTATTCCAAGAAATGCACAGGGAGTCATAAGAATCTTTACATAAAGATTTTTCACTGTCAAAACAAAAGAAAGCTAGAGGCAAAACTTCAAGATCATCATTATGTGCACATCCCTGGTATTTAGAAGTAAACAAATCTGCAATATGTTCACTGACAAGTGAACAAGTCTCAATATTTTCATCACTACAATTATACTCCTCACTTTTTTCATCATCAAATAGAAATCCAATACCATCAGAGAATGGGAAATCAGAAACATCATCAGTGTAGTTATTTATTCCATCATTTTGCTTGTCTGAAACTATATCCTCCTTTTCATAGAATGGATTCGAAAATATCTGAAACTAACTCATTGACACACCCTGGCAAAAAATCATTTGATCTTCATTTAACTCTTAATCATACAACGAGTTTGAAAAAAATTGGAAATCACTTTCAAATGTACAAAACTCTTCTTCATCAGATGTATCTTCATAGTAGGTAGAAGAATCCCTTGATTGTATATCAAAATCCTCAGGTTCTTCATCAAAATCAAAAAATTCACTAGATTCCTCACAACAAACACTGCTCTCTCTGTGGCAATCTGTTATGCAAGGAAGATGCCTTGCACCTTCATCTTCCTCAACATGGTGAAAAGTATCTGAGGTCAAATATATTGTGTGATCTTCTTCATTGTTTTCCATCTGCATTCCCTCTTCTTGCATTTTTTGGGCTACAACACAATAATCTGGGGAATGTGGCATATCACAAAAAATCATAGAAGTAATTGTTACTTACCATATAGGTTCCCTTTGTCAATGGATCAGGAGCTTCCTTGTTTCCAGGCCTAGTTGTTATAGGTTTGTTGTCCTTCTAGTCTGCATTGTAAGGTATATCATGCAACCTCGCCCTTTCATTCCTGTATGTGTTGCTTTGCTGAGAAACCCTAGGAATGTCTCTTTTACTGATTATCCCAGCAGCCTTCCTATTGTTTTCAATTGTTTGTGCCATCTTCTGTGCTTCAGCCAAATCTCTTGGGAATTTATTTCTCAGCTCATACCCTGTCTTGGGATCAAATGCATTCAAATAAATACTCAGTGCTACAGAATCTGGGAACTTTGATCTAGGAGGTATCTTATTCTGCAATTTATTGAATCTCCGATTGAAATCATAAATTGTATCACTTTGATCTTTTTGAATGTGTATTAATTCATGAAGAGCAAAATCTGGTGCACTTAGATTCCCAAATTGTTCGAGGAATTGATCTTGAAATCCTTGGAGAGAATCAATAGAGACAGCTGGTAAGCTGTTGAACCAATCCTTAGCATCTTCAACAAGTGATATCATGAATAACCTCATGTGTAAATCTTCATATGGCACACCCAAATCTTGGATGAAAGCATTGAAACTTCTTAAATGCTCTTCAGCAGTGATTGCATCACTCCCTATAAACTTTGGAACAATACCTCTCCAACTGCCATCCATTGGATAAGGGGATAATTGAATCCCTAACAGATCAAGCTGTCTGATCATTGTTGTATGCTGATGAGGGGGGGCACTAGGTGGGTACTGATGCTGGTACATTGGACCATAGTGTTGTGCATGATGATATAGCATATAGTGTTGACCATGAGGAGCTCCAACATGACCTCCCTAGAATTGAGAGATCTTCTTTCATTCATGTTTGAACAGCTGCAAAATATTCTTTCAGAGTCACCACCTACTTTTCCAAAAGTAGGAAAATCATTATTTCTGATCTTTTCCCAGCGGAATCACCTTTTCTGAAACTTCTCAAAATATTTCTTTCTCTTCACTGACTCTATATAATGGTCTTCAACCGAATTTTCTGATGTAATCCCCAGTAGAGTCGCCAATTTGTTAGCTCTCAAAAAAGCAGGCTGAATACCTCAAGAGGTTGCCAATCTCTTGATACACTTTAGGGTAACATACAAGGCCAAGAAAACTCAACCTTCTATTCTTTAGGTGCTGCTAGACCCAGGTGGGTATACCTTTTGAATTGAGCAGACTTATCTTATGATTATCCCTCTGAAATGCTTTGTCCACAATGGCAGATGACAATGAACAAAATGAAATCAAACTTGATAGCAATCTTCAAATCTAAATCCTAAAATACTTAATTAACAGATATAAAGAAACTGAGTGAATTCAAATAATGAAATTGCAGAGACCAGTGCCTTATTGGGTATGCAGAATCAAATGAAACATAAGTGGGCAACTTATTCTAGCAGAAAATCAAATTGCAGGCATATGATCTGTTCATAACTTGTATAAACAATGCAAGACTATGACCACTGAGCTCTTCTTTAATAATCCAGATGAATCTTCCTGATTACTATGATCAACGAAAAGGATTTAATCTCTACTTGAGAGAACTAGTCAATTAATCACACAAATACAGCAAATGTGCATTGATAAACCGAAAGTAAACTTGTTACATCAATTTAAACAACCAGAAAGAATCAACTTGGAGACAGCTTCAGCAATAATTTTCAATAAGTTCAACATACAATTGACACCAGAAATAACCTACCACACCAGCTAATTTTTATTGAATTCGCCATTTGAAAACATGCAACATAGTCTCTAGAATGAGAACTTTATTCTACTGTGCCCATTCCTAATCTACTGTATCTATCTATAATCTGATTCTTTCAATTACAATCCGGGTGCCATATATATACACCAACATTAGAAAATATAACGCTTCAAATTCATGTCGTCCATCGTAGAAATCGGGCAAATCCATGTCGGCCTGCAACAATTATTTAGAATTTCACATGTCGGCCAACAACATTTAATCTCTATTTTATTCGCGAACCATTCGCCAAGATAGTCCTGAAGGTATGCCGAAGGAAAAATATCGCTATCATCCTGTGTTCCCCTGTTCTTCGTGCTTCGTCGTGACCACCTGTTTGCTACGCCGAAGACAAGAAGCATCCTTTTGATCTTTTGTGTTTCGCTATAGCCTTTTGTCGTCGGTGAGATGTCACATAAATTTGATTATGTTTTGTTGATACATACTTTTCCTTATGTGCTTTCATGTCGCTGAGACATACAGATATCTCTCGCCGAATAGTACTTTTCATTTGATTTATTGTCGCTATAGCTTCAAAACATCGGGGAGACCCAATACTGATTGCTTTATCTCTCAGCGAAGGTCCTCATATAACTTCATGTCATTGTGACCACCCAATTGTCCTGCCGACAAAGATCCTCATGTTTTCCATCGGTGAGACCGAAGGTCACTCGCCGAGACCTTACGGCGATCACCCCAACCTATACCGATAGTCCTTTGCTCATACATGTGTTGCTATGACACTACGCCGAAAGCACCTCGTCTGGCCGATGTCATTCGGCGAGACACCACAAACCTTATGCTGAAAGAGTGACCTCCGCATTCCATTCGATGAGACCCCGCTGCACTCGTCAAGACTTACACCGAAACAATATGTTGGGCCGAAGTGAGCCCAATGCACAAGTCGGTAAGACAAGCAAGGCTCGCCAAGACATGATGCCGATAACCCATAGCCTTTGCCAAAAAGAAACCCATATGTGAAGTCGACGAGACACATTGAATTCGCCAAGACCTCCCGCCGCAGATCTTAACATATGCCGAAAGAAACCACCACTATTGCCGAAACAATAGAAACGTCTTGCCGATAGGCAACAGACGTTTGCTTGCAGAAAAGCGGATTGGAGAGACCCTAATGTTGTCACGCCGATACACCTGAACAAAAGATATTAGCAGAAAAACATAGTGGGTCGGGGAGACAATGGGAGACCTATGCCGATGTAGACAAAAATGTGGAAAACGCATAGATAGATGATTTAGGGGACAAATATGAGCCAAAATATGAGCAAACAAATTATGAAATGAAGGAAATATGCATAAGGAAAGACTCATATGGGGAATTAGGGGGCATGAAAATATGCAAAAATCATCAGATTTTAATAGTTCCAACAAGTTGTTCAATTCTTCACAGTTCCTAGGCAGAATGGCAAAATGACATATTTTTGGTAGATATACATACCTGCTAGCTAGCTGCCTGCACCTGTCCAATGTGTTTTGGTAGGGAGAGAGTACGCTCTGCTTCGGCCTTTGAATGCCTGCAACTCCCTTCCGCGCTCCCCAAAACCTCCAAAATGTGAATGTTGAAAATGACAACGTTTTGGGTTTTTTGTCCATTCTAATTTTGATTTTGAAAAACCTGTCGATGCTGCCACGATTTCCATCGATGAGATAGGGGACGACACTCCAAATGACGCGCCAAATGTCCATCAGCTTGGTTTGTCAAGTCTTTATCTCTGTCGAGAGTGGGATAAAAGATGAGGTGTTATGTTATAATGTCTATACATATTTTGTCGGGAGATTAGCTTCTCCCAATTTAATCTACCTACCCAAACTCTAAAACATGATGTTTTTATTACTTACAACCATTTTTTTTAATGGTACATAATATATTATTAAAAACTGCACAGAACTAATCTAAATGCATGTTTTTCCCATCAGTCCACTTTACGGACGACAACCTGCCGAGGCGATTTGACAGTTTGGATAGGTTACGTCTCTTCCATGGACTGAGTGTTCTGTGTCAGACGACAGACATTCTCCACCACAAAGTACTCTACACGGCACTCATCAATTGCCACCTGCAAACTTTGACGAAACACCCTCGCACACCCCAAGGCGGACCAGGCCCAGGCCCAGGCCCCCCACTGCCCAATATACAAGGATACTGGACTACCTAGTTTTCGTGCAGTGTATCCAGGCGCCGTCATTGTCTCTGGATATACACTACCCTCTGCCCACCACTTATTTCTCATCACATGCGATTTCAGTGGGCCGTTAAGATTTTGAAACCTCATTTAGTACTCAGTCAAAGACAGTCTGCAGAAATGTTTTCTGATCTTGACAGTCATTTACTACGCCTGAGCGCTTTTCTTGTCATTTTAAAATTGTCCAGCCGGCCCGGCCACACCCAGGCCTGTTATTTGGCGTATGCCTTTCATTAAACATGTTCAACAGATTTGTTCGTTCGACCAAAATAACTACGTTTTCTAGCAAGAATTAATGTTTCAACACAAGGTTTGAATGAAATGCAAACCTTGTTAAAAGTTGGTAAGAAAAAGTTAGTGAGTAGATTTGAAAAGGGGTTGGAGTACACTGTTTTTGAAATTGAAATGTCTTAGTAATAAGAGGGTGCTATATGCATTCTGTCATGTATTTTTAATTAATTAATAAATATTGTCAAATGGTCGTTTTGAAGGCTGCATAGACATTGCCATCTATCTCTATGTACACAATGATTGTTTTTTCTATCATCAATTATGTCACGTTTCTCTTCCTGCAACCTAATCTAGATCTAAAATTATTCTTAATCTTGGTTTATTCGCTCCTTCACACTTAAATTTAACTATTGTCTTAGATTACTATTAAAATATAGTTTATTCTTTGATTACGTGCATTCAAGTTGTCTATTAGACTCTAGTCAAATCATTCTTTCATGTCCACCAATGTACACTCAACACAAACCTATCGTTTTATAGTTTGTTTCACTTGGACTCTCACATCGAGAATTTAATCCTTCAAACCCAAAAATGTAAATATGTCACAATTAATCTAATTCTCATGTATGCAAGTTAAGAGCCTAAAGTCCAATGTATAGTATATAATGTGTCATTTTGTAAACACAAAGTTGTATTAAATTCCATCTATCAAGAGCCACATGCTTGGAATATGAATTGTTTGGTGTATGAAGTGTTTAATGACCCCAAGGTCCCTATGTATTATAGCCAATTGAGAGTTTCACATATGTGGTCAATGTCTTTCAAGGTCAAATATAGACACACGTACAAGTCATGCTCCACACGTACAAGTCATGCTCAACTTTATGCTTGTGTCCACCGATGTTAAATCTACAAGTGACCTTGTTGCACCCTAAATATAGCCTTATTACTAACTTTAATTTATTACAAATTCCATGCCCAAAGATTAAACATGTCTAGAAGTCTAGACCTCAGTGGTTTATAGACCCATACATGTGGGCCCTTAGAGAAGTTATTTCATTTCCAATAAAGCAATAAAATCCCTGTGACCCTAAAATCCCCATGAATTCTAGTTGATTGAGTTCTTTCACATTTGCAATATTAAATTGTTTGAAATCCATAAACTTGGAAGGACTGCCAATTCTAATGTAGTAGCTCACTCGCATTTGAAATGTCATGGTTTTCAAGTCCAAGTGTCCTATGGACACTATTAAATCTTTATCTACCTACTCAACCTATCTCTACACAATTTCACACTTAATTCATGGCAAGTTTCAAATTGATAGCCTATGGCCATCCTATTCAAAAACATCACATAACATAGATATTATCTCTTTGCCAAATAAGCACACTAGGGCCACCAAATTGCTACCACATTCAACAATCTAAGAATACACAAAAACACACTTGTTTGCCAATAGGTATAGAGGAACAATATAAATCAATTAAAACTTGGCTATCTATCACCATACATTTGCTTTAGCACAATATCTACATAACAACTACATGAACTAGACAACTCCATGCAACAACATAGACTTATTTGAACATAAAGTCTTAATATTCATGAACATTAGAATACTTGTCAATTTAGCTCTAAGGGCATGCTATTGTATAAATTGTATATTAGTAAGTTGTAAAAGTAAATTTGATATTTGAATAAGTGCATATTCTATTATATCTATTATTATATATTATTAGGTTTTAAAGTTAGACTTATCGTAAAGCATGTGTAGATTATGCCACAATCACTCACCAAGGTCATAGGTGTCAAAGGTGATACATACAAGTCAACTAAGCTTTGTGCTCTACTTGAGAAGCATGGTCAATTTGGCCTCCACAATCCTCCCTTAGAAAACAAAACATTAAATATGGTGTTAGTGATATGAGATTTCCATAATCCATTTTGAATGTAATTAGCTTTTGGATTTGATTGTGTGTAAGTTTTTTCATCAATGTTTCGGATCACACTCTATGATCCATCATTAGGATAGAGGGATGAGGAGAAAAATTGATCAAATTCAATGATGGATCACAGAGTGATCTGAAACGTTGATGAAAAAACTTACACACAATCAAATCCAAAAGCATCATAATTACATTAAATATGATGTGTTAGAAATAAAATGATGGACCATACCTAATATTATGATTCACAACTACAAAACACAAGTCAACCTAAAAAATACCATGTAAATATGGCTTGTGCATGCTTCCAACTAAGCATATGGTGAAGGGAGAGATTGACCTAAATAAAGTGAACCAAGATCTATTATCAAGTGCATAGAAGTTAAAAAGGGAGTAGATGCCTTGTGTTAAATAAAAAATGGAGCCATAAGAATTTTATCATGGTAAGAGATGACAATGTAATGACCACTAATGGTGTTGGAGGTAACATAATGGTAAAAAAGGTGTTTATGTGCGCTATTAACATAAAAAAACACAAAAGACCTATTTTGTGTGTAGAGAAAAACAAGTATAATACACCTATACAATGGAAGTAGTTCACATACAATTTAAAATAACAATAGAATAATGGATTTAGCAAAGACAATATGTAGTACTTTCACTTGAGAAAACCTTTTCAAGTAAAAAAACTAGCACAATAATTTTCTTACAAAAAGTTAACCCTTCTTCAATCTAACAATGAATCTCCCTTAATTTTCCCTCAAGTATTTGTAGATATAGTTAGGAACATTGAAAATGATTTTATAAATCATATTAAATCTTGCAAAAGATAACCATGAGTGCTTTAAAACATGGGTGAAGATAGAAAAATCCAAAATAACACCTAATTTTATTTTTAAATGTAAATCAAATTTGGTCGCTAGTGAGCTTGATCTTGTCTTAACTATTAAATATGGAAGGTGCATACAACACTTAACCAATATTATCTCATTTGTTGGATACTTTCCACAAGGGCCACACTCTTAAAATGTTATTTATTGAGGGTAACCGTGCCTACTGATTTCTTGTACCTAGAAAAATTCTCAATACTCATAGCATTACTCAATGAATCAAAAATATTATTTTCTCTATCAAAATTTTCTAACAATATTTATTTACTTTCACCCATAATTTGTCTCACAAAATATTAATGTACTCCAATATTCCTTGATAGAGTATGATAAGTAGGATTCTTGGCCAAATATATTACACTTTAACAATCACTATGAATCTTTGTCATCTTCTATACCAAACCAACTATCGATCAAAACGTTGGTAGCCACATTACTTCCTTTCAAGCATGAGTAGTTGCCATGTACTCTACCTATTTTGTAGATAATGCAACCAATGCCTATACTTTTTCATCCAACTCACTACTCTGCCAAAAACATTAAATATATATTAATTGGTAGACCTTTGACAATCAACATCTTTAGCCCAATCAAAATCTAAAAAATCCTTTCAAATTCAAAGTTTTATTTTCATCCACTCTTTCTTGGTAACAAATTGCATAATATTCCAATATTCTTTGCCTAGTTTGGGCATTTATCTACTCACAAGTGTCATTGCACGTACAATGCCAAGTCTAGTACATACCATTGCATACATGTGGTTTCCAATAGCACTAGAATAAGGAACTTGACACCTTTCCTCAATTTATTCTTCTATTTTAGGACACTATTCAATCTATAAATTTTTTATTAACAATAAATGGAGTACTCATAGGTTTATTTTTTGTATGCTAAATCTCTACAAAATCACCTTAACATATTTATTTTGATGTAACCACATATATATATATTCTTCCCCTAGTTTGGGCATTTATCTACTCACAAGTATCATTGCATGTACAATGTCAAGTCTAGTACAAATCATTTCATACAGGTGGCTTCCAATAGCACTAGAATAAGGAACTTGACACCTTTCCTCAATTTATTCTTCTATTTTTGGACACTATTCAATGTATAATTTTTTGTTAATAAGAAATGGAGTACTCATAAGCTTTTTTTTGTATCCTAAATCTCTAGAAAATCACCTTAACATATTTATTTTGATGTAACCATAATTTTGTGTTCACACAATCTCTTTTATGATGAAAAGTGTTATACTTTTATATTAATGTAACAAAAATATAATATAAAATTCACATAAAAGATCCAAGTGGAATGAAATCACACCCAAAGAAGTTTATGTTGAAATCATTAATACACAAAAAAAGAATGGTTAAATTAATAAGCCACCAAGGCTAAGCCCATAATAAATTTTGCAACACCAAGATCTAAGTTCATGTCAAACTATGAAGATAAATGAGACTTAAATAAACTAATCATTGTCATATTGTTACCAAGTTTCATCTATATACAATGTTATGATAATAATAAAAAAAATCAAATTTATATTTGAAATACATACATGGATCAACTTTGTTGCAATCTAGCCCAAGTCCCATAACATACCCATCAAATTTTTGATTTCATGTCCTTGGTGATTGCTTCAAATTATAAATATTTTTTTTATCTTACACACTAATTATATCTTACTTTTAACCTTATAAAATTCTAGCTATGTTGACATACAAATTTCTATTGAATGCACAAGACAACTGAGTGGGTGGGGGTGAATCAGTTGTACCTTAAAAATTCAAAATCCCCATACACATTTAGAGCCACATTAATAAAATTAACCCTTAATTTGTTATGATGATTAGCATGAAAGACAAATAACAAAACTGAAATAAATCAACACTATGCACAAGAGAACACTAGATTTACATGGAAAACCCAAAAAGGGAAAAACCACGATGAGGATTAGCTCACAATATAAAGTAATATCAACACCGAATATAATAGGGCTCACTATCGAAGGGCTCACTACCCAAAGAAAGAAAGGCTCACTGCCAAAGGCTTAATTCCAGAGTAGAAAAGAAGATATAGAAGAATGTTACATAGAGAAATCCATCTCAATGCAACAGAGAAATCCACCACAATAAACACCTTCGTAGCATTACTGAAGAATTGTAGATACTTTATGCTCACTGCATCCAACAATCTAATACATAAAATCTTGCACTACACTTCTTAAATTCACACTCTAATACTCTACACTTTGCATCATTCACATCTTACTTAACTATCTTCACATCCCTCAACAACTCAACTCATATTTATATCAACTTCAACCTTGAAAACATTCTCCAAGGTCGGCTATGCAGCTCAACCGTGTAAATTCAAATTAGGTCGGCACCAAAAAACTTCCATGGTGGATAGAAGTGAAAGCGAACCACACCACTCCTTGTTTGGGACCCAAACCTATAATATCACACTACCACTCACTTCTACAAACAATAAATATCCACCACAATAAGTGTAAACACCAAGGTCGGTTGTTACCCGTGTAAACACCATAATTTTAAGTACATGGTTCCTTTGGTCAAAAACACTTCACAAACAACAAAAGTACATGAACATAACTTGGAATATTCCATAAGCACCCTAAAATCCAACAAACTCCTTTGCAACAAACTTCACCTGAGAAATGCACACACCCAGTACACTCAAACAACTTTGCAATACACTACAACTTAAGAAATTGACTTTTGAAGCACCAAAACTTGAAAAACCTCGACTAAAGAAAGATACCAACACTGTCAACACCCCTTCAGATCCACAAGACTTAAAACCAAATTATGGAGAAACACAGAGCAAAAACATTTCTCTGAAACACCTCTGCAATGCATAGTTCATATATTGGTGAACACAACTTCTTCTGCACAACAATCTAGCACACCAAATTCTGAATACAAACACATAGGTAGATCTTCAACCTAGAAGAAATGTGGAGCAACACCAGAACACTACTCTACAACCCAAAGCAACACTGCACCACACTGTTCCCTTTTTTTTATCAAATTTTCTTAAAAACACTTGAAAACCAAGCATCAGAGACACATCCTCATCACCTTCAGTACTTCCTCAACCATAGACAAAATATTATCAAAGCAACACTAGAGGTTGACACTAGTAGCTTACTAATGACAACATAATGCAACTAATCAAAGCATCATCAATGCAACAACATATACTCCTACAAAATTCTTCTTCTCATACAATTAACACCAATGACAACATAAGCTTGTTGACATTAATGACAACACCAATTTTTCTCATACTTGCAACAATCTCCCCCTTTGTCATTGATGGAAACACATGATGTGAAAAACCATCAATAACAATAGCTCTGCTCCATACCTCTTTCCTTTTTTATTTTTCTCGTTACTCACTCTCCCTTATTCAACTATACTATTCTCTCCCCTTTTGACAACTGAACATTTTTCACATGATTCTCTCTCCCCCCTTAACTATCTTCTTTTTCATATGTCTCATTCTCCCCCTTTGACATCAATGGAAAAGAACAAAAGATTTGCATCACTTATGTTTCCCCTTTGACATCAATCAACCTTCTCACAACTGCTCAATATACTCCCCCTTAGGAGCACACACCATACTGCACCAATCAACAATTACTGCATAATGAAAACACATACTCCCCCTGATTGCAACAACCAATAATATCACTACCTACTCCCCCTGAGAGGTAGCCTCCAACATCAGTCTAGACAAAAGAATGAATCTTGAAATCCATTGGACTGATGCATTTCCTTATGCATCTAGTTCAAAGAAGAGGGGCAATAACCCCCAATTTCTCTTGAAGATACTCAAATGTATCCTTAGGAAGAGCCTTAGTGAATATATCAACAACCTAATCCTTTGAAGGAACATATTCAATATTAAATTAATTCTCTACAACCTTTTCTCTCAAAAAGTGATATCGGATTGAGATATGTTTTGTCCTTGAATGCGTTACCAAATTCTTTAAAATATTGATAGCACTTATATTCTCATAGAAGATAGAAATTGGTTCATCATATACCACTCTAATGTCCTTCAATTTTTGCCTCATCCATAACACTTATGTTTTGGAAGATGCCACACAATGTATTCTACGTCTATAGTAGATAAGGATACTAAATCTTGTTTCTTGCTTAGCCATGACACCAATCTGCATCCAAGAAAGAATGCACCACCACTTGTACTTTTTTTGTCATCCACACAACCAACCCAATCTACATCTATGTAAGCACTTAGAGTAAAATCAATATCCTTTGGATACCACAACCCATGATCTGGAGTTCCCTTCAAGTATCTGAATATCATCTTCACTACTGCAACATGTGACTCTCTAGGATCTTCTTGAAATCTAGCCATAAGACAAACTACATGTACAATATCTGATCTAGTAGCAATTAGATATAGCAGTCCACCAATCATTGACCTATACTTTCTCAGATCGTCTTTAGGAGGTTCATCATTCTTTCTCAGCTTGCAACTAGTAACCATAGGAGTACACATTGATTTGGAATCTTCCATTCCAAACTTATTCAACATTTCTTTGACATACTTTGATTATGAAATGAAAATAGCTTTATTTGTTTAATTTATTTGTAACCCAAGGAAGAAATTCATCTCCCCAAACATAGACATTTCAAATTATTTCTACATTTCTTCTACAAACTTCTTGCACATAGCTTCATTGCCTCCAAATATTATGTCATCAACATATATAACCACAATCAAGATTTGATCTTTTTCAACTTTGAAGTAAAGATTTATATTTGTGGTACCTTTATTGAATCCTTATTGTATCAAATACTTATCCAACCCTGCATACCAAGCTCTAGGAGCTTGCTTCAATCCATATAATTCCTTCTTCAATCTGTAGACTATTTCAGGTTTGTTTGATAACTAAAATCTTTTTCAGTTTTTCTATGTATGCCTCTTCTTATAATTCTACATTCAAGAAAGCATACTTCACATTCATCTAATAAAATTTGAAATCTTTGTTTGTAAAAGCTAAAAATATCCTGATAGCTTCCATTCTTGCCACTAGAGCAAATGTCTCCTCAAAATCTATTCCTTCAACTTGTGAGTAGGCTTTACACACAAGTCTTGCATTGTTCCTTACCACTTCTCCATTCTCATTTAGTTTGTTTATGAATACCCACTTAGTTCCAATCAAATTTTTATTTGCTAGTCTTGGGACAAGTTCCCAAGTCCGATTCTTCTCAATTTGCAACAGTTCTTCTTTCATAGCCTTGATCCAATATTCATCTTTGCATGCTTCAATCATTGTTTTAGGTTCAACTTCAGAAAGTAAACATAGATTTACCTGTTCTTTAGTAGCTTTCCTTCTTGTCAGTACACCTTTATTCTTATCTCCAATGATATGATCTTCAAAATGATTCTTCTGCACATACTTAAGCATTTTAGGAGTCTTTTTTGGAGCTTCTTCCTCTTCAATATGCACTTCTCTTTCTTTTTCTTCTTCTTTGCAAGAAAACTCATCTGATTCATATCCATTTATCACCATTGAATTCTTTTTTAAATCTTCATCAACCTTGACACTTGCACTTTCAACAAATTTTCTAAATCTCTTGTTGTAGAATTAGTAAGCTTTGCTTTTAGTAGAATATCCAAGGGAGATACCTTCATTAGACCTTGCATCAAATTTTCCTAAGTTATCTTCATCTCTTTTGATATAACATTTTCTTCCAAACACTTTGAATTACTTGATAGTAGAAATCCTTCCACATCATAGCTCATAGGGGGTCTTTATATTGTTTGCTCTTGCTTGAACTCTATTAAGTATATAAACAACAATATGAATTGTTTCTCTCCAGAATATTTTTTGTAGATTTTCCTCTTTCATCATTATTCTTGCAGCTTCTTGAACAGCCCTATTCTTTCTTTCAACCACTCCATTTTGCTAAGGAATCCTAGGGGTAGACAAGTGCCTCTTTATGCCATGATCTTCACAAAAGATGTTAAAATCATTGGAGGTGAATTCTCCACCTCTATTAGATCTCAAACAGTTGATTTTCATATCCATTTTATTCTCAAAGATAAATTTGAATGCTTTAAACTTGTCTAGAACTTCTTATTTTTCTTTGAGAAAAGTAACCCATGTCATTCTAGAATAATCATCAATCAATAGCATAAAATACCTATCACCTTAACACTTTTTACTCTTGTAGGACCACAAAGATCTATATGCACTAATTCCAACAGTCTGATAGTAGATTGTTCTTTGACTTTAAAGCTTCTTCTTGCTTGCTTTCCAATTTGTCATTCTTTACAGACAACATTGATAGGTTTTGTAATCTTTGGAAAATCTCTTATAGTTTGAGCTCAACTAATTCTTACTAATTTATCAAAATTGATGTGAGACATCCTCCTGTGCCACAATCAACTTTCATTAATTTGAGTCATAAAATAATGACCATTAACACCCTTAAGTTGATAAATATTTCTGTATGTTCTTCTTCCAACAACTATTGGCCCCACGGTTGTTGTTGCACCAAAAGGTTGACTTGTTAATGCCTAATACAATAGTTAGAGTTAACAGATCCACGAGAGGTGGTTAAGCCATGTCACGAATCCTAAGGGGAGCGCTGACCATCTACCAACGATCTCCCCCTCAATGTTACCTGAGGGGATTTGAATCCGACACCTTTGGCTTTGATACCAATTGTTGGCCCCACGATTGTCATTGCACGAAAAGGTCAACCTGTTAATGCTCGATAAATAGCTTAGAAATTGTCAAGGTTGAGACACCATAATTCCCAACAAAAATTTACAAGTTTCAATCACTAACAAAGTTAATACTAATTAAAATCATGAAATTTCCACTATCCATATTTATTTTTAACTAATATTTATTTGGATTTGATTGTGTAGAATTTTTGTTATCAACATTTCAAATCAAACTCTATGATCCATCATCAAAATATGAAAAAACAAAAGAAAATAAAAGTGAGAAGAATATCCACTTTACCAACATTACAATAAAACTTAAATCAGGTATGAATGGGTTAGTAATGACCAACCCACCATGATCTTGTGGTTGAAAGTTGTGGTTATAAGATGCTAGAGGTAGATATGTTTTTCAATGATAATATAAACATTGTTTATTAAACAAGTGCCACATAGTGGCTAGTACTTGCCTTAATAGTATTGTAATTATTGTTTTTTAGATTTGATATAAATTAAATGTAAATTTTACTAATGTGAATAAAAATAAATGTAAGATTTGTTAATTATAGTGTTTTAGTATTATTAATTAGTTATTTTAATGATCTAACTCATACCCTAACTCTACTTCTATCCCTAACCCTAACCCTAACCCTATTCCTAACTCTAACCCTAACAATAAATTTTAAACCATTATCTTAATCCTAGACCTATCTCTAACTTTAACTATGATCGCAACACTATCCATAATTATAAACCTAATTTTTATCACTAAATTTTAAATAAATAACATATTTAATAAATGTTATATTACGAATTATTATATTTTAAATAAATTTTATAAATAAAATAAATATAATATATACTAAAAATATTACATGTTGGAAATGTTTCTTCTCTTATTATTACTATAAAATTGTTATATATTAAAATAATTATTTATTACAAGTTGTTTATTTTTAATCATATATATTAAAAAACAAAATATATTATATTAATAAGTAAAACTATATCTCTTCATTCAAATCAATAATTGTTAAATATTAATGAATTGATGATTATAGATGGTATGATTTTTTCAAAGTCCATGAATGATAGAGTAAACACTTCTAGATTAAACTATGTATGCTATTTTGAATTGATGTTTTGAACCACACTAAATGATTCATCGTAGGAAGAGGATTATGAAGAATATGATTATAGAAATGACCTTAAGAAGTGTTAAGTGGTGAGAGAGGGTAGGGAAGGGGGAGATTGGAAAATGAAGTAAAAGTGAAAATAGGGGGAAAATGATGAAGACATAATAGAAGAATGAATAATATAGTAATATGATATAACCCAAATAAATAGATCAAAAAATGTTAAAGTTAAATATCTCAAACAATGAATAAGTAACTCTAATGACCTTACCCTAACCCTAACTCAATGATTCATCATACAAAGAGGATAATGAAGAATATGATTGTAGAATTGACCTTAAGAAGAGTTAAGTGGTGGAAGAGGGTAGGGAGGGAGGAGATTGAAAAATAAAGTAAAAGTGAAAATAGACAAAAAATGATGAAGACATAATGAATAAATAACTCTAATGACCTTACCCTAACCCTAACTCAATGATTCATCATAGGAAGAGGATAATGAGGAATATGATTGTAGAAATGACCTTAAGAAGAATTAAATGGTGGGAGAGGGTAGGGAGGGAGGAGATTGAAAAATGAAGTAAAAGTGAAAATAGGCAAAAAATGATAAAGACATAATAATATAATAATATGATATAACACAAATAAATGGATTAAAAAAGGTTAAAGGTTAAATGTCTCAAAAAACGAATAAATATCTCCAAAAGAATTATAAAGATGAATTATATAACAAAATGATTGAGGAACAATTTGTTGAATATAATTTGCAGAATAAAGTGAAAAGAAATTATAGAAATAAAAGATTAAAAACAATCACAAAACAAGAACACAGATTTATCATGGTTCACCATCAATTTGATGGCTACGTCCACACTCAGAGATTATCTCTTATTATTCACCAGTTTTGAATTAATTACATTCAGTTAGTAGCTTCATTATATAAATCAGTCTCCAATGAATTAATGGAAAAATTGATTCAAAAATAGACAACTTTTAAATTGGCCACACATGCCAATAGAAGTAATTACAAAATGAGAAAGTATTTCGAATTATGAAGGCAACATGCTAATTTGGGCTTCAGTAAACCCAACAATCTCCCACTTGACGACCAAATTGCTGCTCAGAGATATCCCACCATTGTAGAGTTAATGTCAGAGTTGCACAAGTCTGAGAGAAGCTCTATAGAATTCAAACTTCTCCCTCGAAACTACTTTCGTCAACATGTTAGCTGGATTCAATTTTGTGTCAATTTTTGCCACCTACAACTTGCCTTCTTCAATACAATGGCGAATGAAGTGATATCGTAGCTCTATGTGCTTCGTTCGATTATGAAAGGTTGAATTCTTTGACAAGTGAATAGCACTATTGCTATCACAAAAAAGAGTAAAAATAGATTGTTGAAACCAAAAGTCACCTATTAATCTCTGCAACCAAATCATTTCCTTTGCCCCTTCAGAAAGAGCAATATATTATGCTTCCGTAGAAGAAAGCGCAACCACCTGTTGCAACCGAGAAACTCAACTAATCGCTGCCCCAACAAAAGTGAATGCATAACCGGTAGTAGAACGCCTTTTATCTAGATCTCCAGCCATATCTGAATCAACATAACCTTGTAGATGAATGTCCTTACCACCAAAACATAAAACACGATCAAAAGTACCTTTCAAATATCTGAATATCCACTGTACTGCCTGCCAATGTTGTTTACCCTAATTACTCATAAATCTGCTCACTACTGCCAGTGCCTGAGCAATATTCAGACAAGTACAAGTCATGGCATACATTAAACTGCCAACTGCTGATGAATATGGAACATGTTTCATGTATTATTTTTCTTCATCTATTTTAGGACACATAGCTGAGGATAACTTAAAATGATCAGCCAAAGGAGTACTCACAGATTTGGCATTCTTCATATTGAATCTATCTAAGATTTTTAGAATATATTTTTCTTAAGATAATCTAAGTTCTCTCTTTTTCCTATCCCTGATTATATTCATCCCAAGAATCCTCTTTGCTACCCCTAAATATTTCATGGAAAATCTCTAAGATAAATGTTGTTTTAACTCACGAACTATCCTCACGCTATTGCTAGCAACCAACATATCATCAACATAAAGTAATAAAAAGACAAACTCGCCATTTGGAAGCTTTTTGTAATAAACACATAGGTCTAAATCACAACGAATAAATTGTTGTTGAATCATGAAGCTGTCAAATTTTAAATACCATTGCTTGGGGGCTTGCTTCAGCCCATACAAACTCCGCTTCAATCTGTAATATAAATGTTCTTGACCCAATTTTGCAAAACCTTCAGGCTGCTCCATGTATAATTCTTCTTCAACATCTCCATGAAGAAAAGTAGATTTGACATCTAATTGCTCAAGCTCAAGATCCCAAATGGCTGCCAAACATAACACTGCTCGAATAGTGGTCATTCTCACAACTGGTGAAAATATTTCATTGAAATCAATATCTCTTTCCTAAGCAAAACCCTTGACAACTAATCTGGCTCTGTAATGTTGATGTCCTCCCTCTTCTTCTTTCACATGATACACCCATTTATTCTTTAGAGGTTTCTGATTTGGTGGAAGAGGAACCAAATCCCAAGTGTCATTAGCACGTAAAGACTCCATTTCTTCATTCATTGCCTCCATCCATTTGACCAAATTTGCATCTTTGCAAGCTTGTTTAAATGTTGACGACTCTGCCTCACCACAAAGCAATAAATCATAATCATAATTATCAGATAATAATAACTCATAATCATCAAACTTTGGTGGTTTCTTTCTCTTTCGTGTTGATAGATCCTCAATTGAGAACCAATTTCTGACTGTAAAACACCCTGTTGCTCTATATTGTCTGCATTATTGTGAAAATTATGACCACTACCCTATTTTTCCACATTGCCCTATTGAATTGCTCTAATTTGCTACCCCTGTATTTCTTCAATGTTTTGTGCACCATCAACTCCCACTTGATGAGACTGCAAATTTTTGTCAAACAACTGCAAATGACCCGAAAGAGACTGCGAAGTGTCTAAGGGAGGATGTGTTTCATGTTGAAAAAGTTGCGAATGGGTTGGAGGAGGCAGCAAACTTATTAAGACATGCATATTAGAGTGCAACGTAGGATGAATTAAAGGCTTCGTGCTAAGTGAAGGAGGGTGCGAATGATTAGGCTGCACATGGTGTATCAAAGGCAGCGGTTGAAATGGTAGAGGCTACGTCAGGTTTGTTGAGGGCATTGCCTCATTTCCTAGAGGCTGTTGTGTAACAAATGAGGGCTGTGATTCATTGTTAGGAGGCAGGGAATCAAATAATGAAGGCAACGATGGATTATTAACAGGCTGCGTTTCACTTAAAATGGGTTGCGTTGTGACTATTGGAGGCAGCGAATGAAATATGCTAGGCTACGAACTGTTTAGTATAGTCTGTGTGCTAACAACAAAAGATGACATAGCAACAATAGGGGATGACATAGCAACATTTGAAGGAAGAGAATTTGAAGAAATGACTAAGGGCTAGGAGAATGAAACAAAAGTTTTCTTTACACGTCCATTATCAAATAAATCAACATTAAAATATTCATCTGAAGAATTGTCTAGAGGTTGCAAACCTGAGAATTTTTTCTCATTGAAGATAACATCCCGACTGTGCATAATCTTTCTGGGAACGGGATCCCACAGCCTAAAACCAAATTGATCTTCTCCATAGCCTAGAAAAATGCACCTTTTCGATTTGAAATCGAGTTTCATTCATTTTTCTTTGGGAATACGCACGAACACTTCACAGCCAAACACCCATAAATGATGATATGAAATTCTCTTCCCAAGCCATCTCTCCTCGGGAATGTCAAAATCCAAACGAAATGATGGGGTACAGTTAATCAAATATATTGTAGTGTTGCACGCCTCTGCTCAAAACTATTTTCCCAACTCGACATTGGAGAGCATACAACGAGCTCTCTCTAAAATTGTTCGATTCAACCGCTCAGCTGCTCCGTTTTCTTGAGGGGTGAATGGGACCACCTTGATTCTATGAATGTCACTGTCTGCATAGAAATTATCAAACTCTGAGGAACAAAACTCTCATCCATTATTAGTTTTCAAACATTTAATCTTATGCCCTATTTGATTTCCGACAAGAGCCTTGAAAATTTTAAATTTTGAAAAAACTTCTAATTTTTTATTGAGCATGTAAATCCAAACTTTTCTAGTGTAATCATCCAAGAAAGTAACAAAGTAATTTGCACCACCAAATGAAGTTACCTTAGTGGGACCAAAAACGTCTGAATGCACAAGTGCCAAAGGAGTAGTTTTCTAATCATGGTCTGTCCTTAAGAAGCTAGCTCGACTTTGTTTTCCATAGAGGCAATGTTCACAAAACTGCAAATCCACTGATTGCAAGTCGGGAAGCCGATCTCGTTGAAACATTACTTCAAGCCCTTTCTTGCTCATGTGACCGAGCCTCTTATGCCAAATTTCTAAATTGCTGTCCATGACTGTCATGGCAGCTCCCACTTCACCATGTAATTTTAAAATATAAAGATTATCCAACTTCTTGCCTTTTGCAATCACTAAAACCCCTTTTGTTACTTGCCAATTTTCTAAAGAGAATTTAACATCACACCCAGAAGCAATTAATTGACTCACAAAAATTAAATTTCTTTTCAACAAAGGAACATATCTAACATCCTTTAAAATCCATTGAATGCCATTTTTAAATTTAAAACTATATCACCCTTACCAACAATTTCACACTCCTTATTGTCACTAAGAAAAACTTTATTGAAAACACCTTCTTTGAAATTTGTGAAAGCTTGCCTGCATGAAGTAGCATGGAAAGAAGCTTCAGAATCAAGTACCCAAGAGTCTGCAGTCATGTCTCCAGCAACCAAGATTAAAACTCTATTGTCTTTTCTAGCTGCAATGTTTGCTTCATTGTTACTGACTTTGTCCTGTGCCTTCTTATAATTCCAACAATTTTTCTTTGTGTGGCCTGGCTTGCCACAAAACCAACAGGCACTTGTTTTTCCTCTTGACTGCGATCTAGATTTTGATCTCCTTCGATTATTATATTTTCCTCTTTCTTTACTTCTACCTCTATTACCAATACTTACAGCCGTTAATGCCTCACCAGATGAGGGTTCTTGATTTTTTCTCCGCATATCTTCACTTAGTAAAGTGGTTGCAACATTATCGAATTTTGGCTTGCTTTTGGCAGCCACCGAAGTGCTCACTGCCATCACAACACCTTCCCAGCTATTTGGTAAAGAACACAGTAATAAAATAGCTTTTTATCTCATCATCCAAATTTATGCCTACAAAAATCAACTAGGTAACTAATGTATTAAATTCGTTCAAATGATTGGACATAACCCCTCCTTCTCACATTTTTAAATTATACAATTTCTTCATAATAAATACCTTATTGGAAGCAGATGCCATTTCATACATTGAAGACAATTTGTCCCACAGCTTTTGTGTTGTCTTCTCTACAGAGACATTAAATAAGACATTGCTGGACAACAACAGGAAGATTGTAGCTCTTGCTTTTTTGTTCAGTTTCTCCCATTCTTCATCTGATAGAGATCTTTTCCCTTTGGCTTTGCTAGCCAATGCATTCGAAAGATCTTGTTTGATAAGAAGGGATTCCATTTGCACTTTCCAAAGGCTGAAATTTTGTCCTGCAAACTTTTCTATTTTCCACTTGTCTGCATCTTCCATGGCTGCATAAGTTCTTCACAATTTTCTGCACCAAATTTCTCCAACCTGTTCTGATACCAATTGTTGAATATAATTTGCAGAATAAAGTGAAAAAGAAATTGCAGAAATAAAAGATTAAAAACAATCACAAAACAAGAACACAGATTTATCGTGGTTCACCATCAATTTGATGGCTACTTTCACACTCAAGGATTATCTCTTATTATTCATCAGTTCTGAATTAATAATTTAATCAAAGAAAAAAGAAAAAATATGAGATTATATATAAAATATGAATTGGGAAATTAAATAAATGAATTAATTAAAATAAAAAAATAGATGGTTAAAATACAATAGAATATAATATATATAACCTATAATATATATTAATATAAATAGATAAAATCATAATAATTTATATAATATATAAATATATATAGATTAAAGGAGAACCTACAAAATATTACCTTCAATAATATAAGATATAAATAAAAAAATAATATATATGAATTCTACATTAATATAGGTTATATATAAAAATTAATATTATCTATATTAAAATAGGTTGTATATTATATATAATAAAGACCTAAAATAATATAGGTTATATTATATAACTGTATATTATAGGTTATAATTTTTTTTGGAGAACTTATATATATAAATTAATATAAAAATATACATAAAAAAAAATATTAATGAAAAGAAAGAGAGCATATAATAATAATAAAATTATACCATGAAAAAAAATTATTAATGAAAAAAAGGAGAGCATATAATAATTAAATTATACTATAAAATATTAAAAACATAGATAACAAAGATATTAGCCTAATGGAAAGAATAATACAATTTTTATTTTATTTTATTATATTAATAGTGAAAATAAAAAAACCCTAATTTTTTTATTGATCTGACATACCATTTAGGAACTCCGATTGCACAAACATAATTATGGTGTAATAGGGACATCCCCCTACATTGAACAAAAAAAAAATACTTCTTCACCAACATTAAAATCAAAACTTTTAAATCAGATGTGAGTGGTCAATCAAACCCAACTTGATGTTGTGGTTGACAGTTGTCGCACCCCAATTAGGCCGTTAGAAACTCCATATGAATTTTACCACTTCAACTAACAAGACAAGAATAAAATAAAAGGATGTGTTCAACCAAGTTTTGGCAGCTTCGCATACGTTTAAATTTTCACGTGAAGGTAAGTTTTGGCCACTTCGTATAAATTTGAAGTGTTTGGGCAGGGCGAACGGCGGAATGTAGTACTCACAACAGACACAAAATCTGCTTCACTTATCTCCGGACGACGAATGTGCATGCAAAAAATAAAATCGTATAATATAACTCTTTTCTTAAAAAACTGAAATAGAATCCTAGGAGGGGCCCGTCCCAGGGAAGGCGCATAATCCCATTCCTTCAACGGTGAATGAGGCAAGTCTGAAAAAGAAGCCTAACATATGCGAAAACCACCATAGGAAGTATGCTTTGGGCATCATACCCTAAGTACCTGGCTTTTTCTTTTTCTCATCTTTATTTCTATCCAAATTATCTAGTTAGTTCAGAAGCCGTAGCTACATTTAACTGTACAAGGTTGCTTTAAACAGATCTTTTTTCTCTTTTCCCGCCGTCGGTGCAAAAGAGTTCAAAAGTAAAAATCTACATTTGCGTCGATCTATGTACAGTACGGCTAGGTATAGGTTTCAAAGCTTGGAAGGCTACGCTCCACGGGTCCACTGTCTACACTCTATCCCACACCCGGTGGGACCTAAAGCGCCAAAATAACCGTCTTCGTCTTCGCGTGTTCTGTCTGTTCGTTAGTTAGTGGGCCCTCTCTGCATTTAACGTTTTCCCTTCATACTTGACTTCCATTACTGCTACTGCCACACTTCATCAGTAGACTAGCCCTCGAAATTTGTATGAAGTGTACCCTTCCCCCCCTGCCATTTGCATATCTGTCTTTGTGGTCTGCACTAGGAGTTTTCTGTTCTGTGTGCATTTAGCGTTTTCCTTCCCCCAGAGAAGATAATGGCGCTGGTAGTTTTAGGGCTTGCTCTAGTGTTGGGCATTTTCAGTAGGGGTCAAGTTGCATACGGTTCAGGGTGGACTAACGCCCACGCTACCTTTTATGGAGGCAGCGACGCAGCAGGAACTATGGGTGAGTACTACTTGCTTTAATCCTTCAAATGTAAGCTGTTTCAGTTCCAAGGTTTTTTAACAAAAAAGCAGCATGATTTGACATTTGTTTCTTAATGCAGGTGGGGCGTGTGGGTATGGAAATCTTTACAGCCAAGGATATGGCACCAACACGGCAGCTCTGAGCACTGCGCTGTTCAACAATGGGCTGAGCTGCGGAGGGTGCTACGAGATAAAGTGCAACGACGAACCACAATGGTGCCTGCCCTCCTCAATCGTTGTCACCGCCACCAACTTCTGCCCTCCTAACAATGCGCTCCCTAACAACAACGGCGGGTGGTGCAATCCTCCCCTTGAGCATTTTGACCTCTCGGAGCCCGTTTTCGAGCACATTGCCAAGTTCAAAGCTGGAATTGTGCCTGTCATGTACAGGAGGCAAGTTTTCTTCAAAACATTGCATTCCCTTTTGTTTTCTATGCTGTGACCGACTTAGGCTTAATGTATTCTTGTTGTTTATTGCAGGGTACCCTGCCAACGCAAGGGAGGAATTCGGTTCACCATAAACGGCCATTCGTACTTCAATCTAGTGCTCATCACGAACGTTGGGGGAGCAGGGGATGTCCATGCGGTGTCAGTAAAGGGCTCTAAGACTGGGTGGCAGGCAATGTCGCGCAACTGGGGCCAAAACTGGCAGAGCAACACATTCTTGGACGGGCAGAGCCTGTCGTTCAAGGTCACCACCAGCGACGGGGAAACCGTCACTTCCTACAATGTTGCTCCTGGTGGCTGGCAATTTGGCCAAACTTTTAGCGGAGCTCAGATACGGTAGCTTCACACAATTTGTAACCACAGCTAGTGGGTATGTTAGATAGCGATTACATTAGGGCTAAGATTCAAGTTTTAGTATGTCTTCTTAGCCAGGGACTCTTTGTTTCAGTATTCTCGTCTTTTGAATGTATTGTCTATATAATATATCCCATTCTCCCTGCCATTACCATGTCTGTTTCTACTCTGCACTAAGATAAGTAGTGTTTCCAAAGCCTTTCTGCTTTGCATTTGGTGTTGTTTTTCCTTTCTAGTGCAGCAAATGGCGGCACTGGTAGTGTTAGGTCTTGCTGTAGTGTTGGGCGTCTTCAGTAGAGGTCAAGTTGCATATGGTTCAGGGTGGACTAACGCCCACGCTACCTTTTATGGAGGCAGCGACGCAGCAGGAACTATGGGTGAGTACTACTTGCTTTAATCCTTCAAATGTAAACTGTTTCAGTTTCAAGGTTTTTTAACAAAAAACAGTAGGATTTGACATTTGTTTCTTAATGCAGGTGGGGCGTGTGGGTATGGAAATCTTTACAGCCAAGGATATGGCACCAACACGGCAGCTCTGAGCACTGCGCTGTTCAACAATGGGCTGAGCTGCGGAGGGTGCTACGAGATAAAGTGCAACGACGAACCACAATGGTGCCTGCCCTCCTCAATCGTTGTCACCGCCACCAACTTCTGCCCTCCTAACAATGCGCTCCCTAACAACAACGGCGGGTGGTGCAATCCTCCCCTTGAGCATTTTGACCTCTCGGAGCCCGTTTTCGAGCACATTGCCAAGTTCAAAGCTGGAATTGTGCCTGTCATGTTCAGGAGGCAAGTTTTCTTCAAAACATTGCATTCCTTTTTTGTTTTCTATGCTGTGACTGACTTAGGCTTAACGTATTCTTGTTGTTTATTGCAGGGTGCCCTGCCAACGCAAGGGAGGAATTCGGCTCACCATAAACGGCCATTCGTACTTCAATCTGGTGCTCATCACGAACGTTGGGGGAGCAGGGGACGTCCATGCGGTGTCAGTAAAGGGCTCTAAGACTGGGTGGCAGGCAATGTCGCGCAACTGGGGCCAAAACTGGCAGAGCAACACATTCTTGGACGGGCAGAGCCTGTCGTTCAAGGTCACCACCAGCGACGGAAAAACCGTCACTTCCTACACTGTTGCTCCCGGTGGCTGGCAATTTGGCCAAACTTTTAGTGGAGCTCAGATACGGTAGCTTCTGGCGATTTTTAACCACAGCTAGTGGGTATGTTAGTTAGCGATGACATTAGGGCTAAGATTCAAGTTTTAGTATGTGTTCTTAGCCAGGGACTCTTTATTTCAGTGTTCTCGTCTTTTGAATGTATTGTCGGGATGCCGCGGTGGCTACGAAACGCCACCCGTTCCCTTTACAGATGGTAATTGCTTTTTGGGTAAAAATCTGGTTAATGGGCGTTACCTGGCAGAGGAGGTTTGTCGCCACCCGCACTAACCAACGCCCATTTCAGTGATGTAGAAGTGTGTTGTATGTCGTCCAGTGTCCACAAATTATATTCAAGATAATGTTTGCATGCATTCTGTAAATCTTGTCTCCTCTATGTTTGAATTTGCTTATTTAACAATTTCAAAATATGTTTACTTTTCCTTAATTTGTTTCATTCAAGGGAAGAATGGTTTGTTTGGGTTTCTCTTAGAGGAAGATTGCAGAGTTTGATTCCATTAAATTCTATTTTGTAAATGCTGAGAATATGAATGAGCACGGAATTCTTAACATTTTGACCTTTGGGTTTCGCTGTAAGGCACGTAGATTCTGCACTTGGGATTACTCTTGGACAAAAGTATAAAATAATTGAGAAAGAAAATGTCAATGTTACAGGCATATAATAATTTTTTACTTAGTTTTGTATTCATTTTTAGAAATATGTTGGCAAATGATGCAGTTTTGTGTAAACTTATAATTTTGTCATTTTTTAATTTAATTTTGTATTTATTTTTAGAAATATGTTGACAAATGATGCAGTTTGTGTAAAATTATAAGTGGTCATTTTTACTTAGTTTTGTACTCATTTCTAGAAATATATTGACAACTCATGCATATTTTTCTTAATCTTACATACTCTTAAATTATATGTATCTTTACATATTAAGTTTTCACCTTATCCTTATGCATATATCTTATTAAATTTGTCTCATCAATGCATTTAAAATATTTATCTCTACACATACCTAGATATAACTATTATACTGTTCAATATGATTATGTGCTTGTCCAATGTCATTTTGAAAGTTGCAAGGTTGACCTTGTGATTGTGGATTTCAATATGATTATGTGCTTGACCAATGTCATTTTGAAAGTTGCAAGGTTGACCTCGTGATTGTGGATTTGACCTTAACATTTCAAAATTCAAATTCAAAATTTGGCCAATTCATCCCTTCTATTCTCTTGCCTTGCAAAATTTGATGCTATGTGATATTATTTAAAGTCATTTAATTACATTTGTTTCACATCCCCACACATTCGAGCATCCTATCTCATTTCAAAGCATTAAAGGAGCAATCACTAGCCAAACATTTGGAAATGGTACATTAAAAGGAGTAACAATTTTTTTGGGTAGGTGCCATACACCTTACCATCTTGATCTTTGAAATGTTTTGTTTAATTAATTATTTATTTTTTATAATTAACATATTTGGGGTGTTGTATTTGGAGTGGCACTAGGTGTCATGAAAGTTTCTAATTACAACTACAACTTGTAAGGGTGTGAGTTGCCAAAAAGGAAAGAGCATGGAGATTTGGAGAAAATCATGGAGTAGTTATGAAAAAGTTAGGATAACACTACTTAGCTAACTAAGCTTGATTTGGGTGTTGAAATTTGCATATGGAGATGGATGTCTAAATTATATAGTAGTTTACAACATGTGTTTTGTTGTATACCCATATATATTGAGTGTTAGGGTTGGAAATATTATCATAATATTTTATAGGTACAAGTATATTGCCAAATATCTCCAACACTATATTGACTCATGATCTTTGAAGGCTTGAGCTTGGAGGGGTATTATAATTGTGTATACTAAAATATAGAATAAAATAATAGAGAACAATGCATAAACAAGGTTCCTATTCCACACCTAGTTATACCATCGATTGAGCTAGGGTAAGCAAACAAATGATGAAAAGGGAACAAACTTCTCTTAATAACAATTGACCATGTGACAGGCTTGATGTGGCTTGAGAGATGATTTGGTTGCTCATTTTAGTAGCATGACTTTTCCTTATGTCCAATTCCTACTCTTAGAAATGGCTTGAGGAATGATTGAATAATAGATTTTTGATGCAAATAATGTATGGATAAGATTTGATCTTGTGCATTGTAGGGATGGGGTTGGTCCATTTGCAAGAGATAATGATAAGCTTATAAGTGGCATCTTGTAATTTTTGCAAATGATTAGATTGGAAAGATATGGAGGGTGGATTTTTTTTTTAAATTTTGATGAAGGGTGAGGATTGAAGATGGATCTTTTTGAAGCCTTGTGCACTTGAGCCTTCTACAAGATTGACTTTGTTTATTTTTAAACAAAGTGGTGGGGGAATGTGCAAATGATTAATTAATTGGCTAAACTTGATTTGTTTATTAATTGATGATGATGGGGATTTTAGATGAATCAAATAAATATTTCTATTTATTTAATTTATGGGAGAATGTTGGGGGAATGATTGATTGAATTAAATAAACTTGATTTATTCAATCAAAGTGAAAACTTTAGAAGAAATGTTGAATTGGTTAAATTAAATAAATAAATTAATCAATTTATTATAAGAATAAAAGGTTAGATTTATTAACTAAATAATTAAGATTTATTTAATTAAAACTAGAAGAATGATTAGATTGACTAATTAAATAAAAGTATTTAATTAATGTTGGAAACAATTATGTAGGAATACCTTTTAGATATCTATATTTTACCCCTATTTGAGATGGCATTATGTAATGTTGTTTCAAAGAAAATAAAACATAGTGATTTTTGAAAGGGATGCCCTAGTCAGTGGGATGAGAAATGATGAATAGGCATAACATAGGGATGCCTTCTTGAGAGGGTAGGTGGGGTTATGTTGCTTTGATGGGATCTCAATAGGAGAAATAGGGCTTGGGGGTAAAAATTAGGTCTCAAAGAGAAATGTTGGAGCAAAAAAGTGATTTTTTTGGAGGGAGAATCTATAAATAGGAGGTTGGGGTTGCAAATGACTTGTTTTTACCTTGCAGAGTGGAGAAAATGAGCTCTAGGGTTTGGAGAGGGATAAGCACAATGTCCAATTTGTGTTAGTGGATTAGCATCATAGTGTGTTGGTGTGAGAGTACAAGTGTGTTGGTTGGAGCTAGTCTCAATTGATTTTGATGTTTGTGATTTTTTGGTAGCATTTTAGGGTATTTATGAGAGGGCTTAGGGTATGATTGCACATGTGCTAGGGTTGAATTAGCCTAAGTGTAAGGTTGTGTGGCACATTCATAAGATTGGTAGCATGCGTAGGCATGCATCTCATATGTGTAGTTTTGGCATAGGAAAGAAAATTAGTGATGCATGTACAAACACGACACAAGTGGGAGGAAAATAAACACACACACTCACTAGTGGCACAAGTGCATAAAGTGGCATATGTAGATGGGATGATAGTGCAAGTGCATCAATGCGTGGCACAAGGGTACTTGGGGTAATGCAAGCACAAAATAAATGAGGGAGTATTAGAGTTTGGAAAAATAATGGTTTATGTGGGATGGGTTAGGTTAGAATTTCGTGGGAAAATAGGTTTTTGGTGGGTTAGATTAGGTTTTGGTAGGAAAATGGGTTTTGATGGGTTAGGTTAACATTTGGCCAAAAAAGAGATTTTGGTGGATTAAGTTAGGGTGTTGAAAAGAGGTTCACCAATGTTATGTGCATGTATACAAATATTTCCAATGGTGGTGGCTTAGGAGAGATAGTCCATGGTGCTAGGGTTGATATGAAACTTTGAAAAGGATGGTTAGGGGCTAATGGATGTAGTGAGGTTACATGATGTATAGGGTAGAGCGTTTAAGGGTTGAGGGTTTAATGTATAGGGTAGAAGATTTAAGGGTTTAGGGTTTAAGGGTTGAGGGTTGAGGGATTAGGGTTTAAGGGTTGAGGCTTGAGGGTCTAGGGTTGAGGGTTGGGGGTTTAGGGTTTAAGGTATAGGGTTGAGGGATTAGGATTGAGGGTATAATGTATAGGGTAGAGGGTTTACAGTTAAGGGTTCGGGGTTGAGATTTGAGGTTTGAGGGTTTAAGGGTTGAGGGTTGAGGGTTTAGGGATAGGGATTAAGGTTGAGGGTTGAGGATTTAAGGGTTGAGGGTTTAAGGGTTGAGGGTTAAGAGAATAGGGTTTAAGGTATAGGGTTGAGGGTTTAATATACATAGGGTAAAGGGTTGAGAGTTTAAGGGTTGAGGGTTAAGAGAATAGGGTTTAAGGTATAGGGTTGAGGGTTTAAAGTACATAGGGTAAAGGGTTGAGGGTTGAGGGTTTAGGGTTGAGGGATTAGTGTTGAGGGTTTAGGGTATAGGGTTGAGGGTATATGGATTAGGGTTTAGAGTTGAGGGTTTAATGTATAATGTAGAGGGTTTAAGGGTTGAGGGTTGAGTGATTAGGGTTTAAGGGTTGGGGATTGAGGGATTAGGGTTGAGGGTTGAGGGTTGAGGGTTTAGGGTTTAGGGTTTAGGTTTTAAGGTATAAGGTTAAGGTATTAGGGTTGAGGGGTATCTTGTATAGGGTAGAGGGTTCTACAGTTGAGGGTTTAGGGTTGAGTTTGAGGGTTTAAGAGTTGAGGGTTGAGAATTTGGGATATATAGTTGATTGAGGGTTGAGGGTTTTAGGGTTGAGGTTAAGATATTAGGGTTTAAGGGATTAGGGTTTAAGGGTTGAGGGTTAAGATATTAGGGTTTAAGGTATAGGGTATAGGGTTTAGGGTATACATTAAGGGTATAGGATTAGAGTTTAGGGTAGAGTTTAATGTATAGGGTAGAGGGCTGATTGGGTTTAGGATTTAAGGGTTGAGGGTTGAGGGTTGAGGGTTGAGGATTGAGGAGGGTTTAGGGTTGGTTGAGGATTAGGGTTGAGGGTTGGGTTTCAGGTATTATAAGATTTAAATGGGATTAGGGTTGAGGTCTAATGTATAAGGTAGGGTTTACAAATGAGGTTAGAGGTTGAGGATTAAGGGTTTAAGGGTTGAGGGATTAAGGGTTTAAGGTATAGGGATAAGGGATTAGTGTTGAGGGTTTAATGTATAGGGTAGAGGGTTGAGGGATTAGGGTTCAAGGGTTTAGGGTTGACAGTTGAGGGTTAATGGATTAAGGGTTTAAGGGTTGAGGGTTGAGGGATTAAGGGTTTAAGGTATAGGGTCGAGGGATTAGGGTTGAGGGTTTAATGTATAGGGTAGAGGTATAGGGTTGAGGGTATGGGGTTGAGGGTTTTAAGGTTGAGGGTTTAGGGTTGATGGATTAGGGTTGAGGTTTATTTATAGTGAAGGTTGAGGTTGGTACAAGAGTTGAGGATTAGGTTTGAAGGTTTAATGTATAGGGTGAGGGTTGAGGGTATATGGATTAGGGTTTAGGGTTGAGGATTTAATGTATAGGGTAGACGATTTAGGGTTGAGGGTTGAGGGTTGAGGGTTGAGGGTTGAGGGTTGAGGGTTGAGGGTTGAGGGTATAATGTATAGGATAGAGGGTTTATAGTTGAGGGTTCATGATTGAGGGGTTAATGGTTTAAGGGATTAAAGGTTTATTGAAGCTTCAAAGTTTTGCTCCTTATATTTCATTCCCGCCCTGCCTAGCGTCAATTGGTCTTCCTTGGTGTTTGGAAAATCCTAGGGTTCGGGTTTTAACTTTCTTTTCATCTAAAACCCTGGTGTTTGTTTTCTGCCCTAGTTGAGGTTCTATTTGGACGTTACCTTTTTGAAGGGTCTTAAAACATCTTATGCCCCCATTGGTTTGTCTAGGCTTTGGCCCCTTTGATTTTAATTTTTGTGGCCCCCACAGGTTTTATTTTCCTAAGTCTAGGCTGACCACGTGCTTCATTGTTTAAATACAACTTATGTCATTGTTGTCTCGTCGGCCTAGTGGTCCCCCCTTGTTCTTAGTAAATGTTATATTTTGCAGAAGTATGGTGTTCACATTGCCATCGATCTTTTACCTTCAGAGATCAATAGTTGCCCGCCATCCCGCGATCGAAAATTGTAGGATGGTGATATCACGGGCAGGCGCCACGTGTCCCATCTGGGGGATCAAATTTGTGCGACTGTTCATCAACTGTCCTTTAATCTAAGCCATTGCCTGCCATCCCACGATGGTGCTTTGGTTGATTGCAAAATCATGGGTGAGTGCCACGTGGACTTCCAAGGTGGGGCCCGATGAATTTTTTGTGTGATATATTTTAAATGTTTCATTGCTTTAGGAAAAACATTTAAAATAAAATATTTGATGCGGCCGTGGGAATTCATTAAATGAGCAAATGTCAGGCAGAGAAATTAGGGCAACCGGTCGGATCAAAGGAGATCAACGGTGGCGATTAAAAGCTAAATTTGGCCGCATCTCAGCCGTTCTCGCCATCCCGTGATCCAAAACTACAAGATTGCGATATCACGGGTGGGCACCATGTGTCTCAGCTGATGAAGCCGAAGGAGTAAAAGGGCGGGTTACTAAAGTGCTTGCGGGATGCATGTGCTGAAAATAGACAGCGATGTTTTAATCTTGGTGGAAAAGTTGCTCGAGGGTTAACGATAGGGCTGCCGACTGTGTTGAGGGGATGAGATCACCAATGTTCAAGATCGATGGTTGCCCGCCATCGCACGATCAAAAATTGAAGGATTGCGATATCATGGGAAACCGCCACGTGGATTTATTTCTCAGCGTATGGTGTGATGGGCCCTTGTCTGCCACGCTGGCGATTGTGTCAGCTAGTTTTTGAAGGTGACCATTTGATGGTTTGATTAAACTGAAGGATCGATGTCTGGAATTTAAAATCAGGGTCAAAGTATGGTTGGAGCCATTTGTGCAAACAAGCGGGTGAGTTTTAATGGCGGGAAGGATACTTACTGGCACGATTCAATAAATAGGTCAGGTGTTGTGGTTGCAGCGGTTTCCAGTTATGCTTTAATGGCAATCTTGGCGTGGATTTCTGGTGGTCTTTATTGTTGCATTGACTTTTCCAGGTGTGCCAATTGGCTGATGACATGTGTACTCTCTGGCCTGATGCTTGTCCGCTCCTTCATTCTCTATATGAAAGATTTCAAGCCCAAAGGTACGGGGAGCAAGTTAGACAAATTTTGTCGAGTCTAGGTGAAGTTACAAAGCAATTTGTAAAGTCTGATGGTTTCAGGAAGAATTGTAACTTAGGTTTTGAGTTAGTCTATAACAGGTCTTGAGTTCATGGAGGTTTAATGTTGTATAACAGTACTAGCATTTGATTTGAAAATGAAAAATTCAAGCTCATGTCTCTCCATTGTACTTGCATATCTGAACCTTGAATAAAATTACCAAGGGTTGTTTTATCCATCTCACTGTTGTGGTGTGTATGATCCTTGTTTTGGCTTTAATTCAAAGAATTAATTAAAATGCTTGAGTGGGATTATAGGAGGATATGTACTGTATAAGGATTTGGTAAGTAGTATTGAGGTAGAATATATATTGATGAAATTGTAATGCAATATCATCAAGGATTCCATATGTTATGTGTTAAATTTGTTATATGCCTTTAGATGCTTATAAACTTGACTCCTGCCTAATAGATATATGGCACTGGTCTAAGTTGTGATTACCCATATGATTCAGTGTTTGCCTGTCTTTGCCTAGAGCTTGCTGCAAATCCCAAATCAATGACCATCTTATACTACCTTGTGTTGTAGTTATCTCACGCTCCAAGTAGTTGATATTACTGATAAATAGCCAATTTATTTCAGTATTATCCTATTTTGTTGAGATATTATGCTACATCATCTGCTATTGTTAATGTTGTTTATAATAAAGGTGCAAATGTTGTAAACACATTAAGGGATCACCCTCACGGGTTTTACAGAGCCCAAAGTGTAGGAGGTTTCTGAAAGTCCTCATTAGTTGGCCTAGGTCCTTCGAGCTTCCCTTGATTGGGATTGGTAGTCCCATAGGTAGATTAGAAGACAAACCTGGTTACAGTGTAAAAAGAAACCAACAAGATGGTGACTCCGCTGGGGATTTAGCTTTAATATTTCTTGTCAGTGTGTCAGTTGTCCATTTTGCATAGAGTTGTCATAGTATTTATGTGATTTGAAGGTGGAGCCTAAAATTCTGTGTTATGTTTGTCCACTTCTTCTATAAAGCACTTTTATGTGTTGACAGTACGAGGTTCTAAGGGTTTTCATTCTCCACCACGTGACTTTAGGTATTTGGTATTCCCAAGCTGATTGGGTGGCAACTCTAAAGTCTCTACACCAGTGTGCATTTTATTGTAAAAAGATTATTATAAGTGGAAAACTTGTGGATTAGTACGAAGAATGAAGAACACCAGGTCATTCATGAGAAATCACCTGGAACAGAGATTGGAAGGTGGACTTCCCAAAACGAAGAAGGACTGGATAAAGAAGAGACCAGAAGCTCTTGCGTCACAGGACCCTATACATCAAGGCACAAGTAAGTTTTTACACTCCATCCCTGAGAATCTTGAAAAGGTGTCTAGAAGTTTAGTATCTAGAAGTTCAAATTCAGATAGTTGTGGATTTTTTGATGCATTATTTAATACACCAGTTCAAGAAGATGTGACATGTCAAAATAAAGGGCCTGTTAGTGTTAAGTATGCTGAAAAGAGAAGTAGGAGTAGAAGTCAAAGCCATCATAGAGAATGCACTAGTGATGTGCGGCCTCCTCCTCCTGCTAAAAATGATGTAAACCCTTTATTGTCTGAACATGTACTGGAAGAGGTCAATTTAATAGACCTAAGTGACACATCAAGTTCTGATGTGACTTTTCCTGACCCTGATGATGTTTTTGGAGACATTAATTCCTTGAGAAGGGAAATCCAAAATCAAGCTGAGCTCAGGAGGAAAAGAGAAGAGGAAAGGGAAGCAGAGTTGAGAAATGTTGTGATAGAAAGGGATAGGCTAATGAGATAGTTGAAAAGCATGAAGTTCCTGAACCAACAAGAGCCTAGACCAAGTGTTGAAGGTCCGGTTGTATAGAGGATTGCTAATAGAGGAACAAAGCCTGTGTTTGAAGAAAACCCAATAGGCCACATTGATGTCCAGCCTAAACCTGCTGACCGAAAACCCACAAAATCATATTAGTTCTCAACCAAATAAGCCTGTCTTAGATAGGGGAAAGAAAAAATTTGAGGGGATCAAAATAAATGAGAAAGTGATTCCCCATTCCACTTAACAAGATCTTCAACCACATGTGTCATTGCAAACAGAATCTGCCTTAGAAAAGGCTAAAAAGGAGAATGAAGCTCTGGCAGAAGAGTTGGAGAAAGCAGAAATTAAGGCTGCAAATGCAGAAATGAAGAGGAAACTAAGTTTCCTAAAGATGTTAAACATAGATGAGGCTGCACAAGCTACCACCTCATCGAGTCACCAAGACCCCCCCATAAACAACTCTAGCCTGAAGACTCATGCAAATAGATCTATAAATCCAAATCAGGATGGTTCTAAAGTTCAAGATATAGGGTCTGGTGTTGATCCTCAGAAGAATGAGAGATTGTTTCAACAATGACCTATACAGTTAGAAAAGGTATAGGCCATTATTCTTTGATGGTATCCCTCGTTATCCAAATCCCATCCCTGCTGACTTGAGAGAAAAGATGAATAAGTTTGTTGGAAATAATGCTGTAACAACAGAGGAACACTTGAAAGCTTTTATAGATATGCTGAATGATTATGAGGTAGAACATGAAGATATTGTAATGAAACTGTTTGTACAATCTCTGGTAGAAGATGCAAGGGATTGGTATAGAGGTCTACCTAATGCTAGTACTGGTTCATGGGATGAGTTTGAAAAGTGTTTCAAGGAGCAGTATGGTGATAAAACTAATGCTTGTTTTATGTTGAATGAATTCAATAACATCAAGAAGTCATTGGATGAGCCTGTGACAAATTTTAATTTAAGATTTCAAAAAGCAATGTATTTAAATTACTTTAGGTTTTAAAGCTTGATGAAAATGTTCGCTTAACTACATACTTCAATGCTTTTGATGCTAAAATGGCATATCTCCTCAGAGATAAGGACCCTCAGACTATGAGGGATGCATTTAGGGTGGCTATAAATATTGACAGTAATAGAAGAGCTTTTGGGAAGTGTGGTAGGAGAGAAGAACCTGTACTTTTCAAAAATCCTAAGAATAAGACTAAGAAGATTCCGATTGCAAAGCCTAAGGATGATGAAAAGTGGGAAAAGGTTTATAATACTCTGAAAGACATAAATCAGACTATTGCTAAGCAAGAGAAGGGTATAGGACATGAAAGGAAACCCTATAATAAGAATGATAGGCCACTCAGATTGCAAAATTATCCTTATAATACAAATTGGAAAGATGGAAAACCAATTTTGCCTAGCCAAAAATCTAAAAATGATCAGCATACGCCAGACCCCTTGCAGAAACATTCAGTGAATCTAGTAGTAGATAGACCATGGTGTAAAGTGTGTGAACACCCTCATGATCAAAATTATTGTGGTGTTGCTCAGTCACTTGTTGCTAAAGAAGGAGAAGAGGATGTCCATGATCAAGCATCAAAATGTGAGCAGAATGATGTAGATGTTTGTATGACCAGATCATATGTTGATGAGGAAGATTGTTCTTCTGATGATGAGGTACAAGAAGATGATTTGGACAATCAAAGGCAGAGAAGTGAGGCGTATCATCAACAAATCTTTTCTGATGATGAAGGCGGTTTTGATCATAATGCTTGCAATATGGAACAGACTAAAGATTCAGTGTCTTTAAGGAGACCATTAGAAGAAGAGATTGCAAGATTAACTGAAAAAATGGCTGCCCAAATGAGAAGTTCACTTCAATTGAGAAATAGAACTGTGGGTGATGAACAAGGTAAACCTACTAGCCTATTTATTAAAGAACAAAAGGATAAAAACAAAGGTGTTAAGGTCGACAACAAAAAAGATGCTGTGAAGGTCAAAGAGGTTAAAAATGATAAGGTTTGGACACAAAATAATGAAACCCCAAAGCCTCAAGAAGATGTGACTTCGTCACTGATGAAGACTAAGGTGATCACAAAGGTAGCTGAACCTGTTGCAGAAGATAAGAAGCAAAGGAAGCTAGGAGGAGGTAATCAACAGGAGAAAAAGAAAAATGATGAAGGTATGATGTCTAATCTACCTAAGTATACACTTGTAGATATGTTTCATGTGCTTTCTCAGGTTAAAGTAACTATACCTTTGTTAGAAATGATGAGAATAAATGAACACAATGAAAAGACAATAGCCTGGATCACAGATGTTGTTGGTAATAAAATTGGACAAGGAACTAGAAAAGAAGAAAAGGAAGTGGAGGGAATTGTGTCACAAATTCCTCCTGTATATTTAGGAAGTTCTATTAACATGTGCCTTGAGAATATAACTCCATTTTTCTTAAGTGTGGATATAAATGGGAAAATTTTAAGAAATTGTATGATAGATTCAGGGGCATCAAATAATGTTATGCCATTCAAAATAATGGAGGCACTGGGCTTAACAATATATATTGCTCAAGGTAAATGCTATGCTATGGATTCAAGAGAAGTGCCAGTTATTGGCACTATTAGAGCATTGCCTTATAAATTGACTTAGTACCCTGACAAGGACTTAGTCATGACAATATTAGTTGCAGACATCCCACCTCATTTTGGGATGCTTTTATCAAGAAAGTGGAGTGCATCAATGGGGGGTAACATACAATGTGATTTTTCATTTGCCACTTTCTCCATTGATGGTAAGGATGCCAAAATTGAAAGGGAATCAAAAGTACCTCATATGATTGAGCATAGTCCAATTGAAAACATGACATGTTTTATTGAAAGTGGTATAGACGAGTTCAAGGTTGAGGAATTCTCTAACAATTGTGACAAGCCTGCTGCATTGATTGACGCAAAAATAAAACAATTGTCAGAATCTGATAACTTGTGGGTTATGTATTTTGATGGTGCAAGTTCAAAGGAAGGCTCTGGTGCAGGTATTTTCTTACGATCACCAAGTGGAAAGACATTCAGGTTCTCTTTCACTCTGTTATTCGAATGTACGAATAATGTAGCAGAGTATGAAGCCCTATTATTGGGGTTGAGATTGGCTGCAAAACATGGGATTACGAAGCTCAAGGCAATTGGGGATTCTGAGCTTGTGGTGTCCCAAGTCAGATCCAAGTATGTATCAAAGAACAAGAGGTTGAAATAGTATAGGAATGTTGTTTGGGATGAATTAGAGAGCTTTGATGCATTTGGCATAACATGGATGGAGAGAGGTCAAAATAAGGTGGCAAACCTATTAGCTAATATTGCATTAAAACTAGGTGACTTATCTTATGCTGGAATTTCAAAGGTTGAGGTGCAAACCAGGCCATCAGTCCCTGATAACATAAAAAATTGGAAAGTCTTTGATAATGATGATGATGTGTTAATATTCTTGAATTGTGTGGGAGAGTATGAAAATCAAGAAATTGACTTTGGAGCTTTTGTTGAGAATGTTGAGGGTAAGGATACCATATTTGGAAATGAGGTCATTCAGCTAAAGACAAACAGAATTCCCAAGGGTCTAGTTGTACTAGAAAGGGTATTTGATAATCAAGATAAGATAAAGGCTCGTCACACTACTTCCCATCCTGATGACTTGGAGGAGATAAATCTTGGAACATAAGCATCCCCAAAGAAGGTGTATATTGGGAAGAAAATGTCACCAAAGGTAAGAAGGATGCTGATTGATTTATTAAGGAAGTTTAGGCATGTGTTTGCATGGTCATATGATGATCTTAAAGCATACAGGGAAGATCTTTTCAAACTTGAGATTCCTTTGCGTAATGATGCCAAGCCATTCAGATAGAAGCAGAGGCCTATTAATCCCACTTTAGCCCCCAAAATGCAAGAAGAATTAATGAAATTCAGGGATACGGGAATTATCAAGCCAATCAGATATTCATCTTGGGTGTCAAAATTGGTACCAGTAAGGAAGAAAAATGGAGACATCAGATTATGTGTAGATTTCAGAAATTTGAATGTGTCTTCATTAAAAGACAATTATCCATTACCCAATATGGAAGCCATGTTGCGAAGGGTAACAAGCTATGAATTAATGTCTATGATGGATGGTTTCTCTGGTTATAACCAGCTTGTGGTTAAGGAGTCTGGGAAATTTAAGACAACTTTCACCACACCATGGGGAACATATGTCTATATAAGGATGCCATTTGGTTTAACAAATGCAGGAGCTACTTTTCAGAGAGCCATGGATGTGGCGTTCTCATATTTCATTAACTTGTTTTTGGTGATCTATCAAGATGACTTGACATATATTCTAAAAGGGAAGAGGACCATTGTGAGCATCTGGAGAAGATATTCATTAGAGCCTTGGAATATGGTATTTCTTTGAATCCAAAGAAATGCGTGTTCGGAGTACCGGAGGGAAAATTATTGGGACATATTGTTTCCAAGGATAGAGTAAAGATTGATCCAGAGAAGGTAATTAAAATTGATAAAGTTCCTCAGCCCTGAAATGTCAAAGGAATACAATCTTTCTTTGGAAAAATAAACTTCTTAAGGAGGTTTGTGACAAATTTTGCTGAGATAGTTCACCCTATCTCCAAAATGCTCAAGAAAGGAGCCAAAGCTGAATGGGATAAGGATTCTATGTAGGCTTTCCAAGCCATTAAGAAAGCAATAAAGGAGGCTCCTATGTTAAGAACTCCCGAATTTTCTAAACCTTTGTAGATTTTCTCATTTGCTTCATTCCACACAATTGCAGCTGTGTTATTACAAAAGAATGCATAAGGTTTTGAGCAGCCTGTAGCCTTTTTCAACAAATCTTTGCAAGTTGCAGAACTCAAATATGATATAAACGAAAAATAGGCATATGCACTGGTAAAAGCAGTAAAGGATTTTAGGCCTTATTTGATGGGAGCTATTGTAATTTCCTATGTACCTAATGCTGCTGTTAAGGACATCTTCACACAACAAGAAGTGTCAGGAAGAAGATGTAGATGGATAAATAGGATCCAGGAATTCAACATTGAAGTATAGATTACTAAACTGGTAAGAGGACAAGGATTGGCCAAGCTCATGGCCCAAAGTAATCTGGAAGTAAATCAGATAAATCTACTAGAAGAAGATAATAGATCACGCATATGTGATATGGAGCATTCTGAATGGTACGAAAATGTGATATATTATTTGCAAAGAATGAAATGTTCTGATAATTTAAGTGAAAATGAGAAAAGGACATTAAAGTTACATGCTATCAAGTACATTATTGTAGATGGAAAGCTCTGGTGGAGGAATGGAGAAGGTGTCATGCTGAAGTGTGTTGACCAAGATCAAGCAAAAGAACTTTTGAGGGAGATGCATGGTGGAGTTTGTGGAGGGAATTATATGACCAAAACAACTGCACATAAGGTAATGAGGGCTGGATTTTGGTGGCCTACAGGTTTTAAGGATGCACACCAGCTGGTGCAGACATGTGATGCCTATCAACGTTTCTCTGGTCAGTTAAATTTTTTTGGTAACTTGCCTCTTAAACCAGTTGTAGTACAAGCTCCATTCCAGCAGTGGGGTATTGATTTTGTAGGAGAGATAGCATGTAAATCTAGTGGAGGCCATTCATGGATATTGGTGGCCACTGATTATTTTACCAAGTGGGTGGAAGCAATTCCAACAAAGAAAGCTACTAGTAAAGTAGTGATTGATTTCCTGATGAGCAATATCTTGACTAGATTTGGGTGTCCAGAAAGAATTGTGTCAGATAATGCAATGTGTTTTAGATCTGAGGAATACATTGAATTTTGTGAGAAGCATGGCATCCAAATTTCTTATTCATCACCATATTACCCATAGGGAAATGGACAGGCATAATCAAGCAATAAAAGCTTGATGAAGATCATTAAAAGGATCCTGGATTAGAATAAAAAGGCTTGGGTTTCTAAGCTGAGATTAGCTGTCTGGGCAGATAGGGTAACTGTGAAGAAGGCAATAAGTTGTGCCCCATTTGACTTGGTTTATGGGATCAATGCCAGGTTGCCCCAAAATAATTTAATGGACATGCATAAGTTTGTCCAGATGTATGACAGTGAAATTGACAATGAGATGCAATTGAGAGTGGTAGCCCTTATAAAATTGGATGAAACTAGGAGGTAAGCACAAAAGAAAAATGAAAAGTTGTAGTTGCAAATAAAGAATTTGTATGACAAAAGGGAAACTACAAGGAATTTCAAAGAGGGAGACTTGGTTTTAAAGTGGACTGCCAGATTAGAAGATAAAGGGAAACATGGGAAATTTTATGCAATCTGGCTGGGTCCATTTGTGATTGATAGTAAGTGGGGTAAAGATTCTTACTTCCTCCAAGATATGATAGGGGATATTCTTGAACTGCCAGTTCATGGAAAGTTCTTGAAGTTATACTTCACTTGAAGTATTCTTTTCCATGAGCAGTAGTTTAGGTTTGTATATTATGTACATAGTTTGGGTTGTTTTGTCCAAACAATCCTTTTTGGTCATCTCTACCTCTTGGTTTGCTCCACCTGAGTTTCTGAATCCCCGCTTCATTCTAGTAGAATGAACGTCCCCAACTGGAGCCATTATTGAAGCTTCAAATTTTTTCTCCTTATGTTTCATTCCCGCCCTGCCTGGTGTCAACTGGTCTTCCTTGGTGTTTGGAAAATCCTAGGGTTGGGGTTTTAACTTTCTTTTCATGTAAAACCCTAGTGTTTGTTTTCCGCCCTGGTTGAGGTTCTATTTGGACATTACCTTTTTGAAGGGTCTTAAAACATCTTATGCCCCCATTGGTTCGTCTAGGCTTTGGCTCCTTTGATTTTAATTTTTGCGGCCACCACAAGTTTTATTTTCCTAAGTCTAGGCTGACCATGTGCTTCATTGTTTAAATACAACTTATGTCATTGTTGTCTCGTTGGCCTAGTGGTCCCCCCTCGTTCTTAGTAAATGTTATATTTTTAAGAAGTATGGTGCTCACGCTGCCGTTGATCTTTTACCTTCAGAGATCAACGGTTGCTCGCCATCCCGCGACTATTCATCAACTGTCATTTAATCTGAGCCGTTTCCCGCCATCACGCGATGGTGCTTTGGTTGATTACGAAATCACGGGTGAGTGCCACGTGGACTTCCAAGGTGGGGCGTGAGGAATTTTTTGTGCGATATATTTTAAATGTTTCATTGCTTTAGGAAAAACATTTAAAATAAAATATTTGATGCGGCCGTGGGAATTCATTAAATGAGCAAATGTTAGGCGGAGAAATTAGGGCAACCGGTCGGGTCAAAGGAGATCAACGGTGGCGATTAAAAGCTAAATATGGCCGCATCTCAGCCGTTCCCACCATCCCGTGATCCAAAACTGCAAGATCACGATATCACAGGCAGGCGCCACGTGTCTCAACTGATGAAGCCGAAGGAGTAAAAGGGCGGGTTACTAAAGCGCTTGCGAGATGCATGTGCTGAAAATTGATGAAGATTTTTTAATCTTGGCGGAAAATCTGCTCGAGGGTTAATGATAGAGCTGTCGACTGTGTTGAGGGGATGAGATCACCAATGTTCAAGATCGACGGTTGCCTGCCATCGTGCGATCAAAAATTGAAGGATTGTGATATCGCGGGCAACCGCCACGTGGATTTCTTTCTCAGTGTATGGTGTGATGGGCCCTTGTCTGCCACGCTGGCGATTGTGTCAGCTAGTTTTTGAAGGCGGTCGTTCGATGGTTTGATTCAACTGAAGGATCGATGGCTGGAATTTAAAGTGAGGGTCAAAGTATGGTTGGAGCTATTTGTGCAGACGAGCGGGTGAGTTTTAATGGCGGGAAGGACACTTACTGGCATGATTCAATAAATAGGTCAGGTGTTGTGGTTGCAACGGTTTCCAATTCTGCTTTAATGGCGATCTTGGCATGGTTTTCTGGTGGTCTTTATTGCTGCATCAACTTTTCCAGGTGTGCCAATTGGCTGATGACATGTGTACTCTTTGGCCTGATGCTTGTCTACTCCTTCATTCTCTATATGAAGGATTTCAAGGCCAGAGGTATGGGGAGAAAGTTAGACAAATTTTGTTGAGTCTAGGTGAAGTTGCAGAGCAATTTGTAAAGTCTGACGGTTTCAGGAAGAATTGCAACTTAGGTTTTGAGTCAGTTTGTAAGAGGTCTTGAGTTCATGGAGGTTTAATGTTGTATTACAGTACTAGCATTTGATTTGAAAATGAAAAATTCAAGCTCATGTCTCTCCATTGTACTTGCATATCTAAACCTTGAATAAAATTACCAAGGGTTGTTTTATCCATCTCACTGTTGTGGTGTGTATGATCCTTGTTTTGGCTTTAATTCAAAGAATTAATTAAAATTCTTGAATGGGATTATAGGAGGATATGTACTGTATAAGGATTTGGTAAGTAGTATTGAGGTAGAATATATATTGATGAAATTGTAATGCAATATCATCAAGGATTCCATATGTTATGTGTTAAATTTGTTATATGCCTTTAGATGCTTATAAACTTGACTCCTGCCCAATAGATATATGGCACTAGTCTAAGTTGTGAGTACCCATATGATTCAGTGTTTGCCTGTCTTTTCCTAGAGCTTGCTGCAAATCGCAAATCAATGACCATCTTATACTACCTTGTGTTGTAGTTATCTCATGCTCCAAGTAGTTGATATTACTGATAAATAGCCAATTTATTTCAGTATTATCCTATTTTGTTGAGCTATTATGCGAGATCATCTGCTATTGTTAATGATGTTTATAATAAAGGTGCAGATGTTGTAAACACATTAAGGGATCACCCTCCCGGGTCTTGCAGAGCCCAATGTGTAGGAGGTTTCTAAAAGTTCTCGTCAGTTGGTCCAGGTCCTTCGAGCTTCCCTTGATTGGGATTGGCAGTCCCATAGGTAGATTAGAAGAAAAACTTGGTTACAGTGTAAAAAGAAACCAACAAGGTTTAAGGTATAGGGTTGAGGGTTTAAGGTTTTAAGGGTTTAAGGGTTGAGGGTTGAGGGTTTAGGGTTTAGGGTTTAGGGTTGAGGGTTGAGGGTTGAGGGGTGAGGGATTAGGGTTGAGGGTTTAATGTATAAGGTTGAGAGTTGAGGGTTAATGTATAGTCTTGAGCGTATATGGAATTATGGTGAAACTTCATATCACACACAAAATGAGACATACATAACACTTACTTTATATCATAATTGCTCTAAGAAATGTCTCATAGATGTAACTTAACCAAACCCCCTATTGACACATGATGGCAGTTGGAAAACCATTAAAAAACCAACCTTTTTGAAATGTGATCACACTTTGAGAAAGTTGAGATTTGGCCATTTATAAGGAAAGCCAAAATTCACTCACATTATAAGACAAGCACATTTTAGCTTGCACTAAAAATGGTAAAAAACAAGGGGGACTTGTGATCTAGGCCCACATGCTCTGTTATTCTCCCGCTTCTGTGTGTTATCTAACAAAAAAATGCTTTTTTATGCTATTGGAGAAAGCACATGCAATTTTAACACATTCCACCATGTTTGCACCACCTTTTTTTGGTTTGCCCCACCTTTTTTTGGTTTGCCCACTTAGGACTTGGAGAAAATAACAAAGTTTTTACATCAAATTTGATTATATGAGCTCATATTTTCATGTTTGTAGTGTTGCAATGTTAATTATGATTTTATTATTATAAATTCAAATTATAGACTAGTTAATTCTATAGTTTTTAGTAATTCTATTAGAGTTATATAGAATTGAATGTTGAAAAGGAAGAAAGTCCATGAAAAGCTCAAATTCTTGAGGAGTTTGATGCAATTTGAAGAACAAACTACATAATTGGGTAGTTTCTCAAATCAAATCTCTAATTTTAAGGTATGACAAGTCTTTATGTATGTGCTTTCTATTTTCCTTCATTCTCTTATGTTTCTTTATCAATTCTTATCATACATGCTTAATATAATGATTTTATTTTGTTATCATGTTGATTTTGGGATGAGATTTTGCTAAGTATTCAAAATTATGAGTGCTCAACATACATAGCCTTAATCAAATGCATTAAATTTTGCTAAGGGATTAGATTAGATTTTGTCAATATGATCAAATGCATCATATTAATCATCCAAGTATCTTTATAGTACTTAACATATACCGTTCGTTAGAAGATAAATTTTCATCCTTGCTTATTGAGAAAATACATTGTAGGTTAGTGTTCCAAAATGACCACATCAAATTGCTTATCTCTTGTCAAATTGACTATGTGATGCCATCCCACATTCAATTTGCAAGGAGCATATAGTCCTTATCAGGATATCGAGCAACATTACATAAATTTTACATGGTGTCATGGGAGTCATGTTGGTTCCAACTCAAGTTCCTTATGTTTCATTATTCTATCTACATCAACTTTGCATAGTTTCATGCTTGCATATGTCGTGTCACACTAGCTCCAATTCCATGATACATCAATTATCACATCATATTACAAATTTCATTATGATTGTCATAACTCTATTAAGATAGGCTTTAAATTCATTAGGTCTTTCAAAATTGTCTTAGGACAACCATAACTTCATTGGGGTCCTGCCATAACTTCATTATGGTAGTCCTAATGAATCTATGACAGTCATAGCTTCATTAGGAGTATCATAAGTCCATTAGAACAGTCCTAATGAATGTAGAACAACCATAGGCTCATTATGAATGCTAAGTCATTACAAGTTGTCTCTCCTCATGCTCTTTGCTGCCCTCTTCATGCACAAACTTGAGAATCAATAAAAATTACCTTAGTTTCATATTTCTTTACTTGATTAGTACTATGGTGAAACTAATCTTTATCTCTTTTTCATGCTACAGGTACAATTATTCATCATGCCAAGGAAACGATCAATGATTCCTCTAATATAGGAGGAGCAAGAAGGTAAGAATGCAACGAAAAGAGAACAAATGAGGCAACTTCATGAAAAGAGGAAATTGAACACGATAGAAGAATATGTGCCAATTGAAGAGGAACAAGAATCTAAGAATGAAAAGAAAAGAGGACAAATGAGGAAACTTCATGAAAAGAAGAAATTGAACACAATAGAAGAAGATGTGTCAATTGAAGAGGAATATGAACTAGTCCTAATGAGCCAAGCTGGAGGGAAACCATCTACCATATCTCAAGTTGAAAGTACATCATCACTCACATGTGAAGAAGGAGGTATGCCATCTTTCCCATCTCAACTTCAAGGTACACTACCTTTCCCATCTCATTTAAATATTGATGAAATTACTAATGTTGAGGAAAATTTACCTTTGAGAACACCTCTTAGAAGTTTGTGTAGAAAGCCAAAGTTTTTTATTAATATTGATGAGAATATTTTGCAGTTGATGGAAGATAATATTCCAAAACGTACTTTGAAAAGATATGCTAATAATATTTGGAGAGTGTTCTTTAAAAAAAAATGAAACCAGAAGATGCCAACTATTTGTTGAAATGATGAGAAATCTAAAGTATAGGTCCATTATGAATATTTTCGGGTTGAGAACATCAAAAGCTTCAATTGAAAAATCTGTTGTGAAGAATCTAATGAGTGCATATGAGGGTGTGGGTAACACCTCACACACCAAAGATAGTAATGTCACACGATGTGTCATTACATCAACAATAGTAAGTAATCAAATGAAGAAATCTCATCTCATTAGAGAGGCAAGTCAAGCATTGTGAATAAATAGAAAAAATTTATTGAGAGTTGTTGGAAGGCACCAAAGAATTGAGGACATTGATGACAATGAATTATGGGCATTCTCAGGAAGTATACCATGAAAAGATAAACCAATTGTTGAAGCATTGAGATCCCTAATTGAAGAATTTTGGAAGAATAACACAAGGTTATCTCCAAATCAAAGGGATGTGGTAAGAAGTAGAATTGGTAGTCGAAATCATGAGCCACATCCAAAGCATTTTTTGGATACATGACTCAAATTTTTTTTTTTGGTAAATTTGTAGAGATGTATCCTCAAGTTAAAATTTTTCAAAGATAATTTAAAATGGTAAAGCCTTTCTATGTCAAAATAAATCACACACACACTGTAGACGCATAAAACTGTCCTCTTAATCATTTTTATCCATTGCATATTTTAATTGATCATTTGCATAATTGTATCTCCATAAAACCATTAAAATATTATAAGCATTTATAAGCATCTATTCATAACCATAATCCATTTACATAATCATTTAGTCATTTATCCATTATTTATCCATTTGCATTTTTCATTATCCCATTTCATAAATATTTATCGTTTCATTAATCATCAACATATTCATAAATCATTTAACTATTTCATAAAACATTAATTCATCCATCATTAATCTATAATCGAATAAATACATTTATTACACATACATAATCAGTATACTCGTACATTAAATATTTCCATTCATCATCATATTCATATGCATATCTTTTATAGATCCATTAATTCATCCATTTTCATAAATCATTTCACTTTGACTATTTGCATGATTATTCATTTGCATTAATCATTAAAATGCATTCACATATTTCATTAAATAATTTAAAATTCATAAATCAACTTCCATGAAATTAGCTCAAAATTGCACATTAAACTCATAAATCATTTCCATGGAATTAGCTCAAAATTGCACATTTTGAGCTTCCAAACACGAATCATGGCATAAATCACTCCACTCATTTCTCATTTCTCATTTTCACATTATGCATTCATCTATAAAAACATCCTCCTCACTTTTTGGGGTACACATTTTTCAATTTCAAAACTCCAATCTCATTCTGATCACATCCAATTCTACATAGCTTCTTGTGCTTTTGCTACAAAAATCTGAGAGCAAAGACAAGATATTGTGGAAAGGATAAAAATGGAGTTTGATTTCTTTTGAATGCTCATGTTCTTAGTTTTCATAGTTTAGTTTAGTTTTACATGTGTGTTCATTTAGAAATGCTCCATTGATGTTATGTTGAAAAGTTGATTTGGATTTATAGTTTCAATTAGTTTTTCAATTTTCAACATGCACATTATGGTGAACCCGAAGTGAACGCCTGGATGAATATTTTCACATTTTGCATGCACATTGATCTGCAAAAAAATTGAAAGGAAAATCTGATATGATCTACATTTTGCATCAATTTCTTTGCATTTGATATGATCTACATTTTGTAGAGCATTGATTTCTTCACATCTACAACATATCGATTTATTCACATCTGAATATGATATACGTTTTGCAGGATCAACAACTCCAGATCTGATATGATATACATTGTCTCATTTTGTAGTTGAAAGGAAAAATTTGATATCAATTTCTTTGCATCGATTTACATTGTGAAAGCATTTCAAAACACAATAAAAACTTTAATTCAAACAAAAAATTCACTGGCATAATTTAAAAATGTATCACTTGCATGATTAAGTTTTCAGCGATTTATGAGCTTGTAGCACAAATCTTTGAATAATGAATAGCACCCCCACAACATTTTACTTTGTAATTTTTGCCGTTGCTTTTATTGTGCCCCTCCAAATTCATCAAAACTTGCGGTGTTCAGATTCACTCAGAGTGCATTCATTAATTCTAATATTGCTTAAATCTTATCAGAAATGCATTTTGACTTTTGCAGTAATTGAGGGTGCTAAATGTACTGCTCTTAAATGATGGTCTAGCTTCATAATCTTGGCACTATTTGACTCCATGATATTCATTGATGTTTGGATTTAATTTTCTAAGTTAAATTTAAATTTAGATCAACTTTGGTAGATTTAATTTCACATTAGATTAGATTTAATTTTAAATTAGATTAGATTTAGTTTATTTTAAATTAATGTAGTTTTTGACCTTAAGTTTGCTAGATTAAATTTACATTTTAGAATATAGATTTTTGATTTTTCTAATTTTAGTTAGAGTTAGATGTCTTAATCTCATTTAGATTTAAATTTTTAAGTGAGGTTTAACTTTTAAATTTTAATTTAACTTTTTAGATTTTAATTTAGATTTTAACTTTTAATTTTAATTTAGCTTTTAGTCTTTAAATTAGATTTAACTTTCTTTTAAATTTAGTTTTTAGTCTTTAATTTAGATATAATTTCTAATTTAGATTTAGCCTTTTTTAATTTAGATTTGATTTCTAATTTAGACTTAATTTAGAATGTAGATTTAATTTTAATTTTTAGTTTAGATTTTATTTTTTAGATTTAAATTTAAATTTAGATTTACTTTTAACTTAGATTAATTTTTAATTAAGATTAGTTTTTAATTCTAGATTAATTTTTAATTTAGATTAAATTTTAATTTTAGATTAGTTTTTTTATTTAGATTAACTTAGATTAGTTTTTAAGTTTAGATTAGTGTTTATTTTTAGATTAGTCTTTAATTTTAGATTAGTTTTTTTTTCTAATTTAGATGAATGTTTTTTTTTTCCCTTCATAGCTTAATTGTTGATTTTGTGGCTAATCATTGATTTTCTCTTTGTAGGTTTGCATGTCAACGATTTGAAAAGTGAAAACATAAACACATGTTTGCCGAAGACTGAAAATAAAAAACTACTAATGACATTTGGTGCAGGATGTTCGTCGAAGACTTGATTTTGAAACCGATTGTCTTTTTAGATTAGATAAAATTTCAATTGATGCTTAAAAAGAACCATGTCTGCTGTGTTTGGTGTGCTTGCACATTATGTGTTACCCAATCTAATGTGTATGTATCCAATCCCCTTGCACACTTGTGCGATCCTAGGTGACGAGAAACACACATTAGTATTTTTTTCTAGGAGAGGCTTCCTTGGGGATTTCATCACCTTAGGGTTTGACATTGAGCACGTTTTCCAGTGGGCTATATCAAAGGGGGGAGAACTAAAGTTGTACCCCAAGGAGTGGCTAGCGTCCTTTGAAGCTAAGCCGTGAGACCCTCGGTCTGCCGAGACTTGCTGGTGATGAGAGTGGGAGTGGGCCTCCCAGTTCTCAGGCTATTACAGATGAGCTCTCTGTTCATAGATTCCCTTACTAGACACCTCTTGTTTTAGAATCCAAAATCCCTCTATTTGCTGGAACATGAGGTTAGACCTTTGAAGTCATCCCACATAGTCACAGTTCTTAGTAGAGATGAAGAGTTTGTCATGGTAGATTCATGAGAACTCAAAGCTTGGTTGACCCAGAGAAGTGAGTGCCGTGGAGGGGAGCCAGTGTGGCCAAGCTTCTAATTCATCCTATAAGAATAAGCATGGTTGGTTAATCCAAGTGGGAATCCGGTGAATATAGTCCTTGCCAACCCTAGGATTGAACATGATTGTTTCTATCTTGAAAAAAACATTTTGTCTGCTGTGTCTTGCGTGTGTGTTTAAAACAAATCTCAATCAAACATCATCACCTATCATAACCTTTGGGTCTCATGCTTCATCCATCATAATAATCATTCCTAAACCATTCATAACCTTCCCAAAATTTCACTAATCATCCTACAACACCTCAAAAAATTCTCAAACCATCAACCAAACATGTCTAATTGCTATCCTCCATATTCATCCCTGACCTATGAATGAGACCAAAGGATTGTTTTGACCATCGTTTGAAAGAGCTTGAAAAACAACTAGAATCCCAACATTTGAATGAAGTGATGCAATCATCTCATAAGCCTTTGTCCTCACCCAAAAATACATCATCCAAGTTCAAAGTCCATGAATTTTTGCAAAGGCAAAATGAGAAACCCAAATCTAATTCCTCAAACATAAATGATATTGAGCAATCCTACATTTCATGCATCTATCTTCATCCCCCATAAGTCAAAATAAACCTCATGAGTCTTTCACCCAAGTTAACGATTCCATCCAACCATCCTCTCCTATCATATCATCTACATCCAATGATTCATGTCAATCTCTTATTCCAAAGCGTGCTAGCATAGACTCCCCTACACATAAAAATCAAAGTATTCTTTCCACTCCATCCAATGATGCTAAAATTCCACAACCCCTTCCATTCTTTGACCAAGATCCCATCTCTCAAGAATCTTGTGATGATCCCCTCATTTCAATTTGTTTAATCCAAGATGACCCCCTTCCATCTCAAGAGAAAAGTATCCTTCCAATTCTTCCTTCCACCTCATCTAATGAATCCATACCATCTCATGATTCCATCATATCCAATGATCAAGATATGCTTTCTACAAAATCTCAGGATTCCCTTCCTCATCATGATTAAGATATACCTCCATTCAAGGAAACCCTTTCATTCCATGATAATGCTCATCCTTCTCATGATCAAAATATTCATTTCATACCACTTCATGATGATTCCATACTTAATAAAGATCAAGCTACTCCATCTCCTACACCTCATGATATCCTTTTCCAAGTCAAGATCAAAGTACCCCATCATCCCCATGTCAAGATCCTATCACCCATCCTAATTCCCCTCATGATCACAATCCTCCACAAGAGTCTATCACCCCTATTCAAGCTATCCATGAACACCTTACCTATCAAATGGGTTCCCTCACTTTTATCCAAGGTGGTTTACTTGAAGATCTTTTTATTCCTCCCATATCACATCCACGTCACGATAGACTTGCATCTTGTTTCATAAATAATACATATCCCATTGGAAAAACAAATGTGTCAAAGTATGAACTACAAAGGAAAAGGATTAGGCCTTCATGAACAAGGTATCCTAGAACCCCTTTATATCCAAGAAAATCCATATTATCATGTCCTTGGTTATAAACCTCACTCTCAAGACATTGGTACCCATCGTAAGTCTAGATTCCATCAAAATAAAACTAAGTATCCTAGTCCATCAAACCTTCCATCTATCCTTGGTCCTTATCATCCAAACCCTAGTTCATCAATCCTTCCATCCATATTGGGGCCCTAAATCCCTCCATCTCCTATTCATCAAGAACAACAAAGGCACACATCCTTGATGCCCTCTCAAAATTCTACCTACATTAACCCATCCATAATACCTCCATATCATTCATCTCCATCCACCCATCCCATTGCTCTTGGAAGCAATTTGAATGCCAAATGTTAAAAGCTTCCATATCAAAATCCACATATATCAAAGGATCAACATGTCTCCTTGAAGAGACATGCAAAAATAAAAGAAAATTGATCCAAAGTCAAAAAAAAAATTCAAAGGCCACAAAGGCCCACAAAGCAAAAAATCAAAGTCAAAAGCTATGTGGATTCCTAAAAATCTCATAGAAGCAATAAAATCTAAACTGCCATCCAAATTTGCTAATCCAAAAGCTTCCTCCAAACTTCCATCTACAAACTAGTCACCTTCCAAATCCATTTTTCCTCCATCACTCCACCACCCTTCAAGGTGTGTTTCGATGTTGATCTTGAAATCCTTTCCATATAACCATCAATAAGCATTCCAACCTCCTATCCATTATCCAACATCCATCCCCCATTATCCTCCTTTAATCCAAACCTTTGCATAAGTCCTTAGCTTCTTCCATCATGCCATTATTCTACCAACGTTTATGAGCCTAATCCTCATTGCCATGGTTTATTGGAGCACATATTCAAAGGATATTAGCCGTGAAACTTGATGCTTGAGTCCTTCCTCCATCTTCCTATCATACATATACTACCTTCCATTTTCATTTATCCTTATCTGTATCCTATTTTTTGTCCCTTTCTCTTGCACTCTACACTTGAGGGCAAGTTTCATCCATCCTATCATTCATATACATTATCCTCTTTACGTTCATCCTTTACCTTTCCACCTTTTGATCTTGACAAGGTTAAGGATATTCTTGAATGTGATACATCTTATCCTATACACTTTATCCATATCTTATGTACCATATCCTTTGTCTTATCCATATTCCATCATTCTATCTAAATGCATCCTTTCTTCCCTTGGTCTTGATGAGGAATAGGAAAAAAATACTTAGGCATTGTGTTCATATCTTATCTAGTTGATCTTGATCATCCTATTCATTATCCTTATCCTTGCATTCTTTCATTCCATATCTCCTAGCTTACCAAAGTCCATGTCCCATTTCCTTCCTTTGTTCTTGATGAGATTAGGGGAAAAATTACAAATGCATGCTTTGTATTTCCTTTCATATCCTTATGCGTTACTATTCCATCATAGTTCACATCCTTATCATTTATCCATGATTACACTACCCCAAGGTGGGCCATCATGTCCCTTTGCAACCTTGAATCTTATCATGCAAATCATATTTGAGCCTAGCTATAAAACATTATCCAATCCTCATATCTTTTGTTAATCAATCATCAAACAATCGTCAACCTTATCGTACTTAGAGGAATCAGTGATCCTAAGTACTTACCATCATCATGACCTATGGAATTGATCATTCCTGGCATCCAATCAATCAACTATTATCATCTTTTGACAAAATATATGTTCCTTGTGTGGCATGTTTTATAGTGAATCTTTCCTTTTGATCTATCATTTATCCATGGTCGCATTACCTCTATTGTGGAAGATCTTATTCCTTGAACAATTAGTCATCTATCACATTTCATCTCACTCCATCATTGAAACTTCAAAAAAATCCATAAAAATCATAAAATGTCCTGAAAAAAAAAACAAAAAAATCATAAAATGTCCTGAAAAAATCTATAAAAATCATAAAATGTCTTGAAAAAAATCCATAAAAAAATCACATAACCTCAAAAATCCCTAATCAGTGACACTTTCAGATCATCACATAGCTTTTAACTTCAACAAAATCAAAATGTGCCAAGATTAACAATCAAGAAAACATTATAACATACCTATCAATCCATCTTTCAAATCCAATCAAACACATAAATGGTAACAAAATCAATTCTACATTGAAGCATGATGCATGTTTGTTTGTCAATCTTTGATTGTTTTATGATTTTTATCTTTGGTGGCATGTCTTTTAGCTTCTCGAGGATGTCTTGGACCAGAGAGGCAAAGATGGGGCATGTTCACTTGTTTGATGTTTGTGGATTGTTCTTATTCACATGATGACTTGTCTTAGGACATGGTTGTCTAAAACCATCGAGGAGCTATGAGTCTAGTATGGATGCGAGCATTCCTTGTTTGATAGTGTCTTCCATGCAATAAGTATTCAAGTCATCTAAGGTCCTTATAACTAGATGCTTATACTTCATTGCTAAATAAAAACGCAAATAGTATTTAGGTCGTCTAGATGTTCATGTTATCTAGACGCTTATACTAATTTGTGACATAAAAATCTCTATGATGATAAAAACACTCTGTAAAGCACAAGAAGCTTCATCACCTCCATGTCTTCATTTTTCTTTTCATCCATCATTTCTTCTATCATTTGTTTCCTTCATCATTTCATTTTCTTCATGCTCCTTATTTCAAAGAATGATTAATCGGTTTATCTAACTGATACTCGTCTTTTAATCCAAATCAATCTTTTTGCTCCTTGATCACTCAATCATGTATCAATCATTGTTTTGCGCTAACATCAATCTCAATCAGCTTAATTAGCTCAATCAGCTTAATCAACTTATCAACACGGCTATAATGATCATTTACATCAATTGTTTAGTTATGCCCATCAACTATGCATTTTCATCAAATGCACATTTATGCTTAATCACTCACGCAATATCAATTACCAAACTTTATCCTTGTGATCTATCAAGAGATTAATCTTATCACAACTTGTTCGATCAATCTCTCAAGGGGGCATATCATCCTTATCATCATCCTTACTAGGATATCCCTGGGGCATGTATCAGTTAATCAATCTTTTTCTCTTTGAAACAATGCGACACGCTGCATTGTCTCAAAGAGGGGAAAAATGTAGACACATTAAAATGTCCTCTTAATCATTTTTATCCATTGCATATTTTAATTGATCATCTGCATAATCATATCTCCATAAAACCATTAAAATATTATAAGAATTTATAAGCATCTATTCATAACCATAATCCATTTACATAATCATTTAGTCATTTATCCATTATTTATCCATTTGTACATTTCATTATCCCATTTCATAAATATTTATTGTTTCATTAATCATTAGCATATTCATAAACCATTTAACCATTTCATAAAGCATTAATTCATCCATCATTAATCTATAATCATTTAAATATATTTATTACACATACATAATCATTATACTCGTACATTAAATATTTCCATTCATCATCATATTCATATGCATATCTTTTATAAATCCATTAATTCATCCATTTGCATGATTATTCATTTGCATTAATCATTAAAATTCATTCACATATTTCATTAAATAATTTAAAATTCATAAATCAACTTCCATGCAATTAGCTCAAAATTGCACATTAAACTCATAAATCATTTCCATGGAATTAGCTCAAAATTGCACATTTTGAGCTTCCAAACACAAATCATGGCATAAATCACTCCACTCATTTCTCATTTCTCATTTTCACATTATGAATTCATCTATGAAAACCTCCTCCTTCTCACTTTTTGGGATACACATTTTTTGATTTCAAAACTCCAATCTCATTATGATCATATCCGATTCTACACAACTTCTTGTGCTTTTGCTGCAAAAATCTGAGAGCAAAGACAAGATATTGTGGAAAGAATAACAATGGAGTTTGATTTCTTTTGAATGCTCATGTTCTTAGTTTTCATAGTTTAGTTTAGTTTTACATGTGTGTTCATTTAGAAATGCTCCATTGATGTTATGTTGAAAAGTTGCTTTGGATTTATAGTTTCAATTAGTTTTTCAATTTTCAGCATGCACACACACACTACTTCTTGTTGTAGAGTACACATTGAGTTTTCTAACCATTTTGATGTTTATCGGTCTATATGTTTATATTTGCCTACTAACAATGTTTTGTAGGATTGTGACATACATTCCCCACCTACATCTTCAAGAGACTTCATATCAACAATTTTATGTGAAAGAGAGGAAGGACAATTATTCTACAAGAAATTATGCTTGGATGACACATGTCAACATTGTGGTGGCTTGCAACGTATGCCAATATGTGAACATATGGAAAAAACACATGGGGTTGGAAATGAACTAGTAGTATAAGATAGTGGACTACAATACAAAAGATGGTAAAGAAGCAAATAGGTGTGATTTGGTTATTCAAAAGATTCCAATGTATATGTTTATGTCTATATTTCATGACAATATAGTGTATGAGTATGCAAGGAATACCCATACAGCTCTATGGTTGGAATTGCAATTCAAGTTATGCAAGGACATGTTTCCACTTGGTAGCATTGTTTCAGTTATCGACTTTCCACAAATTTTGGAAAATAGGGCTGGGACTCATTCGCCATTGTAGTGTCAGAAAAAGTATCCCTTTTTCACACTTAATTTGGGAATAATTAATAATAAAATGAGCCTAATGTTTCATTAATTTAGTGTTGTAATATGGTTAATTTCATATTCATATTAAGTTTAGGGCCCTTTTTAATTAAATGGACTTAATTGTGCCTTATTTAGGGTGTTGTAAGGTGTATTTTTATAGTTTCACACTAATCTAGGGATTTATTAATTAATTGAGGCTAATTTTCCTTAATTGGCCCTTTAGTTCAAATCCAATTCTAATTAAATACAAATTATGAGAGATAAAACCCGACATTCATAAATGTCATTACATAACACTTAATTTTGGAAGATGTGTGTCCTAGGTAAGTGACCTAGGACCCATTCACCATAGGGAAAATGAGTCCTCACTTAGTCCTAGGACCCTATTTTTGCATAATGTTTAACATTGTCCAATGTGTGTCCTAGGTAAGTAACCTATGATCCATCCGCCCTATGGCGAATGGGTCCTCACTTAGACCTAGGACCCCTCTTTGAATATGTTTTTCATGGAGAAAGTTGGTGTCCACGTTGGGTTATGATAGGCTGTAAGAGAATCGAGTATTCTTGGTCAGTTATGAATGATTCTCTTATAGCTATAAGTTCTATTAGTTATGACAGATTCTATGACAATTGTAAGATGTGTAAGGCATCTTTCATAGCCTATTTTTAGCATATTCTAGGCACCCAAGCTTGAGGAAGGAATATTTGCATGTTTGACAATTGTAAGGGGTCTAAGGGAATGTTGTACATGTGTCCAAATGCATTTCTATGGTGTGGGATATTGTGCCATGTAGATTTGGATGCCCCTCTCCTTCTAGATTCTTCTCGAAGCTTGTATCACTCTATATATTGAGTTCCTTGCATTGCAGAATGTATAGTTTGTTTGTAGGTAATGAAGTGCTACCGGGTTTACTCCAAGATAGGTGTTTGTGACGAAACACTTGTTGAAGAAGCTTTGTACTTGGGGCTGTATTGTAACTCCTATTTGAAGTAATATAGAAGTACCGTGCTTTTGGAGGGTGGGGTCTTTTACCTAAAAGGGTTTTCCCCACGTATATCTGGTGTATGTTAATTTATGTGTACTTGCTATTCTATTCTATTCTTCTCTATATGTTTCTCTTGTTGTAACTAGACAAGGTGTTAAAAGAAATTTTTGTAACTCTCCCCTATTTAGATTAGTGTAGGAAGTTGTTTCTAATCACCCAACTTCCTTTCAATATCAACGTTATCCTCTTGAAAACTTCAATAAGGCACCACAATACGAAACTTCGAGCTTCACAAGGCCTAACAAGCTACATTATGCTAAGCATTCATGAACATATGCAATGCTCTACTAGCAAGCAAGGTGTGTTATTCTTGGTGGCCTTGAAGGGAGGGGTTTGAGCTTCACAAGGTTAACAAGTTGTATTATGCTAAATACTTATGAACATTGTTGCGGGAAATGATTTGTTTAAAGGGGCTTCACTTAGTTCATGTAAGGTCTCTTCTTAGGGATCATCACGCCTAATGTCTCCAAGGGAGGACAATTCTAGAATAAGAGAATCATAACTTAGGGAATGCAACGCGTAGCATCACCACTAAGAGGAAATTCATACACTAAGAAATATCATGTTCTTAGAGGAAATCAAACCCAATGACATCACCGAGAAAAGGACACATCACAAGAATAAAGAAAATAACACAAAGAAACATGCGTGTTGATGTATGCCCCCACTTTAAAGAAATTGCTAACACCATTGCTATAAGCAATAGCTTTAAAGTAGTCAATGAAGAAGACATGAATGCTTATTCGGAAAGCCCTATGCCAAGTCATATGTTCTCGAATGAAGCTACATCATGAATAAGGGCTTGCGCCCAAAATGCAATGCTAAAGATAACATAGAAATAAAAGTATGTCACATGCAATCCAACTTAAGGAATGCCATTTGCATCCCAAGCTTGCTCTTATATATACATGGAAGGCAGTCAAGTAGCCAAAAGAGATAACAACAAGTGCCATACGAGGACAAGGCTAACTAACCCCCTTGCCCCCACTTAGTGCAAGACAAGGGTGATCCGAGGTGATTTGATGAGAAACATGAAAATTAGTATCAATTAGAGGAACTAGGTGCTTCAACACAAATAAGAGCACCAAAAACCTTAAGATGTTGAATTTTATTACTCAAAGCCTTACATTCATTAGTAGAATGAGCTTGAACTCTATGATATGCACAAAATTAACTCTTTTTATAAAATTTATTTTGTGTTCTTGGAGGGAGAGATATCAAATTTTCTTGGAGGAGTCTCGACAAGATACTCTCTTGATCAATAGTAGAAGATGTTCCTTTACTTTGTGTTAAAGATATATCTTTCTTAGTACAAGGTGTCATACTTACACAAGACTCTTTAGATTGTGATATTTTTTACTCTCCTTTAAGGGAGGGCGTAAAATCTAATGAACTCCAATCATTACAAAGACATGTCCCAGGAGTGTTTTGTGTGATGACATTAATGTTAAGCCAATATTTCTTTGGTTCTTTCATTTCTTTCAAAGGATAATAACCAAGACCACTAGTTTCTATCAGTTCAGGATGCTCTAAGGTTAAAGTTGGCTTAGGAGAATCTTTTGTAATAGTGTTGGTGTTGAGTGAAGGCCTTTTTGATGCTTTCGTTTCTTTTGATGGATAATAACCAAGACCACTAGTTGTTTCTTATGTTTTAGGCTCTATAGGGACACATATACCTTGTTCTCTAGCACCACATCCTTTTCAACTATAACCAAGTTGTTTCAAAAGCTCATAACCTCTTCCATAAAGCTTTTCCATTTCTTTCGGATTTGGTGGTTGTTCATAATGAACTTCATGAAATTTTGTTGTGTAATTTGTTTCTTCTTCTATAGTGGTTGAAGTGGATGCTTTCAAAGGTTCTTCTGAATTTTGTGTTGACATTACCATTTTTTATTTTCCCTTTTTTGACTCATTTGTTGTGATCTTGTATTCTCCCATGAATGTAGGTGTAAAATCCAAGGAACCCCAATCATCTTCTAGTAACTTCGTGACTTCTTCAATATGCTTTTCTTATTCTTTCTCTTGCACGGGTTCCACTTGTGTAGTTGATGTCAATGTTTTCAAAGGATTTTCCTTGTCTTTCTCAATGTTCAAACAAATTTTTGGTTTAGGGTCAACCTCGATTGTATACACTTTGTTGTTGTAGACATACTTCATTTTATGATGAAGAGTATAAGGAAATCTATTCATTTCATGAATCCAAGATGCAATCAAGAGAAGATTATATGAAAGATTGTAAGGAATGACATGGATAGGAGTTTACAATGTGACCTCTCCAGCTATAATGAGAAATGTTATCACACCAAGCAGTTGTTTTCCTATGTTATCAAACCCACGAATAGATAAAGAGTTAGCTTCAATCTTAGTCTTATCCACTCCAAGCTTATCCAAGAAGCTTACACTACACACATTAAGGGTTGAGCCATAGTCAACAAGGGTTCCTTTTATCTAGGTCATATTAATAATAGGCACTATCATGAAATCTTCATTTTGTTTTTGCACTTCCAAAGGAGGGAGCTCACTTTGGTGGAAAACAATGTCAGCATTCATTCCTTGAATTATGGCTGCTATATCATTTGGTTGCACAATAGGAGGGATAGGAACTTGTTGTAAAGCACTTTGAATCATGTTATGATAATTTGGGGAGGCTTGAATAAGATTCCATAAGGATATCTTAGCAGGAGTATTCTTAAGTTGGCCAATAAGATCACAGTCCTTTCCACTTTGTAAAGGAAAACGAGGAGAACTAGGCAAGATAGGTTGAGGAAATGTTAATGAAGTAGGAATGGTTTGTGGTTTCCTATTGCTCCTTGTATTGTATTTGTGAGAAATGGTATTGTAACTCAATTTCTACGAAACATTTTCATTATCAAGTTGTCTTGTAAAGTTCAAGATATCTCTTGGAAAAAATGGTTTCTTTTTAGGTGGTTCAAGGATAAGCATGGGTTTGTTTTGAACTTGTGGTTGTTGTGAGGGTGGATAGAGGATTAGAACTGGCTCAAGAGATCACTTCAAGGGATATATAATGGGAATAACCTCAAAATACTTATCCTTATTTTCATGATCTCATAGTGAAGGGGAGTCTAATGTCACTTCATCATCTTTATCTAAGGAAGCCACATTACTATTGTTTGAAAGAAATATGTAAATGTTGTCATTTTATTGCATCATGATATCTTCCCTAGTAGGATATTTTTTATGAGAGGTGCAAAAAAGACGTTGATCACATTGCATGGTTAGATTTTGTAAAGTGGCATCACCACAAATAGGGGATGCATCAAGAGAAGAATACTTACCAATGATTGGATCCTTTTGTTCAAGTAGATGCTCCCAAGTGGGAGAAGAATTAGGAGAGGGAGAAACAAGATTCTCATGGCTCTCAATCATTGTATCTTCTAACTCCAAACTATCTGCTTCACAAATAGGAGAGATACTAGGAGAAGAAAAAATGTGATTGTCATAATTGTCCATGATTTCATCCCTTTTCACTAAGGTCTCATTCTTAAGTGTCATAATATATTTCCAAGTAGGATATTTTTTAGGAGAGGAGTTTTCAATATTATCATGACTCTCAACAGGTGCATCTTCTAACACCAAAATACCTTTGTCACAAGTAGGAGAGATATTAGGTGAAGAGCAACGATGATTATCATGATTGTCTATGCTTACATCGTCTTTCACTAAGACGTTCTCATAAATAGGAGAGATATTAGGGGGTGAGGGGATGATGGGAAATGTGGTAGTGGGTAAGTGCACAAAGTTGAGTCCACAAAACGTGGAAGTTTTTTCCTTAGCCAAAAAAAATGAATTCGGCATTGCAAAAACGGGATCTCGATTTTTAAAAATCGGGATCCCATTTAGCTTCAGAATCCCAAGCCTAAATGTCAAATGGGATCCCGATTTTTAAATATCAAGATCCCATTTGTTAAAGGGTCCTGAACCGATGGACACAACATGATCCCGATTAGTATAAAACGGGATCCCGATTTATAAAATTCAGGATTTTGTTTTGTACTAATCGGGATCCCATTTTGTAATGGTATTTATTTTTTAAAAACGAACAAAACCTCATTTTCTCTACACATGGGATCCCGATTCAGGTGGGTGACAACAACTTCACTACCAGCCTCCAGGTATGCCTCCACCCCCACATTTTACCATTTTTTCATTTTTTATTAAAATTGTTAATAAAATAATATATTTTAGCATGTTTTTTTAATTTATTAGACGTTTTACGCATTTTATTTCCCGTAACAGTAGAAATAGATGAAAAAATGAAATGAAACATGAATAAAAAGGAAAAAATGAACCTTGAATTGTATTTTAGAAACAAAATTTAGCTTTTGAAACTTAAATTCTTCAATCAAACCAAAAATAATTGCATTTGAAAACCCTAATTGAAAGGAAACAAAAAAATTACATTTCAAAACCCTAGAAATTGAAATGAAAAAAATTGCATTTGGAAACCCTAATCAAGTTTTTTGAAACCCTGAATTCAAATCAAACAAAAAAAATTGGATTTGAAAACCCTAGTTTGAAATGAAACCAAAAAATTGCATTAAAAACCCTAATTGCTTAGATTGAAACCCTCAATTGAATTGAAACAAATTTTTTTGCTTAAACCCTAAATTGAAATCGAACAAATCATTTTGATTTTGAAAACCCTAATTTTGAGCTCAAGAAAATTCATTTGCATTGCTTAAATGTTTTAAATTTCATTTGCATTGTATGGAGAAAACAATATGTTAAAATTTACTTTTAATGTAAAATTATAATTAGATTAGAAAACAATATGTGAAAGAATAGTTACAATTCATAAATTTTATCAATGTTTGTTTGCAAAATTAGTTAGCAAATTCCTAAATCCAAGTGTACAATCCATTTCCAATTGTCACTTAATTAGATAATATTCAACATTCATTTCTATTTTATGTGTTGATCTCTCTTAGTCATGCCTTGTTTCCATTTCTTGTTTGCATGTGTTGTCTGTTGTCTTTTCACAATCTTAACCCGCATTCTAGTCAATTACTTGTTAATTAGGCTTCTAGTTTAGTCTAAAATCTCAATTTGCACTAGTTACCTAGACACTAAAAGAATCTAAATATTTTTCTTTTCTTTGTTTTAGGTTCTTTCAATTCCAAACAATCCAAAATAAAATACTTGATTCAACATTAATTAATTTTATATTATACATTTTATATCATAAAATTCATTTAAGTGGGAAATATTAATGAAAAAAATGTCAAATAAAATAATCTTATATTCAATTAAAAAGATATCTAGTTAAAATATACATGAAACTCAATCTTAATAATACATAATTATGTGTTTCTATTACGGAAATAGTCAATCTATTCATAAAATAAACAATATTCATAAACTAGGCACTAACTTGCAAGTCCATTATTCCAAGGGCCACCCAAACTTCACTCTAAGTTCCCTAACCCCTAAACCTTGAACTCTACAATCTAAAGCCTTAACACTAAAGCATTCATTTTGTCGTAGGACCTTAAAATGAAATTTGGTTGCCTTAGGAAACTCCACCAAATTTTTTTCCCTTAAGCCACGTAATTTTGTCATAGGACCTTACTACATAGATCCCCTTAAGCTATCATATTACCCTAAACCCTAAACTCTAAACTCTAAACTCTAAACCCTAAACCCTAAAGCCATCATTTTTTCTTAGGCTCTTAATGAAATTTGGTTGCCTTGGGCAACTTCACCAAATTTTATTCACTTGATCCATGTCATTTTGTCCTAGGACCTCACTAGACATAGATCCCCTTAAGCCATCCTACCACCCTAAATCGAAAATCGATGTCTTAAGGGGTCCTAATATGAAATTTATTAAGGGGATCAAATAAGTTCTCAAAATTTGGTGAAGTTTCCCAAGGCAACCAAATTTAACAATAATAAGATCGTGCAAGATTATAATATGAATGAGATTTCATGATCTAGGTTGGTCAGTTGAAACAAGAGCTATCTCAATCAACTGTTCCACAAGAAAATGTTATTCACTAACTTGCAAGTCCATTATATTCAAGGGACACCCAAACTTCACCCTAAGTTCCCTAAACCCTAAACCCTGAACTCTACAATCTAAACCCTTAACACTAAAGCATTCATTTTGTCCTAGGACCTTAAAATGAAATTTGGTTGCCTTAGGAAACTCCACCAAATTTTATTCCCTTAAGCCATGTAATTTTGTTGTAGGACCTTACTACATAGATCCCCTTTAAGCTATACTCTAAACTTAAACTCTAAAAAACTAAACCTAAAGCCATAATTTTTCTTAGGCCTTAATGAAATTTGGTTTCTTGGGAAACTTCACCAAATTTTATTCACTTGAGCCATGCCATTTTTTCCTAGGACCTCACTAGACATAGATCCCCTTAAGCCATCCTATCACCCTAAACCATAAATCAATGTCTTAAGGGGTCCTAATATGACATTTCTTAAGGGGATCAAATAAGTTCTCAAAATTTGGTGAAGTTGCCCAAGGCAACCAAATTTAACAATAATAAGATTGTGCAAGATTATAATATGAATGAGATAAATCATGATCTAGGTTGATCGATTTACGATTTAGGGTGATAGGATAGCTTAAGGGGATCTATGTCTAGTGAGGTCCTAGGACAAACTGACATGACTCAAGTGAATAAAATTTGGTGAAGTTTCCTAGGACCTTAATGAAATTTGGTTGCCTTAGGCATCTTCAATAATATTATTCACTTAAGCCATGCCATTTTGTACTAGGAACTTACTACATAGATCCCCTTAAGCCATCCTATTACCCTAAAACCTAAATCCTAAAATCTAAACCATAAACCCTATAACATTCATAAATTGTCCTATATTAATAGTTAATTGTTTTTTCATTCAAGCAACATGCCTTAGACATAAATGAGGCTTACATATTTTATCATTTGTATTCAATTAGGCCATTTATATTAAATGGGTATTTCCTAAACATGTATCTTACATTTTGAAATTACAAATCTAATGCAGGTTCACTCATATCTTAGAGATCACATGGATCGATTCAATAATATTCACAATCCACCTCCATGCCATCCATCTCCACCACCTTCACCTCCACCTCCACCCACTCCACCTCATAACCCCCCACCTCCACCACCTAAAATCAATGGTGCTCGTTTGCAAGCACGAATCAATGCCAATGTTAGAACCATCCAAGATCAAATCAACATTATTCATAATGAAGAATGTGTCGCACCACCTGTGAGGATGTTTGCATCTAGGATGAAAACCGTTGTTGATGTTGTTAGGGATATGGATGGGATCTTAGATGAGCATCGAAAATGGCTAGAGGAGAGGAGAACTTCCGATTCTGAAAAGGAAAACACAAAGAAATGAAGAGATGCAGTAGAGAGCCACAATAGTTTCTAAATTAAGACAACGATCTTATAGTTATGAATTTATGAATTTGGTTTGATAGATATTTTGTGTGATGAATTTATAAATTTGGTTGGATGGATATTTTTAGTGACGTGAATTTATGATTTTGGTTCCAGATGGATATTTTTAGTGACATGAATTTATGAATTTGGTGGAATTTATGAACTTTTAATGATGAATTTATAATAGTATATATTTTATGACTATCTACTAGATCATGATTTGTCCTGTTGGAAAAATGTAAATATATATATATATATGTGTGTGTGTGTGTGTGTGTGTGTTAGACATAAAATGAGCTTTTTGTGAATGTTTCAAGTTTTTTTTTAGTATGTACATGTATTAAAATTGCATAGTTCTAGATCTTAAATTTTGAAATTTGTATGTATGTACATAGTTTAGTTGAATGATGTATGCATGCAAATTATGCATCATATTTTTTATTTTAAATGTATGTACTTGTTAAATTTTGAATTTTGTATGCACATTCTCAAGTTCAATCAATGTATGTGTATGTGTATGTATATGTACAATGTGCACATCCTATTTAAACAAATTTAATTTTGTAAGTTTGTATGTTAATTTTTTATAATTTAATGCAGGTGCACTTATATTTGACATCATGGATCAATTTAACATTGATGATATCCTCAATCCACCACCTCAACCACCTCCACATCCCCCTCCACCTCTCACTCTAGTACCTGCCACATCTGACGAGGCTCGCTTGTGAGCCCATATAAATGATCAGGTTGCATCCATTGAAATCAAATCAATGCTATGCAGAGTCAAGCATTGATTCCTCCTCACGTTAGATGTTTTGCATCTGCGATGCAAAACGTTGTGGATGCCATCAGGACTATTGATTTTGATCTTGATAGGCATCAACGAGAGAGAGATAAGATGCAAATTTTATGCAGACGGTCTCTCATATAAACAAATTTTAGACCTTAAGATAACAAAAGCTCACCTAGCCCCATACTTTCTCGACCCTATCACTCGGCAACCCATTCCTGCCAATAAATCTAGAATATCCATGAGGTGGTGTGTGCATCCCCTAGATGAGTGCACAGTTTTGGAATAGATGGTATACAGTTTTTGATAGTCCACCATATGCTAATTGGGAGGTCCCATTGTATTTTTTGAGGAAACTATATGTAGAGTTTGTTATGGGGCAAAAGCCCAATTATTTTGATTTAAATCATTTCAGGGTGTTGGTGGCGACATGCCACAACAGAGGTTAGGGGCAATGGTTGATCCCCAATACCCCGTGAATGCACAACTCCTTGTTGCTACTCCTGGTCCTCCCATTCCAGCACCTGTGCATCAACTTGCGGTGGTCTCCACATTAGGATCCCTTAGTATGCTTGCCGGAGATCTTGATCAACATGCATCTACGATAATGAGTAGGGAGCATAGAGACGATGATGATGGAGTCTATTATGGATCTAGTCCAAGTACCACTCCAGGAGTGTTGAGGGCCCCACATGTATGTACTAGTTGCCACCAATTATGCTATGGACTCGATCAAGCCACACCTAGTTCAGGTGGACATTGAGACTCTGGTGGTTCATCTAGTCACCTCAGTTCATTTGTAGAATTTCTTACAACAAACCATCACCCTGAGGACACCGCGACACAGGTATAAATATGCATCTACATGTTGATTTTATAAGAATTTTATTGAATGTATATATCAAAGAAAAGTTTGCAACACATTTTAACAATTGAACTGTTTGATGTATAGATGACACTAACAGTGGGGCAATCATCTGCTTAGCAAGTACATGTATCGACACCAGTCCTTGTTGACAACCCTTTTGGGATATTTTAATTTCAATTTTCTAAATTATTTATGAAATGATTTTTAACTTTAGTTTTAAATTTATAATTGAATCATGAACACATGTTTAAAATATTTATATGTTGGTTTAGGGGAGTCAATCAGCTTCCACATCAATTCCACCTGAGGGGTTGTCGAGCACTCCTCCACTATCGGGTGTCATAGATCAGGGGAAGGTACATTTATACTATAAATTGTTTAAGTTACATTAGTGTAGTTACAATTATGAATTTTGAATTCACTTTATATCAAATGTGCATGCACACTTGTAAATATTATAAGCGTTAAAAATGTCTACATGTATGTGTAGGTTGATACAACAATGAGAATGGGCTCCAGACAAACCTTAGATGATGTGGCTACTCATGAGGCCTCTGATTTTCAGGTTTAAAAAAATTTCTACACAAAATTTGCAAACTTGAATATATATATTTTAACCTAATTCAAGTATGCATGCTTTAAATTTGATATTGTAGGACTATGTTAGTGCAACTTTCTGCCCTGACCCAGTCATAGCTACACCTGTAGGAAGACATGCAGAGCAGGCTCCAGATATCATGATAATTTAAGGGGATGTCTTAAGGGGTCGTCTTAAGGGGTCATCTTAAGGGGATATCTTAAGGGGTCATCTTAAGGGGATGTCTTAAGGGAATGTCTTAAGGGGATGTCTTAAGTATAATATTTAGGATATGTGTTAATATGAAACATCTTAACGGGATGTCTTAAGGGGTTGCAATACAACATCTTAAGAATATAATTGATTTAACAATAATTTATGCATGATATTTAGTGATTATAAAATCAAACATAAAGTTTCAAATTAGGAAAACATGCACATTTAACAAACAAAATATATAGAATATTGATTTAGATACATAAAAGTACATAGATTACATAATTGTGTATGTACATGTATTTGTAATTTGTACAAAATGTTTAATTGTGTAAGTATGTATGTACATATATGTCATCTCAAAACAATGTTTACAAAATTTGGATATGCCATCTGAAGAACTTCTCAAACTTGTGCCCAAAATGTAGTAGGTCTTCATGCCATCTAATATAAAAAAGGTACAAGCAATATCAATGAAATCATCAAAACATACATATTTTAATTTATATAAAACTATCTATATGTACACAACTCAAGCATCCACATTTAAAAGTATTCCACACTTGTGTGTAGGTTGAATCTAGGCATCCTCTCCTTTTTGTTTCAAAGTATGATCTATCAATGCAATGATGACTTAAGGATACAAAAAAGGATAATAAATAAATTTTAACTATTAATGTACAAGCAATATCAATATATAATCAAAACATGTATTTGAATATAATTTAACTAATATTTACCTATTTTTACCAAGTATTCCATGTTGTCTAGGTTGAATCTACATGGACTAGATCCCTTTTGTGATTATGGCTTAAGGATCTATAAAAAGACACTTTAAATCAATTACAACTAATAACACACTTGACCAATATAGAAACATGTATTTAATCTATTTAAAAGGACAATATATAAAACTAAAACTATATTTACATGTATTTACTTATTCCATTGTACCATCTGCATTCTCTCTTTTTTGCAATGCAACTATGATGGTCTCATGCTCTTCCATAGAAATTGTCCATAGCACTTTATTTGCAGGTCTTCCACGATACCGATCTAGTTTTATATTTGTTGCCACCACCAAATGTGAATAATGTATAATCTTTTTATGTGTTTCATAATCTTCAAATGCAGGTAGACCATTCTTCCTTGCCAGGTATTTTCGTAGCCAAGTGACAACAACCACTACCGATCCTATGGGAAAACATGAAAACCATCATCAAATAAGTTCTAAAAAATTTCTTAAGGGGATCAAAGATTTGTTCTAAAAAAATGCTTAAGGGGATCAAAAACTTGTTATCAAAATTTGCTTAAGGGGATGTCTTAAGGGGATCACTGTACCTGTTGGATAATGATATCCATCATCATCTTCTCGAGGTGATATTAACTTATGTTTAGTCTCCACACAATGAGCCAACCAATATTCTGTTTTCTCTTCATTCCCATCAGGTGCAACAACAACATACACATGTCCTACAAACAAAAATTGATTTAATAACTTGCACATATCCATATAAATAATTTAGTATTACAAAATAACTTAATAAAGTGAAGTAAAATGAAATAAATTGAATTAAATTACCTTCTTCTACAAGGTCTGAAACACGTTCATAGTCTTCAAATGCAAACACTTGATCATTTTCTTCAACAGTTCTTTCATATTGATCATGTGCTTGTGCAGGTGTCAACGATATTTGCTCCCATTGTTCAACCCATTCTATATTTTCACATGCTTCCCAATCTCCTGAGATACAAAATTGGTAAAAACATGCAAGCTCCCTTGTCCAGATAGTCCATGTGCTTGCTGTTGAACTCCTAAATGAATGCCATTTAGTAGATCCACTGATTATCTCATAGTCAACTCTAGGTACAATGTTCTCTTCTTCAACCAACCAAAAGAATCAATGAACTGTAGAGTACTCACTCGAACCAGGTGCATATAATTTTGTATTACACCAATCCACAATCCCATGCACATCTTTAAATTTGACTGCATCTTCAAATTTTAATTGTTCTCTAGCAAGAATTATTTTGACACACACACCAGCTCCATCATTTTCTCCTTTACCATGCCCAACTTAAAAAAAACTCCATATATGCTAGACATTAAGTTCCTTGTGAACCCTACTTAACCAATAGAACATTCGAGCATTCTTGAACTGCCCTGTACAATTATTTGACCATATGAGGTGTTCTTTTATATGGATTCCTCTTTCTCTTAAATTTCTATAAAATATACTGAAATAGTATTGAACAAACTCCGACGAGTGTAATCAGTTGTCACTCAAATAAAAATGATACTCCCTCAAAAATTTTCTATCATCCTCAGTGCTACCATCTGCATGTTTATAAACAATATGGAAAAACATAGCTACTTGCACTGAATTATAATACTGTGATTGAATTTCCTCTTGCGGAGCTAGAGTATAATTTTCCATAAAATCAACCACTGAAAGTATAGTACCAATTGGAAATGTGTTTCTATAAGCGCGAAATTGGCCATAAAGCCATCAAGCATGTTGAGAGTGCATGACATATTTTGGTACAATCTTATTCTTAAATTCACTCATGAATGCATGCACACTAACTTTTTCTATAACTAAATCACAACGCTTTCCTATTTTTCCATCTTTTAAAGAATAGTGAACATTCTTAAATCTTTTTACATCTACTAATTGTTGTCCAAAATCATTATCAACACTTTCATGCATACAAATTCTTAAGAATGAAATATTTCCACAGTCAATGCATTGTCCAAAAGTACAAGAACTTAAATAAAACAATTTACCATTAGATCTTTCACAAAACAAACCTGAAATAAACTCCCTTATTGCTTCAGGTGGCATATTAATACCACATTCCTGTATAATCATGTTAGTATGCAAGGTACAACGTATATATTGAAAAACATCAAAAAAATAACGAAATTGAACATGCGTTTTACAACAACAAGACATTCGTTGCTTATTAATTTTTACATATCACGGTTTACATTTTTCAAAAGACCTTTGAATTATTTTAATATTACCAGGTAAAACTAAATCACCACAAAATTTTCTATAAAATTTAGTTTGTGTTGTATCTAATAGGTGTTTTGGGTGAGGATCACGAACTTTGGACCCCACCCTTAATTTTAAAACATATCTAGCATTAGATGAAACCCTAGTATTATCATGCCAATATTTTTCAATCAAAGATTTAATTTCAACATTCAATTTCATATTAGACCTGGGAGTTGAGCACTGAAACTCCAACATTGGTTGAGGATCATTTTCTATACTTTCTCTTCTTTTTCCACTCTTAGCAATGTTTTAGGATGTATTTTTAAAACTTCACTAATATTGCTTACCATTCTTTTATTCAAAGTTGCTTTATTAACTATAGCAGTTGTTATAACTCTTCTTGCTTCATTTTTATCTTTAGATCGACTATTTTTTCCAATAGATTGAATGACACTAGCAACAATAGACATAACATGTTTTAATGATTGATATTTTCTTTTTGGTTTAACAAAAAAGCCTAACCTTTTCATTATTTTCCTCATGTTTTGTATTCTCATCAATTGCATCATTAGTTGACATTGAATTGCAAATTTTTTATGATAAAATAATTTGTTGTATATTTTATTTGCATGTGTTCTTATTTGCCTCCAAGAAATTTGACCAAGAAGATTATAGAAAACACCACTTTCAATTTTAAAAAAAGTATTTTCATTAAATTCAAAATCACATCCTAGATTTTCATCTTCATCTTCATTTTCATTTTCAGCTTCAAAATGATTTGCATTTTCATCAACAAAACAATTTTCATTTTCATTTACATCAACAAAACAGTTTTTGTTTTCACTTTCAACAAAAGGATCATTCTCATTTTCATTTTCAACAAAAAAGATCATTCTCATTTTCATTTTCAACAAATTCTATAAAAGTTTCATCTCTCTGAATATTATCAATGTCAACATCGTTAAGTCCAACATCTTGTAAAACTTCTACATACGAATTTACCATTTCACTAACATGTGGATTTGAAGACGTACCTGGATTTGTGCATATTGAAACATTCTCCATAGCATTGAAAGAGGGATTTGAAGACATAGTAGGACAGTAGGACTTGCTTGTATAATCATATTCTTCTCCAAATTGTCTTCTTTCAAATTAGCTTCATCTACAACCATGGTCTCCTCAATGTTTTCATCTTCAATAGTTGTGGAATTGGATGCTCCCCCATCATTCATTGATTTAATTATCATTCTTCTTTCTCTTTATCTTTGTCTCTCCTCTTTTTTTGCTTCAATTTCTTCAGGAGTCAATGTCTTCCTCCTCTCATTACGAGCTTTATCTCCCATGATTATAAAATTCTCAAGCACAAATGAATGTCAATAGTGAAATTCTTCAAAAAATTCAATCCAAATTGGAAGTTGAAGACCTATAAGAACAAAATTCTTCCTCTTGTGTTCCTCAAAACAAGTAGAAAACTAGCACAATTCCACTTTAAAAACTGTTTTCTTCATGCTTGCTTTGAAAAAATCAATCCATATTGCAAGTTGAAGACCTTTTGTTCCTCCAAACAAGTACAAAACTAACACAATTCCACTTCAAAAATGGTTTACATGATGCCTCCTTTGAAAAACATTAATCAAAAATGCAAGTCACCACCTGTAAAGAAAATACTTGATGAAAAATAGCCCAATTTTATTGCTCTCGGTCGTACATGTGAAGTTGCAGACTTCACAGTAAATTTTGACAGTACATTTAAATAAAAAGGTTAAAAACAAACGTGATCCAGTTTATTAACAAACATGATCCTATTTTATAATCGGGATCCCATTCCCAATATTAAATGTGGGGACCATTGACAAAGGAACAGGATCTTGTTTATAAAGCGAGATCTTGTTTCCCTGTCAACGGTCACAACATTTAATATTGGGAAATGAGATCTCGCTTTACAAAATGAGATCTCGTTTCCTAAAATTTGAAATTGGATTTGCTTTGTGGTTAGGTTTCTGCCTTGTATTTTGGTTTGGGAAAAGCATTGGGAGTCTGAACCTAGGCCTTCAACCTTGTTTGACCTGCAAGTTGAAGGTCCTAACAATGTCAGAGAAAAATACCGAGTTTGGACATATGGCTGACGACTTTTTTGGCAAATTTTTTTGACGAAATTAAAACCCATTTTAGATGAGACAAAGAGTCCAAATATGTAATTTTTTTTACAATTTGATTTTTTTCTATTTTTCAATTAATTTATGATGAAACTGGTCCATAAAATTTAAATATCAAGGTTTTTTTATATTTTAATAACTTTTGATCAACATAACATTTTGACGAATGGATTGCATGAGAACAAACTTCAGACAATTCTTTTCAATTTAAAAAAAAATCAAAAAATGATAAGTTTAGGTCATCTTATGCGTGTTGTACTTGACGATTTTTCAAAACAACAAATATGCCTAATAAAAATTTAACAAAAAAAAATTCAATAAAAAATTAGAAAAATATATCAAAAAGAAGCTTTAGTGAGTCGCAAATCATTTCCCAAAAGGATGTAGAAAAATACAATAATTTAGGTCAAAATATGGATGTTGTACACGTGCATGATATGGTAAAAAAAAAGTGACTTTTAAATAGTGGTTTTTAGAAACGCCTATTGAAACTCAATTTGTACAATCTGGGTATTGAAATAAATTACATATTTGGAAACTAGACTCTGAGTACTACATTTTATGATTAGTGACTTTTTTGAAGATTCCATCTCTAAGTGCTTCAAATTTTAAGGTCAAATGTGTCAAATTTTGAAAATCAAGGAAAACACTTCCACTTTTTGGCCAAAAAGTGGACTCAACTTCTTGCCAGCACCCAGTATGGAATATGTCAATAAGCTCAATCTCTTTCACTAAGGGACTCTCATGACTAACATGCTTGCTAATCAAATTTTCTTTGCAAACTTAGAAATGAATTATACTAACATTGTGAAAAGTAATCTATCCATCTTATGTAATGCTTCAAGATGTAAACAATTGTCTAATAGATGTGATGATTTTTTCCATTGAAATGATTTTGGAATGATTTTTAAAAATGACTACAATAAATGGATGTTTAGATCTAGATGCATAAAACATAAATTCTTGAAACTTTCCAAACTGATATTGTAGGTTACCAGTTCGCCTACGAAGTGTAGAAAACCACAAAAAAGGTTAGAAAAGTTGGTTTTTGTAGGCCTCCAAGGACTCATTCGCCCATGGGTGAATGGGTCCTTGTTTAGGCTTTTTTAAAATTGAAAAATACAATTTCAAAGTGATTAGATGTGTTCTCAAGTTTTAGGCTGTAACTTCTGTAACAAAATTTTCTAGAATTTGATGTTTAAATGCAAGTACAATGAAGGAAAAATGATGAACTATATGACACTTTTTGAAATGCAATTTTGTCTCAATTTTTGAATATGAATGGTGAAAAGTACACTAATATGCAAACACTATTCAAAATCAATGTGATATTATGTAATTTTTTTGAATTTTTAGATTTAAAATGCATGCAAAATGCAAGTTTACACCTAAAATGCAATGCAATTTTATGTGAAATTTAGAAACCCTAAATGCAATGAATTAATGCAAATCCTAGATCTAGGTTTGAATGCACTTCAAATCAGAAATTAGAATGTTCAAAAGTTAGGTTCACCAAAATGAAACATGGAAAAATAGGTTAGGGGGTTCAAATACACAGGGTTTTATACTAAATTTGGGATATTTCACCAAAATTACTATAAATGGAAATGGAAAAATAAGTGTAATGAACCCACCTATTCTTCTATTTCATTTAGGAAATGAGATCCCTCAAGTCAAAATTCACTTACAACCCTTAGGTGAGTGAATTCTTTGAGGAATCTTGCAATTTCCCTTTTTGCGTTAGGACGGGGGTCTAGGCCAAACAACACTTTGGGGAGAAAGATTAAAAATAGCAAATCAACTCCAAAATGAAATCTATAACTTGGATTTAATAGATTAAACTCAAAAATGATGGAACCTACAAACTTTTTGGAGAATCTGGAAGAGATAAATCTTGGGTACCTCTCACAAAAAGGTGTTTTCATAAGCTAACTGAGGACTCATTTTCCCTATGGCAAATGGGTCCTAGGCAGGGATCTGTAAAAATGGTTTCTAGGTTCTCTACTCATGTGTCTGTACTCCCAGATTCTCGATAAATTCACCATCGAACAATCAGAAATAAATCTAGGATCTAAGTTTCTGTGAGATGACAACAAAGGTGACAACTTTGACAACTTTGCAATTTTTCAACTTTGATATCTTCAACATTTCTTCAACCTGAAAATCAGCAACACACAAAGAGAGGGAAAAATGTTTTATTTTTGGTGAATGGGGGTTTGCATTGGTCAAACCCCATTTTGGTAATTAAACCTTGAAATGAAATGAAATAGCATGAAAGGGATGATGAATGAACAACCCTATATCACAACTCACCAAATCCTTGGATGAACCTTTAATAATGGAGGTTTGCAACTTGCATGAAATGGCTTCAATGGACGTGGATATTGAATTTGAATCTTTTCTTGAAATGATACTTTGAATGCTTTATTGAATCATGAAACCTACATACACATATTAGCTCCAAAAATATGCATGACTCCACATAACTTTGACATAATGCTTGGATCTTGATTGTTGCAACAAATGATGAAGAAATATGCTCTTGAATTCTCTTGACAATAATCTTGGCTCTTGTAATTGATCTCTCAAAAATCTAATTGAAATCTAATGTTGATTTGATAAAATAACCTTGTATTTATAGTAATTTATCTTTAATTCAAATATCACACTTGCCGACATTGAAATATAGATTTGAAAACATTAAATACTGCCAAAAACATAATTTAAATTAGGGTCCTAGGTCTAAGTGAGGACCCATTCACCCATGGGCGAATGGGTCCTAGGTCACTTACCTAGGACACACATTGCTCAATGATAAGTGTTATGTTTAGGCATTAATGAATATTGAGTTTTCCTCTTTAGAAATTGCAATTAATTAGACTTGGATTTGAATTAAAGGGGCCAATTAAGGAAAATTAACCTCAATTAATTAATAAAGCCCTAGAAAAGTGTGAAAGTGTAAAGGTACACTCCACAACACCAAAGTTAAGGCACAATTAAGTCCTTTTTAATTAATAGGGCCCTAAAATTAATGTGAATATGCAAAATACATATTACAACACTAAATTAAGGCATAATTTAGTTCATTTTAATATTTATTACCAAATTAAGTGTGAAAAAGGGATACATTTTCCTACACTACAATGATTAACAAGATTTGACAATAAAACATGAATTATGACAACACAATATCTTTGCAATGAGAATGTATTGTTATGCCTTATGGATCAAGCTAGTAATGTTTTAGCAAAATTAGATAGGTTTAAAAAATAAAAATTTAAAACAAAGATCAGGTCTAGACATAGGACACACACACATATTCTTCATGTCTTATGTGAGTGTATACCCTTCTCCCCACATGTGTATTGCATGTGTGTGATTGAGCCTTGTGACTATCTCCTAGCATGGTGGGGTAAACCTATAAGTATCACATGGTCAGGTGGTTGTTGGAGTTATGGACACTGAGAGGGGGGGGGGTGAATCAGTGTTATAACAGATTTGACCAATTTTCAAAGATTCAAAAACATAGCTCAGATATTATCTCAATATACTCTGATTAATGCATTCATGAGTTGAATGTAATCATTCAAAAACATAATTGAGAAAAGTAATAACCAAATAGAGAACTGAAATAATCAACAACACAGTAAAGCAGAGAGCACACAAAAGAACAAAGAGACAAAAGCTTTTGCCGAGTGGAAAACCCTCCTGGGGTATAAAAACCACTCCTAAACTGCCTTACTGGCTTAATCTTCAAAACCACTGTTAACAATGCCTTATAGGCTAATTTCTGAGCACCAACCCCTCATTTAGAGACACCAATCTCAAGGAGTACCAACCCCTTATTTAGAGACACAAATCTCAAGGAGCACCAACCCCTTACTCATATTACAAAATTACAATAATAATATCAGAGGATCACTCTATTTTCAAGTAAGCTCAAGAAACTCAACACTCTTATCTACCTCATACTCTAAGAATCCAACTCTGTATTACAAAGTTTTCCAATACATCTCTTGATACGGCCAAAATAACTATCTCTCATAATTATTGGCCACCAGCACCTTCACAGTTTTCAACACAGGTTTATATATACAGTTCAAGTATGTCAGTTACGAAGAAATCTTCAAAAAGCATTTTTCACCAGATTCTGAAATTCTCTTGCTAATTTTTGAAAGTGAAGCTAAATAATGACAGTCTGTCGATGATGATAAAAATCAATAATAACGCTTATCCAGAGAACTGCAAATCATCCATTATTTCAAAAACGCAACTGCTCAAAAAAGAAACTCAATGAATATTCTGCCATGTAACGGTTCCAAGATTCGATGCCAATCCATGATGTCGGCATGCAACTATACTTAGAAAAATCCATGCCGGCCGTAGTGTATGAGTCTTCGTTAATCATTTGCTAAGACAACAGTCGCCATGTGTTCTTTGTGATTCGCTATGACCTTATGCGATCTGCGTTTCCTTTTTTCCTTGTGCGTCGCCAAGCCCTTCTGCCGTCGGGGAGAAACCATATCGAAGATCTTTATGTTTCCCCGAGATCACATTTCTGTTAAGTTTGTTTCAGTCGCTGAGACACAAGAGTCTTTCTCACCGAGATGCCCTTTTGTTCCATTCACTATCGCTATAGCCTTTTGATATCAGAGAGACCTCCTGTAGAGCACACCATGTCTTTCTAAAAGTCATCCTTTCATCCAGTGTCACTGAGACACTTCAATACCTATTCCGAAAGTCACTTTACCACTATCAGTCATCCCTCTGTTTGTTGCTGTGACATTCTGCTATCGGGGAGATGTTATGTAGATTTCATTATGTTTCACCGAAAGACTTTATCTCTTGTAAGTCGCTGTAACATAATGGTTGAACTCTTGCCGATGAGACCATCCATTCTATATATGTCGCTGTAACTTCAAACCATTAGGGAGACAACTTGTAGATCGTTTCAGTCATACCGAAACACCCTGAATTCACACCTGTTCGCTGAGACAAGTCAGATCCTATGCCGAAAAAGACCTTTTCATTTTCCATCAGCGAGACTGGAGGTCACTCACCGAGAGCTCTCACCAAAAACCCTAGCTCTTACCGAAGAGACTGCCTTTATGTTTTCAGTCGGTGTAAAAAATCGAATTCGCCAAGACCTTTCTTCGATGCACAAACTCTTACCGAGATGCATACCTTTACGTTGTCAGTCGGCAAGACAAGAAAACCTCGCAAAGACATTATATCGATAGCCATTAGTTTTACCGATAAGTCTCCATATGCATACAGTCGGTGAGACACACTTGAATTCGCTAAGATACTAAACAAAATACTCCAAGTCTGGCCGAAGTGAATCTTTTAATGCGCCCGTTAGTGAGACCAAAAGAGTTCGCTATGACCATATAACGACACCACAACTCTCGCCGATAGACTTCCACATGCACTAGTCAGGGAGACATTTCAAGTTCAATGAGACACTACCCTGAGAACAAAACTCCTACCGATAAGTTCATCTTCCTTCGGTCGGTGAGACAATATGTCTTCGCTAAGATATCATTCTGACGAGTATAACTTATGCCGATATGAACTTTCTTGTGCCGGTCACCAAGACACAAAGTGCTCGATGAAACAACATGCCAATAGACTTTTCTTCTGTTGCCAAGACCATGATCAATGTCATGCCGAAAGCTTCCTGTATGTAAAATCAAATTGTTATGACATCATAAACATCTTGCTGATAGGCAACACAGACGTTTATCAAAACAAATGGATCGGGGAGACCCTAGCATTTTCATGCTAAAATGTTCTTTTTTTGTCACCAAGACAATGTAGAAATAAGATAACCAGAGACTGCACGAAGCTCAAACTGATCAGTACGAGCTCAAACTGATTAGTACCAAAGATATTAAAATTCTGAATGTAAGCTATCCACTGAATGCCAAGACAAGTAAACTAGATAGACAAAACTGTATCAAGATAAAGCATGAGAAACCAATCTGAAACTGTCAACAAGTAGAATCAACTAAAAGGGATTTTGACATCAAGGACAAACCATATGATCACAACTGAGAACCAACAGTGGTATGGTAACAACCATTAGGGACTGGAGGTTTGAGGATCAAGATTCATCATCATACCAAATTCTACTTTAAGTTTTAATTATGCAATTAGTTACTTTCCTTTAAAAGAAAATTGTGTGTAAAGGACATTTGAGTCCTATTTGATATAAAATATAATAATATTGTTATTGGACCTCTCTTTGAGATGGAATGCAAATAATGGATAATGGAAAGTGCATTAGTTTTAGTTATGTGACTTGGCATTGGAATTGAGCATGATCGTATCATGAATGTTTATGCTTATGCAATGCAATGGTAAAATGATTTTTTTAATTTTTTTAATTTGGGGTTAAAAGGAATGTAAGAAACTTTCATTTGGGTTTTAAAATAATGTAAGTGTCTTAGAGTAGTCTTGGACAGTCTCATGGACCCATCGTGTAGTTTTCCTACTTCTAGGAGTTCATTCCTTAAGTTTAGTGTCATTTAGGACACTTTGGTAGCATCTTGTGAGGTATTGTAAAATACAAAATGTAAATTACGTCTTTTATTTTAGGTGTTTTCTTGCTTAGGAAAGGAGTTAGGAGTGTCATTTGGAGGTGATTACACTCCTCCCTACTGTCTCCTTTGTTTTGCTTGCTGACAGTCTCCAACAATCAAGGAAATCAAACTCTTTGTTTGACCCTAAGTCATGTTTTATAGTTTTTGAGTTCCTAGGGTGTGGTAGATGAACTTAGGTGGTTCATTAGTGCTTGGGAATCATGGAGGTCATCCCCTAATATAAGAAATTTCACTGCCCAAGATACTAGGACCCCTACAGGGACACTAGTGCTTGGGAGGTGTGCTAGGGACACATGTACTTAAATAGGACTCAGGCACTCTGAAAGGACATAGGTGCCCCAAAAGGAAACTAGAATTGGGTGCTAGTGTCCCAAGATGTACTAATTTTAGTCCCTTTTGTTGGTAGAAGGTACTTAAAGGCCTTGTGTGGGGAAAAGTCTCTATAAATGAAATTTGTTCCTCATGGTCTTGAGATTATAGGGATGGTTTGAACATGTCCCTATGTGTCATATTTGAGCAGTTATAGTATCTTTTGCATTTTCTTACATGCCTTCTTTCAAAATTGTCTGATTGCTAAACCTAGGCATAGGGAGATTGTTCACCTAGTCTTGTGAAGACTTGGGAAGGTTGAAATCCTTTATGGTTGATCTTATTTGTGTTCTCAACACTCTTCAAATGTTAGGGGGTATTGTGTGGTATTATTCTTTCGATTGTGTGACATCACATTAAAACGAGACATCATGTGTTGACCTAGTGTGCCTAGTTGCACCAATGTTTCTAAGTGAACATATAACTTGTATTTAAAAAAAAATCCATGTCTATTTGGGTTAATGTTTCATGGGTTCCTTGGTAGGGAATTACACAGACCCCCCTAGATTTTGACACTTTATATGTTTAGTGCTTTAGAAAAATTCCAATGGAATGAAAAAATGTAGTTTATAATTTTAGTGTGATAACATTTCCAATTGATCAATCATAAAAATACCCACTTCAAAAAAATACACTCAATTT
>VDFB02058242.1:759757020-759911032 GCA_007258455.2 Sequoia sempervirens | reverse complement strand
CTTAGTTGACTTTGTAAAACTATATTGTAATTGGAATGCCATTCATCGCGATCTAGTTATTAGTTATGCAAATGTGAAGCAATGCTTGAGTTTGAAAAGATGCAATGCAACAATCAAAATTATGAATATAAACTACAAAATTATAAATTAAAGTTCAAAACATAAAATTCTCAAGTGTTTATAATCAGTCATTATTGACTCAATCTAAAAAGTGTGAACATTTTTCCGTGGAAGGAAAACAAGAAAATAGTGGTTCAAAATGAGGAATTTGTCTTCTGCACCAAATGAGAAATATTCACACTATGTGCTAGGAAGGAATAAGTCCATAAGATCGAGTATGCAAGAACCAAGAATTGCAAAATTGGCTTACGTTTGACTTCCAAACACAAATTTTCACACTTTTCGATGTTCCAACGTAAGTCAAAAAGTATATGTGCGTAAGTTGTAAAGTATACACTTGAATACATGTAACTCATATCTATTGAACCATGAATTTATAATGCAAATATGGACACCATCAATAAAAAATATTTTTATTAATCAAATAGCCATGTACGTATGTACATCAATATATGTTAATATAAGTATAAAATATAGTTACAAAAAAGCCATATAGGCTTACGAGAATGCCATATATGCATACAATGTCAAATATATCGAATACAAATATGTACAAATTGCCATGTAGGCATACAACAAAGGGCCTTAAGATTCAAAATTCACTTTCCATGCCCGGTTCAAATACAATTTTCTTCCCCTTTCCTGGGCGACCCGATGGCGATAAATCTGTCACCTGTTTCTGTTGAGGAGTGCTCCTGCTGCTCCTCCTGGGGTTTAGCTCCTAGTCAAGTTTCAACTATTACAATAAGAAGTAAAGACATTAATATATAGAAATTACATTATAAAAATTAATATATTTAACAAAATTTAATCACTTATAGCCATCTGACGATCACTCTCCTCGATGGAAATATTTGCACGCCGATGCTCAGGTGTGCTCGAGCCCTGTATAAACCATCCGAATAGGAATTAAACTACGAATCAATAATGGTTTGATTTTTCACTAGAATTAGTTCATCTATAACAACGAATGTAAATTGAAATTTAGTAATTTGCTTCATACCTCCCCTATCAGAGCCATCGAGGATTGTATTGCTATAGAAACACCGATATCCATTGCCCTTGTTATGTTTGGCAGTTTTTCTCTCACCAACATCTGAAATTAAAACAACAAATTATTCAATCACAAAATAGTTATCGAATTTGAAGTAATGCTTTGAGTTTGAATGATGTGTAATGCAACGTAACCAACAATATGATTATCAATTTTTTAAAAAGCAATAACCTGGGACAATCACATTGAAAACAAAAGACCCTTTAGGACAAATTTTAAGTGAAAAAGCGTCAAAACACAATGTAAAATATGACAACCAAAGATAGAGAAGAAGAGATGATCTAGTCAAAAGGAGCTTTGATAGTAGCCAACTGAAGTTAAGTATGACAAATCCAAGTATCACTGTTGCAAGGAATGGAGTAAAGCTAAATAAAGATACAACGACAATAAAAAATGATGGAGCTAACTTGTCAAGGGCCTATTCTTCAAAACCCTTATTAAACACTTGTCATAGTTTAAGATATGCAATAAATGTTTGACAATGGAATTAACCTTTTGAGGATGACAGTGATTAAATTGAGGTCTCCTTTTACCATGAAAAGATTGAATATTCTTTCTTTGGCCTATCATTATGATTTTTAAGTTTCCTCACTTGAGTTAAATATAATAGTCAAGTGCTTATACCAAAGATGATAGAGAAAATAATCATGAAAAGGAGAATAGGTGATCAATGACAAGGCAGTGGCACATTTGATAGTCAAAAGAGTAGAGGAATGCATAGTGAACATCATGGTACAACTTATGATATAAATTAAGCCACATGGTTGATGTGCTTTGAATCCTTGCATCTAAAGGAAATTTTCTTAACATAAATACTGCTAGGAATTTCAATGTTGCCATTGTAGTTGGCATTAAAGCTGGTACCTGCAACATTGAAAATTATCCTTATATAAGAATTCCCTCCATCTTGTTGATTGGATTGTAACACTCTTGATGGTGGCTGTATGAAATCTAATTATGATTCCTCTTCTACATTAGAGGGTTCATATCCTTGATCTGACTCTTTGAATTATCAGAATCAAAATCACTAGCTTCCATATTCAAAAATTCCCAAACCAACATCTTCAATAAATTTATCTAGATCATCAGTAATAGTCTTACAAATTGGTTGCCAGTTCAAGTTCATTCTACTTTCATATACTTTATATCCGTGGATTTCATCCATTCCTTGATGCCATCAAGTGAAGATTCAGGAATGGCGTACATATGGAGTACACCTCGCTTTAATTATTTGAAAACAATAGCCATATCAAATCCCTTTTTCCCAAGTCCTACTCTCTCAAGGTTAACAATATCAATCTCACTAATAGTGATTGCTAAGAATGGTAATTCCACCAACTCAACCAAAAAAATTACCATAGGAATAATAAAAGCAGAGGATTTGAAAGGAACTCCATGAAAACCAAGCTCTCTAAATGGTATATAAAACTCTAGTTCAAAATATTTTAGATGAGGATGCTCCCATAGCTCTCTTACTCACTTGAAAAATCCTTGAAACTATGTATTGATTTTATTTTTCCTGTTCCTCTCTTGTTGTTCTTCCTTAATTTCATTGGTGCAGGAGCACCTAGGAAGCAATAGAGAGCACACTAGGAAAAATGTGGAAGTATAGAATAAGTTTATAACTTAGATGTATGCCTTTAGGAATTTTTGTGGTTGGAATGATGTTTTCTAATAAGGTCATGTTGACCATGGGTGAGAAACAAAAAGGTTCTAGTCCAAAGTTTAGGAATGGAGGTTTTTGCAATTATTGACAATTTTTGCAAAAACATGCTCCTTTTGTGTTTGAGCAGCCAAGAAGGGCCCATTGGAAAAATAACTATTGGGAAAGCATATTTAAAGGTTTCCTCGACCTTTGTGCAAGGTTGAAAGTATGTTTGTATGGATTGTTTTGTTGGAAATTGAAGGAAAACAGTTTTTTGAGTGAAATTTTCTATTTTTTGGTCTGAAAGAAGGCTCTAATGGATTAAATCTGGTTCTGTGTTGTGTGTAGGATGTAGAATAAATCCAGTACAAGTTTTTTGTAGCCTTTAGATAGTTCTTTCAATCATTTTCTTGTCTCTTTGTAAATATTTTGGTTTCTTTGTGCTTGCTGGCCTGAAACAGGCAGTGTTGAGTAAATGGGGTGCTAGAGCACTTTTCCACCGTACAAACCGTACAACCTTTTGGAAACAGTGCCTAGACACCATGCTTGTACATATGTTAGTTGGTAGGTTTTGTTTGAGTGCAAGAGTTGCTAGCAAAGTGATGCCCTAGGCGAGCCAGTGCAGGTCCGGCTAGGAAAAACTTGTTGTGCAGGTCACAAATCTTGCAGGGGTGCTGAGCCATTGAGGATTTTCTTCTTGGAGGAGGTAGGGTGGTGTGTTACCTTGTTACTACATGAAGGAGGAGGCTCCATCTGTCCATTTGGTGTGTAAACAAATTGGAAGTTTGCTAACTGTCAAGGGAAGGCTTAAAACCCTAGTTTTTGCTCCATTTCATGTTTGAGCTTTGTACGGACAGTGGAAGGCTGAGACCTCAAGAATCTTTGAGTGTTGTCCATGTGAACCAAGAACCTTGGAAAAAGAGTGGGAAGTCCTTTTGAGATTTGTGAGTTCTAACCTGTTTTGTAGGTGAAGGAGACCTAATAGGGGCTCAAGGGCTACTAGCCTTTCAAACCCTAGCTAAAGGATTGGTGAGAGCGATGGGAAGTTGAAGTCTTGGAGGTTGTTCAAACACCTTTGGAGGATAGTTTGAAGCCTTTTAAGACTTATCACTACCCCTGCAAGAGTTGATGGAGTGTTGAGGAAGATTGGTCTTTAGTATAGTGTAAAGGCTAAGGAAGAGTTGTGGCAATGAACCAAGGTGGACTTGGTGGTTGGAGTTTGTGATAGAAGAGGGGTTGGTCAGACAAACCAGGGGCACCTAGTCATGAGTAGGGACCTATAGGTTAGATTGGTGAAGCAAAGCACCAAGGAGGTCTTACAAGGAAAGGCCTAGAGCAGGAATCAGTGATTGATTCCTCCAACCCCTCTCCCTATCAGATTGGTATCAGAGCAAGCAAAAGATTTGGGATTGATCTTGTATGTCAGAGAAGAGTCTAGTGGTTCTAGCATCATGGTGACAAATGTTGAGTTGGCCAAGAGGGTTGAAGAAATAGAGGAAGACAATAGGGTATTGAGAGAGAAGTTAGACCAACTTGAGCAAGCACTGAATGTTATGCGGTTTGATGGAAGAATAGAAAAATAAGAAGAGGTTGCAGAGGAGGATAGAATCCTTGAACCTGACCCTATATTGAAGGAGGATCCCTTCTTGAAAGCATTGAAGGCTTTGAGTGGAAAAGCACTTGAAGGAGTACCACTGTTTAGTGGAAAGATGGAGGCTGATTTAGTTATGGATTGTATAGAGGGAATGGAAAACCATTTTGAGTGTGATGGAGTCACTGAAGCACAAAAGGTAAAGGTGGTTAAATCAAGACTAAGAGGTTCTGCCTTAACATGGTGGAAATTCATTTAGACAAAGAGGGAGAAGGAAGGCAAGCAGCCTATCTCTACTTGGAAGGGAATGGTTGCCAAGGTGAAAGAAGCATACCTACCTGAAGACTATGAAATTCAGTTGCATAAGAGGAGATAGAGTTTGAGGCAAAGAGATCAGGATGTGAGTTCTTATACTAAGGAGTTTCAAAGACTTTGCATGAGGTCCAATGTCACAAAGGATGAAAGTATCAAGGTGGCAAGGTATCTCAACGGTTTGAAGTGGAACATTCAAGAGGAGATGGTTCTTAAGCCCCAAAACAGTGCACCAATGTTATCAATTGGCATTAAAGATTGAAGAGAGGAGTAAGAGGAAGCAAGATCAGACTTCTAAGGGCAGAGGAAAAGGCAGAGATCAAAGAGATCAAAGAGGATAGCGTGGTGGCTACCAAGGTAGAGGCAATGACCAAAGAAACCAAGGAGAGTCAAAACTTACAGAGCATGCAGGTGAAACATCTACAAGAGGTGGATATAACAGGGGTAGAGGACCTCAAGGAGGTTCAAACAGAGGAAGAGGAGCAGGCAGGTAGGAGCCTTTCCTTGTATGTACTTGCTCTAGGCCTTTCCTTGTAAGACCTCCTTGGTGATTTGCTTCACCAATCTAACCTATAGGTCCCTACTCATGACTAGGTGCCCCTGGTTTGTCTGACCAACCCCTCTTCTATCATTCATCAAGATCATACACTGACCTTCTTGCCCCTCCTAAAGTTTGGACCACATCCATTACCTCCACATAAAACTGGACATCCTTGGTCTTCATGGTTCCCACCGTGATATGGTTATGCAAATGAAAATGAAGAAAAGTAATCATCTCCTTATCCATTGGCTGGAAGAATGCATGTTTAATGTTTTGATACATGATATCAGCCTTCTTGGCCTCATGGTTGAATATCAAAATCTAGTATGGTGGCCTCCGCAGTTCTAGTCATCTTTCTTCCTTCCACCAAATGTTGTCCTCGATCCACATGTCTCGCAAGCCTAATTGGCTTTTGTTTTGAAAGCTGAAGTTTCTCCCCCGAGTCACCAGTGTAGCTCTCTACCTTTCCAAACTCTTTCATTGCTACAAATCATCTTTGGGATTTAGTCATTTGTACCACATGGTTGATGTGCTTTGAATCCTTGCATCTAAGGGGTTTAAAACCTTAGGGGCCTTAGATGAGAAAAAGAAGTAATGTTTTTCTTTTCTTTTTATGTGAGGACCTAGTAGTGAGATAAAAGAGGACTGTATAGAAAAATGAAAAAAGAAGACATAAAAATTCATGGACCATACTATATCACCTACATGCTAGCTAACAAGGACATGAATGTAGTAGATTTAGGTATGATAGGGGTATTGCAAGGTATATTTGAGGAATATATAAGAATGAAGAAGAATTCAATGGATCAAATTAGTGTCAAATGTTTTCCTAAAAGATCTCCCACACCCTATTAGGGAATTTAATCATTTCTAAGCATTTTCCACGTCCTATGGGAAAGTTTGAGGAGGCTCCAATAGTTGAGAGTTTAATGAGTACTTATAACTTCTTTCCATGCAATCATGATTAGTTAGAGAACATATAGGGAAACTTGATGAGCTATGCAACAAATGAAGAGAATATAGGGTATTTTGACCTAGTCTTAAGCATCTCCAAGCATCTAGGAGATATTGAAGGAGTCTTGGCTGATAGATAGGGTTGAGGATAGAAGTTTTATTTTTGGTTACATTGACATCATGTAGGACATCCATAGTCTTATTCTTGGTTACGTTGACATCACAAAAAATTATATAGGATGAAGTAGAATGTAGCTCTACCTTTGTCAGTTCCATGTTAAATTTTTATTATATATAGCTTGCTAGTGTAGGAATTCTAAGACAAACAATCATGGTAGGACCATTCTTAAAAGATTTCAAATAATAACCTAGTGAACCCATATACTCTTATGACTATATATACACAAATCTAGATTAAACTTAGAATTCATTAACTTTAAGTTCTCTTTATTCTATATTACCTCAGTGAAAGTTTGAGCAAATCTACTCGCACTTGGAGGTGTTTCCTTGAAACCTCCAACAACACCCTATTCAACATCCAAAATCACATATTAAAATACCATTCGTAAAACAATGCTATTAACACATGTAATAAATTTATAATTGTTTACTAACTTTACATACCCCACTGATAGGTGTACTGCAAAAATAAGTAGATTGATTGGTGTACCCAGGGTCAACACTGTGACCCTGCAATTTTATTAAAATAATAAAACTAAATTAGTTAATCTTGCATTTCACAATCAAAATTTAATAAACTAAATTCAATGAACATGTTGAATTTTACCTGACTGTCAATACCATATGCATCATGTAGAATGTCAACTGCCCTCTCCATCCCCATAGATGCATACGGATCAGGGTGTAGAAGCATATGGATCCTATGTAGCACCCTCTGAGGGACGGTAGGGTCATACGAATAAGTGGCTCGCAAGATCGACACACATGGCCTCAAAGGCCACCACTTGAAGACTCCCCTGGATTGTGCTGTACAATGGGGCTAGTGTGGTGGATGACACTCCGAGTCAAGGATGTGATCGCCTGCAAAGTCTCTACATCAGACTCTCCTTTGCAACTGCAGGCATCGCAATGTGCTCATGAGGCGGCCTAGTGAGAGATCATCTCCCTTGTCGTGTAGGATCCAGCTGTGCACTAGGCCTATCCTGTGCTGACCCCCCACCTCTCCCTTGAAACTCCCTCATATCAAAATAATTCAGGATTTGGTTCAATACAAACTCACAGTATAATTTCCTAAGAAAATATTTGGGGACTTCACAGTTATTGCATGGTGGGTAATCAAAGACCATATACCATCTATCATAAAAATGGTTCCTAATCTCTTGGTGGTGGCACCAATGAATAGGAAACCTCTTTGCATTGAGGGTGAGATTTTGATTTGTTCTAGGGTCAGTGAATAGAGAGCACAAATTTCCTTTAGTAATCTTTAAATCTTTTACTTGTTTATATGATAATTTTTCTGCATAATATGCCCTCGATGTTTTCCTCCTATTTTGCCATCCAGATATTTGTTGGGTAATTGCATTTACATTTCTTAACAAATCCTTCAATGAATTTGCTAGATGTATTCTTTCTGTGGTTGAATAATTTTGATCACTCAACCTACTAATAAGATCCTCAACTTCTTTTCTATTATTTTCAATTTCACTCAAATTTTCTTGAGTGCCAGGAGGGTATTGAGAGAATGGTGGGGGAGGTTGATTTTGTTGTTGAGGCTGATTTGGTTGAGGATTTTCCTCCTCTTGTTGAGGATTTCCTACAAATAAAAAAAAAACATTCATTTCTAAACTAAAACAAACAAAATCAATTTAAAACTAACAAATTCAAAACAAATACCAAACAATACTTACCTCTTGCATCTCTTCGTCGTCGTGGCACCATATTTGTGAAGAAATCCAATTGTTGTTGATGAATTTTGAAGAAATCACCTCTCCAAGAATGCAAGCGCGTAAGACAGGGTTTTTGGCCGCTGGCGGAGCTAAAACATAGAAAAAATGAAATGAGAAATGATATTTGGATTCGCTTTTTTTTTGCTTTTAAAAAGCCATAACGCGAACGCATTATAATGAGAACGCGTTATAACATGTTCGCGTTATGGATTTTTTTTTTCTTGTTTGGCCACAAAAGTGTGACCATCTTGGTGCACTTACCCAAGAATAAACATTCCACAAAAGTGCGACCATCTTGGTGCACTTACCTAGGAATAAACATTCTCCTCTGGTACCTCAAGATACCATCTGGTTCTATTTCATACCCATCGAAATGATGATCAGTAGGATTCTTTGCTAGGGCATTCTTCACTCTTTCATAATGCTCATCCCTTGGTAGATTCTGGATTACTTGCTACCTCAAGTTAGACCTTGTTGAGATCATGGGTGTCATATGTATTCATCTACTAAGAGCATCAACCACTCTATTCTCTTTCCTTTTTATGTATTCAATTCCAAAGTCATACTCACTAAGGAATTCTAGCCACCTTCTTTGTCATGCATTGAGGCTTGGATGGGAAAATATGTATCTCAACCCCAAGTGGTATGTCTTGAGTTTGAATGGATTTCCAAAAGGAAACACTTCCACATCAGTAAGGCATGAACTATGGCCGCCAATTCCAAATCTTGAGTTGCATAGTTTACTTCATGGGTTGCTTAAGCTTTCTTGATTCATATGCCACTACTTGTCTGTCTTGCATTAATATTGCTCCCAATCCTTCTTTGGAGGCATTTGTGATTACTGTGAATCTCCCATTAAGATCAAGGATAGTTAACACTGGTGTTGTCGTGATCCTCTCCTTCAGGAGTTCGAATGTCTGCTTGTATTTCTCAGTCCATTCAAATCATGTTCCCTTCCATTGGAGTGAGGTAATAGGAGATGCATTTTGGGAGAACCCTTGCAAAAACTTCCTATAGTATCTTGCAAGGCCCATGAAGCTACAGACTTCTGACACATTCTAAGGCACTGGCCATTCCCCAATTGCCTTGATCTTTTCGGGGTCTATGGAGACTCCTTCCACTGAAATTATATGGCCCAAATAGTGCACTTTGTCTTGATAAAATGAGCACTTGGATAGCTTCCCAAAGAGATTCCTTTCTCTCATTCGTTGAAAAACTATCCTCAAGTGCCTATCATGCTCTTCGACAGTCTTTGAGTAGACTAAGATGTCGTCAATAAAGATCATAACAAAATCATCCAAGAAGTCTTTGAATATGCTATTCATAAGGTTCATAAAGGCTACTGGTGCATTAGTTAAATTGAAAGGTACCACTATGAACTCATAATGTCCATACCAAGTTCTAAATGTAGTATTTGGAATATCTTCTTCCTTAATCCTTAATTGATGGTACCTCGATCTGAGATTTATCTTGGAGAACACTGTTTCTCCCTTCATTTGATCAAAGTACTCATTAATCCTCGGGAGTGGGTACCGGTTCTTGATGGTAACCTTGTTCAACATTCGATAATCTATACACAAATGCAAAGTTTCATCCTTCTATTTCAGAAAAATAACTGGCACTCCCCAAGGAAACACACTAAGTCTTATGAGTCTTTTTCCCAACAATTTCATTACTTGGGCCTTCAACTCATAAAGTTTTGTAGTGGTCATTCGGTAAGGTGCCTTGGATTGAGGCTCAACTTCGGGGACTAGGTCGATGGAAAAGTTGAATTCCCGCTTCGGAGGCAACTCCATAAGTTCTCCAGGGAATACGTCTTGGAACTCCTTGAGAATAGGATAGTCATCTAAGTATGGCTCCTTGTTGTTAGGATTACTAACATGCACTACATAAATTTCACACCCCTTTCAACGAGCCTTCTTGAGTTGCATTACAGAAATCTATCTAAGCTCTAAGGGTCTTTGCATTCCATAAACCTCAACTGGTTTTCCATAATCATCCAGACATTTGACCACCTTATCCTCATAGTTCACTATATCTTTATGCTTAGTTAACCAATTTATTCCAAAAATTACATCATATGAGCCTAAGGGTGCCACATAGAAGTTGACCTAAGTTTGGAAAGTTAGAATTTCTAACTCACTACAAAAGAGACAGGTATCTACCCTCCACTCTACCATATTACCATACTGGACTGTCCATGAGTTTTTCAAGTACCCAAGTCTAATGGGTATCTTAGATAATATTCTAGGATCTACAAAACATTCAGTAGCTCCAATATAAATTAAGATAGAGACAGATTGGCCATAGAGCTTACCTGTTAACTGAATTGGTGAAGCCTAGTATTCTGCATGTCTATTGTCCACTGTAGCGTGGATTTGCTGATTCTACTAATAACTTTATTCCCTTAGGGAATTTGTCTGTTGATTAAAATTTGAGGCATAATGATCACCTCCACATGTACATAGCATCCATCTTAGGATCCTTTACGGCCTCCTGGATTTTCCTCTATAAAGCCCTTATACTTTTGGTCATCCCTACCCTTGCCTTTATTTTCTTTCTTGTTCTTTCCACCATTACCATATTCTCCTTTGTCTTGTGATTCACTTCCCCTTTTGAGATTACGAATCTGATGGCTCTTGTCTCCCTTATGATATTTCTTCTTTCCATATCAAGACTTAGAACTTGAATCGCTACGAAGATTGGATAACTATTGCAACTTTTGTTCCTGTTTGGTGGCTTTCTGAAAAACTCCATTCATTCTTTAAGGTTCATGCATATCCATTTCAACTCCTATGTGGGGTGTGAGTCCCATTATAAATTTTCGAATACGAAACCGTTCATCCCCCTAATATTGAGGCACATACTTCAACAAGTTTGTGAACTTTTCCCAATACTGAATTACAATCATATTTCCTTGGGTTAAGTTTTGAAATTTCATCATTTTATTATCAAAGAAATGCTACGGTAACCATATTTTCCTAAAGTCTAGGAGGAAGAGTTCCCAAGTGACCTCAACAAGCTATAGATTTCATTCTAACTTCTCATTATCCCATCACATCCTTGCTTCACCTGAGAGCTGATATGTAGCCCATGTTGCTTTAGTTTGTTCAGAAAGGTTATATAGCCCAATTTTTTTTCCATTTCTATAATCCAAGCTTCAGCTCTAGTTTTGATAGCTTTACCATCAAACTTGGGTGGTGCTACTCTTTTTAGGTATTTTCCAAGCTCTTCCTCAATTCACCCTCATGGACCTACCCCTGGACCACTATTTCCTTGATTGCCTTCTACATTCTTGTGGTCCCAGTCCTTGTGTGCCACTTGGACTTCTTGCTCTATGTGGTCCATGCGAGACTCTTGCCGATTTAGAAGATCTAGAATCCACTCCAGTCTCTTCTTTGGTTCGTTATTAGGACCACTACTACCCCTATCTTTCCTAGTGGTCACCATGATGTCTCAAACTTATCCTACAACACATTCACGTCTATCGCACCTCAACACAAGGTTCTACGAATAAACATTCTTATGCTACATCACATGATTTTCATATGCATACATCCTTCAACATAGAAGACATACACATTTAAGAAAGATACACACATTTTAGAGTCTCTCATTGAACACACAAAAAATATTATCTTATTTTATTTATATTTGGTGTGAGTCAATAGACCATTATTTACATTAGGCTTCGAGTTACATCATTTTGATTTCTCGGTATCAAAAAGAGGACATTCCTCTAGATCATCATCTAAGTTTACATCAAACTTTATAGAAGAGGATGGTTGAGGACGTAGGCTCTCTTTTTCCTCTTTGGTTAATATGGGTGCATTGGGTCCACACCCTAGAGGCCAGTCTCGGATTGCGGAAGGCTTTTTGATCTTTGGTGTTCACCTCTCCTCAATCTTCAAGCCTCTCTCTAACTTGAGTCGCATAAAAGCTTGGGCTAGAGTTTTGTAATTGGGAATTTCTAGTGGAACCTCTGCCTTGACATTTCCTTCCTTTACGTCATTCTTGCATGGGGTTCTAATAATTTTCCCTCTCCTTCGTCCTACCTTTGACCTTCCCATTCCTGCATTTAATTTAGGTTTAGTCAATTCTCAGGACTTCTAGTTTTGGGTCAAGGGTCATCTACCGTAGTCAACTATGGTAGACTTCAAAGGCCTAGAGCTGAACCTTAATCTCTGATACCAAATGTAATAACCCATTCCAAATTATTTTACTTAATTAATATTATTGTAAATGACACATGAATATACTTTAATTTAAAAAGACAACTCTAGTAGCTAAGGTCAATCATAGCTACACATGTCCATTTAAAATGATTCAATATTCTTGTATTCACTTCAAAAGTCAAATTACAATATCTAGTTTCACTTGGCTCCTAAGGCCACAATGTCATTACATAGTACATTTTCTATCAAGTACATAATTTTTTTTTTTTCCTACATCAAGTTACAACATAGATTGTAATACTTTGGTTAACAACTAAGGCTCTTCTTAAACGCTCGCCTGAGCGACTAGTGGACGAGAAAATGGTTGAAGCACTTTACCGCCCAACCATGAAGCTTACGCATCCCTGGTATACTTCTGACTTGAGGAATGTCAGACCTTGCATGAAAAGTTGAGCAAGATAACAACTTGCAAGGTAGAGTTTGGTGCATGCCCAAACATCAACATGCAATTTCTATCTATATGCTAGAAAAGAAAGTGCAAGATCTATGCTAGGAATGGCAAAGAGTGAAATCACAGAGTTCATTCATACATACATAATGAACAATATTTCTTGGCCAAGCATAACAAATGTGTTGCAACAACAACAAACAATAGGTTATGGTAAAACAAACCTATACTCTCTGCTCCATTTCGACACCCATCCTGGAAGGTAACTTTCTACTATAACAACTTTCTACCCTCTAACAGCAACTACCCATAGATGTTCTAGTCAACTAAGGTATGACTGTTCTATTCAAGTACCAAATATCCATTCATAAATGACTTCAAGAAGAGACAGAATATAGATTTATACTCAAAACAAAAAATTAGAATTGATGATTCACAGAGTATTTCAATAATTAGTCATTTCATTCTTATGACTAGTTTCTACTTAACAACTTAAGCATTTTTCTTTAAATTGCACTAAAACAAAAGAAGGTATGTCACAAGTATGTGTATGTACATAGACAAAGTATATGTGCGTACATATATATGCGCCTACTAATGTTTAAGTTTGTGCATACATTGTAAAATATTCTTTAATGCAGATTGCAATCTAGGTAGTGTCCTAATTGATGTTACATCATCAAGTACAAAAAATAGAACAAGTCTTATGCTAATAGTTTCACACATATTGTATAAGCATTTTCACTATTGTGGTTCTACAATATTTGTTGTTTACTTTAAAAACATTCACTGTTTAAGTAAATCAAGTACTATTTCCTACTAAACAATTATAAAAGTAGTTGTTTGCATATGTACATTTACGGTTTGAACAGAAGAAGTATCGTTTCCTACTAAACAGTTATAAGGAAGTTTCACTTACATACATTCATCCTTTAATCAATTATAAATCATTTTGTTTCAGCTATAAGGATAACTTTTAAACTCTACAGAGTTGCATACAAATAACATCCACATTCCTTTTAACAATCAGATATATGTAAGATCAATTATTGTCATTTGCTTTGTTATAGATCTCTAGCTATTCACATGAGAAATCATTAGTTTGCAAGGACGTGTTCACTATTAAGCAAAAGGAACATAATAGTTCTTCCACATTGTACATAAAATAATCAAGTCAAAATTGCCCTATTTCATACATAAGGATAGAGTGACTAATATTCAGATAATATTCATGCTATATAGGCCACAACAACAAACTATGGTTGCTCGGATTCAACCAATTGTCAAAGGGGTCAAGATCCTCTTTTCTAAACATTATTAATATATTAGAAATTTTCCCATGTAGCTCATTGTTTTAATACCATGCATGCAGAGATATCCTACATGCCGACCATACATATATTCAATCAAGGATTTCAAGCCACCGTTCTCATCAAACAGGGTCGGCTCTTTACGAAAAGATAGCCTTTATGCATAGCAAGGCTTAGAAACATTTGACACAGCCCCCCCTTTGTTGTTATCGTCCCATTGAATAACATGGTTTGGATAAAATACAAGAATATACAGTATTTAAAGAGGGGTCTCTTAGATCGTAATCGATCCTACACAAGAAATGACGAGAACATTTACACTATCATCAAATTTAAATTTGATAGCCATACTAGCTATACATTTTAAAAGCTAAACATGTTAAATGTTGAGCTCTTGAGGCTCGTCGAGCCTCAACCAACCGCTAAGGAAGAGACAAACTTTAAGAGAATAAAATGCAGAGGTTATAATCCCTCCTTCATGGTATCATAGAGTGATCCACAACAATGTATCACCTTTATAATATATAGTGCATCAGAATAGAAATTTTGATGGCCATTGCATAGCTCGCATGTGGGTGCCATCTTAAGGAAAATAGCCTGATCTTATCATTTGAAGGCTCGGCTTTGCTCAGAGAGCTAGTCACATGGTTCTAAAGAAAAGAACTAATACTTCACAATGCAGGGTGAACAACCCATAGTGGTTGTCGCCATGCCATATGTCCCAAGGCGATGGCATTCATCTAATGCACTTATTGTAGAATATTAAATAAATCAACATACAAAATGATAGAATATCATTCGATAATAAGGAAGAAAAGGAAAAAAAATCAAGTTTTGTATTCTTTGCAAAAATTCAGTTTACCTCAAATATTGCAATTGATTAAGTTATCCTTGGATTTTTCCCATGAGTTTCTCTTTTTTTTCCTTCCCAATGATCCACATCTTCGTCTGCCTTTTCGCCTGCACTGCCTATGTGAGTGTTCAAAATGGAAACAAAAATCTATATTTGCATGCCTCTAGCAAAGGCGTTATGGCCTTGCCATTGACCACTACATATTCAAAAAGCACTATTAATTTCATGGAATTCCATACTGCCATAATATTATTTGATTTAATTGATAGCCCAATTAGAATTCTATCGGTTATCGAAATTAATTCGACACATTTAAGTCTTAATATGAATTTGAATATATATATTTATATATATTGTGTTTATTTAAATGGTTCCATTCTTATTTACCATGCATTCTACTATTCCTAACACACACACACATATGTATGTATGTATGTGTTCGAATCTTATCTATATATATATATATAAATACACTATTCTTTTAATAGGGAGCTTAAATTTTAAATTTTGAGCAGCTATATATATATAGATATTTAAAAAAAGAGAGGTTTCTTTCGTTTCTTCAAACACAAAGTTCAAATGAACAAATTTTATATACACAAGCCATATATTTTAAAACACTAAAACAGTTCAAGATTTTGTTCTCTCATATATGAAATTTGATTCAAATGCAAGTCATCATACCTTTTGTGGTGTGTGCACCCAGATTCCAATGGCTTACCGTTCCATCCGGCTAAACATTCCTACTTCAACCATGTTCTCGTCCTTCTTCTCGTCCTTCAACCTGTCACCCTGCAACTGCACACACTTGCTCTTGCAAATTAATCAATAATGTTCAATTCTTGATGACATATAAAAATAATTTCAAGAAATTCACAAAGTCAATTATCAATCAACTCCTTATATTCATTTTTTTGAAGTTTTCAAAATCTCCATTTAATATTTAATTGAATCTCATTAATAATTCAATTTTCCATATTTAAATAAATACAAAATAAAATTGGATTATGACAAACTTAAATTAAAGCACATCCTTAAATTACCATATAAATATTATCTTCTAAAATTTTATTTTACATAATTAAAATAAAAATTTAAATTAAATCTTAAACTATTTGATATTGCCACTTTTTTTATTTTCCAATTTTTATTTCTAATCCTATTATTATTAATTATTACAATCTTGTTATAATTAGTATTAGTCCTAGAATTAAGAATAAGGTAAATATTAAAATTAGAACTATTTAAAAAAAAAAATGAAAAAAAAATATTACTAATAAAAAATCACTAAAATATGATTAATAGATATAATGTTCCAAAATTTTATTCATCTAATATCTTTATTTCAAATCTTATTTCCAATTTTTTTTGGTAATGCCACTCTACAATTCTTTATTATCAGGGTTAGAATTATGACCATAGTTATGGATAGTGTTACGATTAGGATAATGGTTTAGAATTTATTGTTAAGGTTAGGGTTAGGATTAGGATTAGAGTTAGGGTGTGAATTAGGATGAGGATTAGATCCTAATTAACAATACTAAAACATTATAATTAACAAAACTTGCGTTTATTTTTATTCATATTATTCAAAATAGTAAGACTTTTTTTGTGTTATTGACAGATTTTTAGGAAAAGTGAAAAAAAAACTATTATTTTGCCTATTTTTGAGAAAACTGAACTATTATTTTGGGAGAATGAACTATTATTTTGCCTATATTTAATAAACCAAATTTACTAACTATTTTTACTATATTTGAAAAAAAAACAAAAACACGGAAGATTTGTGCTACTCCAAGCAATTTAACTAATTAATTACCATTTTTTCTCCTAAAAACCATATCGATCAGCACCAGTTCAAAACTCGTGAGTGTTCTTTTTTTGCTTTTTGTTGTGTTGAATTTTTTGTTCAATAATTTGTTCACTTTTCTGACGAAGTTTTGTCATTAAGTGTTTCGTGTTAAACGATGGCTTTAATGAATCCACATTTTACGAAGGATGGTTTATGTAATATTATATTATACTTAAATTATTTCATATTTATATTTATACTAAATTACATTAGAATTATATTACTAGTATATTTATTTGTAAGAAAATCTATTTAAAATATACAAAATCTTTTGATATTTTTAAAAATAAATGTTATAAAGATTTGAGATAGATTTTTGTGAAGATAACATCTATAATTATATTCTATATGATGGATTTTTAGTTCTTGCCAAGGAACTATAGGCACGCCTCTTAACTAGTTATTAATGTTTTGAACTTCAACCAATCAAAATTGATTATTTTCCTTTATACATTATATTTAATTTTTTTTCTAAAGTTAAATGCATTTTTTTTAACTTTTCTAATTTTCAAAATTATTTCTCTTGAATATTATTGGCTCAAAACTTTTGAGCGATAAGGGCGATTTTCCCGGATCCATTATCAAAGTTGCGATTATAGTGGGAGATGGAAAGGGCAAGAGAAAATTAAAATTACTTTTAACTTAACTATTCTATTGACATTTGTAATATAAATTTAACTAACTCTAAATGCTAATAAATTCCCCTATACTAATTTCTTAAATATTCTATGTAATTTAAATTATATAGGTTAATTATTCAATTTGTTTATGCAATACAAACCTTGTTAATTCTTGATATTAATAAATTCAAGTATGCTAATTTTTTGAAGATTATTTTTTTGTTAAATAAATTTATCTATACATTCAAACTATATTTTTTAAGATTAATTTTTGGTTATATTAATTTTCATTTGCCTTTGATAAATTAAAATATATTTCTTGAAATCTATTTTTATAATATAAAATCAATTAATACTAATATCTTTTGAAATTTGATAAATTGAACTAAACTAATTTTCTTTTAAAAAAATACAATATGAAAATAATTAATTTCTAGATAGTTTTAATATAATTACTTTTATAATAATTTGATTATTTTAATAATTAAACTATATTTTTTTTGCTAATACTAAATTAAATGCTAAATTAGTTTGATCTATTTTATTTAAAAAATAAATTTACTAAATCTATTTACTTTGTCAATAAATAATAAATCCCTTTATAAAATAAAATTTTAACTAATATACTTTTGCATCTAGATAAATAAAATCTATGTCTAAATAATGAAAAAATTAACTAAATCTTTTTCCTTATCCATTTAATTTAAGTATCATTCTAAAGTTTATTGGTCTATTATCAAATATTTCTTAAAAAAACAACCAATTTTTTTTCCTTATTTTCTATTACAATTATAAACTTATGATTTTTTCTAGTTATTATTTTAAATTTCTTTTTTGAAATTTTAATATAAACTTCTATTTAAATTCTTAATTTGTGATTTTCAAAAGGTTTTTTTTAGCATGATAAGGCTTTTATCTAAATTCTTAATTTATTATTTTAAAGGGAAATTTAATTAACATACAAAATGATAAATATTTGGTTTTATCTATAAATTAAATATGGTTCTCAATCATTTTAAATAAAAATTTCTACTTTTCAAATAATTTTTCTCATAACATGAATACAAAAAAATGTGGCCAGTTAATTCAAACCATTTAGTTAAATTCTCAACGGTTTGGCAGTTATTTATTTTTAATGGTTTTGGTTATGTCAACTACATTTTGCTCTCAAATTTATTGTTACTTCATTGTAACCTTTTTACTTATTTTGACATCAATTCCTTTTTTTTTGCATAGAAGCTTTTTTTTATTGTTGAGTTCTTTAAAATTTAATTGATTTTTTGTTGTCATTTCCATTCTTTTTGTTTCAAAGGTGGAATAATGGATGAGAATCATGGCTTTTATTTTCATTGTTTAAATTTGGTGGTTAATAATTAAAATAGTTTTTTTCTTAAATTCTCTTTACATTTCATTTTTTGTGTTTTCCCATTATTTTTGTTGGAGCACTTAGATGGATAGTTTCCATAGAAATAGATTTTGCACTTGAAAGTAGATAGTGGCTTATCATCAATTGACTAGTAGGATGGATGAATCATGCCTTTTCCCTTTTTATCCTTTTCCACCCATGTATGATACTAGAAAGATGGTAGGAAAAAAAATCTATGTTCCTTTTAAATAAATTTTAAAAAATCTTAATTTTTTTCTTCATACATGGGCTAGGCCCAATGAGTTAGGATTGTTGGTTTTTTTGCTCTTTGACTTCATAGTATAAATTTGCATGAATAGAAAGGAAGATTAGAAGTAGGTTTGAAAATTGTTTTGCTTCCTCCCAAAAATTTGCATGAATATAAATGAAGATTAGAAGTAGGTTTGAAAATTGTCTGCTTCCTCCCAATTTAGCATGTCTATATTTTTGTGAATCTAACTATAGATGGTGTGGTAAACAAATGGATATGTTTTTATGAAAGGAATACTTTTTGGGAAGTGAGGAGTGATTGCTATAATTAAGGATTCAAAGGAACTTTTTCTATCAAACTGAGATGTAGTGTAATTCAGTATGCATGAATATTGGCGAGAAGAGGGTAGGGTGTCTTCTTTATGAATATTGGCAAGAAGGGGGTGGGGTGTCTTCTTTCCTTTGTTTTTGCTTTTGGCATGCTAGAAACTAACATCTCTAGATACTAGAGACAAGGAATATATCAATTTCAATCCAATTTGCATGAATTTTGTTGGAGCTTGAAGACATGGTTTGCATCATCAAGATTTTTGAGTTGGGAAAGGTAGTTCAGGACAGGAGAAAGCCAATCAAGTTATATTTGATTAAGTTTGGTTTTTGTTGATATAAGAAAAATAAATAATAAGAGTCTAAAAATATTGAGCTAGCCTGATTCTACCCTCATTCATCTACCCCTTAGATAAACTAATTTATAGTCTCATTGCATGATTTGGCTCTAATATATGCCAAATATTTCAAATATTTCTTGTGGTTGGGATGACCAAAGGGGCATAAAGTCTTGTTTTAATGGTTTTCCAATTCAATATTTCGTTATGTATTCTTTGGCATCAAGGCCACCATAGACTTGCTAAGAGTACATTGCATGTTCCGGCATGAACTTGAAGTTCCAATGACCTCCAATAAGATTCTCATGTGCCTCTTGAAGTACATTCCCAATCTCTTACGCACCACACACTTTAATACCTGGTTGGGCCCCAGCTTGAACAACAATCCATTGATCAGCTGGAAAGCCTTGGTTTCCCATGCTAACCTTTAGTGGTTTCTTGCTTGTAATTTAGGTATATTAAATGAGGTTTGATTAATACTTAATAGAAAATAGTGATCAACATTAATTAGAAAGATGCAACAATAAATATTGATAGAGGGAATCCATTCATATTTTTGCTCATCAGTTTCTAAACTTATTGAGTTTTGCAGACATTAGGCATCTATAAGAGGACTTAGGACTATATGCTTTCATTTTCATTTGTGTAGAAAATTGTAACATTTAAGCAGGGTGGTTATACATGACTCTATGTACAATGAAAGTTCTAAAGATCGTTGTTTTTTTAAAGAGGATTTTTTATCATATATGTTGAATGGTTAAGGAAATATTTGAACTCATAAATATTTAAATAATGTTGACAACATATAAATTGTGCTTTCTTCATGGCCTAAAAGCACAACCAGAGCATCTCAGAATTTTGAAGTGACCAAAATTCTTTTGTTATAAGGGTCATTTTTTAATGAAAGACAAAGTTGACTCTATCAATGATCAAATTCCTAAATTTAGGTGACAATCTTGACCAATTGTTCATAAAAGACAACAAACTCAACAAATATAAACAAAACTATTCTAAAACTTTCTGGCAGGAACTTCGCTGCTCTGCAGCTCTTGTTTGTTATTGTTATCTTTTGATCATATTACAAAATTTCTTTTTATCTTTTATTTAATTTACCAAATATAATGACAAGTATAATAGTTTCATATATAAGTGATTATTAAAAAGCAAATAATTATGATAAAAGTGATAAAATTATTATACTATTTAATATATTATATAATAATATAAATTATATATAAATATTCAAATGTATTCTGCATTATGTTTAATTTATAAAATTAAAATTTATTGTACTTTATTTTATTAAAAAAATAACATCAAACAACAAACGTATATATTAGTTTATTTTTATTTTAAATATTTAACATTAAACAAGATATTTAATTAATAACCAAAACAAATAAAAACAACCATCACTACTAAACAAAACAAAACAAAAAATCAAAAGTCAAACTAACATACATTTTATTTTAACTCTACAAACCTCTAATTACAATACTACAAAGGCAAGTATTCGCCACTACGTGACACTTGTTTATTAAAGAATATGATTTTGAATTTATATAAAAAATAAAATGAAGCTAGTTGAAATTTGATTAATGAATGAAAGATTTTAATGATGTCCACGAGACTAAACAGTCTATGGGACCGAGACAAAACAGGGCTAATTTGTCTTCATGTTCTTTTCCAAGTTGGATCTCCTGCCATTAATTTTGACTAGAAGGCTAGCTGTTTGATTAATCTTATCTTCTTCAAATAGCTGGTGCATATTGTCAACTTTCAAACAATTCCCATGTTGAGTGTGGATATCCATGTAAGCAGTGCACTCCATGACGAAGTGCCATTTCGTTTCCATAGCCCCCTTGTTGCAGAAAATACAAGTTCTTTCTTCCCAAGTTTCTTTGGGTATCTTCCACTTACCGGTCTCACACCTAAGGTGATGTGATCCCGTCCTCAATTGTGCCACTAACATCCTCGCTTTCCCTTTAATAGCTACACCTAAATAGGTTTTGTCACCATGATCTTTTGCCGGATTCAATTCTTTGATGTAATATGCTTTTTTCAGTCACATAGTTTTTTATTTCACTATTGGTGCTAGGACAATCATGCAGATTGATGTCCCACTTGTTCATCCACTTGTGGGATCTAGTCTAGTGTCTCCTTCATAACCGTTTTAGGCCACCGGTGGTTATCCATGTTTTCAACCTTCTTTAAATAGCTTATCAACCGAATTAGCGCCGACACTTTCAATGGAAAAGTCCCCGTTTCAACTAAAAGAATTTTATATGGGACTGTGGTTTTAACTTTGAGATTGCTTGTTATTAAATACTTCTGGATTCTTTCCAGTTGTCTTCAATTACACTTTGACATACTGCTCCCCCACACTTCACACCCATAAAGTACAACCGGCGTAATAAGCAAACCAAAAAGTGTTTTCTTGGTTTTCCAATCCCAAAGCTCGACTTTTCTACACCTATTTTGTAGAAGGTAAGAGGCTGATTTTCCAATCCCAAAGCTTGGCTTTTCTACACCTATTTTGTAGAAGGTAACAGGCTTTCCAACCTCCCTGTATCCTTTTCGTATGACACGTCTCCCAACTGAGCTTATAATGAAAGTCAATCCCAAGATACTTGTATTCTTTCACAATTTCAAGTGCGCTGCCTTCAAAAAGAAAGGTATTATGCTTATCTTTTCTAATCAATGAGAAAATCATGATTTTGGTCTTGGTGATATTCACTTGCATCCCAACATCATGACAAAAGAGTTCAAGAGTTTTCAAATGTTCTTTTAACCCGTGAGCTGTTTTTGAAATTAGGATAAGATCATCAGCATATAAAAATAGCTTCACCACATACCCTGCCAATTGAATTATGTCCCCGTCTGTCTTCCTTAACCAAGCTTCCAATATAAAATAGAATGGATCGATCGAAAAGGAAAATCGTGCCTATGCGCGTTCTTCTGCGCTGATTTCACAGGCGAAATGCCACCAATAACCGATTTGACAGGCAAAATGCCACCATTAACTGATTTGCGCAGAGAAGATCTCTCTCTCAGGCATTTGTCAACAACTTCCTCACCCTTGTATTTTCGCGTGTCAGTTAAACCACAATCGTCCATTTTGCATTTGGCAACGTGACCGTCATTTTCGAAAGGAACACTTGCAGACAACACGACAACGTCTCTTCATCGTAATCCACATCTACTTTTCCCCACAAAAACTTGTCCAATACAAAAGATTGTTTTCGTTCCCGCGCTATGCTTGTTTCTTCCGTTGCTCATCTTTAGTTACTTCAGCATCCCGATTTTTACATTATGCCACTAAAATAAGTTTGCAAAATTACAGCAGAGTTGTCCTAATTTCAAATTGACGCCATCAGTGTAAGGGTTTGTAGAATTTTTTGAGGATAATTCATAACCATCATTTAAGCAATAAAACAGGTAACTGATCATTCAAACACGAGGTTTATACCCAACAGCACAATTACTATAACATTCATAACAGTAGTCGAAGATTTATATTAAATTTTACCATTACCCACACTAACAGAAATTCTTTGCTCTTGCAATACAGTTGATGGCAATCATAGCGCAGAAGGGCGGGGGCCAGTTGTCCACCTCTGTCAGGCGCTTAAACCCAATACAATTGCATACAATATGACTGATGCCTGAGAAGTCTTCCATGGCTTGTGCCAGTGCACATTATTTCTAATGATCAATCAGGATAAATGCAGGAAGGTTGCAGAGAAACACTATAAATAAGCCCACAAGCCTAGTAAGGTGAAAAAACTAGAGACAAACAACACAATACCCTGCATATTTTAGACATGAGTTAGTGCATCTGAGCACCACTATAAGTCTGACCAAATTGCCAGCTGCTCGGAGCTATATTGTATGAAGTAACAGTCTTTCCATCGCTTGTGGTGACCTTAAAGGACAGGCTCTGGCCGTTTAAGTAGCTGTTACTCTGCCAATTTTGACCCCAATTGCGAGACATGGGTTGCCAGCCAGTATTGGAGCCCTTGATGGAAACTGCTTGCACATCCCCTGCCCCTCCAACGTTGGTGAGGAGAATCAGGTTGAAGTATGGGTGGCCATTGATGGTGAATCGGATCCCTCCTCTTCTGTGGCACGGTACCCTGCAAAAACATATTAGTAAGCTTCCACAATCTATAATATTTAGATGACCAACTTCCCCAGAAAATTGCAAGAGATTTTTTCTTAGTAATCAACGTTTTCAATTAAACTTTTTTTGTGGTTCATCATCAGGATGAATGGTTATTGTTAGCAAATTAGCTATCTTACTAATTTCTAAAACACCTCCTCTTAAACCTTAGAGCTTCAGACTTTATACAACAAATTTAGTAGCAAACCTTTTGTAAAGAACAGGGACAATTCCAGCCTTGTACTTTGCGATTTGTTGGAAAACAGGCTCTGAGAGATCAAAATGCTCTAGTGGAGGATTGCACCACCCCCCTGCATCCTTAGGAAGAGCGTTGTTTGGAGGGCAGAAGTTAGTGGCGGTCACCACTATTTTATTGGGAAGACACCACTGTGGATCGTCGTTGCACTTAATTCTATAGCAGGATCCACAGCTAAGGCCATTATTGAAGAGAGCAGTGCTTAGAGCTGCTGTGTGTGTACCATATCCTTGGCTGTACAGATTTCCATAGCCACATGCACCACCTGTATCATACAATACAATTTCTCTCTGTGAATACAGATAAAGCATATAATTTTTTCTGTTAGGACAAAATAAATTTAGGTATTTACCCATTGTGCCGGATGCATCCCCACCCCCATAAAATGTGGCATGGGCGCTTGTCCAGCCATGTGCAAATCCAAATCTGGCTATGGAGAAGAAGCCCACCAGAAAAAGCTGTGCAAGAGCCATTGGTCCTGCATTCAACATAGAACAAAATGAGTCATATTCAGTACTAATTGTACATAATGCTATTTGTACCATTATAAAACGCTCAATACAGTGCAAAGATTGAGGATGCATCCCAAACTCACCAACAACAGGGTTGGAGAGTTTGATCAAACTAGAATGAAGGGCTGAGAAAGAATTGCTTGTGAAGGAAGAGCAGGAAATTGTGATGATATAATGCAAGTAAGGAGGGTGTATTATATAGAGGTTGAGGGGAACAAAGAATAAGGTGGAAAGGATAGAAACAAGCAGGGGAGCAAATTATCATACCTTTACACTCAACATAGCTATTGCCACTATACAAACAGCGTGGTTTACGGCATCAGGTAAATTCACCGTCAGTAATTTATCATCAGAAAATTCACCATCAGCAATTCATCGCGGAAAAATTCACTGCGGAAAAATTCACTGCTATGACAAATTCACCTCAAGAAAATTTACCACCAGTTAAGTTAAACCTGAGGGATTCCCAAGCAGTACTAAATCTTAGTGACCTAAAACATTAAAAAATTAAAAGGATTGTTAATCGTAAAACCAATCATATGAGCTATAAGGCTCTAGGAAAATCCACCAACAATTCATCACGCGAAAATTCACCCCCAAATTAAAATGATTGTTAATATATGAACTGTAAGGCTCTAGGAAAATTCACTGTCAGCAATTCACCATGGTAAAATTCACCACCATGACAAATTCACCTCAAGGAAATTTACCACCAGCTAAGTTAGACCTGAGGTATTCTCAAGCAGCACTAAATCTTAGTGAACTAAAACATTAAAAAATTAAAAGGATTGTTAATCACAAAACCAGTCATATGAGTTGTAAGGCTCTAGGAAAATTCACCAACAATTCAGCAATTCACTGCGGAAAAATTCACGGCCATGACAAATTCACCTCAAGGAAATTTGCCACCAAGTTAGACCTGAGGGATTACCAAGGAGCACTAAATCTTTGTGAACTAAAATATTAAAAAATTAAAAGGGTTGTTAATCCTGAAACCAGTCATATGAGTTGTAAGGCTCTAGGAAAATTCACCAACAATTCATCACGGGAAAATTCACGTCCGAAAAATTAATCGAAAAAATTCACCGCCATGACAAATTCACCTCAAGAAAACTTACCACCAGCTAAGTTAGGGCACTAAATCTTAGTGAACTTAAACATTAAAAAATTAAAAGGAGTGTTAATCGCAAAACCAGTCATATGAGTTGTAAGGCTCTAGGAAAATTCACCAACAATTCATCACAGATAAAGTTATTCGAAAAAATTAAAATGATAATGGTGAAACCAGTCATATGAGCTGTAAAGCTCTAGGAAAATTCACCAACAATTCATCATGGGAAAATTCACGCAATGACAAATTCACCTCAAGAAAATTTACCACCAGCGAAGTTAGGGCACTAAATCTTAGTGAACTAAAACATTAAAAAATTAAAACGATTGTTAATCACAAAACCAACAATTCGTTAGGGAAAATTCACGCCCAAAATTAAAATGATTGTTAATATCTATTTCCAAAACTTCGATTTTTTTTTAAAAAGAATAATTTTCACAGCGTTTATTATCATTTTTATAGAAATATATATTAAAAAATGTTAATGTGATTAAATTTTCGGGGGGTGAATTGCTGGTGATAATTTTCCTTGCAGTGGCTGAGGGTGAATTTTCCTAGGGCCTTACAACTCATATGACTGATTTCATGATTAACAATCCTTTTAATTTTTTAAGATTTTAGTTCACTAAAATTTAGTGCTGCTTGGGAATCCCCCGGGTCTAACTTGGCTTCGAAAATAGAGTTGTAGAAGGAAAAGCAAATTTCCCTACGACTTTTACACCAAACTAAAACCCAAGACAACCAGGTCTAGCTCAGATTATTAGTAGGCCTGCAGTTTGACAGTCTGTTTCAAGAGTTTTAGGCTCTAATTTACAATAAAAAACACCAATACGCTGCAGATTGAGTGGCCCACAAACTTCCACTAAAAATTCAACAATTTAAATTATATTTCGCAGGTCATTTTTTTCATTGTTCACCGTTTTTTATGGTCTATTTCTTATTGATCTCCAATTGGTTTATAATGGGCTGGCTCACACACACTAGATATTATGAATATGAGTTTGCAAGGGTGAGAAATGATACAGGAATCTCGGGACTTCATTGTTTGATGGTTTAGTTACCTGGTAAAGGACTTGGGGGTGGCAGTGATATTATTAGCTTTCCGTCTGTATGTCTCAAAGTTCGTTTTTGACATGTCCGTGAGGAATTTGGGTTGCTCTTTCTGTTGGGATGATGGCTGGCTTCTTTTTTAAGATGAAAAAAAGGTAAGCACAAAATCCAAGGGAGGAAAAGTATGAGATGGGTAAAGGGCATAAAGAAGTGGGAAATGGGAGGAATGTTAATATTTTTTGAGATGAAAAAGAGGTTTCTAGGAAAATTCACGGCCAGCAATTTATGGATGGAAAATTCACCGTCAACAATTCACTGCGGGAAAATTCACCGCCACCAGCAATTCACTGCCATGGAAAATTAACCGCCAAAAATTTGTGCAATTAATTTTTTGCGTGGTGAATTGTCATGACGGTGAATTTTCCTGCAGTGAATTGCTAGTGGTGAATTTGTCCCGAAAAAGAGGCAAGCACAAAATCCAGGAAAAAGTATGAGATGGGGAAGGGCATTAGAGAAAGAAGTGGGAAATGGGAGGAAAGTTAATAAGTGATTTTGTTGTCTATCTAGATCAGAAAATTAGCAACTGGATATTGAACATTTAGGATTTAATGAAGGGAAAGGATGGTGAACATTTTGCAAGAGTTAGAAATGTCATTCAGAGGAGTGTGTTCTATGCAACTTAGTAGCTAAGTTGCACTACCATCATTTTAAATGGTGTTGGTTTATACTTGCTCCATAGTGACATGGTTGATCTAGAGCACCATCTAGAATTATACTTCAGTTGTGTTATTGATCATTTACATACGTAGAAGCAGGGCCAAGCCCATCTGCATTGAGTATTGGAGCAAATTGCCAATGTTCTAAGAGCTAACCTCTCTTCTAAAGTTAGATTTAATAATTTAGCTTGTTGTGAGGATGATGAACTCAAGATGGTCTAGTGGATGTGTCTTAGCTAAAAAAACATGATGTGATAATGTAAAAAAACTTATGGGGCTTCTTCGAGGCCTATGTAATTTGCCTCATCCCTATCAATGTTTGGATCTTAATACTAGATAAAGACTAGTAGCAAGGTATATGGTTTGCAAGGGTGTCATGATTGTATGCCCCCTCACCAAATTACATAGTAGATATAATTCCTATTTGTGTGCTATGTATGGCTTCTAGATGTTAATGGTTCAAGTCAGTGCTAAGGTTTTTGGCCCTTTCCCTAGCACTTGCCTTTCAATGGTGGTTGTATTCTTAAGCTCAATGATAGTAATAATAGATATGATCATATGCGATACTTTAGGTTTGGCTATTTTTCTTTTATCAATAGATAGTTTCATGGTCTAGTACTTTTTGGCTTTGTGTGTGTGAGTGAGTTAAGAAAAAATATGTATTTAAAAAATAAGAAAGTTTTTAATACTTATTATGTAGTTTTACAATTGCTTATGACATTAATAAATGGACTAGAAATGAAACTATTATGTTAATATGTATGTTACATCCATATTAAACATATAGAATTCAAATTTATAATGACAACTGAGATGTAAATTAAGAATATATCATCAACCCATCATGAAAAAAGTGAAGTAAAATTTCAAGGTTAAGTGTGGGAGGCTATAAAAATTAGTATTCTAGAGTATGGAATGATGGATATTTTGAAGTTGTAGTGGATATGTTGTTCATTATTCCCCATAAAGTGTCTAAATATAGAATTAGAGATAAAAAAAAAATAACATTTTATTATTTATTTTAGTGATGAAAATTTCATCCCTTGTGATTTTGTATTATGTTTTGGACTCACTTTGGTGTCTATTTCTCCTAGTGTGTTTATAGGTCATTTTAGCCCTTTCCTTAGTATTTTTTCATGCATGGTTCCAAGGCATAGCCTCCTATGACTCTTTTTTCAAAAATAATGTTACAACTATCTTAGGCTTGTGTTTCCTACTATTTGATCCTTTCCAGAGTTGGAATTGTCAAGTTACTAGCACAACATGTACAAACATCCTTGCAACGTGCTAGTACCCCATGACACTTTGTGATTCAATTGTCATTTGGGAGAATTTTTTCTTGCAACCTATCTAGGTCAATAGTAACTACTTTGGAGTGAATTCAAAAGGCTACCCATCTCCCTTATCTCTCACCATTGATCTAATGTTGAAATATTATGTCAACTATTTCATTCTATTTTGTAATTTTTGACTCTCTTAGCATTCTACGCCATTTTTACTAGCATTTTAGGTAGTCTACCAATATTTGAGAAGTGTATGAGAAAACTTTGACTTACTATTGCACTCTTGTTAATTTTAGTAGCATATTTCAACAACACTCTTGCGTCCAATGGTGTCACCAAGATTAAGAGATGATTTGTATTTTTATTTTGTTCTAGTTTCTCCTTGTATCTTTTCTTTTGTTGTAGTATCCTTTTGTTTCTATATTTGTCACCTATGATCTCCTTTCCTTGGTTCAACACTATTTTACTCTATTTACATTTGTTAATGCTCTTTTGATTCCTAGATACACATAGTATAGGGACACACATCTGATATTTATCATTTTCTACACCTAGCTACCTATTGAAGCTAAAAATCCAAAGTAGGGGCTTGACCATTTGTGGTAAGCTCCTTTACAACCTAAAAACTTTCTCCTTCTCTAGCTTGTATACTATCCTTGGGAGCATTTCATCGAAACTAGGGTTTTCTATTTTATTTTGTTTTTTTCTTATCATTTTTATTTCATTTAAATCTTAGATTAACTAAATTTTATTTATGTTTATCATACCAAGAAGATACTTACATATATTCTTTTTTGACTTTTGTGTAACTCAAAATCAATTATAGAAGCTAAAGTAAGCTTTTTGGAGAGTTTATTCATGAGACTTGTACAAATAAGATTACAATGTACTAATGTTCATGTGTCACACAAGAATATAGATCCAAGAAATCAAATATTTTGGCATAGGTTCTATGGTGGTTTCTTTCTTGTTCTAATGTTAATTTTCTGTAATTTCACTTTAGTTAGTAGCAGACAATAAATATTTCATTTCAACTCTTTACTTTAGCTAAGTTAATGCAAACCTAGTATGGGAACCTTACCAGGTAACAAATTCTAGTAGCCACAACAAAAGGAATTTCAATAGGACAAAAATATTCACGTTCATGATAGAATTGAATAAATGTTGGTGACCAAGGTTGTAGGCCCCAAATCCCTAAGTTTTGATAATCTTCAAAGTGTCAAGGGTGTCAAACCTAGAAAAATTACCACAAACGTATCTTCAGGCTGGGTAGCTAAGGACCAATGGTTAAGGTGGGTAATACATCCTTCACTTTTGACCCTACAATACCAAGGGGGGTTTCCCTACGATGTTGACTTGATGATTGAATCACTAAACAATACCTTACAACAAACTACACCCACTGCACAGTGTATCCCAATATTGGTGTCACAATATACCTATGTGCTAGCTTGGACAAGTAAGGTTGAACATATTACTAACAGATAATCTACCCCTCTATTGTCCTTATTAGTGTTTGAGAATTAGTTTATGATACTCCCCTCTTTCATTGTATTGATTCAGACATTGTTGGCTCTCAGTTGTTTTTGGTTTGTCCTTGATGTCAAAAGTGGTTTGTTGATATGAATGTGATGATATGCTTGGTGGATGTTGACAAGTTGCATTTCCATGATTTAGTGATACATGATGATTATAGTTGATTTACATGGTCCTTACACATGGTTCATAGCATGCAATTACAAGTTTCATATTTCCATGCTTCAGTTTTTTATACATGTTGGTTACTGATATTATTATCATTTTTTTAATTTTTTTTTTAACGGGGTGCTACAAGTCAGATCATAGTTATTCTTTTCATGCTTTCAAATCACAACTCAGGTATATGGTTGTTGGCATGGTATACATCTAAGGTATAACATTTGTTTAAGTACATTTGTGAAATTGGGCTAACAAATCAAATGATATATGAGTGGCACATCTTATGTTTGCACATAGTATGCCAACATTTGATACATGGTAAAGCATACAATGTTACAAGGTTTTTGACAACGTGTTTTTAGAAACTTTCTTGGTCATCTTAAAAAATATACAAGTGACATTATCCAAGTCACTTTGCAAGGTTGAATACTAAACACAGCCACATTGTGATCAACTTGCATGGTATTTTGTATTTGAGCAACATTATTATTGGTTGATATTTGACCACATTATATTGGTATTTGTTGCGGTTATAGGAGCCTTGGTTTATTATTGAATTTCATTGGCATGAACAATGGAAAGGTGTTTACACCATCAACATTTCTTGTAAAATTTTTTTTGCTTACTTTATACACCTAATGAGTATCGAAGCATGTGATAAAGGCATGGGGTGGATTTCAATGGAATAGACTTTTTTAAAAGTCTTGGCAATGATATTAAGGATCAATATTCTTGATTAATGTTTTGAGTCTAAATTGGACTTTTTGGGAATCAACACTCATGTGACTTCATTTCACTTATTGTAACTTGGCATTGGCAATGAATGGTTGGAATGATTTTGTCGACATACATGGATGAAGACTTATCATCGGATTTAAAAAAATAATAATGGTTTATTAATTATTGCGTTTGATTTGCTTCGGACTTCAAAACATCATCATGTTTGATAAAGTCCTTGACAAAATTGAAAGAAAGAAAGTTAGGGCAATATTATTGTTGAAGGGTTTGGAACCCTAGCCGCCATGAGAATATTGCGTTCATAGTTGTAAATCTGTTCTTCTTGGATGAAACTTGAGAAGTTAGATGAGTTAGTTACAAGCATGGACAGTAGACTACGATCCAGCAAGAGCTTGGTAGTTGTTAAGAAAGTGACAATGGCTTCTTCAGCTGGGTAGTTGTGGTTGACTCCATCGATCTTTGTAGATGGTATTTGTTTGATTTCTTCATTGCATAATCAAGTGTTACTTCTATTATTTTTGAAGAAAGAAAGAAAAGGAAGTTAATGCTTCTTGAAGCTCGAATAATAACTTAAAAGTGTGTTTATTTCTATTAAAAGATCTACATTTGAGATTAAGAAAAGCTTACTAGGTAATGAAGTGATTTCATTATTATTTAAATTTTTGTTAAAGTATGGATTCAGAGTTTGTTTTAAAAATATGGAAAGGAAAGAATATCTACGGGTTGTAACTAAAATGTTTATCTTTAATAAATTTTGTTAAGAGAAATTATTTAGGGTTTCTCATTTGAACCCTAACCTGAGTTTCTTTTACAGTTATTCAAACTGCATATAGAGATTATTATTTGTAGGGTCTTTAAAAGATGATCTTCAGGCATTATCATGTTGAACTAGAAAGAGGAATATGATGTTTCAGATATTCAGTCCAAAAGTTGTATCACATTGAAAATCCTTCTGAATCTTAGATATTTGTATTTGAGGAAGATTTTTTCATTCTCATATTCTAACATTATTCAATGTGCTTATTGAAAATATTTATAGTATTCTATTGAAATTCGATGACTGCAAATTGCACTTCTAGGTTTCTAATAGAGTATTGTAATTGTGTTGCATTGTAATGGAGTTGGTGCTCCTAGAGTTGGTGCTCTAAATTAATTAGGGGTTGGTGCTCCTAGAGTTGGTGCTCTATCTGAATAAAGTGATATATTTTTCGAGTGGTTTTTATTCCCCAAGAGGGTTTTCCACTTAGGACATATAATGTGTTATGTGATGAGTCTTTGTGTGATTTTTTTTCATGTTTATCTAACTTTCATAAGTTATCAGATGCATTAATGTTATCAATTGTTATTTCTACAGTATTTTGTTGTTACAAACTTACTTTCACAGTCATATGTTTAAAACTGGTTTAAAAGTTCTGTTTAACCAAACATTCTTTGCATGTTGTGATGTAAATAATTTATTCCATCACATTACATGTCACCCATTGACTCACAGTTCAATATTTTTATGTTTCAATATGTCATAATGTAGTAAAGCTCTTTGTTGTTTCAATGCTTATCATATGTCATTCAGTTGCACAGTTGTTGTAGTGTCACATAAAGATGCATTGAAATTTGGTGGTCTTAAAGTGATTCAAAGATGTTGGTCTTCATGTACATGAGTTGCACCTATTTTTTTAATCATGCTCTGATTGTTAAAAAATGTCAGTCACATCTTTTGTAAATACAAGATATCTCACACAAGTTATCTAAATGAACTGAATTAATGTTGTCATATCTTTTCTTACCTCTTTTCATGAATGCTCTCAAATTGATTACTCTGCTTTGTTGTCAATAGAAAGGATATATCTAAACCTAAAATTTTGTGTTGAAGTGTAAAAGGTTTTAAATTTTAGGTCTATCTATCAGACACTGATTCACCCCCCCTCTCAGTGTCTATCCATACTCCAATAGACATGATAGTGAAACACATAGAAAGTAAAACTTTAAAATGTTTTGAGTTGATGTGTTTGGAGTGTGTTGAGGATGATAAGAGAGAAAAAAAATCACATACCCGTGCCTTTATCCACTGGGAAAAGGAGTCTATATATTTCATCAAAGATGTAATAACTAAAAACAAGCCAATGACTTACACAAAAGACTTAACCTTTCTAAATGCACAAACAAGCTAGGCTCTACACATTCACTCAAAAATACAATAGATAGTTGAAGAATATTGAGAGAGAATCTACTTAGTCTTGTCCTTAAGCATACCCACACATTTCCTTTATTATATTGAAAAGATACTATGCAAAATCTTTGTACAAATTCTACAGACTTTTGGCTGAAAAAGTAATCAATTATACATCTGGAAATGCATACCATACATAATGAGACAATCTGCTAAGGTCAATTCTTCCTTTAATCACTCAATCTTCAGGTTTAGAAATGCTATTACAAATTTGGGATCAAACCCAATTCATTACAATACAAAAATATCTAAACCCAGAACTGGATATTGAAACCTAGGGTTTCCTATGAATACCTTCCTTTTGTTGGCTCTATAACTACTTCTCTCTTCAATTCAAAAAAAAAAATCCTCTTCTCTCTCTTCTTTTGACCAAAAAATATTGTTTTCATCATTAAGAAACCCTGAGAGAAAGAGCCATGAATGTGAGAGACTATACCTATTCTCCCATGTCTGCTTGTGTCATCTTCACATGGTCACACACATTGAAGCCATGCCATAACATTGATGAACACATGAATGAGGAAGCAAACCCCCACCAAATTTGCAACAAATCTCTACTAAAGATTGATTTCTAACAAAAAGGATGTCCTCAAGTGACAAAGAAACATGAAGGCCATTTTTCCTTACATCATTGAAAAATACATTAAACATCACTCTTGTAGCCCTAAAGATAAAATTTGATAGTTGAGAGAGTAGATGCAACATTAATGGTATTTACGATTGAAAACACGACAATCGAGAGCATTACCAAATTTTTGGGTCTGAGTCAATACTTAGTTTAATCATTAAAATGTTCACACACCCATGAAACCATCTTTGTCAGAGATTAGGTGCCAAGCCTGCAAAAGGTTTCTTGTCGAGAGGTCAAAGAAAAGAATGCCACAATCCCTAAGATCTGAAGAGAAATCCCATCAGATGTCGGGCTTTGGGTCTTCCACTTATTGGAAGAATAGGAAGATGAAGGGAAAAAAGGTGTTGGTGTAATTAAATGTCTTGTACCTTGTCCTAGGTCATGATTACACCTTAGTTAAGTTTACTTAGGGACCACATAGGAGGTTGTTGGAGATTTTCCACTTTTGGTGGACTTGACATGTCATTACCACATCACTTCCACCTTTTGTGGACACATCATGTGATCATCTCTCCACCTTTTGAGGGTGATCCACCTTTTGTGGAGATTATCACATTATCCTTTCCCACTTTAGGTGGAGTGATAACTTTTCATAGTTGTCTCATGTCATAAGATTACGACACTTGTCATAATCTTATGCCCTTCTATGTTCTCACCTTGGCTATATAACCAAGGGGTCTCCTATGTACATTTGGACCATTATCTCATATTATTGACATTGAATACAGTTTATTCTTGTCATCTTGTTTTTATCTCTCTTATGCTTGTGCTTTCTATTAGGCCTCTAGATCTTGGGTGGCTACCTTCATAGCCAATTCTTAGATGGTATCAGAGCTTTTGGAGTGCCTTTAGTTAGTCTTTTGGAGAGATTCTTGGAGGGTTCCATTTTTGGCCTTGTATTGCAGGTGCATATTGGGAGCTTGTCGCATCAGATCTGAGCTCGCCATTGCATCCAAAGTGTCCAAGATAGTCAGATTTGCCTTTGGTTTTGTCTCAGTTGGACATTGGAGGCCAAATCTGCAAAGGGTTGAAGATTGGAGGTGGTTGCCAGATCCAGGAGCTAGCTACCTCTTTGGAGCATTTTCAGCCAAAAAAGACACTGCCATTACGTTCAGAAGGGTCAAGAACCTATAAATCGACTGCCAATTCATCCAAATTGGAGCAAGTTGTCCAATGAGGAAATTTTTTTTACTGGCCAAGCCGTACGACCCAGCCATTATGACAGTCGGTACGAATTTTTAATTTTTGGAATTTTTTTTTATATATATGCGAAATATTTTTCAATCAAAAAAAAAAAAAAAAATTATTATATTTCGCAGATTTTTATTTATTTGTAAAGTTTTCAAAAAAATTAAAAACAAAAAAAAAGTTTTTTTAAAAGCGCTGTACTGTGCAGTACCTGCGTAGTCCGCAGAGTACCGTGCAGTATGCTGCACCCGCGCTGCACCACGTGGCAGGAGGCCATTGGCTTAGTAGCCAACGCGGGCCCCTTCCTTCCTCCAGTGCCTGCTGGCAGCTGGAAAAATCAAAATCCAGCGATTTTCAGAAATCCGGTAGGAGGAGAATAAAAGAATATTCAAGTCGAATATTCTTTAAAATTTCCCAGGCTTGGACCAATGACGGGCGTCAAATTTATGGCCAGAATTTTAGCATATTCCGCAGGCGGGAGAATATTCGCCTTTGACGGGCCCCTGACCGTCAAATTTAATTATGTGATTCGATGATGTCATCACTGCGTCAGTACATTTTGAAAATTTGCAGACCCCTCTCCGTTGAGCTTTCTAATTTTGCAATTCATTTTCAAAGGCTCATATCTTGGTCGTTTTGAGGCCTTTTTTGGTGCAATGTTTTTTGATCTGGGCTAATTTTTTGTGTACATCGTAGTGGTGAAGTTATTTTCTGATTTTGGTGCACGAATTTTCTAGAAAATTTGTTTTCTCTTAGATGTAGCTGAATTGTCACCATTTTTCCAACTTCCGAGGCTTCGTTCAGGCTCATATGAACTCCTTTTCAAGTGCCATTTTTTTTGAAAGTGCATGATTTTTTTGAACTTCATAGTGGTGCTATTAGTTTGTAGTAATTGTGATCAGAAACTGTACTTTTAGCACTTGGTCATTTTTGGCCTATTTTGGTATTTGTAAAGATAAGATCTCAGTTTGGTATTTTGTATCAGTCATTTGAGTCTATTGTAGCCTAATTAAGGCTGTTGTAAAGCATTGAAAATCAGAAGCCCACTTTGCTTGGCTTGCAAGTGGCCATTGTACACGCACTAATTATAAAGTGCCAAATCATCTTTTTGGGGGGGGGTTCTTTGATTGAGTGAATTTGGGGGGGTGTCTTGAGTGATTGTGCCTCTCTCTCTATCTTGTTCTCTTTCATTTTGCTGCTATGGGTTCTCCTAAGTTTCCCTTGTTAACTCCACATAATTATGCTTCTTGGAAAATTGATGCATGGAGTAAGTTAATGGAAAAAGGATTAACTCATTATATTGATGGAACTGTTGTTGCACCATCTGATCCTCAAGCTAATCCTGTTGCTCATTTGGATTGGCTCACTAAAAATACTATGGCTCTTGGAACATTAAGGAAATATGTATCAAAAGATCTAATCTTTCAAATTGATAAGTGTAAAACAATTAAAGAAGCTTGGGACAAGTTTGGTCAATTGTATGGCCAAGTTGATGAGATTAGAGGTTATCAGCTTGACAATGATCTCACAATGTTAGATCCCAATAATTTTGATACAATCCAAGACTATGTCACTAAGGCAAATGAGCTAAGAGCATGGCTTAAGGATTGTGGCATTGATAAGAAGGATGCACAGTTGGTCTACAATTTGTTGGGAAAACTTCCATCAAAATATGCAGCATTTGTTTCTAGCTTCCAAACCCATCGCTTGACAGTTGGTAGTTCTTTCACTATGCCATCATTTGATGCTTTTATAGAAATGTTGATGTTAGAGCAAGCAAAGTTGGTAAGCATGGGGATTCTCGAGTCTTCAAAGTCCAAAGCTTTGGTGGCTAATCAAGGGAATCAAGGGACTCAAGGGACTCAAGGAAAGGGTTCCAATAAGAAGCAGAAGCAATCTTCACCAAAGCCACAAGGAGAGAACCAATAGTCTACTCCTCTACAACAAAGCTCAACTTCATATTCTTCAAAGAAGTACAATAATTCAAGCAAGAGGGAGCAACCAACATGTGCATATTGCAAAAAGTTTGGTCATGAGGAGCATAGTTGTCATGTTAAGCAAATTGATGAGTTGAAACATATCCTTAAGAAGAACAACATCAACTTGCCAGCTGCATATCAAGAGAAGGACTCATCTCCTTCCTCTTCTTCTAAGGGAAAAGGAACAACTCTCATGGCAACAACATCAAGCTCATCTCCTTCTTCTTCATCTCAACATGAGAAACATAAGGGGAAAGCATTTCTTGCTTTTGCAGATTCCAATTCAAATAGGTGGATCCTTGATTCAGGAGCTTCACATCATATGACTTCGTCCAAGGATATGTTCTCTTCATTTGATTCTTGTTCCTCACCACCCATTTTGATGGCCAACAACACTTCTTTGGTAGTTTGTGGGAAGGGTTCTATTGACATTGAAGGTGGAACATTTAATTATGTTCTATGTGTTCCTACTTTGTCAAGGAACATCCTTTCCATCTATCAGATTACACATAGTGGTTCAGGAAAAAGTGTAGAGTTCACACCAGATTCTGTCATTGTTCAGGATTTGCATAGCAGGGCTCTTGTTGCAGTTGGGGAGGTTGATGATCATTCTCAGTTCCACACCTTCTCATATTTTTCTCCTATTGATGATTCAGTTCACCCTAGTGTGGACACACTTGAGGAGATTAAGTATGGTTACTTGAATCTTGGAGTGCTTTCTACTCCTGAGGTTCTTGAGCCTATTGTTGATACTCCATCTCCTATATTGACTGATGTACCTGATGATACTTGTGTTCAGACAGTTTCAGTGCCTTGTGATTCAGTGCAATAGTGTATACCTTGTCTTCTAGCAGTAGCTTCATGGGATGACTACTTGTCAGACATTGGCAGTTTGTTTGTGGAGTCCTACATTGCAGATTTGGGAGACACATTTGATTATTTACATCTTCTCTTTGATGAAGGGGATTCTTCTTCAGTTGTTGCGAGGGAACACTTTGACCCTCCTCTACATGATCAATCTTTTGAGGTTGATGTGATTGTGGATGCCTATGTACAACAGTTGGAGGAGGCCACTTTCTCTCTTGAGGAGACATCATCTTTGGAGTATGTTCTACCTACATCCTTGCTAGATCTTGAGTTGTCTTTTTCAGTAGATGAGAGTGTTGTTGTAAAGGGGTTCTCACAGGTTCCAGGAAGTGACTACACCATTGCAGATTCACATGGTTTGGGGAAGGAATCTTTCAGCATCAACACAGGGACATTTGAGCAGATTTCAGAGACTTCTTACATTTTGAGGGTTCTTCCTTCTTCACTTGTGGATTGGGGAGACTTCAGTCATACACCTTTGGTATTGTTTCTTCCTAAGGGGAGGAACGTTGTTTGACAGTTTTGGAGCAGCTTCTTCATTCCTTCTCGAGCATCTTCCATGGGTGATCATTGTACATTGCAGGGGGGCTACCTTGTATCTCTTCTTCTCTTGTATGGGGGGGACTTTTTCCTCACATGGGGTTTTATCCTTCTCATGCCATGTTCATAGGCTTTTGTATTTCATCTCTTTTTTGGGGGGTAGTTTTTTCCCATTGGGTTTTTCTATCTTTACTCCACTTGTGAGAGATTTCATTGCATTTGTACATGGGTACCTAACATGGCCTAGTAGTCGGGACCCATCTTGCATTGTTTGCATTTGTATACATTCTCCCTAAGTTGCACTTAAGGGGTGTTGGTGTAATTAAATGTCTTGTACCTTGTCCTAGGTCATGATTACACCTTAGTTAAGTTTACTTAGGGACCACATAGGAGGTTGTTGGAGATTTTCCACTTTTGGTGGACTTGACATGTCATTACCACATCACTTCCACCTTTTGTGGACACATCATGTGATCATCTCTCCACCTTTTGAGGGTGATCCACCTTTTGTGGAGATTATCACATTATCCTTTCCCACTTTAGGTGGAGTGATAACTTTTCATAGTTGTCTCATGTCATAAGATTACGACACTTGTCATAATCTTATGCCCTTCTATGTTCTCACCTTGGCTATATAACCAAGGGGTCTCCTATGTACATTTGGACCATTATCTCATATTATTGACATTGAATACAGTTTATTCTTGTCATCTTGTTTTTATCTCTCTTATGCTTGTGCTTTCTATTAGGCCTCTAGATCTTGGGTGGCTACCTTCATAGCCAATTCTTACAAAAGGAAAGATTCGAAGGAGTGCAAAAGGGAAGAAAGTGTCAAGAATTGGGACTTACGAGGACTTACTTCTTACCACGAAATACGATAAAGGGTACAAGACAAAATTCTAACCTTCGAAAGGCCAAAGAATCACAATGTCGAGACCGAGGATTGGGAGACAGGCTGAAGGAATTCATCTTATCTCTAAGATAAGATAGAAGATTGATGAGAGATTGGGTCTCTGAAAGCTAGTAAAGGAAAGCATCAAACATCAAGTGTTGGGAATAAGGCTTACGCCCTACTATGAAATGAAGTTAAGAGGTAAGGAGGAAGGACGATTCCCAAAGTCTAAAATATAGATAATTTATCTTTTTTCATATGATTTATCAAAACTCGGTGATCGAGGGGAAATAACTTATCTTATCATAGAGATAAGACAAAAGGTAGGTGGAAGACACAATCTTTGAAAGCTAAAGGAAAAGCATCGATGATCTGGAGTTGGGCATAAGGCTTATGCCTTGTAATAAAAATTTGATAAGGGGTAAGGAGGAAGGTTGATCCCCAAAGTCTAGGATCAGAGGGAGAGATAAGATTTAGGAAAGGAAAGCAACAAAGGATAAGGGTTAAGACCAATGGTTGAAACCCAAAAATTTTAGGAAACTTATGGAAAGAAGGGGAAAGGAAGGAGAATATTGAGAGTGATAGAGAAGGTATGTGAGTATGCAAACACTTGAAAATATGAAAGACTGAAATGCTCAAGACTTAGCCAATTATGGACATTTGCAAATGGGCATTTTGGTTGTATCTTGGAAAAGGTTAGATGAAACTAACAAAGGAACTTGCATGATACACCATTGATATTTCTCAGACCAATTATAATTGATGGGTATCACAAGGGGATAACACAAAGCACTATAAATTCATTAAATTTATAGGTCCAATAGAGTGTTTTATTTATGCATGCAACATTAAATTTGATTATGATCACAATATAATTTAAAATATCATTGCATTCTTCTTTCCATTTCATCCTTCTTCTTTTGAATATCATAACCATCGAACCATTGAATCAAAAAACTATTCCTTCCAAAAAACAAACCAATCACCTCACCCATTCACTAATGAAAATCCCCCAAAACTAATAACATTTGTCCCTTTATACTTCAATATTAGTGAATTTCAACCATCAACTAACTTCATAATACAAAAATTGAATTGATGGAGTTATTTTCCATCTAAACAATAATTTTTGGTTCTCCTGAATCAACAGAGCACTTTATTGGAACCAAGAATTTTCAAATGTTCAACAGGATTAGGAACTTCCACCCCACTTGGAACTATGTGATCATTAGGAATTGCATGGAAATATATAGGTGTTGAAGACTATTTAGGGGTAGAAAATGGAACGAGAACTTGTTAAGTTATTCACATTTTCCCAAAACACTTTGAAACTCTGATGAAAAATTATTGGGATTTTAGTAAGGAACAACAAATATTGATGATTTCTAGTGTTCTTGGTACACTTTGAAACTCCAATTCTTCAAAATTCATCAGGGTTTTAGTAAGGAACATGAAATTTCAATGATTTCTAGTATTCTTGGAACACTTTGATACTTTAATGCTTGAAAACTCATTGGAGATTTAGTTAGGAAAAGGAACTATCAAAAAATTTTGGTGTTCCTGAAACAAACTAAAACTCCAATTTTGTTCCTAAGTAGGTCTAGAAAACTTTGATTTACTTCAAACTTAGTCAAATTTGTTTGAATTTCCACCAAGATAAAATTGGTGACATCCATTTGAGTCTCTTACAACACAAATTCATTACTTGAATGAAATTAATCCAAAAATGTCTCTTGAAACAAATCACCAAAACTAAATACATCATAATAAAAGTAAGGAAATTTTGAAAACTAAAACTAAAAGTATTTTTGGTGACACAAAGTTGCAAGATCATCCAAGGAGAACTTTCTTGGAGATCCACAACCCATTCCATTTCATGAAGGGTTATATTTTTATGTTCGTTGGATGACCTACACGTTTGATGTTGCATTGGGGTTGTAAGCCCTTGAGGCCTACAAAAATAATAATTGAATATTCATATTCATATTTAAGATTATTTTTAATCCTTTGGAAAGCATTCGTTTTAGTAGTTCATTAGTTAGGAGTTAAATAGTTAGATTCAACCTTTAGGGTTCAAGAATTGAATAAGGCCTTATGCCATTTATTATAATATCTTGTAATTCCCTTGTGGCAAACCTGTGGGCTCTAGTCATTCCATATATATGGTATATGATGCATGTAAGGTTACAAGTTGTTGAATCAATGATAATTCATGTTTTCTAAGCATTTCTTCTGCCATTTCCATTGCGTTGAACTCTAGGTTGCATGGTTGGACAATCCTTTCTAGACCCTCCATCTATGACTACACTAAGTATCATATCAGAGTGAGTTTTTGATTCCTTTCAAAGAGAAGGAATTCCTTGTAGTGAACATATCACCAACCTGAGTAAGCCTGCAAGTATTTTCAATCGAGTACCAACTATGAGGCAGTTGAGACCTTGTAGTCAAATAGTCGAATTAAGGTAGTTGCACTAGATTCAAGGGGAGAGATATTTCCAAGGAGAGTTTCTGTTATAGAAAATTTTATTGGACGAATCTAGATGAAATGTTGGAAATGATGAGAGTAATGAGAGACTAGTTGGATGTTGTAGAAGAAGATAGAAGGAGATGTTTAAACCCTAGACATGCAGATGAAAGTGATGAATTAGATCACGTTGCAATTCAAAATGAATAAAACCTATAAGAAGAAGAAGAAGAAAATTTAGATCAGGTAAAGATGTTAAAATTTATTTCCAATATTGGTGTAAGAGACTTAGAATTGAAATTCAAAATTACACGGGAAATTTAAACCTTGAGGAATTGATTGATTGGATCAGTGACATGGAAGAATACTTTGAGTATGAAGAAATTGAAGATTCAGAAAGAGTGAGATTTTCAAAAATTAAGTTGAAATGATATGCTACCATATGTTGGAAAGAAGTTCAATTGGATAAAAATAGAAGGGGAAAGGAAAAAATCACAAAGTAGGATAGGATGGTGAAAAAGTTGATGAATCAATTCACACCTACTTATTATGAGCTTGAATTGTTGAAAAGATTGCATAACCTGAAGCAAAAGGAGAAAAGTCCATGAAGGAATATACTGAAGAATTTGACAAGGATCATTAGAGCTAGACATAGTGAAGAAAGAAAGGAAAAGGATGTGTGGTGCATCAATGGTCTAAGAAAAAACATCCAAGAAGAGTTGAGCCTGGTAAATATGACACTAGTTGAAGAAGCATACCAATTTGTGTTGAAGGTAGAGGAAAAGTTGAATAGGAAGTCTGAACAGAGACAGAGAAGTGCAAGAGGAAGATTTGAAAGGAGAGATCACAATCCGGAGAGAGAAGACCATATGTAGAGAAAAGCAAGGATGGCAAACCCTACCATAGTGAAGAGAAGGAAAATAATTCATATTGTAGAGGAAGAGAAGATAGAAGTTTCTACTACAATGATAGAGAAGGTCACAATTCCTACCACAATGATGGATATAGGAGAAATGAAGGAAGATCTAAGAAAATACCATTCAAAGGAACTTGTTTCAAGTGTGGAGGAGAAGGACATAGAGCATTTGAATGTCATCAGGAAAGTAACAGTAAGAGGATTGAGCATGCTGGAAGAACAACTTATGTGGATGAAGAACCTATTGGATCCCCTAGTTTAGTTGGGAAACTAGAGAAAGGAAAATCATTGGAAATGAGAAGAGATTTGATGCAAGAAGAAGTGACTGGGGAACTACCACAAAGAATATGTTCAAGACAAGGTGTAAATTTGGAGGAAAGGTATGTAAAGTTATCATTAATAGTGGTAGCATTGATAAATTATTTTCACATGATATGGTAACCAAGTTGAATTTGAGGAGATTGGAATATCCAAAGCCCCACAAGATAGCATGGATTCAGGATGAACATAAGATATTGGTGAGTGAGTAGTGTTAGGTGAAATTTCATATAGGATCATAATGATGAAGTTTTGTGTGATATTATGCCTATGGATGCATGCCATTTATTTTTAAGAAGACCATGGAAATATAATAGGAAAGAAATTAATGATGGAAGAAAGAATACCTATACTATGACTTCAAATGGAAAGACATATATTGATACCTTTGGGAGAAGAGGACAAAAGTAAAGTTTGTAGTACTGCCAGACTATGTTTGGTAGATTGAAGGAAGTTTCTGGAAGGATTAAGGCACGAGAATATGTGTTTTGCATTGATTCCAATGAAGTGCAATAATATGGAGGCAAAGAGTTCTACTGCAAAAGGATAAGATCCAACAAAGATTGAAGTAGAAGAAATGTTGATAGAGTATGAGGATATCATATCAAAGAATGTACCAGATGGATTACCATTAGTCGAAAACATTAGTCATCATATCGATCTAATATACCTAGAGCCAATTGCTTTCTATTGGTTCCCTCATACCTAGTTTTTAACTCATCATCCTCATGCTCACTAGATTGAGTACGGTCATAGAAAGTTTCCCCTTCTTCTTTGTTGTCGAGAACTTCTTCTTCATTATGCGGAACTTATTGTTCCTCCCTTTCCTTTCCAATTACCTCCTACTTGAGGTTGCCTATTCTTGCTCCTATTTCATCCATGATAGCCAGAATGCAATCCAACTTAGCTTCAGAATTCTCAGTACCTTGACCTACTTCTTGACTTCCCCTAAAGTTAGTTCATGTTCTAACCATTTTTCCCAAGAATAATTACACCTGGAGGTTTTACTTTAATTAGATATAAGAAATTTTACTTAATGTTTAAAAAAAGACATTTCAAAAGAACAAACATTCACGTATGAAATTCCATAAAAGAACTCATACACAAGTTTTTCCCAAACATGTTTTTCATTAAGATTAAAAAGGATTTCAATATCCTTGATTTTTACATGGAATGACTATTTAAATAGTCTAAGGGAGAGTATCCCTTGGATTCACTCTCTGATACATAACTACGTGGGGTATACCCCTCATATTTTTGTTCATTTACATCATCAAAAAGAAAATAACCCTCTGACCTATCCTCAGATACATAGTTTTAGGGTACCTATTCCTTCAATTCGCCACTTGTGGTTATTACAATAACTTCCGCTAAAGGAAGAACATGAGGATCCCTAAATATCATGACTGGAATAACACTACATTCTAAGGGAATATTTTTGGAAAGTGGTAAAGAGTCTGACTTGGCCAGGGAGACATGAGGTACAAAGTTGACAACCTCATGCATCCTTCTCCTCTCTTGACTGATTCAAGATATCTCGAATGACTAAAAGTCTGAGTGTTGCTCAACCAAATGACGTTGTCATAATTGTTTCCCTCTATGGTTTGAACAATGGCTTCCCTTTCTTTCTTGGCCCATAGGTAGCTCTCATTTCTAATTACTAACTTCCTTGCAATCATCTTGAGACACACCATCCTACAAGAGTTTCCAAAAATTAGATTTATATGTTGGATTGGAAAAATAGCGATCACATAGGTTCCAAAGCTAAACCTGGTAGCTCTAATAACACATGTAACATGCCCATTGTTCTACCCAGGAATTTTACTATGTTTTACCCACAAGTGAATAGTTTATGCTACTAACATTACGAGCAATAAAAAATTTCTTTTCAATTGAATAACTAACACACATTTGAAACAAAGCATTCCAAACTTTCCCATTGCATAATCAAAGAATCATTTCATTAATACAAGTATTGATTTCGCATTACATAATACAAGATGACATTTCACATTTACAATTTCTATAGAGATGGATACATGATTACATACATAGCTTCAATGAGCTTATTTGAAATGGAAATACAAATGGTCTAGAATATCCTTTTGAAAATCTTGGTCACCAACTGCATGAGGAGAAGCATAACTCAAGTGCTAAAATTTTTCCAATCACAGACTTACTTTGGTCCCCCGCACATCTACCAAACTTGGTAAGATGGTCCTTCCCTTTGACGAAGAGATTGGTTTGATAACCTCATAATCCTAGCCTTATCTAAGCATGGTTTTGTTTCCTACATATTTAGAGCTACCATATTGTGGCTACAACCTACATGTATGACAATCCCTTCCTAGTAGGTAAACCCGGATCATAGTGAATTGATAATGTAAACAGTGGCTACTTACACTACTTTGGCCAAAGAATTCATCAACTAGTACTTCAAGTCAGAGTCATCTGTCCATCCACCTTCCTAGCTCAATTTGGCTTTGACCATTCATAGCCTATACTTAGGTTACCCCCTTTTCCCATGGATTATTCTAACCCCAGGAACAACCAAACTAATAACCCATGTTTAATTGGAATTGCTACTAAAGTAACTCAAACTCTATCTCATGCTGCATACATATAGTATTGATAAACTATGTATAGTATTGACAATCTATGTAAAGTATAAACATAACACATTCATATAAATTATAATATAGGATATAAATCTATATAAGTATAAACTATTTATTGTAAGGTTTCACAAATACAAGAATCAAACAAGAAACATGCAAGCACATCTAGGCATTATAACACACATTTAAAACCATTCCTTTCCAAACATGGAAAACATGATTAAATAACATTTCCAACATAATTAACAAAGGAATAGAAATCAAAATGCCTATATAAAAGCTCCAATTGATAATCCTTCCCTCCTAGCTCAATTCCTCAAGTCCACTGGCTACTTCCTCTAAGATCAACCCAATTCCATCTTCTAGCCTCTTACCAAATCTCTCAACAAATACTAATGTAAAATAACAAAGCAACTCACTAACTCTCAAGCTCTCAACTCACTTGAATAGAAAATACAACAAAATAACAATGGAGTAATTAGAATAAAATGTTTAATAAATGGTAGAGAGAGCACCTCTATATATACTAAAGTTTGAGCAACGAAAGGTTACAAACAAGCTAACAATCCCACCACCTTTCTACTTCCATGCAAGAACTCAACTAATTAACGCTCATATTTGCAACACATGAAAGTCCTCACATTTCCAATGGAAAAGTCAACTTGTTTCATGATACAACATGACTCTTTTACTGAGTCAAGGGACAACAATACCTTTCAGTAGGTTTCCTACTTGGTTTGCAAGTCGACTACCCTCCTATATTGCTCCCAACTTTACATTGACTAGGTTTATGAATTTCTAATGGTTTAATACTTCTTATTTCTTCCACATTCTACAGGTTTGGCACCACATATTCATGTTTTAGAACCCCAAATAATAACATAGTCTAAGACTTATTCCAATCATTTAAAATCTGCATTCATTCTTTTTCCAACATATAAACTTTATGCCTGTTATTATGTGTGGCTTAGTAAGTCTTTATTGACTTAATCCAAGTTTGTTTTATGCAGAGTTATAGTGCATATGAGGCAATTTTATAGTGTGTATAAGCATTATTTAAAGTGCTTTATACATATCAACTTCTACACTATTGTAATGCGCTTTATCTATATTTCAAACACTTAACATTATATATAATATATATATATGTATATGTATATATATAACATATCTTTAGTATATATACATATATATACATATATATATTTATTTAACATTATCAAATGCATTAATTGTCAATTAATAAATATATATTGAAATAACAATCATATATATATACACAAATATATAAGTATATTTTAATAATATATATGTATATACGTTATTATATATATATATATATATTAATATATATACATAACATTGTTTTAATATCTTTATATAAAAACATATACTCTCATTTCCATTGATTGACATATATATATAAAGTGTATATATACATACATATATATATATATATGTCACCTTTGTTCAATTGATATTCCCATGCATATGGGTAACTTGTCCATGAGCATGTGTAGATACGTCTAACTATGTCTACTTATGTATGTATTTACTCATATGTATGAGTTTATCATAGAAACGTACATATATACATATATACATTTTATGTATATATGTTTTATATAAATATGAACACACAAGGAAGGAATTTCACTCGACGTAAAGACTTAATCACATTCCTCAATCAAAACATTCATAGAACAAGAACATAACCCAATATAAACATTTACAACTAAAATTGATTTGACTCAATCTTAGACCAACTAGGGTGTGAGTGTGTGTATGCTCAGTTAGGCTTGTTAAGGTTTACCAAACCAAGTTCTTCTCTTGAAGGATACTTCCCCTCTCTTTCGAAGGTTTGAACCTGTTCTTGCATTCAACTTAGTACATCATAACAATAGTTAGCCGATAACAATACATTCATATGCATCATATATTTGTTGCACAAAAGGTTGTCATTACACCAAAAGATCAACCTATTAATGCCCGATACAACCGCCATAGTTAATGAATCCATGGGAGGCAGTTAAGGCATGTCATGAACCCAAGCATTGTGTTGCACAACACAAGGAGACCAAGGGAGCACACCTTGCAACAATCCCCCCTGGCACAAGTGAGGGGTTCGAACGCATAAACCAGACAAGATGATACCAATTGTTGCACAAACGGTTGCCACTATACCAAAAGATCGACTTGTTAATTCCCAATACAACCGCTAGAGTTAATGAATCCACGAGAGGCAGTTAAGCCATGTCACAAACCCAAGTGTTGTGCTACACAACACAAGGATACCAAGGGCACACACCTTGCAACAATATTTCATTTACATAATCATTATAAAACATTAAATCGAATCAAACATTCATTCATCATATTTCCATCAAGATTCATATACAAAACACATTCATATATATTAAAGCATTTTAACCAAACAAGGTAATAACTTAACTAGGTAATCACATATGGGGTGTAACAAAAAGTGTAAACAAGAGAAGTGAGAAAAAAGATATAGTAGGTTAATTACAAGGGGTTAAAACCAACAAACATTTTATAACAATACATATTCAATGAAAAATGGCATGTCCTATGGAATTTCCAAGTGGCTTTCCCCCTTGGCCCTCTCTCCTATAGAAACTCTAACTTACCAATAAGTACATTTATGAATGACATGTCAAATGTTGTAGTTGAAAATGTTGGTGTAAAAATTAATATTAAGGGAGAGGTCCAAAAGGATATATATATGGAGAGAGAGAGAGATTGAGAGATATAGAGAAAAATAAGAGAGACATGGAGAGAGAGATAAAGAGATAGAGAGGGAGAGTCGGATATAGTAACATAGAGAGAGATGGGTAGAGAGATAGATCCCCATGGACATGTTCCATCATTGGATTGTTGGTACATAATTTAGTTGATCAAAAGGCAATCTATGTTTCCCTTTATATCTCTTATTTTTCTCCCATCTCCTATCTCTTTATATATATTTATCTCTTTTTATCCTTGTCTATCTCCCTCTCTCCCTATTTATCTCTATATTTACTTTTCTTTGTATATCTCTTTGTTTTCTCTAACACTCTTTATCTTTCTCTCTTGCACCCTCTCTCCTAATTTTCTATCTTTCCCTTTATATCTATTCTCTCTTCTTCATGCTCTATCTCTCGTTCTATATTCCACTCTTTATGTTGCATATATTTTATTAATGACATACCATAGAAAAATACAATGTACAATTTGCAATAAAGATGCATCTTCTCTTCAAAAAAACAAGTTTGATCTACTTTCATGGCCCTTGCTTTCCTAAGAGCTACTTTGATAAAAGTAATTTATAATCTTTATATATAATAATTCTTCTAGTACATATGTATCAAGACACCAATGAACTAGAATTTAGCATACTAAAAACTATGAACATTTTATCTCATTACAAATGAAGGGCCCATTTCTACCATCACAAAATTGTATCAATATCAAGTTAGAGTGTACAATACAATATAACTTACCACTAAAAATGCTTTGGGAAATTTAATTATATGCTATATGGTATCCAGTATACCTACATATTGGCCTACGCTAAGGTCCTTGTCAATGCATTGACTAGAAATAACTTCACCCATTGTTTTTTAGGTAAGAAGTAATGAAGCTTTATAACATGCAACCTACACTATTTGGAGACCAACTAGACAGTCTACATTGTCAACTTGAATCTAATGGGTGGCACTTGGAGCCTAAACTCAAAAGTCATCAAAGTATGTGGGAGAAAATTGTTTGGTAAAGCTCCCTAAAGATGTGTTGTCATGGCTTTCTACAGTCATAAAATATGCACAAAATAGATTTGTTGAAAATTCCTTGGAAACTTTCAAGCAAATGCAATCAACATGTATAAATTCAATCCAAAAAAACTTTTCCTACCTTCTCCTTAATGTGCCAAAATAGGAGCTCTATAATAGGGTATGACATCTATCACATCATAATAGAAGGGGGTTTTGTTAGATGTTATAGATCTACAGTTTTAACTATTAATCTCTCTTCTCTCAATATATATTTCATTTATCTATCTTCTCTCTCTCCCTCTCTCTCTCTCTTAATATGTGTGTGTCTCTTTGTCCCTCTTCCCTCTTTGTATATCCCTCTCTTTTGTGGGTCATCTCTCTTTGTTTATGTCTCTCTATTTTTTCCTCTATCTCCTCACCCCATCTCTCTCTTGCTCTTCCCCCTCTATCTCTCCCTTTTTCTATCCTTATCTCTCCCTCTCTCACTATTACAAACAAAACATGAGTCTGGTTGTAATGGAGCCTAATTATCTTCCTTATTGAGAGGTTTTTTTTTTGTTTTTTGTTTTTTTAATCAGTCGTGTTTGGATCCATGTAAGAGGATGCATAATTGATTAAATGAAGTTATCACTTCTACATTGAGACCTTTTTTGCACAAACAACATTTTCTCAATGGCCTACCAATTGACCTCATGTACTCCACAAATGTATGCAAAAAATAGACCAATTGTTTTCCTATTTCACCTTCCACACGTCTTCAGCGTACCCATTGCACACCAAGATGTGATTGCTAGTTGTTTAGGTCAATCACCTCAAAATTTTTAATTTGATTGTGCTTTATCTTGGTTCAAATATACAACTGTAGAGAACTGATATATGCACTTGCATAAGTGAACTAACATGTGGACTTAAAACTATATTTTCATAAATGAATAGGTTAAAAAATGATAATTAAAATTCACTTGCCTATAAGTTTGTGAACAATGTTTGGGAACTTTCTAAGCAAGTTTCATAATATCCTTAGTCAAGCCCTCAAGTGAATTGATTCAACAATAATGAACTAAAATATTTTTTTAAAAAGAACAAAAAACATGCAATATGCTTAAGATAATGTATGGTAATATGCTTTGGTAATACAATTATAGTCCTAAATGATGCTACTATGATGATGATTTTAAATGGATTAGAGCAAGCAACATCTAAGCATCCTTTTAAATGATTTTTTTTAGATATAACAACATTACAGATAAGTCAACAGAAACGTGGACCAGATTGACTCACAATGACAAGTGAAAAAGATAAAAAGAAAATTAAATTTAAAATTTCAAAAATAACTTAAGACAATTTAACACCTATAAATTTAATAATTTTTTTAATAAAATATATATTACATTAATTTTTTTTAAATATCACTAATAAATTTATTATTATATGAAAAATATTTTAATTAAAATAAATCTAAAATATGAAAGGAAAACATAAATTACATTTTTTTTACATGAATAAAATTAATAAAAATGTCTTTAAATCTATTTGTGTATATTATCACATAATATTTCTGATTACTCTCAACACTTTACCATCGCAACTAAGAGGAATAAACATTCTCCTATGGTACCTCAAGATACCATTTGGTTCTATTTCATACCCATCAAACCGATGATCAGTAGGATTCTCTGCTAGGGTGTTCTTCACTCTTTCATAATGCTCATCCCCTGGCAGATTCTGGATTTCCTGCTACCTCAAGTTAGACCTTGTTGAGATCATGGGTGTCATATGTATTCATCTACTAAGACCATCAACCAAGTGCTCTATTCTCTTTCTTTTTTATGTATTTAATTCCAAAGTCATACTCACTAAGGAATTCTAGCCACCTTCTCTGTCATGCATTGAGACTTGGATGGGTAAATATGTATCTCAACCCCAAGTGGTATGTCTTGAGTTCGAATGGATTTCCCAAAAGGTAATGCCTCCACATCAGTAAGGCATGAACTTGGCCGCCAATTCCAAATCTTGAGGCGCATAGTTTACTTCATGGGTTGCTTAATATTTCTTGATTCATAGGCCACTACTTGTTTGTCTTGCATTAATACTGCTCCCAATCCTTCTCTGGAGGCATCTATGTTTGCTGTGAATCTCCCATTAGGATCAAGGATAGTTAACACTGGTGTTGTCCTGATCCTCTCCTTCAAGAGTTGGAATGTCTGCTTGTATTTCTCAGTCCATTCAAACTGTGTTCCCTTCCATTGGAGTGAGGTAATAGGAGATGCAATTTGGGAGAACCCTTGCAAAAACTTCTTATAGTATCTTGCAAGGCCCATGAAGCTACGAAATTCTAACACATTCTAAGGCATTGGCCATTCCATAATTGCCTTGATCTTTTCAGGGTCTATGGAGACTCCTTCCATTGAAATTATATGGCCCAACTAGTGCACTTTGTCTTGATAGAATGAGAACTTGGATAGCTTCCCAAAGAGTTTCCTTTCTCTCATTCGTTGAAAAAATATCCTCAAGTGCCTATCATGCTCTTCGATAGTCTTTGATTAGACTAAGATGTTGTCAATAAAGATTAGAACTAAATCATCTAAGAATTCTTTGAATACGCTATTCATAAGGTTCATAAAGGCTACTGGTGCATTAGTTAAATTGAAAGGTACCACTATGAACTCATAATGTCCATACTGAGTTCTAAATGTATTCTTTGGAATATCTTCTTCCTTAATCCTCAATTGATGGTGCCTCGATTTGAGATCTATCTTGAAGAACACTGTTGCTCCCTTCATTTGATCAAACTACTCATCAATCCTCGGGAGTGGGTACCAGTTCTTGATGGTAACCTTGTTCAACATCCGATAATTTATACACAAATGCAAAGTTCCATCCTTCTATTTCACAAAAATAACTAGCACTCCCCAAGGAAACACACTGGGTCTTATGAGTCCTTTTCCCAACAATTTCATTACTTGGGCCTTCAACTCATAAATTTTTGTATTGGTCATTCAGTAAGGTGCCTTGGATTGAGGCTCAACTCCTGGGAGTCCTAGGTCGATGGAAAAGTTGAATTCCCGCTTTAGAGGAAACTCTGTAAGTTCTTTAGGGAATACATATTGGAACTCCTTGAGAATAGGATAGTCATCTAAGTATGGCTCCTTGTTGTTAGGATTACTAACATGCACTACATAAATTTCACACCCCTTTCAAGGAGCCTTCTTGAGTTGCATTGCAAAAATCTGTCTAAGATCTAAGGGTCTTTGCATTCCACAAACCTCAAATGGTTTTCCATACTCATCTAGAAATTTGACCACCTTATCCTTATAGTTCACTATGTCTTTATGCTTAGTTAACCAATTTACTCCAAAAATTACATCATATGAGCCTAAGGGTGCCACATACAAGTTGACCTGAGTTTTAAAAGTTGGAAGTTCTAACTCACTACAAAAGAGATAGGTATCTACCCTCCACTCTACCATATTACCATTCTGGACAGTCCATGAGTTTGTCAAGTACCCAAGTCTAATGGGTATTTTAGATAATATCTAGGATCTACAAAACATTCAGTAGCTCTAGTATAAATTAAGATATAGATAGATTGGTCATAGAGCTTACCTATTAGCTGAATTGGTCAAGCCTATTATTTTGCATGTCTATTGTCCACTGTAGCATGGATCTGGTTATTCTACTGATAACTTCATTCCCTTAGTGACTTTGTCCACTGAGGAAAATTTGAGGCATAATGATCACCTCCACATGTACATAACATCCATCTCGGGATCCTTTACGGCCTCCTAGCTTTTCCTCTCTAAAGCCCTTATGCTTTTGGTCATCCCTACCCTTGCCTTTATTTTCTTTCTTGTTCTTTCCACCATTACCATATTCTCCTTTGTCTTGTGATTCACTTCCCCTTTTGATATTACGAATCTGATGGCTCTTATATCCATTATGAAATTTCTTCTTTCCATATCAAGACTTAGAACTTGAATCACTGCAAAGATTGGATAACTGTTGCAACATTTGTTCCTATTTGGTGGCTTTCTGAAAAACTCCATTCATGCTCTAAGGTTCATGCATATCCACTTTAGCTCCTATGTGGGGTCTGAGTCCCATTATAAATTTTTGGATACGAAACCGTTCATCCCCCTAATACTAAGGCGCATACTTCAACAAGTTTGTGAACGTTTCCCAATACTGAATTGCAGTCATATTTCCTTGTGTTAAGTTCTGAAATTTCATCATTTTATTATCAAAGAAAAGCTACGGTCACCATCTTTTCCTAAAGGCTAGGAGGAAGAGTTCCCAAGTGATCTCAACAAGTTGTAGATTTCATTCTAACTTCTCATTATCCCATCACGTCGTGGCTTCACCCTAGCGCCGATATGTAGCCCATGTTGCCTTAGTTTGTTCAAAAGGTTATAAAGCCCAAAATATTTTTCCATTTCTATAATCCAAGCTTCAGCTCTGGTTTCGATAGCTTTACCATAAAACTTGGGTGGTGCTACTCTTTTTAGGTATTTTCCAAGCTCTTCCTCAATTCGCCCTCGTGGACCTGCCCCTGGTCCACTGTTTCCTTGATTGCCTTCTACATTCCTGCGGTCCCAGTCCTGGTGTGCCACTCAGACTTCTTGCTCTATGTGGTCCATGCGAGACTCTTGCCAATTTAGAAGATCTAGAATCTATTCCAATATCTTGTTTGGTTCGTTATTAGGACCACTACTACCCCTATCTTTCCTAGTGGTCACCATGATGTCTCACAATTATCCTACAACACATTCACGTCTATCACATCTCAACACAAGGTTCTACGAATAAACGTTCTTATGTTACATCACATGATTTTCATATGCATACATCCTTCAACACAAAAGACATACACATTCAAGAAAGATACACACATTTTAGAGTCTCTCATTGAACACACAAAAAATATTGTCTAATTTTATTTATATTTGGGGTGAGTCAACATACCATTATTTACATTAGGCTTCGAGTTACATCATTTTGATTTCTCAGTATCAGAAAGAGGACATTCCTCTAGATCATCATCTAAGTTTACATCAAACTTTATAGAAGAGGATGGTTGAGCACATAGGCTCTCTTTTTCCTCTTTGGTTAATATGGGTGCATTGGGTCCACACCCTAGAGGCCAATCCCGGATTGCAAAAGGCTGTTTAATCTTTGGTGTTCGCCTCTCCTCAATCTTCAAGCCTCTCTCTAACTTGAGTTGCATAAGAGCTTGGGATAGAGTTTCGTCATTGGGAATTTCTTGTGGAACCTCTACCTTGATGTTTCCTTCCTTTATGTCATTCTTGCGTGGGGTTCTAATAGTTTTCCCTCTCCTTCGTCATGCCTTTGACCTTCCCATTCTTGCATTCAATTCAGGTTTAGTCAATTCTCAGGACTTCTAGTTTTGGGTCAAGGGTCAACTACCATAGTCAACTATGGTAGACTTAAAAGGCCTAGAGTTGAACCTTAATATCTGATACCAAATGTAATAACCCGTTCCAAATTATTTTACTTAATTAATATTATTGTAAATGACACATGAATATACTTCAATTTAAAAAGACAACTATAGTAGCTAAGGTCAATCATAGCTACACATGTCCATTTTAAATGATTCAAGATTCTTATATTCACTTCAAAATTCAAATTACAATATCTAGTTTCACTTGGCTCCTAAGGCCACAATATCATTACATAGTACATTTTCTATCAAGTACATAAATTATTTTTTGCTACATCAAGTTACAACATAGATTGTAATACTTTGGTGAGCAACTAAGGTTCTTCTTCAACGCTCGCCTGAGTGACTAGTGGATGAGAACATGGTTGAAGGACTTTACCGCCCAACCACGAAGCTTACGCTTCCATGGTATACTTCCAACTTGAGGAATGTCATACCTTGCACAAAATTTTGAGCAAGAGAACAACTTGCAAGGTAGAGTTTGGTGCATGCCCAAACATCAATGTGCAATTTCTATCTGTATGCTAGAAAAGAAAGTTTAAGATCTATGCTAGGAATGGCAAAGAGTGAAATCTTAGAGTTCATTAATACATACATAATGAACAATATTGCTTGGCCAAGCATAACAAGTGTGTTGCAACAACAACAAACAATAGGTTATGGTAAAGCAAACCTATACTGTCTTACTCCATTTTGACACCCGTCCTGGAAGGTAACTTTCTACTATAACAAGTTTCTACCCTCTAGCAACAACTACCCATAGATGTTCTAATCAACTAAGGTATCACTGTTCTATTCAAGTACCAAATATCCATTCATAAATTTCTTCAAGAAGAGACAAAATACATATTTATGCTCAAAACAAAAAATTAGAATTTATGATTCACAGAGTATTTCAATAATTAGTCATTTCATTCTTATGACTAGTTTCTACTTAACAACTTAAGCATTTTTCTTTAAATTGTACTAAAACAAAAGAAGGTATGCCACAAGTATGTGTATGTACATAGACGATGTATATGTGCATACATATATATGCGCCTACTAATGTTTAAGTTTTTGCATACATTCTGAAATATTCTTTAATTTAGATTGCAATCTAGGTAGTGTCTTAATTGACGTTACATTATCAAGTACAAAAAATAGAACAAGTCTTATGCTAACAGTTTCACACATATTGTTTAAGCATTTTCACTACTGTGGTTCTACAATATTTGTTGTTTACTTAAAGAACATTCACTGTTTAAGCAAATCAAGTAATATTTCCTACTAAAGAATTATAAAACTAGCTATTTGCATATGTACATTTTCAGTTTGAACAAAAGAAGTATTGTTTCTTACTAAACAATTATAAGCAAGTTGCTCACTTACATACATTCATCCTTTAATCAATTATAAATCATTTTGTTTCAGCTATAAGGATAACTTTTAAACTCTACAGAGTTGCATACAAAGAACATCCACATTCCTTTTAACAATCAGATATATGTAAGATCAATTATTGTCATTTTCTCTATTATAGATCTCTAGCTATTCACATGAGAAATGATCAGTTTGCAAGCATGTGTTCACTGTTAAGCAGAAGGAACAAAATAGTTCTTCCACATTGTATGTAAAATAATCAAGTCAAAATTTCCCTATTTCATACATAAGGATAGAGTGACTAATATTCAGATAATATTCATGCTATATAGGCCACAACAACAAACTATGGTTGCTCGGATTCAACCAATTGTCAAAGGGGTCGAGATCCTCCTTTCTGAACATCATTAATATATTAGAAATTTTCCCATGTAGCTCATTGTTTTAATACCATGCATGCAGAGATATCCTATATGCCCACCATACATATATTCAATCAAGGATTTCAAGCCACTATTCTCATCGAATAGGGTCGGCTCTTTACCAAAAGATAGCCTTTACGAATAGCAAGGCTTAGAAACATTTGACACAACCACCCCTTTGTTGTTATCGTCCCATTCAATAACATGGTTTGGATAAAATACAAGAATATACAGTATTTAAAGAGGGGTCTCTTAGATCATAATCAATCCTACAAAAGAAATGACGACAACATTTACACTATCATCGAATTTAAATTTGATAGCCATACTGGCTATACATTTTAAAAGCTAAACAAGTTAAAGGTCGAGCTCTTGAGGCTCGTCGAGCCTCGGCCAGCCACTAAGGAGGATAAAAACTTTAAGAGAATAAAATGCAGAGGTTATAAACCCTCCTTCATGGGATCATAGAGTGATCCACAACAATGTATCACCTTTATAATATACAGTGCATCAAAATAGAAATTCTGATGGCCATTGCATAGCTCGCATGTGGGTGCAATCTTAAGGAAAATAGCCTAATCTTATCATTTCAAGGCTCGACTTAGCTTAGAGAGCTAGTCGCATGGTTCTAAAGAAAATAAATAATACTTCACAATGCAGGCTGAACAACCCATAGTGGTCGTCACCATGCCATATGTCCCAAGGCCATGGCATTCATCTAATGCACTTATTGTAGAATATTAAATAAATCAACATACAAAATGATAGAATATCATTCAATAATAAGGAAGAAAAGGAGAAAAAATCAAGTTTTGTATTCTTTGCAAATATTCAGTTTACCTCAAATATTGCAATTGATTAAGTTATCCTTGGATTTTTCCCATGAGTTTCTCTATTTTTTCCTTCCCAATGATCCAATTCTTCCTATGCTTTTTCACCTGCATTGCCTATGTGAGTGTTCAAAATGGAAACAAAAAGCTATATTTGCATGCCTCTAGCGAAGGCGTTATGGCCTTGCCATTGGCCACTACATATTCAAAAAGCACTATTAATTTCATGTTAGTCCATACTGCCATAATCTTATTTGATTTAATTGATAGCCCGATTAGAATTCTATTGGTTATTGAAATTAATTCGACACATTTAAGTCTTAATATGAATTTGAATATACATATATATTGTGTTTATTTAAATGGTTCCATTCTTATTTACCATTCATTCTACTATTGCTTACACACACATATGTATGTATGTATGTGTTTGAAATCTACATACATACATACATATATATATATATACACTATTCTTTTAATAGGGAGCTTGAATTTTAAATTTTGAGTAGCTATATATATATATAGATATTTAAAAAAAAAAAAGAGGTTTCTTTCGTTTCTTCAAACACAAAGTTCAAATGGACAAATTTTATATATGAAATTTTAAATTTAATTTTCTTTTTATCTTTTCACCTGTCATTGTGAGTCGATTTGGTCCATGTTTCTGTTGACTTATGTGTAATGTTGTTATATCTAAAAAAAATCATTTAAAAGGATGCTTAGATGTTGCTTGCTCTAATCCATTTAAAATCATCATCATAGTAGCATCATTTAGGACTATAATTGTATTGCCAAAGCATATTACCATACATTATCTTAAGCATATTGCATGTTTTTTGTTCTTTTTTTTTTTAATATTTTAGTTCATTATTGTTGAATCAATTCACTTGAGGGCTTGACTAAGGATATTATGACACTTGCTTGGAAAGTTCCCAAACATTGTTCACAAACTTGTAGGCAAGTGAATTTTAATCATTATTTTTTAACCTATTCATTTATGAAAATATAGTTTTAAGTCCACATGTTAGTTCACTTATGCGAGTGCATATATCAGTTCTCTATAGTTGTATATTTGAAGCGAGATAAAGCACAATCAACTTACAAATTTTGAGGTGATTGACCTAAACAACTAGCAATCACATCTTGGTGTGCAGTGGGTACGCTGAAGAGGCGTGGAAGGTGAAATAGGAAAACAATTGGTCTATTTTTTGCATACATTTGTGGAGTACATGAGGTCAATTGGTAGGCCATTGAGAAAATGTTGTTTGTGCAAAAAAGGTCTCAATGTAGAAGTGATAGCTTCATTTAATCAACTATGCATCCCCTTACATGGATCCAAACACGACTGATAAAAAAAAATAGAAAAAAAAAACCTCTCAATAAGGAAGATAATTAGGCTCCATTACAAACAGACTCATAATTTGTTTGCAATAGTGAGAGAGGGAGAGATAAGGATAGAAAAAGGGAGAGATAGAGGGGGAAGAGCAAGAGAGAGAGGGGATGAGGAGATAGAGGAAAAAATAGAGACATAAACAAAGAGAGAGGACCTACAAAAGAGAGGGATATACAAAGAGGGAAGAGGGGCACAGAGAGACACACATATTAAGAGAGAGAGAGGGAGAGAGAGAAGATAGATAAATGAAATATATATTGAGAGAAGAGAGATTAATAGTTAACACTGTAGATCTATAACATCTAAAAAAACCCCCTTCTATTATGATGTGATAGATGTCATACCCTATTATAGAGCTCCTATTTTGGCACATTAAGGAGAAGGTAGGCAAAGTTTTTTTGGATTGAATTTATACGTGTTGATTGCATTTTCTTGAAATTTTCCAAGGACTTTTCAACAAATCTATTTTGTGCATATTTTATGACCGTAGAAAGCCATGACAACACATCTTTAGGGAGCTTTACCAAACATTTTTCTCCCACATAATTTAACGACTTTTGAGTTTAGGCTCCAAGTGCCACCCATTAGATTCAAGTTGACCATGTAGACTATCTAGTTGGTCTCCAAATAGTGTAGGTTGCATGTTATAAATATTCATTACTTACCTAAAAAACAATGGGCGAAGTTATTTCTAGTCAATGCATTGACAAGGACCTTAGCGGAGGCCAATATGTAGGTATAATGGATACCATATAGCATAGAATTAAATTTCCCAAAGCATTTTTAGTGGTAAGTTATATTGTATTGTACACTCTAACATGATATTGTTACAATTTTGTGATGGTAGAAGTGGGCCCTTCTTTTGTAATGAGATAAAATGTTCATAGTTTTTAGTACGCTAAATTCTAGTTCATTGTTGTCTTGATACATATGTACTAGAAGAATTATTATATATAAAGATTATAAATTACTTATATCAAAGTAGCTCTTAGGAAAGCAAGGGCCATGAAAGTAGATCAAACTTGTCTTTTTGAAGAGAAGATGCATCTTTACTGCAAATTGTACATTGTATTTTTCTTTGTTGTGTCATTAATAAAATATATGCAACATAAAGAGTGGAATATATAAAGAGAGATAGAAAATGAAGAAGAGAGAATAGATATAAAGGGAAAGATAGAAAAGTAGGAGAGATGGCACAAGAGAGAAAGATAAAGAGTGTTAGAGAAAACAAAGAGATATATAAAGAAAAGTAAATATAGAGATAAATATGGAGAGAGGGAGATAGACAAGGACAAAAAGAGATAAATATATAGAGAGAGATAGGAGATGAGAGAAAAATAAGAGATATAAAGGGAAACATAGATTGGATTTTGATCAACTAAATTATGTACCAACAATCCAATGATGGCACATGTCCATGGGGATCTATCTCTCTACCCATCTCTCTATGTTACTATATCTGACTCTCCCTCTATCTCTTTATCTCTCTCTCCATGTCTCTCTTATTTTTCTCTATATCTCTCAAGCTCTCTCTCTCTCTCTCTCTCCATATATATATATCCTTTTGGACCCCTCCCTTAGTATTAATTTTTACACCAACATTTGCAAATACAACATTTGACATGTCATTCATAAATGTACTAATTGGTAAGTTAGAGTTTCTATAAGAGAGAGGTCCAAGGGGGAAAGCCACTTGGAAATTCCATAGGACATGCCATTTTTCATTGAATATGTACTGTTATAAAATGTTTGTTGGTTTAAACCCCTTGTAATTGACCTACTATATCTTTTTTCTCACTTCTCTTGTTTACACTTTTTGTTACACCACATATGTTATTACCTAGTTAAGTTATTACCTTGTTTGGTTAAAATGCTTTAATATATATGAATGTGTTTTGTATATGAATCTTGATGGAAATATGATGAATGAATGTTTGATTCAATTCAATTTTTTATAATGATTATGTAAATGAATATTGTTGCAAGGTGTATGCCCTTGGTTTCCATGTGTTGTGTAGCACAACACTTGGGTTTGTGACATGGCTTAAGTGCCTCTCGTGGATTCATTAACTCTAGCGGTTGTATTGGGAATGAACAATTAGATCTTTTGGTATAGTGGCAAACGTTTGTGCAACAATTGGTATCAGGTTTCCTGGGTCATGCGTTCGAACCCCTCGGTTGTGCCAGGGGGGATTGTTGCAAGGTGTGCTCCCTTGGTCTCCTTGTGTTGTGCAACATAATGCTTGGGTTCATGACATGGCTTAATTGCCTCCCATGGATTCATTAACTATGGTGGTTGTATCGGGCATTAATAGATTGATCTTTTGGTGTAATGACAACCATTTCTGCAACAAATATATGGTGCATATGAATGTATTGTTATCAGCTAACTATTGTTATGATGTACTAATTTGAATGCAAGAACAGGTTCAAACCTTCAGAAGAGAGGGGAAGTATCACTCAGGAGAAGAACTTGGTTTGGTAAACCTTAACAAGCCTAACTGAGCATACACACACTCACACCCTAGTTGGTCTAAGATTGAGTCAAATCAGTTAGGGAAAATGGTAAGTGATCTTCAGTTTTGGTTGTGAATGTTTATATTGGGTTATGATCTTGTTCTATGAATGTTTTGATTGAGGAATGTGATTAAGTCTTTATGTTGAGTGAAATTCCTTCCTTGTGTGTTCATATTTATATAAAACATATATACATAAAATGTATATATGTATATATGTACGTTTCTATGATAAACTCATACATATGAGTAAATATGTACATAAGTATATGTAGGTAGACGTATCTACACATGCTCATGGACAGGTTACCCATATGCATGGGAATATCAATTGAACAAAGGTGACATATATATATGTGTATATACACTTTTATATATATGTCGATTGATGGAAATGAGAGTATATGTGTTTATATAAAGATATTAAAACAATTTTATGTATATATATTAATATATATGTATATAATAACGTATATACATATATATTATTAAAATATACTTATATATTTGTGTATATATATATGATTGTTATTTCAATATATATTTAATAATTGACAATTAATGCATTTGATAATCTTAAATAAATAAATATATGTATATATATTAAAGATATGTTATATATATGCATATATATTAGATATATATATATATATATTATAATGTTAAGTGTATGAAATATAGATAAAGTGCATTACAATAGTGTAGAAGTTGATATGTATAAAGCACTTTAAATAATGCTTATACACACTATAACATTGCCTCATATGCACTATAACTCTATATAAAACAAACTTGGATTAAGTCAATAAAGACTTACTAAGCCACACATAATAATAGGCATAAAGTTTATATGTTGGAAAAAGCATGAATGCAGATTTTAAATGACTGGAATAAGTCTTAGACTATGCTATTATTTGGGGTTCTAAAACATGAATATGTGGCACCAAACTTGTAGAATGTGGAAGAAATAAGAAGTATTAAACCATTAGAAATGCATAAACCCAGTCAATGTAAATTTGGGAGCAATATAAGAGGGTAGTCAACTTGCAAACCAAGTAGGAAACCTACTGAAAGGTATTGTTGTCCCTTGACTCGGTAAAAGAGTCATGTTGTCTCATGAAACAAGTCATCTTTTCCATTGTAAATGTGAAGACTTTCATGTGTTGCAAATATGAGCGTTAATTAGTTGAGTTCTTGCATGGAAGTAGAAAGGTGGTGGGATTGTTAGCTTGTTTGTAGCCTTTCGTTGCTCAAACTTTAGTATATATAGAGGTGCTCTCTCTACCATTTGTTAAACTTTTTATTCTGATTACTCCATTGTTATTTTGTTGTATTTTCTATTCAACTGAGTTGAGAGCTTGAGAGTTAGTGAGTTGCTTTGTTATTTTGCATTAGTATTTGTTGAGAGATTTGGTAAGAGGCTAGAAGTGGGAATTGGGTTGATCTTAGAGGAAGTAGCAAGTGGACTTGAGGAATCAAGCTAGGAGGGAATGATTATCAATTGGAGCTTTTATATAGGCATGTTTATTTGTATTCCTTTGTTAATTATGTTGGAAATGTTATTTAATCATGTTTGCCATGTTTGGAAAGGAATGGTTTTAAATGTGTGTTATAATGCTTGGATGTGCTTGTATGTTTCTTGGTTGATTCTTGTATTTGTGAAACCTTATAATTTAAATAGTTTATACTTATATAGATTTATATCCTATATTAGAATTTATATGAATGTGTTATTTTTATACTTTACGTAGATTGTCAATACTATACTTAGTTTATCAATACTATATGTATGTAGCATGAGATAGAGTTGCTTTGAGTTACTTTAGTAGCAATGCCAATTAAACTTGGGTTATTAGTTTCGTTATTCCTGGGGTTAGAATAATCCATGGGAAAAGGGGGTAACCTAAGTATAGACTATGAATGGTTAAAACCAAATTGAGCTAGGAAGGTGGATGGACAGATGACTCTGACTTGAAGTACTAGTTGATGAATTCTTTGGCCAAAGTAGTGTAAGTAGCCACTATTTACATTATCAATTCACTATGATCCGGGTTTACATACTACGAAGGGATTGTCATACATGTAGGTTGTAGCCACAATATGGTAGCTCTAAATATGTAGGAAACAAAACCATGCTTAGATAAGGCTAGGATTATGAGGTTATCAAACCAATCTCTTCCTCAAAGGGAAGGATCATCTTACCAAGTTTGGTAGATGTGCGGGGGACTAAAGTAAGTCCGTGGTTGGCAAAATTTTAGCGCTTGAGTGATGCTTCTCCTCATGCAGTTGGCGACCAAGATTTTCAAAATGATATTCTAGACCATTTGTATTTCCATTTCAAATAAGCTCATTGAAGCTATGCATGTAATCATGTATCCATCTCTATAGAAATTGTAAATGTGAAATGTCATCTTGTATTATGTAATGTGAAATCGTTACTTGTATTAATGAAATGATTCTTTGATTATGCAATGGGAAATTTTGGAATGCTTTGTTTAAAATGTGTGTTAGTTATTCAATTGAAAAGAAAAAAATTATTGCTCGTAATGTCAGTAGCATAAACTATTCACTTGTGGGTAAAACATAGTAAAATTACTAGGTAGAACAATGGGCATGTTACATGTGTTATTAGAGCTACCAGGTTTAGCTTTGGAACCTATGTGATCACTATGTTTCCAATCCAACTTATAAATCTAATTTTTGTAAATTCTTGTGTCAGGTTGGTGTGTCTCAAGATGATTGCAAGAAAGTTAGTAATAAAAAATGAGAGCTAGCTATGGTCCAAGAAGGAAAGGGAAGCCATTGTTTGAACCATAGAGGGAAACAATTATGACAATGTCATTTGGCTAAGCAACACTCAGACTTTTAGTCATTCGAGCTATCTTGAATTAGTCAAGAGAGGAGAAGAATGCATGAGGTTGTCAACTTTGTACCTCCTGTCTCCTCGGCCAAGTCATACTCGTTACCACTTTCCAAAAATATTCCCTTAGAATGTAGTGTTATTGCAATCATGATATTTAGGGATCCTCATTTTCTTCCTTTAGCAGAAGTTATTGTAATAACCACAAGTGGCAAATTGAAGGGATATGTACCCTGAAACTATGTATCTGAGGATAGGTCATAGGGTTATTTTCTTTTTGATGATGTACATGAACAAAAATATGAGGGGTATACCCCACATAGTTATGTATTGGAGAGTGAATCCAAGGGATACTCTCCTTTAGACTATTTAAAGTCATTCCATGTAAAACTCAAGGATATTGAAATCCTTTTTAATCTTAATGAAAAACATGTTTGGGAAAAACTGGTGTACATGAGTTCTTTTATGAAATTTCTTATGTGAATGCTTGTTCTTTTGAAATGTCTTTTTTTAAAACGTTAAGTAAACTTTCTTTGATCTAATTAAAGTAAAACCTCCAAGTGTAATTATTCTTGGGAAAAATGGTTAGAATGTGAACTAACTTTAGGGGAAGTCAAGAAGTAGGTCAAGGTACTGAGAATTCTGAAGCTAAGTTGGATTGCATTCTGGCTATCATGGATGAAATAGGAGCAAGAATAGGCAACCTCAAGTAGGAGGTAATTGGAAAGGAAAGGGAGGAACAATAAGTTCCGCATAATGAAGAAGAAGTTTTCGACAACAAAGAAGAAGGGGAAAATTTCTATGACCGTACTCAATCTAGTGAGCATGAGGATGATGAGTCACAAACTAGGTATGAGGTAACCAAAAGAAAGCAATTGGCTGCAGGTATATTAGATCTATATGATGACTAATGTTTTGGACTAATGGTAATCCATCTAGTATATTCTTTGATATGATATCCTCATACTCTATCAACATTTCTTCTACTTCAATCTTTGTTGGATCTTATCCTTTTGCAGTAGAAATATTTTCCTCCATATTATTGCACTTCATTGGAATCAATACAAAACACATATTCCCGTGCCTTAATCCTCCCAAAAACTTCCTTCTATCTACCAAACATAGTCTGGCAGTACTACAAACTTTACTTTTGTCCTCTTCTCCCAAAGGTATCAATATATGTCTTTCCATTTGAAGTCACAGTATAGGTATTCTTTCTTCCATCATGAATTTCTTTCCTATTATACTTTCATGGTCTTCTTAAAAAAAAATGGCATATATCTATAGGCATAATATCACACAACACTACATCATTATGATCCTATATGAAATTTCACCAAACACTGCTCACTCATCGATATCTTATGTTCATCCTGAATCCATGCTATCTTGTAGGGCTTTGGTTATTCCAATCTCCTCAAATTCAACATGGTTACCATCTCTTGTGAAAATAAATTATCAATGCTACCACTATTAATGATAACTTTACATACCTTTCCTCCAAATTTACACCTCTTCTTGAATAGATTCTTTGCGGTAGTTCCTCAGTCACTTCTTGCATCAAATCTCTTCTCATTACCAATGATTTTCCTTTCTCTAGTTTCCCAACTAAACTAGGGGATCCAATAGGTTCTTCATCCACATAAGTTGTTCTTCCAGCATGCTTAGTCCTCTTACTGTTACTTTCCTGATGACATTCAAATGCTCTATGTCCTTCTCCTCCAGACTTGAAACAATTTCTTTTGAATGGTATTTTCTTAGATCTTCCTTCATCTCTCCTATATCCATTATTGTGGTAGGAATTGTGACCTTCTCTATTATTGTAGTAGAAAATTCTATCCTCTCTTCCTCTATAGTATGAATTATTGTCCTTCTCTTCACTACGGTAGGTTTTCCCATCCTTTCTTTTCTCTGCATATGGTCTTCTCTCTCTAGATTGTGATCTCTCCTTTGGAATCTTCCTCTTCCACTTCTCTATCTTTGTTCAAACTTCCTATTCAACTTTTCCTCTACCTTCAACACAAATTGGTATGCTTCTTCAACTAGTGTCATCTTTACCATGCTCAACTCTTCTTGGATGTTTGTTCTTAGACCATTGATGTACCATGCATCCTTTTCCTTTCTTTCTTCACTATGTCTAGCTCTACCGATCCTTGTCAAATTCTTCAGTATATTCCTTCATAGAATTTTCTCCTTTTCTCTCAGGTTATGCAATCTTTTCAATAATTCAAGTTCATAATTAGTAGGTGTGAATTGATTCTTCAACTTTTTCACCGTCCTATCCTACTTTGTGATTTTTTCCTTTCCCCTTCTACTTTTATCCAATTGAACTTCTTTCGAACATATGGTAGCATATCCTTTCAACTTAGTTTTTAAAAATCTCACTCTTTCTGAATCTTCAATATCTTCATAATCAAAGTATTCTTCCATGTCATTGATCCAATCAATCAATTCCTCAAGGTTTAAATTTCCCGTGTAATTTTGAATTTCAATTCTAAGTCTCTTACACCAATATTGGAAATAACTTTTAACATCTTTACCTGATCTAATTTTCTTCTTCTTCTTCTTATAGGTTTTATTCATTTTGAATTACAACATGATCTAATTCATCATCACTTTCATCTACATGTATAGGGTTTAAACATCTCCTTCTATCTTCTTTGACAACATCCAACTAGGATCTCATTACTCTCATCATTACCAACATTTCATTTGGATTCGTCCAATAACATTTTCTATAATAGGAACTCTCCTTGGCAGCATATATCCCCTTGGATCTAGTGCAACTACCTTAATTCAACTATTTGACTACAAGGTCTCAACTGCCTCATATTCGGTGCTCGATTGAAAACACTTGCAGGCTGCCTCAGGTTGGTGATATGTTCACTACAAGGAATTCCTTCTCTCTGAAAGGACTCAAAAACTCACTCTGATATGGTACTTAGTGCAGTCATAGATGGAGGGTCTAGAAAGGATTGTCCAACCATGCAGCCTAGAGTTCAACACAATGGAAATGGCACAATAAATGCTTAGAAAACATGAATTATCATTGATTCAACAACTTGTAACCTTACATGCATCATATACCATATATGTGGAATGACTAGAGCCCACAGGCTTGCCACAAGGGAATTACAAGATATTACAATATTTGGCATAAGGCCTTATTAAATTCTTGAACCCTAAGGGTTGAATCTAACTATCTAACTCCTAACTAATGAACTATTGAAATGAATGCTTTCGAAAGGATTAAAAATAATCTTAAATATGAATATGAATATTCAATTATGATTTTTTTTCTCCTAAAGGGCTTACAACCCCAATGCAGGATCAAATGTGTAGGTCAACCAACGAACATAAAAATATAACCCTTCATGAAATGGAATGGGTTGTGGATCTCCAAGAAAGTTCCCCTTGGATGATCTTGCAACTTTGTGTCACCAAAAATATTTTTAGTTTTTGTTTTAAAATTTTCCTTACTTTTATTATGTTGTATTTAGTTTTGGTGATTTGTTTCAAGAGACATTTTTGGATTAATTTCATTCAAGTAATGAATTTGTGTTGTAAGAAACTCAAATGGATGTCGCCAATTTTATCTTGGTGGAAATTCAAACAAATTTGACTAAGTTTGAAGTAAATCAAATTTTTGTAGACCTACTTAGGAACAAAATTGGAGTTTTAGCTTGTTTCAGGAACACCAAATTTTTTTGATAGTTCCTTTTCCTTACTAGATCTCCAATGAGTTCTCAAGCATTAAAGTATGAAAGTGTTCCAATAATACTAGAAATCATTGACATTTCATGTTCCTTACTAAAACCCTAATGAATTTTGAAGAATTGGAGTTTCAAAGTGTACCAAGAACACTAGAAATCATCAATATTTGTTGTTCCTTACTAAAATCCCAATAATTTTTCATCAGAGTTTCAAAGTGTTTTGGGAAAATGTGAATCACTTAACAAGTTCTCGATCCATTTTCTACCCCTAAATAGTCTTCAACACCTATATTTTCCATGCAATTCCTAATGATCACATAGTTCCAAGTGGGGTGGAAGTTCCTAATCCTATTGAACATTTGAAAATTCTTGGTTCCAATAAAGTGCTCTATTGATTCAGGAGAACCAAAAATTATTGTTTAGATGTCCAAAATAACTCCATCAATTCAATTTTTGTATTATGAAGTTAGTTGATGGTTGAAATTCACTAATATTGAAGTATAAAGGGACAAATGTTATTAGTTTTGGGGGATTTTCATTAGTGAATGGGTGAGTTGATTGGTTTGTTTTTTGCAGAAGGAATAGTTTTTTTATTCAATGGTTCGATGGTTATGATATTCAAAAGAAGAAGGATGAAATGGAAAGAAGAATGCAATGATATTTTAAATTATATTGTGCTCATAATATAATTTAATGTTGCATGCATAAATAAAACACTCTATTGGACCTATAAATTTAATGAATTTATAGTGCTTTGTGTTATCCCCTTGTGATACCCATCAATTATAATTGGTCTGATAAATCTCAATGGTGTATCATGCAAGTTCCCTTGTTAGTTGCATCTAACCTTTTCCAAGATACAACAAAAAGGCCCATTTGCAAATGTCCATAATTGGCTAAGATTTGAGCATTTCAGTCTTTCATATTTTCAAGTGTTTGCATACTCGCATACCTTCTCTATCACTCTCAATATTCTCCCTCCTTTCCCCTTCTTTGCATAAGTTTCCTAAAATTTTTGGGTTTCAACCATCGGTCTTAACCCTTATCCTCTATTGCCTTCCTTTCCTAAATCTTAGCTCTCCCTCTGATCCTAGACTTTGGGGATCAACCTTCCTCCTTACCCTTTATCAAATTTTTATTACAAGGCATAAGCCTTATGCCCAACCCCAGATCATTGATGCTTTTCCTTCAGCTCTCAAAGATTGTGTCTTCCACCTACCTTTTTTCTTATCTCTACGATAAGATAAGTTATTTCCCCTCAATCACCGAAGTCTTGATAAATCATTTGAAAAATGATAAGTTATCTATATTCCAGACTTTGGGAATCATCCTTCCTCCTTCCCTCTTAACTTCATTTCATAGTAGGGCATAAGCCTTATTCCCAACACTTGATGTTAGATGCTTTCCCTTACTAGCTTTCAGAGACCCAATCTCTCATCAATCTTCTATCTTATCTTAGAGATAAGACGAATGCCTTCATCCTGTCTCCCAATCCTCGGTCTCGACATTGTGATTCTTTGGCCTTTCGAAGGTTGGAATTTTATCTTGTACCCTGTATCGTATTTCATGGTAAGAAGTAAGTCCTCCTCCTAAGTCCCAATTCTTGACACTTTCTTCCCTTTTGCACTCCTTCAAATCTTTCCTTTTTTCCCTTCATCTCCCTGTTCTTCCAATAAGTGGAAGACCCAAAGCCCAATGTCTGATGGGGTTTCTCTTTAGATCTTAGGGATTGTGGAATTATTTTCTTTGACCTCTTGACAAGAAACCTTTTGTAGGCTTGACACCTAATGTTTAACAAACATGGTTTCATGGGCGTGTGAACATTTTAATGATTAAACTAAGTATTGAATTAGACCCAAAACTTTGGTAATGCTCTCGATTGATGTGTTTTCAATCGTAAACACCATTAATGTTGCATCTACTCTCTCAACTATCAAATTTTATCTTTAGGGCTACAAGAGTGATGTTTAATGAATTTTTCAATGATGTAAGGAAAAATGGCCTTCATGTTTCTTTGTGGCTTGAGGACATCCTTTTTGTTAGAAATCAATCTTTAGTAGAGATTTGTTGCAAATTTGGTGGGGGTTTGCTTCCTCATTCATGTGTTCATCAATGTTATGGCATGGCTTCAATGTGTGTGACCATGTGAAGATGACACTAGCAAACATGGGAGAATAGGTATAGTCTCTCACATTCATGGCTCTTTCTCTTAGGGTTTCTTAATGATGAAAACAATATTTTTTGGTCAAAAGAAGAGAGAGAAGAGAGGATTTTTTTTTGAATTGAAGAGAGAAATAGTTATAGAGCCAACAAAAGGAAGATATTCATAGGAAACCCTAGGTTTCAATATCCAGTTCTGGGTTTAGATATTTTTTGTATTCTAATGAATTGGGTTTGATCCCAAATTTTTAATAGCATTTGTAAACCTGAAGTTTGAGTGATTAAAGGAAGAATTGACCTTAGTAGAGTGTCTCATTATGTATGGTATGCATTTCCAGATGTGTAATTGATTATTTTTTCAGCTAAAAGTCTGTAGAATTTGTACAAAGATTTTACATAGTATCTTTTCAATATAATAAAGGAAATGTGTGGGTATGCTTAAGGACAAGACTAAGTAGATTCTCTCTCAATATTCTACAACTATCTATTGTATTTTTGAGTGAATGTGTAGAGCCTAGCTTGTTTGTGCATTTAGAAAGGTTAAGTCTTTTGTGTAAGTCATTGGCTTGTTTTTAGTTATTACATCTTTGATGAAATATATAGACTCCTTTTCCCAATGGATAAAGGCACCGGTATGTGATTTTTTTTCTCTCTTATCATCCTCAACACACTCCAAACACATCAACTCAAAATATTTTAAAGTTTTACTTTCTATGTGTTTTACTATCATGTCTGTTGGAGTATGGATAGACACTGAGAGGGGGGGTGAATCAGTGTCTGATAGATAGACCTAAAATTTAAAACCTTTTACACTTCAACACAAAATTTTAGGTTTAGATATATCCTTTCTATTGACAACAAAGTAGAGTAATCACTTTGAGAGCATACTAGTAATATAATTCTAATGTAATTTAGTATAAATATAGATATGAAATAATTTAAATATAATATAATATTACATAAACCATCCTTTGTAAAATGTGGATTCATTAAAGCCATCAATACAAAACAATGACAAAACTTCGTCACAGAAAAGTGAACAAATTATTGAACAAAAAATTCAACACAACAAAAAGCAAAAAAAGAACACATAGCGGGTTTTGAAAATGGTAATTAATTAGTTAAATTGCTCGAGCAGCACAAACCTTCTGTGTTTTTGTTTTCAAATATAGTAAATATAGTAAAGTTAAATATAGTAAATTTAATAAAGTTAAATATAGTAAATTTGGTTTATTAAATATAGGAAAAATAGTAGTTTTTTTTCACTTTTGCTAAAAATCCGTCAATAACACAAAAAAGTTTTACTAATGTAAATGTTACCAAATTTTCGCCTCAGCTCAATTGGTGGAGCTGGCTTAATATTATTTTATTCTAAGATGAAATTGCAGATTAAGTTTGAAGTGTTGTTTTGCATTGTTATTATTACTCATCAAGTGTCAGTTGAGCATTTAAAAGGAAAATCAGAATTTCAGAGTGCCATCCACATGTTCCAGTATTAAGTAAAGTACAGAATTGAGCAAATGAGCAAATAGCATTTTAAATGCTTTCATTTATTTCATGAAAAGACTCATATTTTACAAGGCTTCATTTGATTTCAAGAATCACAATGGTGTTACAACATTTGCATTTAAATGCATTTTCTTTTCAAATGAAAAGCAAGAATTGAAATCAAATATCCACACAAGTCGTGGATGTGACTGTCACAATGAATCACTAATAGCACACTATATTATTGAAGGTGCGGAAAAGAAATTACATAAGTAAATAGCATAATCATCATTGTCTGTTTTGGCCGATGGTTGATGATGATGGTTCATTTGTCTTCCCGTATTCTACCAACCTGTAAGAGGAAAGAGGGGGTGTCAGTGGCTCTGATTATGAAGTAACCTATGTGAGGCACCCACAATAGTATAGCCTACTATTAATCATGCATTGAGGCAATCAATCAAGTGCAGTACGGAAGAAATGAGCTGAAGGAGAAATAACACTATCATGATCATCATGTTCTATTTTTTATGCTAACATTGTTTGTTTCCTTGTGCAGGTATAGGTAAAGTCAGGAAGGTGAACATTATTTGAAGACCAAGCATGTGGAGAAAAATGGGTTCCCACAAGGGTAGAGCTCGACATGCTGCCCTATTCATTAAGGGGCTGATTTAAAGAATACATCATCATATTCATCAAGTGAAAGGAAATATAATTGAAAGAGAAAATAGAGTTATCTATCGAGAAACTCAACCAACTGTGCATTCATAATGATCAGGTTTATTTTCTGAAGGCTATAGGTGAATAGTGAGTTTAGTTCACTCAATCAATTCAGCTAAGTACATTTATATCAAACATTGCTGCATAGTTCATAGTTCATGTTCTGTGTTTATCATAATCATATATGTCTTGCAAGTTCCAGTTCATCGATTCATTCTTTTCACAGTCAAGGTTAGTGAACAGGCATACATTGTGCCTTAATCAAGAGTTTTGTTTTGGTTTTCATCGTGAAAGAGAGTAGATTTAAAGAATAGTTTGATAAGTGAAACATAAAAATGCATCAAGAGTACCATGTTGCTCAAGAATACAAATAACAAACCATACACTCAAGTGATAAATGAGCTATTAGTTCCAACTCGACTGGCAATGCAGTGCAGCATTAGGGTATGCAATCAGTAAATGATTGTTCCAGAATGACCAAAGAAATGATAGTTTTTCTTTCCAAAAGGTGTTCTGAGGTGTTAATAGTGATGCAATGTTTCAATTTAAAAATATCTACGAAGTTCAAGAGCATAAGGAAAAAGTTGCTATGTTAAGGTTAAGGAAAATCAAAAGACACTGCTGTGCGTACAAAGAACAAGCATGGGGATAGTATACATTAAGAAGTCTTTCTCTTCACAATGGACAAGCACAGAATTATACTGAAAGTAAGAAATTCGAATGTTTTAGAAGCCTAGTTTTACATGATTAATTGAAAATGCAGAAATAAGAGAAAGGTCAAGTCCAACTTTAATAGCAAATGCCAAGTATGAGTTTTTGCAACTGGAAGTGCAAAAGAAACAATGGCGGTTGAGTTGTTTCTGTATGATAAGGAAAACAAAACAGATATTTTTCCAACTTCCCCATTTGAGTCTTCTTTTCAAAATAGAATATCAAAGTAAGGTATCACTTGCAATGGTCGAGCCATAAACTAGATACAACAAATGGACAGATTTTTCACCGTTTCTAATAATCCATGTGGGTATTCTTATCTCAACAGCTACCTACTGAAACAGTTGAGAATTTTATGTGAGATAATAGGTACACTGGAGGGATTCTATTCTTAGTTCAAGATGCAAAATACATAGAAACATGAAGTTATACATTTCCAGTGATATCCATGAGAGAGTTTGTTAAGTGAATAACAAGAACAAATGCAAAGAACTGGTGGCCGAGCTCTGAAGAGAAATCAGAATAGATTCATTTTTTGCAAGATATACAAATACCCATGTCATTATTTTGTTTCAGGAGTCCGAAATAAACCACTGGTTGTTTTGAGTCGAGCCCATATGAATAGAATCATACAAATAGATTTTCAGTTTTGAATCTCAAATACCCATTTTTAGGGTTACATTTAAAATATAGAAAATGTAATAATCATGATAACCCATGTGAAGGTTTTGCAAGAGACATCAAGAAAATACAAAAAATGCAAGTTTCCTGAGGTGGGTCAAGCATCAGAAGAAAGAAAATATAGTTTTGTTCAAATTCCCATGATACCCACAGGCGGATATATCTTCAGAAAGACATAAAGATGAATTTTCTATTCTGGGTCGAGCCCAAAATCTATAAAACAAATGTTTTCTATAATATGCATTTGGTGTGGCCTAAAAATGGCCAGAAATTCATGAGTAAAGGAGAAATTCTTTTAGTCTCTGAAGAATGAAGTGTCTAGCTGAGTGAAGCTCACCAATACATGTCCCTGGGAGAGTGCTTAAGGCCGTGGCCAAGAGTTCTAGATAGCTTCCAAATGCATAAAGTCTGAGCCTTTAAGTGTCAGCCCAACTCTCAATATGGGTCAAGCTCACAGAAATATAGATGTAAGCACATAAATATACAAAGGAAATGCATTAGAGGGTGTCTATGGCCACAACCTCAAGGCCAGAATAAACAAAATGTAAATCCATAGAAGCTGTGAACACCTAGCTTACCTTGTGTATAGAAGCTGAAGAAAAAACTTAAGCAAGTTAGCCCACAAAGCTTTCAGATGAACTTGAGCTTATAATAGGTTGGCCAAGTATAAAAATGCACAGGAGTGTAATGGAAATTAGGAATAAATATGACAGGTCGCGGCCTTAGGGCCTTTTTGATATTCTAGAATGAAATGAAAGAACCTCAATAACAAAAAAAGCAAGCTTACCCAGTTCAAGATTCAACTAATTGAAGAGCATGGTGAAGATTACCAAGCATACAAGATACATATTCAACCATCATGGCGGCACTATTCCTTTGACAGAGCTCGTGTTTTTTCCAAATGATGGTGCAAATGAAATGATTTTAGGGTTTGTGGCATATTTTTCTCATGCCCTAATTCAACCTTATGATTATCTGGAAGGTTCAATTAAATCACGTGGAGAATTTCCAATGGAGGCCGAGATTTATAACCTTTGCATTGTGTTTTATCAAAGTCTGAAGTTTGATATATGTGGGGAGGCCGAAATTCTTATGCTAGGTCGACATGTAAAGTCTTTAGGACTTATTCTTTTCCTTAGTGGATTATGAATATTTGAATGTGGATTATGATTATTTTTTTATATGAAAATAATGTGAATGCAATAGTGGGTACTTTATGACCTAGGGTTAGGTTTTGATGATTATACACTTAGAGCTTCTGATTTTGATTGATTTTAAAGAAATCAATGATAGATTTGTGGAGTTGATAGGAATATGATGATATGTAATATTTTTATGATTTTTTTGAGAAAATTAGATATTGTAATGGAGGGATAAGAAGCTTTTCTTTTTTTTGCAGAATATTTTTAATCTTTAATTGCAAAAAATAGACAAACTGTGAAAATATGCAATCTTGTAAAGTAGAATCGTAAACAATCTTTTATAAATTGTTTTATGATTTCTTGCTATTTTTAGCAGATTATTGTTGAATTTTCCTCTTGGTCAAGTTTGGGTCTTATCTTGGAGAGATAAGGTGTTTTTCTGGCTTTTAAAGCAGATTCAACCTATTTTTAGAGGCTTGACAGGTTCATCATAAAAGCAGTGTGCTTTTTTTTGCTTTTAGGTAGTTTTTTGAGACAGTTTGAAAGCCTTTTCTTGGAGCTTTTTTCTGAGCTCGGATTAGGGTTTCTTGAGAGTTATGTTTTAAAAGACTTAGTATTTTTAGCTCTCCTTCTTAGTTCAGAGGTCAGTTTCCTACTCATACACATCTTGAGTTTGTGAACACATTTTGTACTCAGTTTCAGATTGTGGCATCCTCCTTCAGTTGAATAAAGACAACTTTCCTACTTCTCAATTATGTGTTTACTTGTAGTTTCAATTTTATTTTATCTTGTGATTTCTATTTACAGAGTCCTTGTTTTGTCCTTAAACTGTAATTCTTAAGGCAGAAAGTTCAGAATACAGGTTGCATGTTGTGCTTCAAGTCAGGTCTTCATGCAAATTATTTATGTATCAATTGTTCATGAGAAGTTGTGAAATATTGTGTTTTCTGAAAACTATTTGTGAGGAAGAGATCAAAATCATCTTTGAATCATTATTAGGTTTCGAAAGTCATCTGTTAGTAATAGGTTTTAGTTTTTCAGTCATCTTTTTATCCCTTTCCTCAGAAGCTATTTAGAATAGGACTTATCATTCAGAGAACCAACTCACTCTGGAGATTCCTCCTTCGCTTAGATCACCCACATCTGAAGGAGGTTTCCATGTTTCAGTAGGTTGTTGAATATCGCATTCAACAAGGTGCAAATCTATTGACAACAATAAATAATATGAATACAAATAAACGTAAGTTTTGTTAATTATAGTGTTTTAGTATTGTTAATTAGTTTTTTGCATGATCTAATCCTAATCCTAATTCACACCCTAACTCTAATCCTAATCCTAACCCTAACCTTAACAATAAATTCTAAACCATTATCCTAATCCTAGACCTATCTCTAACCTTAACTATGGTCGTAACGCTATCCATAACTATGGTCATAATTCTAACCCTAAGGAATTGTAGAGGGGCATTACAAAAAAAATTGGAAATAAGATTTGAAATAAAGATATTAGATGAATAAAATTTTGGAACATTATATCTATTAATCATATTTTAATGATTTTTATTAGTAATATTTTATTTTTAATTTATTTGAATTTTAAATAGTTCTAATTTTAATATTTACCTTATTCTTAATTCTAGTACTAATCCTAATTATAATGCTTTTACTTGATTATAATAATTAATAATAATAGGATTAGAATTAGAATTTAATTAATAATTATAACAATGTTTAGTTATTTTAATTTAATTTTTATTTGTATTTCTATATGTTTTGAAGTTAATAAAATTTGGAAAATTAAAAAAGTGGCAATATCAAATAGTTTAAGATTTAATTTAAATTTAAATTTAAATTATGTAAAATAAAATCTTAGAAGATAATATTTATATGGTAATTTAAGGATGTGCTTTAATTTAAGTTTGTCATAATCCAATTTTATTTTGTATTTATTTAAATATGAAAAATTGAATTATTAATGAGATTCAATTAAATATTAAATGGAGATTCTAAGAAATTCAAAAAAATGAATATAAGGAGTTGACTGATAATTGACTTTGTGAATTTCTGTAAATTATTTTTATATATCATCAAGAATTGAACTTCTTTAGTGTTTGAAAATATATGGCTTGTAGATATAAAATTTGTCCATTTGAACTTTGTGTTTGAATAAACGAAAGAAACCTTTTTTTTTTTTAAATATCTATATATATAGCTGCTCAAAATTTAAAATTTAAGCTCCCTATTAAAACAATAGTGTATTTATATATATATATATATATTCAAATTCATATTAAGACTTAAATGTGTCGAATTAAATCCGATAACCGATAGAATTCTAATCGGGCTATCAATTAAATCAAATAAGATTATGGCAGTATGGACTGCCATGAAATTAATAGTGCTTTTTAAATATGTAGTGGCCGGTGGCAAGGCCATAACGCCTCCACTAGAGGCATGCAAATATAGATTTTTGTTTCCATTTTGAACACTCACATAGGTAGTGTGGGCAAAAAAGCATAGGAAGAAGTGGATCATTGGGAAGGAAAAAGAAGAGAAACTCGTGGGAAAAATCCAGGGATAACTTAATCAATTACAATATTTGAGGTAAACCAATTTTTTGCAAAGAATACAAAACTTGATTTTCTATCCTTTTCTTCCTTATTATCAAATGATATTCTATCATTTTTTATGTCGATTTATTTAATATTCTACAATAAGTGCATTAGATGAATGCCATGGCCTTGGGACATATGGCATGGCGACGACCACTATGGGTTGTTTAGCCTGCATTGTGAAGTATTAGTTCTTTTCTTTAGAACCATGTGACTAGCTCTCTGAGCTAAGCTGAGCCTTGAAATGATAAGATCAGGTTGTTTTCCTTAAGATTGCACCCACATGCGAGCTATGCAATGTCCATCAGAATTTCTATTTTGATGCACTATATGTTATAAAGGTGATACATTGTTGTGGATTGCTCTGTGATCCCATGAAGGAGGGTTTATAACCCCTGCATTTTATTCTCTTAAAGTTTGTCTCCTCCTTAGCGGTTGGTCGAGGCTCGACGAGCCTCAAGAACTCGGCCTTTAACTTGTTTAGCTTTTAAAATGTATAGCTAGTATGGCTATCAAATTTAAAATTGATGATAGTGTAAATGTTATCATCATTTCTTGTGTAGGATCGATTATGATGTGAGAGACCCCTCTTTAAATACTGTATATTCTTGTATTTTATCCAAACCGTGTTATCAAATGGGACAATAATAGCAAAGGGGGGGCTATGTTGAATGTTTCTAAGCCTTTCTATGTATAAAGGCTATCTTTTGGTAAAGAGCCGACCCCATTCGATGAGAATGATGGCTTGAAATCCTTGATTGAATATATGTATGGTCGGCATGTAGGATATTTCTGCATACATGGTATTAAAACAATGAGCTACATGGGCAAATTTCTAATATATTAATGATGTTTAGAAATGAAGATCTCGACCCCTTTGACGATTGGTTGAATCCTAGCAACCATATTTTGTTGTTGTGGCCTATATAGCATGAATATTATCTAAATATTAGTCACTCTATCCTTATGTATGAAATAGGGAAATTTTGAATTGATTATTTTATGTACAATGTGGAAGAACTGTTATGTTCCTTGTGTTTAATAGTGAACACATGCTTGCAAATTGATCATTTCTCATGTGAATAGCTAGAGATCTATAATAAAGAAAATGGAAATAATTGATCTTACATATATCTGATTGTTAAAAGGAATGTGGATGTTCTTTGTATGCAGCTCTGTAGAGTTTAAAAGTTATCCTTATAGCTGAAACAAAATGATTTATAATTGATTAAAGGATGAATGTACATAAGGGAGCAACTTGCTCATAACTATTTAGTAGGAAAGAACACTTCTTCTATTCAAACTGTAAATGTACATATGCAAACAACTAGTCTTATAATTGTTTAGTAGGAAATAGTACTTGATTTTCTTAAATAGTGAATGTTCTTTAAGTAAACAACAAATATTGTAGAACCACAGTAGTGAAAATGCTTAAACAATATGTGTGAAATTGTTAGCATAAGACTTGTTCTATATTTTTTACTTGACAATGTAACGTCAATTAGGACACTACCTAGATTGCAATCTGAATTAAAGAATATTTCAGAATGTATGCACAAACTTAAACATTAGTAGGTGCATATATGTGTATGCACATATACTTCGTCTATGTACATACACATACTTGTGACATACCTTCTTTTGTTTTAGTATAATTTTTTTAAAAATGTTTTAGTTGTTAAGTAAAACTAGTCATAAGAATGATATGACTGATTATTGAGATACTTTGTGAATCATCAATTATGATTTTCTATTTTGAGTATAAATCTGTATTCTGTCTCTTCTTGAAGTCATTTATGAATAGAATAGTGATACCTTCATTGACTAGAGAATCTATGGGTAGTTGCTGCTAAAGGGTAGAAAGTTGATATAGTAGAAAGTTACCTTATGGGACGGGTGCCGAAATGGAGTCAGAGAGTATAGGTTTTTCTTTACCATAACATATTGTTTGTTATTGTTGCAACACACTTGTTATGCTTGGCCAAGCAATATTGTTCATTATGTATGCATGAATGAACGAGCTGTGATTTAATTCTCTGCCATTCCTAGCATAGATCTTGCACTTTCTTTCTAGCATATAGATAGAAATTGCATGTTGATGTTTGGGAACACACCAAACTCCACCTTGCAAGTTGTTCTCTTGCTAAAATTTCTGTGTAGATTCTGACATTCCTCAAGTCGGATGTATACCGGGGAAACATAAGCTTTGTGGTTGGGCAGTAAAGTGCTTTAACCATGTTCTCGTCTACCAGTCGAGGCGAGCGTTGAAGAAGAAACTTAGTTTTTCACCAAAGTATTACAATCTATGTTGTAACTCGATGTAGCTAAAAAAATCATTTATGTACTTGATAGAAAATGTACAATGTAATGACATTGTGGCCTTAGGAGCCAAGTGAAACTAGATATTGTAATTTGACTTTTGAAGTGTATATAAGAATCTTGACTCATTTTAAATGGACATGTGTAGCTATGATTAACCTTAGCTATTAGAGTTGTCTTTTTAAATTGAAGTATATTCATGTGTCATTTATAATAATATTAATTAAGTAATAATTTGGAATGGGTTATTACATTTGGTATCAGAGATTAAGGTTCAACTCTAAGCCTTTTAAGTCTACCATAGTTGACTATGGTAGTTGAACCTTGACCCAAAATTGGAAGTCTTGAGAATTGACTAAACCTGAATTGAATGTAGGAATGGGAAGGTCAAAGGTAGGATGAAGGAGAGGGAAAACTGTTATAACCCCACACAAGAATGACGTAAAGGAAGGAAACATCAAGGCAAAGGTTGCACCATAAATTACCAATGACAAAACTCTAGCCCAAGGTATTATGCGACTCAAGTTAGAGAGAGGCTTGAAGATTGAGGAGAGGTGAAGACCAAAGATCAAAAAGCCTTCCGCAATCTGGGACTGGCCTCTAGGGTGTGGACCCAATGCACCCATATTGACCAAAGAGGAAAAAGAGAGCCTACGTGCTCAACCATCCTCTTCTATAAAGTTTGATATAAACTTAGATGATGATCTAGAGGAATATCCTCTTTCTGATATCAAGAAATCATAATGATGTAACTCAAATCCTAATGTAAATAATGGTCTATTGTCTCACCCTAAATATAAATAAAATTAGATAATTATTTTTGTGTGTTCAATGAGAGACTCTAAAATGTGTGTATCTTTCTTGAATGTGTATGTCTTCTGTGTTGAAGGATGTATGCATATGAAAATCATGTGATGTAGCGTAAGAACATTTATTCATAGAACCTTGTGTTGAGATGCAATAGATGTGAATGTGTTGTAGGATAAGTGTGAGACATCATGGTGACCACTAGGAAAGATAGGGGTAGTAGTGGTCCCAATAACAAACCAAACAAGAGACTGGAGCAAATTCTAGAGCTTTTGAATCGGCAAGAGTCTCACATGGACCACATAGAGTAAGAAGTCCAAGTGGCACACGTGGACTAGGACTACAAGAATGTAGAAGGCAATCAAGGAAACAGTGGTGCATGGGCAGGTCCACGAGGGTGAATTGAGGAAGAGCTTGGAAAATACCTAAAAAGAGTAGCACCACCCAAGTTTGATGGTAAAGCTATTGAAACTAGAGATGAAGCTTGGATTATAGAAATGGAAAAATATTTTGGGCTCTATAACTTTTCTAAACAAACTAAGGAAACATGGCTACATATCAGCTCTTAGGTGAAGCAATGACTTGATGGGATAATGAGAAGTTATAATGAAATCTATAGCCTGCTGAGATCACTTTGGAACTCTTCCTCCTAGCCTTCAAGAAAATATGGTTATTGTAGCTTTTCTTTGATAATAAAATGATGAAATTTCAGAACTTAATCCAAGGAAAGATGACTGTAATTCAGTATTGGGAAAAGTTCACAAACTTGTTGAAGTATGTGCCTCAGTATTAGGGGGATGAACAGTTCCGTATCCAAAAATTTATAATGGGACTCATACCCCACATAGGAGGTGAAGTGGATATGCATGAACCTTAGACCAAGAATGGAGTTTTTTAGAAAGCCACCAAACAGGAACAAAAGCTGCAACTATTATCCAATCTTCGTAGGGATTCAAGTTCTAAGTCTCAGTATGGAAAGAAGAGATTTCATAGGGGAGACAAGAGCCATCAGATTCGTAATCTCAAAAGGGGAAGTGAATCACAAGACAAAGGAGAATATAGTAATGGTGGAAAGAAAAAGAAAGAAAATAAAGGCAAGGGTAGGGATGACCAAAAGCATAAGGTGTTGGTGTAATTAATTATTTAATTACACTTTACATAAGTTTACTTAGGCATTATTTAATTCCTAGGTTATAGGTTGTTATCCTTATCTTGCTGAGCTATCTTTTTGCTCAAGATAAGATTAGGTTTATGCATCTTTGCTTTTATAAATCAAATTATCTCTTGTAATTATTGTACTTCGAATATATCAATTTGCACATCTTTATGCAATCTCTCTGATTTTTTTCTCTTTGTGGAAGGTTATTTTCTGGTTTGCATTTCAGATCTTGGTTTCTAACATGGTATCAGAGCCTCGATTTGTAGCCCCTTCTCAGCTTTTTTGGAGGAATACATTGCAGAGCTCGTTCGGGGTCCCTCGAGGGTTTCATTCCTTGAGCATATTTTGGAGTGTCTTGGATTAGTTTGGAGTTTTCCATTGGATTCATAGTGCTTGAAAAGGTCAGAAATGGCTTTTATTTCATTCATTTTGGACACCGTTTGCCAGATCTATGAGGGTTTCAAGCTCGGTGATTTTTCTGAGAGGTCTAGCGGTTGCCTAATTTTTGGAGCACTTTGGGCCAAAACGGACCTCGCCGTTGGATTCGCAGTGCCCAAAAACCCCTATTTTCATATAAATTTTATCTAGTTTGGACACAGTCATCTGGAGAGGCAAAACTTTTTTACCCGAGGGTTGTATGGCCACCGAGCATGATTTTCGAGGTTCAAATTTTGAAAAAAATTCACAAAAAAATATAAAAAAAAAATCTTTGCAAGAATTTGTGTGGCCAATTTACAGGTGGCCGTTGCTTTCCTACCACCCAATGGCCTCCCAGCGGCCACCTTCCCACCACTGCAACTGACAGTCTCTGCCCACGCGCCGCTCATTTGAGTTTAGCCCTTGAGGGCTTTGCATTTGAACCCAAGGTCTTATCTACGACCAGAGCCCACGCACCAGTCCCCACCGAGCTTCCAACCCCTACAGTGGTCACATTGGTGGCCAGGGGCCATGTCAAAGCCCCCAAGTCGCCAGACCCCTGGTCCGCCCAGGCAACCAACGGCTGAACTTTTTTAGCCCCTGAGGGCTTATTGGAGACTACTTGGGCAGTTTTGGAGTAGTTTCACGGAATCGGCCATAACTTGGGCATACGATGTCGTTTATTTGAAAACGAGAAATCGTCGGAAATCTATTTCCAAGATCTACGGAATGGTGTAGGTGTGATTTTATGGTTTTTCTTTTTTATTCCTTTTTTGGCCTTGGAATTTTGATGTTGCTGTTTTCACTCCGGGAGACATATCTTTTGACTCGCTTATCTATTTTTCGTGATTCAAGCGGCATCAAAAATTTGGTTTTAGCCTCTATGTAGATCTGAGGTCCTTTTCAGAAGATGTGTATCTTATTTTGTGCATGCATTCATTTTTTTTTTCATGCACTACGTTTGCATTTTTGGTTTTGTTTCTGTAGTTTCTGCATGTTTTTTGCTTTCTCTCCTTCTGCAATCATTGGGTATTGTAATAACGAACTGATATAAAGTTCCATTAAGGGGGGTTCTTGCATCACACTTTCATATTGGTGACAACTCACATGAGTTTTTTTGGTTTCCTATTGTTTCTCTTAGCTTCTTTATTGCTTAGCTAGACACATCATTGGTTCACATCGGTTCACACTTCACATTGGGAGTTTATGGTTATTGATCCACATTGGTTTAGATCCTTCTCAATTTGAGGGCCATGTTTTTATGGTTAATGTTCTAGAATCTTGATGGTACTCATCTTATGGGGTAGTTTTAGTTTCAGTTTGGCATCGACATTGAGACACAACTTCCATATTTTGTCATCATTATGGGTGGCTTCATTCTTTCATCTACTATTGCTTATAGATTCCAAGGTTGATCCAATATGTGAGTTTCCAGTGTTCCTTGGCATCGGTTCTGCTATTGTATTTGTGATTCCATTATGGTTTCTTGCAAAAAGAAGTATCTTTCCTTGCTTGTTGGATTTGGGGTTCCAGTTTTGCTTCATTAGATTTCTTCCAGTGATTCTTTGTAGCAGTTCATATCATTGAGGGGGGGGTTTTCCCACTGGGTTTTCTCTATCTTTGCATTTGTACATGGGTACCTGATCAGGCCTTTGTTTCCAAGAACCATCTCACATCATTTGCATAATAATATACTTCTCCCTAAGTTGTACTTATGGGGGGGTGTTGGTGTAATTAATTATTTAATTACACTTTAGATAAGTTTACTTAGGCATTATTTAATTCCTAGGTTATAGATTGTTATCCTTATCTTGCTAAGCTATCTTTTTGCTCAAGATAAGATTAGGTTTGTGCATCTTTTCTTTTATAAAAAAAATTATCTCTTGTAATTATTGTACTTCGAATATATCAATTTGCACATCTTTATGCAATCTCTCTACTTTTTTGTTTTTCTCTTTGTGGAAGGTTATTTTTTGGTTTGCATTTTAGATCTTGGTTTCTAACGAAGGGCTTTAGAGATGAAAAGCCAGGAGGCCGTAAAGGGTCCTAAGATGGATGCTAAGTACATGTGGAGGTGATCATTATGCCTCAAATTTCTCTCAGTAGAAAAAGTCCCTAAGGGAAGGAAGTTATCAGTAGAATCACCAGACCCACGCTACAGTGGAAAATAGACATGCAGGATACCAGGCTTCACCAATTCATCTAACAGGTAAGCTCTATGGCCAATCTGTCTCTATCTTAATTGATACTGGAGCTACTGAATGTTTTGTAGATCCTAGAATATTATCTAAGATACCCATTAGACTTGGGTACTTGACAAACTCATGGACTGTCCAGTATGGTAATTAGGTAGAGTAGAGGGTAGATACCTATCTCTTTTGTAGTGAGTTAGAATTTCCAAATTTTTAAACTCAGATCAACTTGTATGTGGCACCCTTAGGCTCATATGATGTAATTTTTGGAATAAATTGGTTAACTAAGCATAAAGATATAGTGAAATATGAGGTTAAGGTGGTCAACTGTTTGGATGATTATGGAAAACTAGTTGAGGTTTGTGGAATGTAGAGACCCTTAGAGCTTAGACAGATTTCTGCAATGCAACTCAAGAAGGCTCATTGAAAGGGGTGTGAAATTTATGTAGTGCATGTTAGTAATCCTAACAACAAGGAGCCATACTTAGATGACTATCCTATTCTCAAGGAGTTCCAAGACATATTCCCTAAAGAACTTACGGAGTTGCCTCTAAAGCGGGAATTCAAATTTTCCATCAACCCAGTCCTAGGATTTGAGCCTCAATCCAAAGCACCTTACTGAATGACCACTACAAAAATTTATGAGTTGAAGGCCCAAGTAATGAAATTGTTGGGAAAAGGACTCATAAGACCTAGGGTGTTTCCTTGGGGAGTGCCAGTTATTTTTGTGAAAAAGAAGGATGGAACTTTGCATCTGTGTATAGATTATCAGATGTTGAACAAGGTTACCATCAAGAACTGGTACCCACTCCCAAGGATTGATGAGTAGTTTAATCAAATGAAGGGAGCAACAATGTTCTCCAAGATAGATCTCAGATCGAGGTACCATCAATTGAGGATTAAGGAAGAAGATATTCCAAAGACTACATTTAGAACTCGGTATGGACATTATGAGTTCATAGTGGTACCTTTCAATTTAACTAGTGCACCAGAAGCCTTTATGAGCCTTATGAATAGTGTATTCAAAGACTTCTTAGATGATTTTGTTCTAATCTTTATTGATGACATCTTAGTCTACTCAAAGACCATCGAAGAGCATGATAGGCACTTGAGGATAGTTTTTCAGTGATTGAGAGAAAGGAAACTCTTTGGGAAGCTATCCAAGTGCTCATTCTATCAGGACAAAGTACACTATTTGGGCTATATCATTTCAGTGGAAGGATTCTCCATAGACCCTGAAAAGATCAAGGAAATCATGGAATGGCTAGTGCCTTAGAATGTGTCAGAAGTTCATAGCTTCATGGGCCTTGCAAGATACTATAGGAAGTTTGTGCAAGGGTTCTCCCAAGTTGCATCTCCTATTACCTCACTCCAATGGAAGGGAACACAGTTTGAATGGACTGAGAAATACAAGCATACATTCCAACTCCTGAAGGAGAGGATCACAACAACACCAGTCTTAACTATCCTTGATCCTAATGGGAGATTCACAATAATCATAGATGCCTCCAGAGAAGGATTGGGAGTAGTATTAATGCAAGATAGACAGGTAGTGGCATATGAATCAAGAAAGCTTAAGTAACCCATGAAGTAAACTATGCGCCTCATGATTTGGAATTGGAGGACATAGTTCATGCCTTATTGATGTGGAGGCATTACCTTTTGGGAAATCCATTCTAACTCAAGACATACCACTTGGGGTTGAGATACATATTTACCCATCCAAACCTCAATGCACAATAGAGAAGGTGGCTATAATTCCTTAGTGAGTATGACTTTGGAATTGAATACATAAAAGGGAAAGAGAATAGAGTGGCTGATGCTCTTAGTAGACGAATACATGATACCCATGATCTCAACAAGGTCTAACTTGAGGTAGTAGGTAATCTAGAATCTACCAGGGGATGAGCACTATGAAAGAGTGAAGAATGCCCTAGCAGAGAATCCTATTGATCACCAGTTCGACGGGTACAAAATAGAACTAGATGGTATCTTGATGTACCAAAGGAGAATGTATATTCCTGGCTTTGGAGAGCTGAGAAAGTTGGTTTTATAAGTTCACAATGTACCTTATTCAGGACACCCTGGTTTATCTAATTTGATGATCACGAAGTTGAAGACTCTATATTTTGTTCCTAAACTTGAGAAGGATGTAGTGGAGTATGTAGCTAGATGCTTGGAGTGCTAGTGAGATAAGGCTAAGCATGCACACCCAGGCAGGTTATTGTATCCTCATGACATAGTTGAGTATAAATGGCAGGTGATCAGTATGGATTTTGTATAGGGGTTGCCATTGTTAAAGAATAAGCATGATGTCTTCTTGGATGTGATTGATAAGTTGACCAAGATTTCACACTTCATTCTGGGAAACCTTAAGGATGGATTGTTGACCCTGGATAAGAAATTTGTCCAAGAGATCTTTCGTTTGCATGGAGTACTAGAGATTAGAATTTTTGATAGGGACACACTAATAACTTCAAGGTTTTGGACAACCTTGAATGCAACATTGGGGACTAAATTGAATTTCAGCTCAGCTTATCATCCTAAGACTGACGGGAAAATAGAGAGGGTGAATCAGGTAGTCGAAGATCTCCTATGAATGTATTGTATGGACCAACAATATAAGTGGGGAGAATATTTTCCTTTGGTAGAGTTTTCTTACAATAAATCCTATCATACATCCTTGGGCATGACACCATTTGAGGCCTTTTATGGGAGAAAGTGTCATACCCCCATCAGTTGGGATAAATTGGAGGGCAGGATCATAGTAGGACTTGAAATGCTTAAGGAAATGGAAGAACAAATGAGGGTCATTAAGAGAAGATTGAAGGACCTGCGACAAACCGATAGAAGAATTATGCCAAAATGAACCAAACTCTGAGATAGTTCGCAATAGGGGACAAATTTTTCTTGAGAGTTAACCTCATTAGAGTTCTATTGCTTTTGGAAAGTATTCCAAGTTGGCCCCGAGATATGTGAGACCGTTTGAAGTTTTGGAAGTGATTAACCTAGTTCCTTATAGACTAGCTCTACTACCTACTCTAGCTCGACTTCATAATGTGTTTCATGTTTCCTTGCTTAAGCCATATCATCTTGATGTGACTCATGTGCTTGATTGGAAATCATTATAGGTACATGATCTAGGAGTGGTGCTAGTGGAGCCCATTAGAATCCTTGATAGACACAACGTTAAGTTGTAGAGTAGAGATATTGCTCAGTATAAGGTCCAATGAGATCAATACTTAGAGGGTAGTGCTACTTGGGAGGATGTGGAAGAAATAGAATGCTCCTTTCCAAACTTCCTTTCTTGAAAAGAAACTCAGTAATTTTGTTTGAGATTTTTGGTTTGAGATACTATGATATTTCATGCTTTAAAATTTTGATGTTGAAATAGACATATATTTTGAAATGATGTTGAAATAGACATATATTTCATGTGATGTTGAAATAGACATACATTTCATGTGATTTTGAAATAGACATATATTTTGAAATGATGTTGAAACAAACATATATTTCATGTGATGTTGAAAAAGACATATTTTATGTGATGTTGAAATAGACATATACTTTGAAATGATGTTGAAATAGACATATATTTTGAAATGATGTTGAAACATAAATATATTTCATGTGATGTTGAAAAAGACATATATTTCATGTGATGTTGAAATAGACATATACTCTTAAATGATGTTGAAATAGACATATATTTCATGTGATGTTGAAATAGACATATATTTTGATGAGATGTTGAAATAGACATACATTTGATGAGATGTTGAAATAGACATAAATGTTTGAAATTTGATATGATGTTCTTTTATTTGACCTTTTAGACATCAGGACGATGTCTCTTCCAAGAGGGGAAGGATGTCATAACCCAATTTTATTTCATATTAAATTAAATATGGAAAATTGAATTATTGATGAGATTCAATTAAATATTAAATGGAGATTCTGGAAAATTCAAAAAAAAAGAATATAAGGAGTTGAATGATAATTGACTTTGTGAATTTCTAGAATTTTTTTTTTATATTTTAAATCAATAATTGAATGTTACTGATCAATTTGCAAGTGCAAGTGTGTGTATTTGCAGGGTGATAGGTTGAAAGACGAGAACATGGTTGAAGTAGGAATGTTTAGCTAGATTGAACGGTAAGACAGTTGGAATCTGGGTGCACACACCACAAAAGGTATGGCCACTTTCATTTGAATCAAATTTCATATATCAGAGAACAAAATCTCATGATTTGAACTGTTTCAATGTTTGAAAATATGACTTGTAGATATAAAACTTGTCTATTTGAATTTTTTGTTTTAAGAAACAAAAGAAACCTCTTTTTTTAAAATATGCATATATATCTATAATATATATATATAGATGCTCAAAATTTAAAATTTAAGCTCCCTATTGTAAGAATAGTGTATGGAAATTGTAAGCCATAACAAACAAATTATACATGAAAGTATATATATATATATGCATACATGTATAAATACACACACACACACATATCTATGTGTGTGTATAAGCAATAGTAGAATGTATGGTAAATAAGAATGAAACCATTTAAATAAACACATAAAAGAAATATATATCTATATATACTATGTATATATATATACATACATACATATGTGTGTATATATATATACACATATACATATATTCATTCATGGACATTAAAACTTAAATGTGTTGAATTAAATATGATAACCAATAGAATTCTAATATCGGGTTGTCAATTAAATCAAATAAGATTATGGCAGTATGAAATGCCATGAAATTAATAGCAATTTTTGAATATGTAGTGGCCGGCAGCAAGGCCATAATGCCTTCGCCAGAGGCATGCAAATATAGATTTATGTTTCCATTTTGAACACTCACATAGGAAGTGCGGGCAAAAAAGCACATGAAGAAGTGGGTCGTTGGGAAGGAAAAAGCAGAGAAGCTAGTGGGAAAAATCCAAAGATAACTTAATCAATTGCAATATTCTAGGTAAACTAAATTTTTGCAAAGAATACAAAACTTAGTTTTATGTCATTTTCTTCTTTATTATTGAACAATATTCTATCATTCTATATGTCAATTTGTTTAATATTCTACAGTAAGTGTATTAGATGAATGCAATGGTTTTGGGCCATATGGAATGGTGATGACCACTGTGGGTCACTCGACCTGCATTTTCAAGTATTAGTTCTTTTCTTTAGAACCATGCGGCTAGCTCTCTGAGCTAAGCCAAGCCCCAGAATGATAAGTTCAGTTTGTTTTCCTTAAGATTTCATCCATGTGCGAGCTATGTAATGGCCATAAAAATTTCTATTCTAATGCACTATATATTATAAAGGTGATACATTGTTGTGGATCACTCTATGATCCCATGAAGGAGGGTTTATAACCCTTGCATTTTATTCTCTTAAAGCTTGTCCCCTCCTTAGCGGTTGGCCAAGGCTCGACGAGCCTCAAGAGCCCAAACTTTAACTTGTTTAGCTTTTAAAATGTATATCCATTTAAATCCGATGATAGTGTGAATGTTTTCATCATTTCTTGTGTAGGATTGATTATGATCCGACAGACCCCTCTAAATATTGTATATTCTTGTATTTTATTCAAACCATGTTATCAAATGGGATGATAACAACAAAGGGGGGCGGGCGGGGTTGTGCCAAATATTTCTATGCCTTACTTTGTATAAAGGTTGTCTTTTGGTAAAGAGCCGACCCCATTCGATGAGAATGATGGCTTGAAATCCTTGATTGAATACATGTATGGTTGGCATGTAGGATCTCTGCATGCATGGTATTAAAATAGTGAGCTACATGGGAAAATTTCTAATATATTAATTATGTTTAGAAAGGAGGATCACGACCCCTTTGAGGATTGGTTGACTCCGAGCAATTACCATAGTTTATTGTTACATCCTATATAGCATGAATATTATCTGAATATTAGTCACTCTATCCTTATGTATGAAATAGGACAATTTTGACTTGATTATTTTCTATACAATGTGGAATAACCATTCTATTCCTTCTGTTTAATAATGAACACATGCTTGCAAACTGATAATTTCTCATGTGAATAGCTAGAGATATGTAATAGAGCAAACATAAATAATTGATCAAGTACATATATCTGATTGTTAAAAGGAATGCAAATGTTCTTTTGCATGCAACTCTATAGAGTTTAAAAGTTATCCTTATAGTTGAAACAAAATGATTTATAATTTGATTAAATGATGAATCTACATAAGTTCAAGCAACTTGCTTATAAATGTTTAGTAGGAAACAACACTTCTTCTGTTCAAACCATAAATATACATATGTAAGCAGCTAGTTTTGTAACTATTTTGTAGGAAATAGTTCTTGATTTTCTTACAAAGTGAATGCTATTTAAGTAAACATCAAATGTTGTACAACCAAAGTTGCGAAAATGCTTAAACAATATGTGTGAAACTGTTAGCATTGTAGAAGTTGAGAAAGCCAACTTCTCAGACCCCAAAGATCACCTGCATGCAAATAACCAATCACAGAAAGGAAGAGATGGAGACAAAAAAGCAAGAGAGGGTTTGAAGTTTTGTAATATGAAAGATGTATTAATAGAACAATAGAATGAAATATTTACAAAGATCAATCCTTAAAAGGAGATCATGCAAAACCTAAAAGTAACCCTAATAAGTAGACATTTAATAATTAATATAATTATTAAATGTCACAATATGCAAGCTAAAGTGAAATCTTAAGAGAGGAATAAAGGTAACTTAATTAACATAATTAAATTAAAACCTTTACTCTAACAAGCATAACACTTGTTCCATTTTCTGTACTTGATAATGTAACATCAATTAGAACACTACCTAGATTGCAATCTGAATTAAAGAATATTTTAGAATGTATGCGCAAACTTAAACATTAGTAGGCACATATATGTGTATGCACATAGACTTCATCTACGTATACTTGTGACATACCTTATTTTGTTTTAGTACAATTTAAAGAAAAATGCTTAAGTTGTTAAGTAGAAACTAGTCATAAGAATGATATGACTGATTATTGAAATACTTTGTGAATCATCAATTCTGATTTCTTGTTTTGAGTATAAATTTATATTTTGTCTCTTCTTGAAGACATTTATGAATGGATATTTGGTACTTGAATAGAACGGTGAAACCTTAGTTGACTAGAGCATCTATGGGTAGTTGTTGCTAGAGGGTAGAAAGCTATTATAGTAGAAAGTTACCTTCCATTACAAGTGCCGAAATGGAGTGAAAGAGTATAGGTTTTCTTTACCATAACCTATTGTTTGCTTTTATTGCAACACACTTGTTATGCTTGGCCAAGCAATATTGTTCATTATGTATGCATGAATGAACTTTGTGATTTCACTCTCTGCCATTCCTAACATAGATCTTGCACTTTCTTTTCTAGCATACATATAGAAATTGCATGTTGATGTTTGGGCACACACCAGATTCGACCTTGCAGGTTGTTCTCTTGCTAAAATTTATGTGCAGGGTTTGGCATTCCTCAAGTCAGAAAAATACCGGGGAAGCGTAAGCTTCATGGTTGGGCAGTAAAATAGTTCAAACATTTTCTCATCCACCAGTAGAGGTGAGCGTTGAAGAAGAACCTTAGTTGTTCACTGATTAGTTGAAAAATGGACGCTTTATGGTTTATGACATAGAACATTAGTTTTCTCCAACTAACATTCAAGGATGCCCTAGAGACCTCAACCCAATGAAGAATGAAGGAAGATATCTGATAATAGGGTATCTTAGGATATAATTTTAGATTACAAGAGGGGTTCACCGCCAAGTCTAAACTTGGAAAATATAATGAAATGAAAAATGAAACATTAAACCCTAGTTTGATGCACTGACCTACAAAATGATCTAGAAAAGTAAAAAAAACAACACAGAAAACTACAAAACAGAAAATGTGCACCTGGAAACTTGTAGCTCGACTTGAATGAAAACTTGAAATGTTGTTGATCCTAAAATTTTAGTCTATTGGGACTCATTCTCCATTTTGGGTGAATCAATCCCAGTTCTAGATTTCTGCACCAGAGCAAGTTTCAGGCAAATGGGTATCCAAATCTACAAAGATCTCTGAAAAAAACCTATAGTGGGACTCATTCGCCACTTGTGGAAAATGAGTCTAGTTTGGATTTTCTCAAATTTCAAAGTCTAAATCTTGTCTTCTCAGTCTTCTCAATTTGATCCTCCAAGTTCTCAGATCTAAAACTCTGATTTCGAGGCTATAGATGACCTTTTTGTGAAGATTATGACCTTTGCATGGGGAGACAACTCCAAAAAGCTTGTAACCTAATCTTCAATGATCTTCAAGTCTTCAAAGCACCTAGATCTGCAATCACACAAAGAGAGAATGAAAAAGTGTTGATTGTTAGGGAATAGGGGTTTGCATTGGTCAAACCCCTTGTAGGTAATTAAACCAAATGAAGAGACAATGAAATGAAGGTATGAAACATGAAACAAAGAACATGAATTATGAACAATGATACCTTGAATGATTCCTTGTAGATGATGTCTTGTAAATCTGCAACTTAACATGAAATGGCCATGAAGTATTTAGATCTTAATCTTTGACAATATGAATAGTGTTAGTGTAATTAATTAATTATTACACTAGCATAAGTTAACTTAGGTCATATTTCATTTAGTCCTAGGTTGCATTTTAATAAATAATTTAATAAATAGAGAAATATTCTCTTCCTTGTTTGGTGGGATAAGATTCCTTCTAGAAGATGAGTTGTCCTTCTATAACTTATCTCAACATTTAATAATCATCTAGATAGGGTTCACATGTTGTCGCATGTTGTTAGATCATGACACATGGCAGCATCTCTTGAATCTTAGGTTTTCACTCATGCCTATATATTCAAGGCATTTTGTACATTTGTAATTATGTCATATTCAATTTGGCATCCTTGCATCTTAATGATAGCATGATATTTCTACCATTTCTCTCTTGTGGAAGTTATTTTGTCTTGCAGGTGATTCTGGGGTGTTTGAGGAGTTCACCTAAACTCCTACATGGTATTAGAGCTTTAGTGCAATAGACTTCTTCTCAAATATGAGAGATCATTTTTGGCATAAAAGTCTTGCTAGATGCAAGCAGCCTTTTTAAAGCCATTTTTCATTTTTGATTCAGAAATCCAGCTTCCACTCAGTTGTAAGAAAAAAGATTTCTGGGTTTTGTAGACAGGGTCGAAATTTGAACTGGGTATCTTTTATATTTTGATATCTTGTAAGGATCTAGAGAAAATCACTGGACAAAAAATGGTGCGTGTCATTTTTCTCTTGGCTAAAGGTTTAAAAAAATTATTTTTTCATTTTCTACTTGCTAGATCAAAAAAATATTTTTGGGTTTTGTTCTTAGCTTCAAAATATTTATGGTTTTCTATTTTTGTCCACTCATTGTGAACAAATTTTGCATAAATTAAATCAAAATACATTTTTTTTTGCTAGAAAACCCATTTCTTGCAAGCTAAATTCAGTTTTTTTGAAAAAATCATAACCTTTGGCCATGGTATCAAAAATTGACAATCGAGATACCATTAGAAAGGGAATTTCGTCTACTTTCCAATGGTGGCATCTATTCTATGAAATTTTTTCACAAAATATTCTAAAGTCAACTGAAGTCAATCCTCCACTTTGAACTCAACGACTAATATATTTGCATTAGATTGTCAAAATCTAGAAATTCCAGCAGCATTCAAGAGATATTTCAGAGCTTTTTTCATCAGTCTAGATCCCTTGATTAGTTTCAGCTCCAGGTACTCTTGCATTGATCTTTTTAGTTTGGTGTATTTGTTCAATAACCTGGAAATCCTGAAGCTTGGGAAAATATTTTTTGATATGGGTAACATCACTTTAGTTGCACATCATACTTGAAAGTATTTATTTGCTGTTGAAGGTCATTTTTCTTTTTTTTTTAGAGAAAGTTCATTATGGGGCTTGCATATTATTCTCTTTTGACTATTTTTCATAAGGGTAACTATCAACAATGGCTAGATGGGATCTGCCACCATCTCCAATCACTTGATTTGTTGTCTCATCTATTTGGTATAGTTCCTCATCCAAGTGAAGGTATTAATGAACTTGCTTGGAGTTGCAACATATAGACTATCTTGGAGATCATTGCTATGCAAGTTGATTATGATGTTTTGAATTCTATTGATCATTGTGATTGTCCTCACATTCTTTGGACTAAGCTTTGAGAGATATATGGAGATTCAGATACTCCACCATTCCCCAATGGTCATGATTCAAAATTTCATTCTTCAGATTAGGTACCCCATGATGATATTATTGTGCAGGAGGTTGATTGTCTAGATCTTTCTGAAGAGGTTGACAAGGTTCCCTCAGGTGCTTCTTCTTCATCAAAGACATATGGTATCCCTTCACATTCATTGATTCCTTGTCCAAATTCATTGATTGAGGCTTCCACCATCATCATTCATCATGACACTTTTTTTCCAAACTTGATATCTCAGGATGGCTTCATTTCAGGTATCACTGACTTGGCTACTTCTACAGGTTTGGAGGACATTCTTGAGGGGGTATCACTCCTCTACTTTGATCACATCTTCTGGGGGGCTATATAGTCTCTCTCTTCCCTCCTATGGGGGGCTAATATATTGTATCCATGTGACGGATGGTGTACTTGGGGGGTATTTGGGAGTCCTCTATCCTTCCCATCCTATCTCACATGTTTTCATTTTCATCTCCTTTTTGGAGAGGGGTTTTGTTCCCACTGGGTTTTCCCTTTTTCTCCAGTTGTAGGATATTTTCTGCATCTTCATGTACATGGGTACCTAACATGGCCTCGTAGCTGGGACCCATCATCGATCATCTCTGCATAATCATTGCATCTTCCTCCCTAAGTTGAACTTATGGGGGGGTGTTAGTGTAATTAATTAATTATTACACTAGCATAAGTTAACTTAGGTCATATTTCATTTAGTCCTAGGTTGCATTTTGTTGGTGTAATTATATGTCTTGTACCTTGTCCTAGGTCATAATTACACCTTAGTTAAGTTTACTTAGGGACCACATAGGAGGTTGTTGGAGATTTTCCACTTTTGGTGGACTTGACATGTCATTACCACATCACTTCCACCTTTTGTGGACACATCATGTGATCATCTCTCCACCTTTTGTGGAGATTATCACATTATCCTTTCCCACTTTAGATGGAGTGATAACTCTTCATTGTTGTCTCATGTCATAAGATTACGACACTTGTCATAATCTTATGCCCTCCTATGTTCTCACCTTGGCTAGATAACCAAGGGGTCTCCTATGTACTATTGTATTAGTACCACCATTATCTCATATTATTGACATTGAATATGGTTTATTCTTGTCATATTATTTTCTCTCTCTTTTGTGCTTTCTATTAGGCCTCTAGATCCTAGGTGGCTACCTTCATAGCCAATTCTTACATGGTATCAGAGCTTTTGGAGTGCCTTTAGTTAGTCTTTTGGAGAGATTCTTGGAGGGTTCCATTTTTGTCCCTGTGTTGCAGGTGCATTTTGGGAGCTTGTTGCATCAGATCTGAGCTCACCATTGCATCCGAAGTGTCTGAGATAGTCAGATTTTCCTTTTGTTTCGTCTTAGTTGGACATTGGAAGCCAAATTTGCAAAGGGTTGAAGATCGAAGGTGGTTGCCAAATTCAGGAGGTAGCTACCACTTTGGAGCATTTTCAGCTGAAAAGGACCCCGCCATCGTGCTTAGAAGGGCCAAGAACCTATAGATCGACTGCCAAATCGTCCAAATCAAAGCAAGTTATCCATTGAGGCAAAAAAAATTTAGCAGGCTGGCCATACGGCCAACCTACGTAGTCGGTACGATTTATTTTATTTCAAAAAAAAAAAATTGTATTTTCTGCGAAATTATTATTCAAAAAAAATATTCAAAAATTCGTAGTTTTTTTAATAGTTGTAAAAGTTTTTTTCTATTGTAAAGTTTTTAAAAAATAAAAATAAAAAATCTTTGGTACAGTCTGTGGACTGTACAGTCCGAAGACCGTACCCGTGGTACCGCGTGGGCCAACACTCCCCACGTGGCATCCACGTAGCCACCCCGGCGGACCCCTTCGCTCACCAGCGACCGGTAAACTTCCAAAACCGGTGAAACAACTCCAGCAAACTCCTATTTCCGAGCGGTGAAATGTGTACTGGCAGTGGCAAAATATTCTGGAAAAATTCGAATATTCCGTCATTGGTCAGCGTATATTCCGTCCAACGCAGAATTTTCCGGCATATTTTTTCGGCGACTTTTTCTGGCGAATAGCGACGGCTATGGCGACGGTCAAACATTCGTCAAATGTAACCAATTGATTTGCTGATGTCAGCACTGCGTCAGCTACTTTTTGAAAATTTTGACCCCCTCTCCATCGAGCTTTTGGTTTTTGCAGTTCAACTTCAAAGGCTCATATCTTGGTCATTTTGAGGCCTTTTTTGGTGCAATTTTTTTTTATTTAGGCTAATTTTTTGTGTACATCACAGTGGTGCAATTATTTTCTGATTTTGGTGCATGTATTTTCTAGAAAATTGGATTTATCTCAGGTCTTGCTTGATTGTCACCATTTTTGTAACTTTTGAGGCTCCGTTCAGGCTCATATGAACTCCTTTTCAAGTGCAATTTTTTTTGAAAGTGCATAATTTTTTCTAAACTTCACAGTGGTGCTATCAGTTTGTAATGATTATGAACAAAAATTTTACTTTCAACACTTGGTCATTTTTGGCCTATTTTGGGCATTTGTAAAGATAAGATCTCAGTTTGATATTTTGTATCAGTTATTTTAGTTTGCTGTAGCCTACTTAAGGCTGTTGTAAAACATTGAAAATCAGAAGCCCACTTTGCTTGGCTTGCAAGTGGCCATTGTACACACACTAATTATAAAGTGTCAAATCATCTTTTTTGGGGGGGGTTCTTTGATTGAGTGAATTTGGGGGGCTGTCTTGAGTGATTGTGCCTCTCTCTCTATCTTGTTCTGTTTCATTTTGCTCTATGGGTTCTCCTAAGTTTCCCTTGTTAACTCCACATAATTATGCTTCTTGGAAAATTGATGCATGGAGTAAGTTAATGGAAAAAGGATTAACTCATTATATTGATGGAACTGTTGTTGCACCATCTGATCCTAAAGCTGATCCTATTGCTCATTTGGATTGGCTCACTAAAAATACTATGGCTCTTGGAACATTAAGGAAATATGTATCAAAAGATCTAATCTTTCAAATTGATAAGTGTAAAACAATTAAAGAAGCTTGGGAAAAGTTTGGTCAATTGTATGGCCAAGTTGATGAGATTAAAGGTTATCAGCTTGACAATGATCTCACAATGTTAGATCCCAATAATTTTGATACAATCCAAGACTATGTCACTAAGGAAAATGAGCTAAGAGCACAACTTAAGGATTGTGGCATTGATAAAAAGGATGCACAGTTGGTCTACAATTTGTTGGGAAAACTTCCATCAGAATATGCAGCTTTTGTTTCTAGCTTCCAAACCCATCGCTTGACAGTAGGTAGTTCTTTCACTATGCCTACATTTGAAGCTTTTACAGAAATGTTGATGTTAGAGCAAGCAAAGTTGATAAGCATGGGTATTCTCAAGTCTTCAAAGTCCACAACTTTGGTGGCTAATCAAGGGAATCAAGGGACTCAAGGAAAGGGTTCCAATAAGAAGCAGAAGCAATCTTCACAAGGAGAGAACCAACAATCTACTCCTCCACAACAAAGCTCAACTTCATCTTCTTCAAAGAAGTACAATAATTCAAGCAACAGGGAGCAACCAACATGTGCATATTGCAAAAGGATTGGTCATGAGGAACATCGTTGTCATGTTAAACAAATTGATGAGTTGAAACACATCCTTAAGAAGAACAACATCAACTTGCCAGCTGCATATCAAGAGAAGGACTCATCTCCTTCCACTTCTTCTAAGGGAAAAGGAACAACTCTCATGGCAACAACATCTAGCTCATCACCTTCTTCATCATCTCAACATGAGAAACATAAGGGGCAAGCATTTCTTGTAGTTGCAGATTCCAATTCAGATAGGTGGATCCTTGATTCAGGAGCTTCACATCATATGACTTCGTGCAAGGATATGTACTCTTCATTTGATTCTTGTTCATCACCACCCATTTTGATGGCCAACAACACTTCTTTGGCAGTTTGTGGGAAGGGTTCTATTGACGTTGAAGGTGGAGCATTTAATGATGTTCTATGTGTGCCTACTTTGTCAAGGAACATCCTTTCCATTTATCAAATTACACGCAGTGGTATAGGAAAGACTGTAGAGTTCACACCAGATTCTGTCATTGTTCAGGATTTGCATAGCAGGGATCTTGTTGCAGTTGGGGAGGTTGATCATCATTCTCGGTTCTACACCTTCTCATATTTTACTCCTATTGATGATTCAGTTCACCCTAGTGTGGACACACTTGAGGAGATTGAGTATGGTTACATGAATCTTGGAGTGCTTTCTAGTCCTGAGGTTCTTGAACCTATTCTTGATACTCCATCTCCTACATTGACTGATGTACCTGATGATACTTGTGTTCTGACAGTTTCAGTGCCTTGTGATTTAGTGCAACAGTGCATACCTTGTCTTCCAGCAGTAGCTTCATGGGATGACTACTTGACAGACATTGGTAGTTTGTTTGTGGAGTCCTACATTGCAGACTTGGGAGACACATATGATTACTTACATCTTCTCTTTGATGAAGGTGATTCTTATTCAGTTGTTGCGAGGGAACACTCTGACCCTCCTCTACATGATCAGTCCTTCGAGGTTGATGTGATTATGGATGCATCTTTACAACAGTTGGAGGAGGCCACTTTCTCTTTTGAGGAGACATCGTCTTTGGAGTTTGGTCTACCTTCATCCTTGCTAGATCCTAAGTTGTCTTTTTCAGCAGATGGGAGTGTTGTTTTAAAGGGGTTCTCACAGGTTCCAGAAAGTGACTACACCATTGCAACTTCACATGGTTTGGGAAAGACATCTTTTAGCATCAACACAGGGAACTTTGAGCAAATTTCAGAGACTTCTTACATTTTGAGGGTTCTTCCTTCTTCACTTGTGGATTGGGGAGACTTCATTCATACACCTTTGGTATTGTTTCTTCCTAAGGGGAGGAACATTGTTCGACTGTTTTGGAGCAGCTTCTTCATTCCTTCTCAAGCATCTTCCATGGGTGATCATTTTACATTGAGGGGGGGCTACCTTGTCTCTCTTCTTCTCTTGTATGGGGGGGACTTTTTCCTCACATGGGGTTTTTTCCTTCTCATGCTATGTTCATAGCTTTTTGTATCTCGTCTCTCTTTTGGGGGGTAGTTTTTTCCCACTGGGTTTTTCTATCTTTACTCCACTTGTGAGAGATTTCATTGCATTTGTACATGGGTACCTAACATGGCCTAGTAGCCGGGACCCATCTTGCATTGTTTTGCATTTGTGTACATTCTCCCTAAGTTGCACTTAAGGGGGGGTGTTGGTGTAATTATATGTCTTGTACCTTGTCCTAGGTCATGATTACACCTTAGTTAAGTTTACTTAGGGACCACATAGGAGGTTGTTGGAGATTTTCCACTTTTGGTGGACTTGACATGTCATTACCACATCACTTCCACCTTTTGTGGACACATCATGTGATCATCTCTCCACCTTTTGTGGAGATTATCACATTATCCTTTCGCACTTTAGATGGAGTGATAACTCTTCATTGTTGTCTCATGTCATAAGATTACGACACTTGTCATAATCTTATGCCCTCCTATGTTCTCACCTTGGCTAGATAACCAAGGGGTCTCCTATGTACTATTGTATTAGTACCACCATTATCTCATATTATTGACATTGAATATAGTTTATTCTTGTCATATTATTTTCTCTCTCTTTTGTGCTTTCTATTAGGCCTCTAGATCCTGGGTGGCTACCTTCATAGCCAATTCTTACACATTTTAATAAATCATTTAATAAATATGGAAATATTCCCTTCCTTGTTTGGTGGGATAAGATTCCTTCTAGAAGATGAGTTGTCATTCTAGAACTTATCTCAACATTTAATAATCATCTAGATAGGGTTCATATGTTGTCGCATGTTGTTAGATCATGACACATGGAAACATCTCTTGAATCTTAGGTTTTCACTCATGCCTATATATTCAAGGCATTTTTGTACATTTGTAATTATGTCATATTCAATTTGGCATCCTTGCATCTTAATGATAGCATGATATTTCTGCCATTTCTCTCTTTTGGAAGTTATTTGTTCTTGCAGGTGATTTTGGGGTGTTCGAGGAGTTCACCTATACTCCTACAAATAGAACAATTCTTGGTCTTGGATATTGAATGCTACATCACAACACTAGCTCAATAACATGCATGATGTTTGATAATCTTTGACATGATGATGGATCTTGAATTGTTGCAACAATTGATGAAGAATTGTAGTGTAGTAAAATGCATACCCTTGCATTTTCACACTTATTTGGGCCTGCCTTTCTTTATTTATCCCTATTTATGTCTTAATTGGTCCTATTTTTCATTCACAAGCCCTATGAATTATATTTTTCTGGCTAATCTCAACATTCTCCAATGCATAAATGATAATTTAAATGATGTCATCAGAGTGTTCTTGATTTTTGGTCAGGACTAAAATGCCACCTAAGGCATCTTTGTCCCCCAAAGGTCTTGGGACCCTAATTTTGAGAGCACTTGATTAGGTACCCTTTTGGAGTCCGCGCCCCGAGATTTGAACCTCGGGACTAAGATGCCACGTAGGGTGTCTTAGTCCTCCTTGAATTATTTTTTGGATTTAATTTCAAATTCTAGCGGGATTTATCCTCCTTTATTTAATGAATTCATATGGTAGCTTGGTGTTATGTAATTTCAGGATATTAAGCATATATAAGTATAAATACATGGTTCCTTCATTCATTTTTCATAACAAGCAATCTAAGCATTGAAGCATTCTAACATTCAAGAGAAATTCATCAAGCATTTGGAGCCATTATCAAGATTCAAGCATCATATCAAAGATATTCTTGCATCATGTGTGTTGTTGTGCTAACATTTGTGATGTAGGGTTTTGATTCAAGCAAGCAATTCAAGCAAGATCTTTCAAGCATCCCTTTGTTTCAATATCCGTATCCATTACAACCATTTCACACAAGTTTGTAGAATTTACAACAAGGGTTTGGTGAGTTGTAGCATTGCATGTTGTTCATTCATCATTTCCTTCATTATTCTATTTCATTTCAATGTTTAATTACCAACAAGGAGTTTGACCAAGGAAAACCCCAATTTACTAACAAATCAACAATTTTTTCTCCTCTTGCATATTTGTGATTGCAAATTTAGGTTGAAGACTTGTAGATTATTTGGAGTGCAAAGTTTTCATCTTCATGGAAACTCACCTATAGGTCAAATCCAAAAGTTTCAAAAACTTGAGATTGGAGGAAAAGCAAGTGCAAACCTTGGAGCTTAGGATCACATTCAGAGTTTTCAAAAATTCAAAGCGGGACTAATATGCCACCTTGGGTGTCTTAGTCCTCCTTGGCATATTTTGCAGAGATTCCTTCAGATCCTAGTTCGACATCCAAAGATTCTTCATCTACCCCAAAAAATAGCAACAACACTAAGACAACAGTAAAGGCATTTTTTTCCTCCTTGGCATATCTAGACAACTTCTTTAAAATCCTCACAACATCTCCATACTTCCTAGGTGCATACCACCTAACTCCCTATTGCATAATTTAATTATTTGCATCTCTCATTTAGCTTGCATAACTAGGTTTTATAGGTTGAATGCTTATCTGTCTTTTCCAAGCATTTTCTTGGTGGTGAACCTCTAAAAGCTTATAGAACCCCCTCCTTGGTCCTCCTAATTAAGAATTGACTCACCTTTTGAGGTTGATAGTCAATCCAATTAAGACTCCTAGAACATTTTTGAGTGATTAGTGGAAAGAAGGGCGACATTGTCCACCCCTAATTTCATATTAATCATTTTGTTGAAAACAAAATAGGGTTAGGATATCAAGATCCCCCATGCACTATACAAGCTCCTTGAGAATACCTAAGGCTCCGAAGTGATGGTACAATGATATTTGATTCCCCTCCTTATTTGAATATCCTTCTTCATAAATAACAACCCATAGATCATAACAATAACAAGGAAATCATAAATACTCCTGCCCTAATCCCATCTAGAGAAGTTGGTGAGTCTAGCAAACACAAAAGGCCTTACAAGTTACAAAAACCCCAACCCCATCGACCACCACCTGAAAGTGAAAGAAAATTACAAATCCTTCTCAACCAAGGATTTATCCTATTGCCACCAGAGAAAGATAGACTAATACTATCTCCTAAAGATGCAAAGGTTTCACTTTGTCGATACCACATGACTCTTGGACATAGTAATTGTAGAAACTAAAATTTGGTCTAAGCCCGCGACTTCAATTTCTTCATAATTTATATTTTCATGGTCATGATTAAATAATGTTAATTATTTAATTATTCTCTAAAGTCCTTTTCCCATCTATTATTTAAATAAATTTTAATTATTTAATTAAGTCATTTTAACATTTATTCCTCTATTAATTAAATAAACTTAATTATTTAATTAATTCATATTATCTTTATTCAAATCCCGATTAATTAAATAAATGTTCTTTATTTAATTACGTAACTAATTAACTTTATCCTCTTTTTGAAATTAAATAAATCCTTATTTAATTTATTCCTATCACACCTTCGACTATAATTAAATTAATACTTTAATTATTCATTAATTTTTTCTTTAGTCAATTAAATAAATCTCAACTTATTTATTTAATCCTCAAATTTTGAATCTTGAATTAAATAATCATTTAATTCATAAAAGAATCACTCTTGACATATTATTCTATATTTGGATAATCGCTTAAGTTATATAATTATTAATTTCCACTTGACTCAAGATCTATTTAAATTTGTCAGTCATCTTTTTATTTAATATATGGTTGTTTTTAACGAAGAGACTCTCTGTCTTAATCAATCGGTTATCTTTTTTTAATTCTTATGCATGTAGACATTTATTAATTAAATAACTTTAATTAATTAATTAATTCATGTGTGCATTCGAACAAATCGTTTCCTTTATTCTATCTTTATTCTTTTCATGCAATCTTTATTCTTCTAATTTTTGAATACTTTCAACTAGAGATTAAATCATTATTTAATCTTGATCTCTGTCTTCTAGGTTTTATCACTCACATCACTACTAACACTTATCTCATTACATGTCAAATCTTTTAATTTGAATCATCCATCTATCTTTCAATCTCGACCTATCATTCGAATAATGAATTTTCTATAAATTGACCTAACCTTCATCATTGTTACCTCTCCTGAAATCTTATGACTTTTGGAAGAAATCAATTGTTTTAATCTTTGATGTTTTGCTGAATCACTATCATAGGCTATACTTGCACAGAGAAATATGAGGGAAATTATAATCAAATGGTGAAATGGAGGACAATCGAGGTCATACATGGAACTACGTAGATATTGGGTGAGATTGTTCAGTTTATTTATGTTTTAGCTTTCATTTGTTCTTTGTTGTTTAGCTTAGTTTACATTAGAGTTTAATTGTGTGTTATTGCTTTGATCTTTTTTGTTTTCATGTGTTACATTGGTGAACCCAACGTGAAGACACATTAAAAAATCTGTAGAAGTTTTATTCAATTTTTGCAGGTATCGTACGGTCCAACGCACTTGAAGAACGAAACGACACAATTGATATTACGAGCCACATCTAAAAAATACAATGATGCATCTGAAAAAAATTGACACATCTCTAGCTTTCTGGAACTTAATTAACTAATAAAAACCCGTGACATATCTGTTGTTGTGCACGACGCATCTGACTGGTGAAATTTTTGAGTTCAAGTTTTGAATTTATAGTTTTTCATTGTGTTTTTATTTTGACTAATTTTTAGTTTGCAGCGTGTGTTTTAAGGAGTTAACATAGTGTTTGTAGGACGTAGCATAGAAGACAAGTTTTTGAAACCCTTTTACAAGATGATCACCGAAGATAAATTGCAAACTACTAATGAATTGTTTTGCAGGACGTGTGTCGAAGACTATTTTGAAATAGATTGTTTGGTAGATTAGATAATTTTCATTTGGGCTTAAAATTTACTACTATCTACTATGTTTGGTGTGAAATCATGATTTGTTTATTACCTGATTTAGTATATAGAAGTATCCTCTCCCCTTGTGCATTTATGCGATCCTAGGTGTAAGAGAAACTATTACTGACTCTAGAAATTGGGTCTATCTTGGTGGGAAAAAGTACTCACCCCAAGATGACTCAAACCTGAAATGAAGCTTTTTCACCAAGCTACTCTTAACATATATATAAATGTAAACCTTAAGGGAAAACCTAAGGTTGTAGGTGCAAATTTGTTATGCAGATGAGATCATTGTATCTTGCCTCACACATAGCATCTAAATGGGTGTCTGAACTAAATACCATTGTTATAGTATCCAAAATCCTTCTATCTACTAGTGCAGGAGGTTAGACCTCTAAAGCCATCTCACATTCTTACTATTTTTAGTAGAGATGAAAAGTATGCCATGAGAATTTTATGCGTATTAAAGCTTGGATTCCCTGGAGAAGTGAGTGTCCTGGAGGGGAGCCAGTGGTTTCAAGCTTCTAATCATCCACTTTGAATAAGCGTAGTTGGGGAAACCCAAGTGAGAAATCAATAGATATTGTCACAACCAGCCTAGGATTGTACTTGCTTGTTACTGAAATTAACATTGTTCATGTCAAAACTAAACTGAAATATTGTTTTTTTGTGTTTGTTGTTTTCCAAAACTTGATGATAAATGGAGTTAGTTCAAACTATCATTCATTGGAAAAGCACAACCATTCACCAAAAAATTGCAATTGTCAAACAAAGTGGCACTTGTTCACCAGAAACACACATCTGTTAGTTAGAGTTGCATATGTTTACTAGTCAGTCGCATCTGTTAAACTGAGTCTAATCTATTAGGGAAACTGAGTCGCATCAGTTTACTAGTTCATTGCATATGTTATTTAGAGTTGCATCTACTAAATTTCAAACCGCATCTAATATCCGAGTCGCATATGTCTAGTTTCCTAACACTTGTGTTATTGGAATACTGCATGTGTCAAAACTTGAGTTGCATCTGATACAGTTAGTCACATTTGATATATCCCGAGTCACATATGTCTAGTCTGTTAACACCTCTGTTAGTTGAAACTCACATCTGATAAACCCTGAGTCACATCTGAAACAATCAGTCGCATCTGTCTGACATAGACCCAAGTTATATTTTACCAGTCAATAGTCTCTATTACCAGAAAACTGCATCTGTTTACAAGTTAGTCACATCTGTCAAATCCTGAGTCACATCTTATATAGCGAGTCACATTTTCTTGAGATAGAGTTGCATTTGCTTGATATGGAGTTGCATCTGTTTGATACAAACCCGAGACATAGTTTGTCAGAAAACCGCATATAATCTAGAAAACCGCCTCTACTAATTTTTGTGGTGCATTTACCTTTCTGAACCGTAATTTTCTAATTACTAGAAAACCAGAATTCACTGTCATAGTCTAGTCCAAACAATCATACCAGTCTTTGATCTATCTTTTTACAGTGATCCTTGAACAAAAACTTGAATGATTTGCTCAATTTTGCATTCTTTAGGTACCATTTAGTCATAGCTATAGTCATCCTAGTTCCAAGTTTTAGTTTCATCTTAGGAGTATATATTACCTTTAGTTCAAAATCTTAGGAAAGTCACTTCTGCAAACTTTAGAATAGGTCCACTTACCCACACTTTGGAAAAACCATTCCTTCAACAAAACATGTCATTGAACCTAGTCTCATCATCATATCTTTTGTCCTATAGTGAGTCCTTCCAGCTCATCAATCTATTTCGAGAGCTCACCTTATCTTTGGTCCTAGTCCTACAAAGGTTTATTGACATAACTAAATTGATCCTTTGGTTAGACTTTAGGTGGTTGGTCACCTTATCTCAGGTTGAAAAATCGATTACCTTAGAAGTTTACTTAGATTTTTTCCTACTTAGACACTGTCATCCTAGGATAGCATCATTTTAGACATTCCTTATTTGCAAGAAAATACCAAAAAAAAAGTTGCATACATTCCTTATTTGCATCCATAAAATCCCAAAAACATAGACTAGAGTCATACCATCCATAGACGTAGTTTTGCATTCATTGAATATTGAGCTTATCTTACATGGTAGAAACAAGGTCTAAGAGAAAAGAGAGAGAGAAGATGTCAAACACAAATGACTTCATCAATCCATTCTCAAACCCATTTTAGGGTACATCCTCATCGAGACCTCATATAAATTTGTTAGATAAATTCACCACTAGGGACCCACAAGGACACATTTTAGTGGAAGACATAGAGGTTGTTGCACAAGACCCTGAGTTTGCCTCTTTTGTAGATGAGTACCTAGCAAATGATTGTCAACGATACTTCGCAAAATTGCTAGCTGAAGGTGCCACCTTACCCATAGGATTTGATATCAGTACCTTACAAACTCAACCTACACAAGGGACAAACACAATGACTACTAGTGCTACTATACCACAAGTTCTATAGCCATACCATTTGGCATACCCACACATAGTACAATAGTACATAAATCTCCATTTGGTACATCTAGCATGACATAGGGTTTTAATTTCCCTATAGGGGCCTCATCTTCCACTCCCTTCGGTCCTCTTGTTGGGAACAAAAGATCTAAAATTTCAGCTCGTACATCAAGTGTCATTGTCACTGGTACCATACCATAGACAATAGCTATACCAAGTGTCAATGTTGTTGGTATGTGGTGACTAATCCTACTTTTTCACATCATCACCGGAAAAGGAAAAATCAATGAAAAAGGAAAAAACCAACTTTGTAGAACCCTAATCTAGAAGCTTCTAAGCTTGTTAAAAAGGGGTTCAGATGAGGGTTACAGTATGATGAAAAACGTGATTATTTGCAAGATTGTAATAGGTTTTTGCACTGGATAATAAAATCATTGGATGGCTGAGGTTTGGTGGATGTAGCCCAGATTGGGTGAACTATGTTAAATTCTCTGTGTTATAATTTATTCTATGTGTGTTTTAGTTTCTCTTTTTATTAATTAAATCTGCATTTAATTGTTAGATATCTTCCTTTCTAACCCTAACAAATGTCACTAGTACTATTCCATAGATTGAAGTCTCATAGATAGGAAACATACCCTCCTTTCAATATCGAAGTCAAGCCATCCCTTCACAAATTCCAAATCAAAATCCATTCTCACAAATTCCAAATCAAAATCCATTCACATAGATTCCAAATCAAAATCCATTCTCATAGATTTCAAATCAAAACCCATTCACTAACACTCCAAATCAAAATCCACTTTATGTACCAAAACCTAACCAAAGCCCATCACAAAACATTGGATTCCAACACACGTACATAGACCCAAACAATTCAACTAACACATCATTAACCCAAGTTGACACCCTATAGACACAAATGCAATCCCTCCAAACACAGATGGATAAAATGGCAGTGTCTAACAAACAAAAATTTTCAACAAAGGATTTATTCCCATTTCCCTTTGATAGATCACTATACATCACACCTTTCCCACATGGGTATGTTATGCCTAACTTTCCCAAGTACAACAGAAAGCATAATCCAATTGAACATATAAGGGAATTTTCCACCATGTGCATAGATGTCGCATACGACCCCACTTATCTCATGAGGTTGTTTCTAAAAACCCTTATTGGTATTGCACTTGAATGGTTTTCTAAACTTCCTTATGGCATAAAATCATGGGGTGAACTGGCTAAAAAAATTTATCGAACAATTCTTCTTCAACATCAACAATGAGATTAAAATAGCAACCTTTTGTCACACTACACAAAATGAAGGAGAAAACTTTATCACCTTCTTCTAGAGATGGAGAAGTATAGCATGTTGATGTCCTGTAGAAATACCTAAGAAATAGAAGGTCACTATATTCGAAGAAAACCTCAACCCAAAATTGAGAAGTGACTTGAGAGTACACTATTGTACCACATTCGTGGACCTAGTGGAAAAGGGCCTCATACTACAAAAAGGTCTCATAGACAAAGGGGAAATCAAGACACCCAATAGAAATCCAAATGTGCAGAACACCCCTAACAATAGAAACAAGTTTTGGTCTCAGAAAAAAAATGTTACCAATGATGGGGTCGTTGATGCTAAAACTTTACAAGTAGGACTGATCATCACACTTAGACGAAATAACCCCTCTACCAATACACTTAATTCCATCAATCAAAATCCCAACACTGGCCAAAAAACCCAATGACCACAACAATAGAGGAGGTTTCCAAAACATGAATTCACTCCCTTAGGGGAACCCATTGAATTGGTCTTCAAACAACTGTTGCAACACAACCTCATACAACTTCAAGAGCCAAGACAATACGATCCAAGGAAATTAAAACCATCTTGGTGTGATGAAAATACCTTTTGTGACTTCCATCAGACTAAGGGACATAGCCTACAAAATTGCAGACAACTGAAGAACATCATACAGGATCTTGTTGACAACAAAACCATCAAAGTTAGTGGATAAAAACAAACATCTTTAAACACTGATCATAAGGTCTTTTTTGTTCCATTACATGACCATGGGAAAGGAAAAGCCCCCAATTCAGGAAACCAGACCAATACTTCAACCAACTATGGTAGTGTCAAGCATGATTATAGTAGCCCCATCATACACCACCTGTGAGCTACAGATGAGAATGTAAATACAATTACCATAAATAAAACTCCCAAGTGTGTTGTCAACACTCGCCGAACCAAGATCACCATTCAAGGCCCTCCATCACACTAGACACCATAGACTTCCAAGTCACAGTATAACTTACTTGACTAGCTGGGGAAGATCCCAACCCAAATCTCTATCTTGGAATTGTTGCATATCTCACCTAACTACTGAGCTATCCTAGACAAAGCATTACAAAGCATGACTATTCCTAATGACCTTGATGTCAATCATTTACAGGAGATCGTAGGCTACCTGAATAACAAACATCATGCTACTTTATCTAAACAAGACTATGCAACCAAGAAGATAAATCATAATGACTCATTACACCTTGAAGTCCTTATTCACAAAACCAAAGTTAGACAAGTCTTGGTAGACAAAGGAGTAGTGTTAAATCTTTGCACTTTAAAACTAGTTAAGACTTTAGGCTTCTTAGAAGCTTGTCTAGACACCACCAAAAGCATTGTCATTAAATCTCATGATGATGAAGAATTAAAATCAAAGGGGGTTGTAACACTTCCTATTAGAATTGGTCTTGTAGTTTTGTAGACAAACTTCCAAGTCTTGGATCTCACCCTCTCACACAACCTTCTGCTAGGCAGACCATAGATTCATGCTATGAAGGCAATACCTTCTACCTACCATTAATGTCTAAAATCCCCCTACAATGGCATTGAGATTACAATAGATGGTCACCCAGATCCATTCCAATATTGCACTAATCTACAAGATATCACCCAATGCCAGGTGCCTATAAACCAACAAGCTTATCATCCAATTCATCTCATTATGTTGATCCATCCACTCTTACCAAGACATCCACTTCACCATCACTACCTTCCACTCCTAGGGTCAAGATCCAAGAAAAGGGTTGTGGGGAATATCACATGAAGACATCTTATTGTGTTAGCCATCTGGTTCCTCCTAAATCATATGGTTTACCTACAATAGATAGAAGACAGTCAGTGGTCACTATACACATCCCCCCACAACAAATTTCACTAAATGTGGAGAGTTAAGGAATCCATAAGCGAAGTCAACGTAACCTCTTGGTTATATAAAGAAGATGATGAAGAACCTCCTTCACTTGCTCAAATACCTATGGATCAATATCGGAAAGGTTTCACAATGATGCAAAGCAAAGGATATAATGGACATAGTGGCCTAGGATTACATCAGAATGGGAGGACCGAGCCTATCATTGTTTCTAAATGGCCGAAAGGCCTAGGGCTTTGGTTTTGACTACTATAGATTGGCGTTCCTAGTACCACATCACCTTTACTAGAGGAAGTAAGTGCTTCTAAAATTATTGAGACATCTGATGAACCATCTGACCAACCCTACTATGATTCACCCAACTCTAAAGGAATATGAGTGGGATTCCCTATCCTCCACCTCTATCATGGAACTTGATAAAATATTTGGAGAACTTGAATTAATGCTTAAATCCTCACAAAGTCCACTAGTTCATGTCCACAAAAGACTTTGACAAAAGAGGAATGGTTTAAAAATTACTATTGGGAATCTCTTGATCCTACCTCTTGGGAACCTGACAAATCCACTTCGGATAACCAAAACTTAGCAATAGGCCCATCTTAGAATCCACCTAGGCCCAAGCAAAAGAGTAAGGAGGATTTGGTAAGAAAAATTTGTGATTATATCAACAAATCAGCCTTTACCTTGACTCCTGTGAACCTTGACATCTTCGGTGATGACATGCCATTAGTATATCCATAACTTTTCAATTGGAATCAACGAGACACACCCGTCTTAGATATCTTTGAGGATGACAAAGAAGCTATTGAGTTCTTGGGACTACAAGAAGGCATACCTAGTGGTGATCATAAGGCTATATTTACCATAGACTTGGATAAAATGGCATATTTTGGGTAATTTGTTCAACCCTCTAGTCACAAAAATAAGAACAAGAATGAAAAAGATAAAAATGATGAGTCCCTAGGTGAAAACCAAAAGGCACCTTTGGACAATGAAAAATTCAAAAATAAGGATGCATCCAAGGGCGAAAACCTCTTTGAGGCACCCAAGGATAGAGGTTTGAACATTCTCCCATTTGCTCAAGAAAGGTCACCCATGTTAGTTGAAGAATCTATGGAAGTCAACATAGGTATTGAAGATAATCCCCGACTAGTCTATTTTATAGCATCATTGAGGGAAACAGAGCAACCAGAGTTTCACAACTTATTCACACAAAGAAATCAAATTTGCATGGTCATATGCCAACATACCTGGGTTGGATCTTGAATTGGTATTACATCATTTTCCCTTACAACGATGTGCTAAACAAGTGAAACAAAAATTGAGGAAAATGCACCCACAAATTGCTCTACTAGTCAAGGCTAAATTAAAGAAATTGTTGGATGTTGGCTTCATTAGATCAATTGACTATGCAGATTGGATTTCCAATCTCATACCAGTCACAAAACCAACAGGGGGTATCTACATCTGTACAGATTTCAGAGATATAAACAAGGCGTGTCCCAAAGGTGACTTTCCCTTGCCGACTATAGACATGATTGTAGACATGAAAACATATGAGATGTTATCACTTATGGATGGATTTTTAGGGTATAATCTATCAGAATTACAACTGAAGACAAACCTAAGATAGCCTTTACCTATCCATGGGGAACATATTGTTGGAATGTCATGCCCTTTGGACTCAAAATTTTTGGTGCAACATACTAACGGGCCATGAAGACTATTTTTCATGACCTCATACACAATCTTATGGAGGGTTATGTGGATGACTTGATAGCCAAATCACTGACAAGAGCTGATCATTTATAGGTTTTAGACAAGATTTTCCAAAGGCTAGAAGAGTATAAAGTGAGACTAAATCCAAAGAAATGTGTGTTTGGCATAAAATTAGGAAAGCTGCTAGGGTATATCATTTCTAGATGAGGCATTGAAGTGGATCCAGCCAAAGTGAAAGCTATCATCGACATGCCTCCACTAGCTAATCTCAGTCAACTAAGGACACTACAAGGGAGACTACTATCCATTAGAATATTTATAGTGCACTTAGCAAATAAGCCACATCCTTTTCAACATCTATTCAGAAAAGGAGTACCCTTTGAATGGATGGTTAAATTCCAGGAAGCTTTTTAACTGATTAAGGATTATCTACTCACACCACCAGTCTTAATACCACCTGTTGAGGGATGACCATTGATTCTCTATATTTCAGCAACACACTTATCACTAGGAGCATTGCTTGCATAGAATGATGATGAAGGTCATGAAAGAGAAATATACTATATCATCTGCACTTTGGTAGGTGATGAGCTAAATTACAGTACTATTGAATGTTCATGTCTTGTAGTAGTTTTTGCTACTTAAAATCTTAGGCACTATATGCTATATCACCAAACCATATTGGTTGCAAAGATAGATACTCTGAAATATCTTCTTAGCAAAGAAACATTGATAGAATGACTGGCCAAATAGGTTATGATACTCAGAGAATATGATATCCAGTGCGTAGAACAAAAACCTATCAAAGGACAAGTCATTGTTGATCAATTGGCCGATGCATCGATACAAGCATATCATCCATTAGTCACATATTTTCCTGATGAGTCTATTTTCACTCTTGACACGAGCACAACATGAAAATTATACTTTGATGGGTCCCACACAAATCATTTCTCATGGGTTGGTATATTGTTTATCAGACCACAAGGTGACTCTATTCCTAAGTCATTCAAGATTGTTTTTCCATGTACTAATAACATAGCAGAATATGAGGCTCTTGTGACAGGATTATGCATGGCAGTCAAATGGAAGATCAAGAACCTATAGGTTTATAGTGATTCCCAACTGGTAATGTGACAAGTAAATGATGACTATGAAACTAAGGACAAAAAGCTTGCTCCATACAAATAGATGGTTGATAGTTTCCAAGAGTACTTTGACAAGGTTGACTTTCATCAAATACCTCATGTTTTAAACAAGGCAGTAGACACCATAGCAACTATTGCTTCACTCTTGGACATACCTAGCAACATGCCTAAATTTGAGTTTTTGGTAGAACAACTTTTGGTCCCTAACTATGACATCCTAGATTTGGAGACAGTGTGTGAGATTATTGGTCCCAATTCCCCATGGTATAAAGACATCTATGACTACCTCCATGCCGAGATCCTACCCACTGACCTTTCCAACAACCAACATAGGACATTTATTCATAAGGTAGCCAAGTATTCCATGATCGAAGATACCCTTTATAGACATGCCCTAAATAATACCCTATTGAGATGTCTCGATACTAAAGAAGCACAAGCAACCTTGCATAGGGTACATGAGGGTATATGTGGATCCCATTCTAGTGGTCCTACCTTATCTAAGAAGATTATGAGACTAGGTTACTATTGGCCAACCATTGAAAAGGACTCATATATCTTTGTCAAGAAATCATTTCAATTTCAGATACACGAAGACTTGATACATGCACTGACATAGGAGCTCTGTCCAATAACGTCACCATGGCCCTTTTCCCAATGGGGACTCAATCTCATAGGTAAGATACACCCTACATCCTCCAATGGTCATAAGTTCATTATCATTGCAAATGAATACTTTACCAAGTGGATTGAAGCTATTCCTATGACCTACATCACCGACACACATATTTCTAGGTTTATCCTAAACTATATCATTTATCGGTATGGTGTCCCTTAGTCCATAATCACTGATAATGGTCGTCCATTCAAGAACCATAAAGTTCATCACCTCTGTGAAAAATTCCATATCCAACATCATTTTTCCACCCCATATTACCCACAAGGTAATGGCCAAGTATGTAAGGAAATCTTGGGAGCGTATCTAGTGAAAACTCCATACAGTAGTGCCTTCAGTAACTTTCATTTCAATTAGGTTACCTCAAAGACACATTCAACTATGTCCAAAAGCAGAAATAGACACAGTTATTTCCCACAATGATCCCTCTGAGAAAAACATTTGTGAATTCAACAACAATCAACAACACAGATGAAAGATAAAATAGAAAACCAAAACACAAATATTTACTTGGGGAAAATCCTTTCGGATAAAAAACACCACACTCCAAAGATCGAGCCATTGTATTATTCAGCAACAAATCAGTTACAATACAATTCCAGGCTCTTAGCCTTTTAGAGATTACATCTTGTTCATTCTGGATACAACTGGTAGCAAACTATCCCTAAGAGATTAGGAGAGATTCTAGCATAACACTACCTTTCTCTTCCTCTGCTTCAACCTCATGGCTTTGGCCTTTCAGCCAACCACTCGGTCCTCACTCTATCGTTCTCTCTCTAGCTCTCGACTCATCAGCTCCGTGGCTTATCAGCCCGTCAGCTTCTCCATGCTACAGAATGTCCAATGCATTCATGTATGCATTCGTTCTCAATAGGCTCTCTGTGAATCAGTTCAAGATCACACAAAAACAATCTCCAACTCAGCATCCTTATTGAAACATAGATGTTTTCATTCCTGTGTAGATTTTTCCTTGCAGACCATTCAGTTCCATTGCAACTGCTGCAAAAAATCCAACTGCCAACCATTTGAATTTCGCTTCCTCTGATTGGTCCACAAGCCACCACAAAGGTAGTTAAACGGTCAAGGAAAAATCCACTAAGTTCGCATGTCGGTGAGACATGAGAAGTGTCTCCCCAATGCTCAACGGATTCACAGACAATATCGGCATAGGATCCAATAGTCGGCAAGAGGTTATATTGAATGCCATGATTCATACCGAATCCCTTGACATCCATTTCATTTCCATCGGCAAGACATTTTATCGATGATCACAAGTCATATCAATTTCAGCTTTGCCATCGACAAGACATTACCGTTCGCCAAGAGTTCTCATTGAGTCTCCTGAAGTTTCACCAAAGCCAAGTAGTCGGCAAGACTTTTGTCTCTCGTCGAGACCTCACTCCAAGCACAGCCAAGTCTTACCGAGTTCACAAGACTTATGTCTTTCGCCAAGACCTCTCATCGAGAAAACATGTCATACCAAGTCGACAAGACATTTGTCTTTCGCCAACACATCACACCGAGCTTCATGTTATGCCAAACTCCTAAACAATCACCAAGAGTTATACCGACATCAGGATTCCCATCGGCAAGACACACACCTTTTGCCAAGACATCACCCCGTAGGTTCCAAGTTACTCTGAGTCTATCCCGTCAGCCAGACTTATCACTTTCACCAAGACTTCATACTGAATCCTTAAGTCACACCGAGCACTACATTCATTAGTTGGCAAGACTTATGTCTTTCACCAAGACCACATACCAAGTGCTCATGTCTTGCCGAGTCGGCAAGACATTTGACTTCGCCAAGACCTTTCACTAGGCGCCGAGAGCTACACCGATCACTTTAGTTGCATCCCCATCAGTGAGACCAACACTTGTTGCCAAGACTTCACGCTGAAGTCTTTAGGTTACCCCAAGCCTATCTTTCACCAGGAGTCATGCTGAACGCATCCCACATCATCGGTTAGACAAATTCCCATCGCCAAGACTTCATAGTGAAGGCTTTAGGTCATACCGATGACTCCATTCATCGAGACATCTCTCGGTCACCAAGACTGCATGCTGATAGGAGCAAGTCATGCCAATTTCCACATCGGCCAGATAGACCAAAGGTCATGCCGATATTGGCAAGACTTCCTATCATTGCCAAGACATCATTTCGACACATATGAGTTACCCTGATGATCCAGTCGCCATGAGTCTCCCCGACATCCGCTAGGCACCTGATAACAAACCCTTCTATCATCTAAACATTCCCACTTGGAAAAGAGTTACAACAAATGCACCAAGTCACAGTGATAGGTCTATTTTGCAAGACTTAATCAAAGTCACATCGACATGAGAAAAACACAAGATTACTGAACTGTCATTCGACTAGACAACATAAATGTCACAGCGACCATGCTTTCTCAGAAGTTTCAGCCTATGAGATTTAGGAACATTTTCCAACAATCTCCCACTTAATGAAGATCACGTAGGCACCTTCAAAGCAACCAGGAACTAAGATCACACTAGCTCCACCAGTTCAAACCCTGCAATACTCAAGACACCCAATCAACATGATTCAACAGATAACAGTCCACAAGATAATCTACAACAAAGACCAGGTATCCAACTACATCTCACTGACCAACAAAGCAACTGATCACAACCATCCAGGAAACCACATAGACCTCAAACATGCTCTCATGCTCCATCAAGAAATCAGCTCCAACATCCAGGCAATAATCCTATCATCTTCCAACATGGCACATGTGGAAGAAAGATACAAGCCAAGGTGAATAAGCACCATTCCAATGAACTCAAGCAAAAGATCCCAACAATCTCACCAACAAGATACTGCTACCACTTCACTGTGTTCAAAGGCTATATAGAAGCAATATCAACTTCAAGGCTTCAAACATAACACAACAGTGAAGTCATTATCCAAAAACAAGATACAAAACATCAGTTAGAACAACAATTAGGCTAATTGCTCCCATCTAACTAATTAACCCATGCGACTGAAAAATAGCACCCATAGCTTGTGCTATACCATCCAATATTACATACCTCACAGGTATCAACATTAGTAAACTTTTTCCAATCCATTAACAACAAATACAAGTTCCAGTGTCAACCAGTTAAAGAAGACAAGACACATACAGGAACTCCCACTGCCAGAGAAATTCAGATCTTAAAGATCAAAGGTATCAACAAGTCTACCAATTTCAACACATAGAAAATGTAACCATGTAGTACTAAGGAAATATCCACAATGATATGTACAACCTACAACAGGCTGCCATAAGAACTCTCACCACAAACCTTCACGGCCATAGAGAGAAACTCTACACATCATCTTCCTATAGAACATCCTCCTATATACACTTCTAACAGCCAACTATATCAAGGATGATCTTCTTCATATCCCAAAAGAAAGCCTTAACAACATCCATCCATTCAATTACCAAGATCAAACTATCTTTAAAACCAACATGGATGTAAGCATCTCAAAGAAGATGAAGCTTGTTCATTTCCCATTTCAGGAAATCAGCCCATACATCATCTCCTACCAATTCTCATTAGTAACAAGGAGATAAATGAAACTATACAACCTCCACTATGAATCTTCCAGAATCATTAAACAATAATTCAAGATCCATATCATGAAAGTAAACTTAATAAAACACATCTAAAAAATATAATGGGCCACATACCTTTCAGATAAGCTGCTGAGTAGACTAAGAGTGGGGATGAGAATACTCCTTTCAGGATATGCAAGTCATCATGACTAATCCTAGAGCAATCTCCTCATAGGTCTCTTATTGAACTCACGTTCAACCAAGGTGAAGGCTTCTCGGACTTTCTGCTGAACAACTTTAACAAAAGTAACAAGCAACAACACATCTCTCATAAGAGAACAAACAACCTCACCTTATTCTTCATGTATCCATAAGTACTAGCAGATCATCTCATGCTAAACTTCAACTGCATTACTACACTAACACAAAGTATCAAGCAAGTAATCAAATCACTCAATACACAAAGAATTTCTAGACCACTATCAAAGTTCCAATCAATTGAATCAAGAACTTATCATGATATCATGATCTACACATCCCCATAGGAGATCCCATGCTTTAGGTGACTTTTCCATTGTCTCAAGTACAATGCACAATGCCAAAACTCTAGTGTACAAGCAAGAGTATACCATGACATAAAGCAAATAGACTCAAAAATAGCATCACCTGTCAAGCACCACCAACACCTTAGCCAAAGACTCTAAGCATCTTCCATGGTTCCAAGATGTTGCACATCTTCAAATAATGTCCATGCAAAAGTTGAAGAACCCTTCTGCAACACTAAAGAAGACCATTCACCACCATGTGATGAACCCACAATCACTGCTAGAGCTCCCACTGAAACATGACATTCGTGCTCTCTAAGCATCATGACCACCTTCTACAGGTTCCCATAACCAACTATTCAGGTACTCAATAGTATCCATCCTCTCATCTCAAAACAATCACACCAATGCACAAGTGACCACAGACAAGGCCAACTGACAAGTTTGTACCAACAATGAATCAACCTCATGGATATAGACAGTCCACATCCAAGTTGTCTCATAGAAAACATGTAGGTCAAGACAGCCCACAACATTGCACAACTCGTAGATCCATTCAACAGAAACATGCAAACCCATCATTGCATTGGAAACTGCATCACTGAGATATCAAAGAGAATAACCACATAGACAACATGACTCAAACACCAGATCACACCAGATCTGACTTGCCAAACATGTCCACAACGAGCACCATACTCAAGGAACACCACCACAAGAATGATGATTGACAAATCACTTACCAACACTCCCATGCAGAGAAGAAAACATACATCCTCAAACCATGCACCAAGCATGCATGCAGACCTGCAACTATCTCATCCAGGAACACCCCAAAAGGCCAATGCCTAGACAATAGCTTAACAACAACTCCACATGATCACAAGTTTTTGCTTAACTGTGTAAAACCTGCAAAACTATAGAGCCATGCAAGTACAAATCATCCTTAGAAAGAAAACATCAGTTCAAGAGAATCCAGGCCCCTTTCAGGCCAACTCTAAACCACCACCATGTACATGCATCCGAGAAAGAGAGAAAGGCTATTACAAAAGCTTGCAAATCATCTAATGATTAACTTCATAGCCTTCAAGCATTTGAGGTTAACAGGAAACAGTGCCTTCCAACACCAAGAACCACCACCTAGCATAAGCACTCTGAAAAATCCACCTCATACTTCAAGGTTAAACCTCTACCAACCAGGAGACATAGATCACAACATGATCAACTCCTTTTTCCTTCTTGACCATCCTTCAAGCTGCATGTTGTCTCAGAATACCACAAGGCTTCCACTCATCAAAGGATCAATCCATCAGTCCATTCCTCTAGATTTGTTCTAGCCCATCAAGCTAAGAAATCTTCAGAGGAGAAATATCCAGAACCAAAAACCAAAAGAAGGCTCTAAGACCACTTCTGTAAGGAGATCTTGGGAGCGTATCTAGTGAAAACTCCATACAGTAGTGCCTTCGGTAACTTTCATTTCGATTAGGTTACCTCAAAGACACGTTCAACCATGTCCAAAAGTAGAAACAGACACAGTTATTTCCCAAATTGATCCTTCTGAGAAAAACATATGTGAATTCAACAACAATCAACAACACAAATGAAAGATAAAATAGAAAACCAGAACACAAAGATTTACATGGGGAAAATCCTTTCGGATAAAACACCCCACACTCCAAAGATCGAGCCATTGTATTATTCAGCAACAAATCGGTTACAATACAATTTCAGGCTCTTAGCCTTTCAAATATTACATCTTGTTCATTCTGGATACAACTAGTAGCAAACTATCCCTAAGAGATCAAGAGAGATTCTAGCATAACACTACCTTTGTCTTCCTCTACTTCGACCTCATGGCTTCGGCCTTTCGGCTAGCCACTCGGTCCTTACTTTATCATTCTCTCTCTAGCTCTCGACTCTTCAACTCCTTGGCTTATCAGCCCATCAGCTTCTCCATGCTATAGAACGCCCAATGCATTCATGTATGCATTCATTCTCAATAGGCTCTCTATGAATCGGTTCAAGATCACACAATAACAATCTCCAACTCAGCATCCTTATCGAAATGTAGATGTTTCCATTCTTGTGTAGATTTTTCCTTGCAAACCGTTTAATTCCATCGTAACTGCTGCAAAAAATTCCAACCACCAACCGTTTGAATTTCGCTTCCTCTGATTGGTCCACGAGCCACCAGAAAGGTAGTCAAACGGTCAAGGAACAATCCACTAATTTCACATGTCGGTGAAACACGAGAAATGTCTCCCCAATGGTCAATGGATTCATAGACGATATCGGCATAGGATCCAACAGTCAGCAAGAGGTTATATCGAACGCCATGACTCATACTAAATCCCTCGACATCCATTTTGTTTGAATCAGCAAGACATTTTACCGATGCTCACAAGTCATATCGATTTCAACTTTTCCATCGGCAAGACATTACCATTCGCCAAGAGTTCTCATCGAGTCTCCTGAAGTTTCACCAAAGCCAAGTAGTCGGCAAGACTTTTGTCTCTCACTGAGACCTCACTCTGAGCACAGCAAAGTCTTACCGAGTCGGCAAGACTTATGTCTTTCGCCAAGACCTCTCATTGAGAAAACATGTCATACCAAGTTGGCAAGACATTTGTCTTTCTCCAACACACACCTTTCACCAAGACATCACCCCACAGGTTCTAAGTTACTCCGAGTCTATCCTATTAGCCAGACTTATCACTTTTGCCAAGACTTCATATCAAAGCCTTAAGTCACACTAAGCGCTACATTCATCAATCGACAAGACTTATGTCTTTCACTAAGACCACATACCGAGCACTCATGTCTTGCCAAGTCGGAAAGACATTTTACTTTGCCAAGACCTTTCACCGGGCGCTGAGAGCTACACCGATCACTTCAGTTGCATCCCCATTGGCGAGACCAACACCTGTTGCCAAGACTTCACACCAAAGTCTCCAGGTTACCCTGAGCCTATCTTTCGCCAGGAGTCATGCCGAACGCATCCCACACCATCGGTGAGACAAATTTTTGTCACCAAGACTTCATAGTGAAGCCTTTAGGTCATATTGATGACTCCATTTGCCGAGACATCTCTTGTTTTCCAAGACTACATGCCAATAGGAGCAAGTCATGCCGATTTCCACATCGTCCAGATAGACCAAAGGTCATGCCGATATCGGCAAGACTTCCCGTCGTCACCGAGACATCATTCAGACACATATGAGTTACCCCGATGATCCAGTCGCCATGAGTCTCCCCGACATCTGCTTGGCACCTGATAACAAACCCTTATGTCATCGAGACATTCCCACTTGTCAAAGAGTTACAATGAATGTACCAAGTCATAGCGATAGGTCTATTCGGCAAGACTTAAACAAAGTCACAGCGACATGAGCAAAACACAAGATTACTGAACTGTCAGTTCGCCAGACAACATAAATGTCACAGTGACCATGCTTTCTCAGAGGTTTCAACCTATGAGATTGAGGCACATTTTTCGACAATCAAGTAGAGGCATCTAATAAAATAATCATCAGAATCCTCAAAAAGATTGCCAATGGTACTAGTCATGATTGACATTTACAACTTAATCCAGCCTTATGGGCTTACCCCACAAGCATCCATACTCCCACCAGTGCCACTCCATATTCCTTGGTATTTGGTTCTGAGGCCATCTTGCTTATTGAGGTCAAGATTCCTTCCCTAAGGGTAGCTTTGAAAGGGCATATTGATAATGAAGACTATCGTGTTTCAAGACTACATAAGCTAGAATTTCTAGATGAATGAAGACATAAGGCATTAGATCATCTCCAAGCATATCAAAATCATCTTCATCATAACTACAATAGGAAAGTCTTGAATGGAAATTTTGACATTGGTGACCTAGTTTTAATGGAGAATTCAAAGAATCAAGCAGAAAGAGAGAAACCAGGAAAGTTCAAACCAAACTGGTTAGGACCTTACATTGTCATAGAAGCCTTTAGATCAGGAGAATATCAACTCTCTACTCTTGAAGGAGAACCATTTTCAGCACCAATCAACAGCCTTCATCTAAAGAGGTTCTATGCATAGCTTTTGAGAGTCTTGTCTTAATCATCAAAAATACAAAAAAATAAAATAAAAAATCATTACCTAGGTCAAAACTTGGCAATCAAGCATCTTGGTAACATAAAAAAAATGAAAAATTTAGAAAATATTAAAGAGAAATAAGCTGTCCAATAGTGAAAACCACTTCGGTTGTGCTTGGGATAAGTACCATTCTGAAAATCTGGAAAATAGGCACCGTGTGTAGTCGACTCTACTCCTTTGTCTACCATCATTCCAATCTGACTTCCCTATACATACCACCTGTCCTTGTACATATCTCCTATCCATTCCCTATACACACCATTCATAATAAAAGGTTTTCCTTTCCTTAACTTGGAATGATTGACATCGAGCGCACTTTATAAGCCCCTTCCATCTTGTTCATAATAAATTGGTCTTATACTTGACTGGGGGTAAGCACTTGAATTACGTCATATTGGTTCTTACATTGGCTATTCTGAAGATGTAAAACTATCAAAAAATCCAAAAATATCAAAAAACTTCAAAAAGACAAAAAATCAAAACATGTCAAAAATCCAAAAACAAAGTTAGAGTAAGTCGCACTTGTCAGTATTTTTCATTGTGAAACTCCATTTCCTCTATGACTAGACATAGGTAAGGCCATCTACCAATGTGTCCCTGAGGCATTAGGTCGGTCCTTTTAGGTTTGTCTGTATAAAATCATGACTCAATCCATATTTTCATATGACAAGGTCATTGGTCATGTCGAACTACGAGGTCTTGTGTATATAACGTAGGAAAAGCCATGAAGTGATGAGCCTCTGAGGCCACACTAGGTCATTCCTTTAGGGTTCGTTGTCACATACAATCAATTTTCAACACATCATATCAAGTCATGCATCAACAAGATGAACAAGTCAAAATGTCATCAAGTCAAATCAAACAAATTGCCAAAACAACAACCAAAACAAATCAACTTATGTCTGCTATAGGATGTGTCCTTCCTAAAAATAGACATCATTAAAACAATCAACCTATGTCTTATATAGGATGAGTCCTGGAATATAGACATTTTCAAACAATCATTAATGTGTTACATAGGTTGTCACATCAACAAAATTAGACTCAACGTCTTATACGATACATAACTTTTTGAAACCAGGATTTTGTCATGCCTTATACGAATAGTCATAACATAGAAACTAGACTCAATGTCTTATATAATTTGTGTCCTTCCTAAAATCAAGCTCTATCAATCAAAACAATAAAACAAACAGATCAAGTTTTGTCAAATATTTTACTGGCTTTGACTTTGTGGCTTATATATCTTATCATTTCATTTGACTTTATAATTGGAATCCTATTACTATCTTTCTCAAGGATGTCCCATGAAATATTTAGAGAAGCAATGGTGTATTAGTATTATGTTTTCTTTGACTGTTGTTTGTTGATTATCTTTTAAATTTTATTTTTGAGTCATGTTACTAGTTTCCCCAAGGATGTCCCATAAAGGATTTAGAGGAATGATGACATCTAATGACTCGTGTTTTATTTTGTTTGTTGTATGTGGTTTTTCTTGACAAAAAAATAAGGGCAACTATGCCCTTAGTATGAGTTAGGACATTCCTTGTCTATGACTTTCTATTGTTATTAGGTGGATGACCTTGCACACCTTGATCTATCATATATCATGGTGTTTGTCTCCATTTTTTTTAGTTACCACCCAATGATGATTTAATGCAAGGCCTATTGTGTTACAACAAAACATCAAAGATTGCTAATACTAACATCCATGTATTTTATTATTGATCTTCTTCGCACTAACATTTCTTCTTTCTTGCATTATGATGGAGTCCTATGAAACACAAAAATATAAAGCATCCTACATATGCATTCATGTTAGAAACATCATGTAAATAGCATACATCATTTAGAACCATACATATATACTGCATTTGAAAACATAAAAATATAGACATCTATCATATCTAGGAACCCATGACATAATAGGCATTCATTATCATAGATTACATAACATATAGTATCACATGTGGATAGCATGGTAAATACATACATTACACTACATCTCATAATCATCATATATAATCAACATAACATAATATCATATAGGCTACATCAACATGTCATAATGTAAATATCATCATCCACAACATGTATATATCAAATAAGAACTGCATATCATATAGAACACATGCATAAATAGAAGACTACATAATCATAAATAGAATCTGCATATCATATAGATCACCACCAAATCGTATATATATATATATATCACTCAAAAAGTGTCACCTCACAATGCCATAATGTATCTGTCAAAATGAAGCCCACAGGTGCTATGATCAAAATACAATGTCCATAAATAAATATCATAACATATCCCTAGCCAAAAATCCCACTAATCGCATGTGGAGAATGTGGAGGTGGCTGACGACGAGAGGTTAATGATCTTTGTGCAGAAGGAGACCTATCATATGGTCCTGATCTACGCGGTCCCTTGACACCCTCTGTACTCACTATCGTGCTCTGTGATCTGCTACTCTGTGCCTGTGAATAGCTAGGATCCTGTCTCTCAGGAGGTACCTCCTACTGATATAGGTTCATGTAATATCTCTCCCTATCACTAGCTCTGACTAACTCATGAGTGAAAGCAGTGGCTGGCCCAGTGCAAAGAGTTGTAAACTCTGTAAATCTCTACTTGGTCTCCTATCTCTGAGCTATGGATTGATCTCTGTCTATATATGCTCTATCTCTCTCCATCACAATCAAATCCCGCTCTGCCATCAATGTCCTCATCCACTCTTCTAGAGCATCTACTCTGGCCTACAAATCGGCTACCTGCTGATCAACAGGACCTATATCCTCCTATCATCATCCCAGTCCTCCAAAATCCTATCTTGGAGCTCTCGCTCCTGATCATCCATCTCCTCCTCCTCCTCATCATCATCCTTGTATCCTAGAAGCATACCAAGATCATCTATCTCCACATCCTCCCTAACCGCCTCCACCTCCTTTGCATGCTCCTCAGGAATGTCCTCCTCTACTACATGCTCCTCACCACCAACCTCAAGCATGGGTATATCCTCCCCCTCTCCCTCCTCCTCACAAATAGGTGACAAATGTGGACCTGTACATCGATGAACATGTTGACCCCTACCAACACCTCTCTAACCTCCTCCTCCATCTCCGCCATCACCTTTGCCACCTCTACCACCACGACCTCTGCCTCTACCATGTCTACCCTGTAGTCTTGTCCGGCACCTCTCTATAGGTGCATCCTGATCTAGATTAGTGAAGGGAACCAACCTGTGATCTACCCACCAAGTATCATACGCAACTATCATCCCAAGATCTACTGATCCACCCCTCCATCCCCACTGTAGAGGCTGAAGTGCATCTATATCAGCCTCCACTATAGCAATAGGAATCTGAGGTCCCTGAAGGTCACCTCCCCAGAAGATCGGGAATACTCTACTCATCCTCAAGGCTCATCCTAAACCTCACCAAACTGTCTTAGGACCCAGTCTAGAAAATTCCTCTCAATAATATATACATGGGACACTATCCTACCAATCAGATACTGCATTTGTCTGCAAAAGGGCATGTGTCCATCCTCATCTAGCCACTATGGAAAATCCATGTAAGGCCTCCAAATGAACTGAACCATTGTGTCAAGAGCATGTCAGTAGAAACCAGTGTCTCCAACATGAGTCTGAGTGTTTTCCCCCGCATAATGGAAGGCATAAGGAGATCCCTGTTGCAACTCAATTATAACAGGTAGACAAAAAATCGCTATGTGTTCCCACTGCCATACCATTAGGAGCATGGTAGCACATCTCATAGACTGTGCCTCTTGGCCAATAAACAAGGGCCCTAAGCATATACCACCCATCTCTCTAACATTCCTACAAGCATCTCCCCTCATCCTACTAGAAATCCATGACCTCAGTAGTCAGGCAAGACTATCCGCCCAATCAATGTACATAACATACAATCTATCCAAGAATATCTACCAACCAAAACATGTCATCTAATCTCATAATGATCTATCCCTAGTTTTCTAATATCATCATGGGGGTAATATCTACACATCTCGCTGAAACCCCTATGCATATCATACATAACTTTGGCACCCCTAATCGACAACCTCAAAATCCTATATACATCCTCTAATGTAACAGTAGCCTCACCTATAGGCAGATGAAAAGATGACATCTCAGAGTGCCAACACTCGCAGAGAGTAGTCAACAGACCTTGCTTTGCTCGAATAGTGGGCATATAGGTGACATGATGTAAATCTAGGTGCTAGAGGAATTGTCTCTCTGCACTTCAAAACATGAAATCCATCATTATTCTATTCAAATGCATTTTTGAAATCCAAATGCACACAATTGTAAACCACACACAATCAAATGACCATTCAACATACAAATGTGCTACTGTCTATATCAAATGTGTTTCAAATATACATGTAGACACCTAAAATTGACCTAGGCCTATGACTCTTAATTTCTCCATATTTCTTCTAAATCATAATTAAAATATGTGATTATGTCCGTCTATCCAAATTCAACTATTAATTAAATAATTCATACCTTCTATGCTTACTGACTATTTAAATAAATAAATTACATTTGTTTTATTTAAGTACGTCACTAATGTCTAATCTCCTCGTTAATTAAATAAATAATTAAATTTATTTAATTAATAAATTATTCCCTCTTGATTATTTAAATAAATAAAGTTTATTTATTTATTTAAATACGTCTCTAATGCTAAAGGCCTTTTTAGAATTAAATAAATCTTCCATAATTTATTTAATTATTGGTCCACTTCTCCCATGATTAAATAATTAGAATTAATTATTTAATTGTCTCATTTAATTTCCTCCATTTTAAATAAAATTAGTTATTAAAATGGTCTCACATTGCTAACTTCCACTTCTTTTAGTAAATAATTCAAAATCAATTATTTACTATCACATAACTCCACATTTTAAAGTTAATTTTAATTCAAAAATGGTAATTTTCTTCTATAAATCAAGTAATTTCTAAAATTATTTGATTTTCCAAATCTTTCTCTTTCTATCCAATCTTTATCTTCTTGTCACATTTATTTTCAACCGTCGATTTGATTTTCTCAAATTGCATCTTGGCCACTCATTTCAATTTTTTTCCCTAACCCTAATTATGGGTTGTCACACACAATCTTGACCACTGATTTTAGGGCATTCATCAACTTTTAATCTTGGCCATCTGTCCAAAATTGCATTTTCTATTAAATTCAAATTTTGGTCTCACTTTGGCACTTCTTAGCACTTCATCTTTTGCATACTTGATCTCATGCTCTTTCAATCTTAGGATATCTTGCATTCTTGTCACTTTGTCATAGTCATATTTAAATTTCACTTGGCATAGTTTATATTAGCTTACTATTTGCATGATAGCATAGTATTGCATATAGTCATTTCAAATCCTCCAAGATTTTCTTAGGGATTTTCTTTGTCATTAGATTTCTCACATTAAATCTGAGGGAAACATCACATTTGCAGCAAGTTGAGAAGGGCTATGGAGGTGATTCATGGAGGTTTTGAGGACTATTTGGTATAATTGTTCGTGTTTTATGCATTTTCCTCCATTTTTCTTCATAGTTAGCTAGGGTTTTATGTTTTATGCATGATTATAAGCTAACCCCATAAAATTTCCTTAGTTACATTGGTGAACCTGACATTTTTCTTACAAATTCCCATACGGTTTTCTCTCTTTTTGTTTTTGTTTTTTGTAGGTACAGGTACAAAACACCGCATTTGCTTCTTGTCAAGCTATATTTGTTGTGTCACGACACATTCATTGTTTAAAATGACGCATTCGCTCTGTTGCGCCACATTCACTTTGTGGCACACCGCATTTTCTCGACCATGACGCATTCGCCTCCTCGAATGACACATTTGAGATTCACGACACATTTTTTTAGCAGGCTGATGCATCTATCTGACAGATTCCAGAGTATAGACTCGTGACGCATTCACTTTGCAGAGTGAGGCATTCTTCTGGTATATTTTGCTTTCTGGTTTTTCTATTTTTTTTTTATTTTCCATTTAAGTAGCTTAGGGTTTTGGGTTACTAATATTCTGGTTTTCAGCTTGTGGCAAGGAATATAACATTGTTTTGTGGATTTTGTTATCACATTCCTAATTTCCTTAAGGAAAAAATCAACAAACAACAAACAACAATCTTGCATTTACATTCATTTGGTTAAAATTTACTCAAATTTTCATGTCATTGGGTTAAAATGAACACAAGCATGCATTGAAACTCATATGATTAAAATGAACTTGCATTCTCATGAAATGAGTTTAAAATGAACTTTCTCTTTTACATTTCAAGTTCAAATTTTAAAAAGAAAAAATTGTCTTGTGTTCTCCTCCCATTATCATTTGGTAATTAAAATTTACAACTGTTTGCAATTTTGTGTCACCCTTTGATGCAATAATCAAAGTATCCTCTCCCCTTGCACATTCATGCAATTTTGGGTGTAAGAGAAACGATTATTGCCTCTAGAACTTGGGCCTTCCTTGGCGGGAAAAAGTACTCACCCCAAGGCGACTTATATTGACAACGAAGATCTTTGGCTGAGCTACCCCTGACTGGTATATAAATGTGAATCCTAATGGAAAAATTAGGACTATGAGTGTGGATGTGTCACACGGACAAAGTAGGATTCCCCAATACCCTGTTGAGCATAACCTCTTCAAACTAGAATCCCTCCTTAATGTAGCTTAATCTTTTCCCCATGTGTAGCCACTCAAACGGGGGTCTTGAACTAAACACCTTTGTGTAGTAGCCAAAATCCTTCTATTTTCTAGCGCAACAACAGTCGTTGTGAAGACATCCACATCTTCACAATTTTTAGTAGAGGTGATCAATCTACCATGGGAGTTTCATGGGGGTTGGAAGCTTGGTTGGCCTAAGAAGTGAGTTCACTATAAGGGGGAGACCGTGGTCCAAAGCTTCTGGATTTACATGCTAAGAATATGCGGTTGGGGAAACCCACATGGAATCTAGCAAATATTTTCCTAGCTTAACCTAGGGTTGTGCTTGTCTTCTTTGTGATTGTTTACACAATCAAAATATTGTGCTTGCCAAGTATTTGCTGGACATTCAAAACAAACAAACATCACTTATAGATCAGGAAACAAAAAATCAACCTCAAATAATTCAGATTTTTGACCAAAACTGCAAACAAATTAGACTTTTACATTCTGCACCGCATCTACCGCAACGAATTCGCTCCGCTACACCACATTCGATCTGTAGAACACCACATTTGCTCTGAAAAATTGCATTCGCTTTGTAGAACACCACATTCATCTAGATCAAATTGCATTTTTTTTGCATAAAACCACATTGGCTATGACAAACCGCATTCACTTTGTAGAACATCACATTCGTCTGGCTTAAACTGCATTTGCTTTGCAGAAACCTGCATTCACAATACTGAGCCACAATTTCTTTCTGTAGAGCCACATCCACTAAAACTGTGATGCATCTGCTATATTGAAACACATTTTGAAACCTGGAATGATGCATTTTCCTGGCATAAATTAAAATGCAGTTCTAGACTAGAAACCAAATTCAAATTTGTGCAAACTATGATCAAACATCTTTTTTAGAGGATCCTCTCAAAAACTAGAGAAAAAATTGCTCAAATTTTTCATCATTTTCATCCATTAAATTGCATTTACCCATAGGTTCATATTTGAAAAATTTAGTTTCATCCTTAGACATCATCACCTTCATTTTCAATCATAAACTAGTCCTTGCATCCTCATTTCATTTTCAGATTTTGGATTAGGAAACATTACCTCACTTAGCAAAATCTTTTCCTTCAAGAGTAGGTGTACCATTGGACTTAGTCATCATTATCTTCTTTAGTCATTGTCCTTTTGTGAGACCTTTCCAACTCATAATTCAATTTAAGAAACCTCACTTTGTCATCTTGTCATTGTCCTTTATTCCTTTAAACAAGTCCTGTGATACTCCAAAAAATTGAGACATAGATCAAGCTTAGGGTTGTTTAGTAGCTCCTTTTTTCCAAATCACTTAGACCTTTTCATTTTCATACCTTAGACATTCAAGTCATCTTAGTCCTCATTTTTCATACCCTATTCCAAAAATACCAAAAAAATTAGTGTCATAACTTGTCATCTTAATCTTCACTGTCCTTTTGTATTTGTCATTTCCTTTAGACAACATTGTCACATTGTCATATCTTATTCAAAAATCCAAAAAAATATAGTCTTCATTGTCCTTTGGCATTAGTCATTTCCTTTACTATCAAATATCCAAAAACATAGTTTGCATTAGGATATTGCATTGTCATCCCTTATTATAAAAAATCCAAAAAAAAAAAACATAGTGTCGTTTAGGTGTCATTTTCCATCCTCTTCCCAATTTGAGCAATTCCTTATATGGTTGAGACTAGGCTCCAAAGAAAGAGAAAACAAATGGCTAATTTTGGACAATGCAACAACACCTACATCTTTTCCAATGACATGAATCAAAACATGAACCAAGACATATCTTTCATCAATCCTTTCAGTGACATGAACTTTCCATATTCATCACAAAACCCTTTTGAACCATTCATGCAAAGAGACCAACATGGACAAGTCTACACAGAGGAATTAGAGGCTACAATGGAAAATATTGATGTAGCTTCCTTTGTGGAAGACTTAGTCCTTCATGACCCAAAAAGATATCTAGCCATGCTCTTGGACCAAGGGGTTAAACTACCATGTGACTTTGACATTAATACTTTGAGACCGACATCACCCAATCATAATGCCAACAATCCAAACAACAATTTTTCCAACACTAGTCAACCCCAAAACAACACAAACACTACCTTTGTTGGTGCCACATCACAAATTTCCACAAGTACTATCAATACCACCTCCAGTGATGCCTCCAATCAAAAAAATTCCAATACAATCATTGCAACATCTGTTGGAGGGACACCAACTATGTCACAAGCCATGTCACAATGAATGCCAACAATGTCAACAATATCATCACAATCAGTTGAAGCCACCATTGGGTCCTTGTCAATGTGGGAAAGCTATTCAAATCCTCTATTTTCCACTTCATCTAGTGTCGTGGGTGCATCATCTAGCTATTTAAATCCTCTATTTGCTACTTCATCTAGTGCCATGGGTGCATCATCATCCAATCCTTTCATTCGTACCTCATTAAATCATTTTGGAGGAAGTAATCAATGTGTCTTTATTTGAGGACCACAACCAAATGTTAACACGTCAACACAATTTAATACCAATATTTCCCAAGGGAAAACACAAACATTCCCCATGGGAAATTCCAACAATTTGGGCAAGGCAATCAGAATAGACAACACATGGCATCATTTGGACACCAAAGTATTCATGGTCAACATATTCCCCAAATCTTGACTCAAATGGCTAGAGGGAACATTTTGACATATTCATCACATATTGACACCCATCAACAAGTCCCTAATCCAAACTTTCAATACCAAAAATATGCAAACTAAAACACATCATACATCTCGCAGCAACACATCCCACCAAAAAACACCAACATCTCTTCACAAAAAATTGGGGACCCATGGTGTACCTATCACTCCCATGTGTGATAAAACAAATAACCCTATGATTGATTCCTTGACAACTCAAGTGGCTCATTTACAAAAGGCTATAGAAAAAATGCAAATATCTGACAAGAAGTCACACATGACATATGACCTATGCTTATATCCTTTTGACACAAATCTATACATGCCACCATTCCCTCTTGGATATGTCACCAAAATTTACTAAGTACAAGGGAAAGATGAATCTTATTGAACATGTTCAAGAATTCACAACCAACTGTATGAACATTGCCTATGAACACACTTACTTGATGAGACTCTTCTCTAAAAGTCTTACAGGACTTGCACTTGAATGGCTCTCCACTCAAAAGGGGATAAAAACATGGGATGAATGTAAAGAAAAATTCATAAAGAATTATGCGTATAACATTGACATGGACACCTCCATCACTAGCTTATGCACTCTTATGCAAGACGATGCTGGTGAAACTTTTATCCCATTCTTCCAATGATGGAGAAGTCTTGCAAGTCACTTCCATATTGACATACCTGAGAAAGAAAAGGTCAACATGCTTGTTCAAACACTCCTAGGCCCATTGAAATATGGATAGCAAGTTCATTGCTACACAACCTTTACAAACCTAGTCGAAAATGGTGTCTAGGTTGAGAAAGCTCTCATTGCTAAAGGAGAACTAAAATATGGCCCTAAAAACACAAATGTAAACCCATCCACAGACAAAAATAAGTATTGGGTCAAAAATAAACATGTTACCAATGATGATGTTGTCGATGCTAAGGTTGTAAACACGATGGGTCCTATACTCACTCTTAAAGGAATTCAGTCACAAAACAAAATGACAATAATACTGACACCTCTTGCCAATGTCATTTCAAATAACCAAAATGGTCAAAATAGTCAAAATGAAGGACAACGTCGCACAATTTCTGAAAAGACAAACATACACTGCTTTTGAAGAATCAATTGAGGATGTGCTTAACAAATTCCTTCAAAATAGTCTCATCACACTTGAGGACCCTAACCCATATGACCAGGATAGTTTAAACCTTCATGGTGGGATGATAATGCTTTCTTTGATTACCACCAAGCTAAAGGGCATAAGACATCCTCTTGTTGGCAACTAAGAAATATTGTGTAAGACCTTATTGAAAATCAAACAATTGAATTGGGTGGGCCACAATTTGCATCAAATGCAGACCATACTATTCACAAGAACCCACAACAAGACCACAGTTCAAATAAATCCTCAACATAAGGTCCTAAGCCAAATAATAATCAATCCAATTATTCCTGTGCCACATATGACTATTTCGATGGACCTATTATTAACAATGTCTGAACCGATGATGAATGTGTCAGTACCATCATTGTCAAAAGAGAACCTAAATGTAACACCACTACTCAAAGTGGAAAGATCACCATAGCTGGTCCGCCTCCTAAACAATGGAAAATCACAATCGCAATCCATCTCATACACAAAGCAATGAAAACCTAAGAGTCACTTTAACCTTATTGACTAGCTAGACAAAACCCCTGCATAGATTTCCATACTCGAATTGCTTCGCATTTATCCCACACATAAGGCTATACTTGACAAAACCTTGCAAGAGTCCTCTATCCCGCAAGACATTGATGTCAACCAGTTTGGAGCCATGGTGGGATACCTCACTACACCTCATCATGTATCATTTTTTGATCAAAATTATTCGTCACCCAAGACCAACCATAATGACACATTACACATCAAAGTTTTCATCCATAAGCACAAGGTTAGATGAGTTTTAGTAGATGGCGGAGCAGGATTGAACATATGCTCCTTAAAACTGGTGAAGGCTCTAGGCTTTTCTAATGCTTGCATGGATGATACAAAGAGCATAGTCATAAAAACATATGATGATGAAGAACATTCCTCTCGAGGTGTGATCACTCTTCCTATCAGAATTGAGCTAGTCATTGTAGACAAAACTTGCCAAGTCTTGGATCTTGAATTACCCTATAATAACTTGCTTGGCCGACCTTGGATTCATGTCCTAAAGGCCATTCCCTCCACATATCACCAATGCTTGAAATTTCCTTTTGATGGCACAAAAATAACCATATATGGAGACCCCGATCCCTTTTAGTATTGCACCAATCTAAGGGGTATTTCTGAACATCAAGTTCCCATCAACTGAGAAGCTTCAAGCTCTCATTCTTCCAAATTCATTGACCCATCCACACTCACTTTTTCATCCACATCCATTCCATCCATGTCTTCCATCATACCTTCATCCAACTCCATTCCTAAGGCTGAATCCACTACCAAGATCTCAGACCTAGGTCATGGAGAATTTAAGCTGAGTACAACATATAGCATCACAACAATACCCAAGTCTCCTAAGCTTTATGGTCGGCCCTATTTTAGAATGAAACCCAAAGAAATTTTCAAGGTTCCTCCATCACGCATCTTTATAAAATGGGGTGAAATGAGTAAAGAAGACATCAAGGATACATCAAGAATAAGAGGAAAATTTAACCCTATTACCAGTCCTGATATATGGAAAAGGCTATGACATAATGAAAGCAAAGGGATATGATGGAATCAGTGGCCTTGGTAGAAATAAAACTGGGATGCATGAACCCATAATTCCTCTTCAAAGACCAAAAATTCTTGGATTAGGGTATGGATTTCCCAACAATGACGATTGACGTACCAATGGAATTTTAAGTGAGAGTGTGAATGCTTCAGAAAGTGTCAAGACCATTGAGGAACCCCTTACCGAAATTGACTCCCATGAGTGGGAATTTGGCTCCCAATGATCCCTAAGTGACTGTTGCCTAATGATTTGTTCCTTGAACCTAAAGAGCTTACGTCTAAACAAAGATTTTAGAAAATGTTTAAAATTTACCAAGCATTAGATAATGACAATCCTAAGATCCTAAGGAAATGAGAAGACTGGGATAGGATTTTTTTCCCAAGGAGCAATGACAAGTCAGAATCCTCCTCTAATCCCATTTACCCTCAGCTTGACATACTTGTCCAACTGTATGAACCTAATAATGGCCATCAATTGGATTCATCCGAATCACCACATGACATTTCTAACCATTACTCCAATTCCTTCATTCCCTACTTTGCTAATGAGTATGAAACAAGTGAAGGAGAATATTGGATAGAGTCTGATTGGGAATTGGATGATGACAACTTCATTTTCAATGTTTCTAAATTTGTTTGCATGCTTTCTGCATCCTCTCCATAATTCACCAATACTGACAATGGTATCTCCTTAGTCTACCCACAATTAATTGATTGGGACCAACAAGGCTTGCCAGTCATGGACATATTTCAGAATGATGAGGCCATTGTAGAATTTATGGGACTACGTGAGGGAATACCCAGTGGTGACCACAAGGCTAGATTTTCTATTGACCTAGATTGTGTAGCTTACTTTGGGGAGACTGCTCCGTCCTCTAGTCGCAAAATGAAAAGTAAAAATAAAACAAAAAATGAAACATCTTTAGGTGAAAACTAAAAGGAACCTTTTGACGATAAAAAAGTAAAAATAAAGGATGTATCTACAGGTGAAAACCTCTCTGAGGTGCCCAAAGATGGAGGATTAGACTTTCTTCCCATTACTCAAGAGAAATTAGCAATGCTTATAGATGAAACCACATAAGTCAACATATCTACAACAGAAGATCCTAATATGGTCCTCTTTGTGGCATCCCTGACAGAAGAAGAGAAACCTGAGTTCCAAAAATTCTTTTCAGAGCATAAAATTAATTTTGCATGGTCATATGCCAATATGCCTGGGTTGGATCCAAAATTGGTTTTGCACCATTTTCCACTACTTCTAGATGCCAAACTAGTAAAACAAAAGCTGCATAAAATGCATCCTCAGATTGCCTTATTAGTTAAGATCAAAATCAATAAATTGTTAGATGTGGGATTCATATGGTCCTTAGACTATGCTGAATGGATATCAAATCTTGTACCAGTCACAAAGCGGAATGGTCAAATCCGTATCTACACAAATTTTTGGGACCTGAATAAAGCATGTCCAAAGGATGAATTTCCCTTTCCAAACATAGACATCATAGTGGATCTCACAGTAGGATATGAGATGTTGTCCCTCATGGATGGTTTCTCAGGTTACAATCAAATTAGTATTGCCCCCGAAGACCAACATAAAACAACATTCACTTTTCCTTGGGGTACATACTATCAGAATGTCATGCCTTTTGGTCTTAAGAATGTAGGCACCACATATCAGAGAGCTATGACAATGATATTTCATGACATTATACACAAGATAATGGAAGATTATGTGTATGAACTTTTGCCTAAATATTTGACAAGAAAAGATCATTTGAATGTGTTAGACAAAATCTTCAAGAGACTAGAAGAGTACAAAGTCAGACTGAATCCTAAGAAATGCGTCTTTGGCGTGACATCTAGAAAATTGTTGGGATACATAGTTTCTTGAAGAGGCATTGAGGTCGATCCATCCAAAGTGAAAGCCATATTAGAAATGCCTCCTCCAAAAGGAATAAGTGAACTCAGGGCATTATAGTGAAAATTACAATCTATCTGATGCTTCATAGCACAATTGGCTAACAAGTGTCAACCATTTCAATATCTTCTGCACAAGGGTATCCCCTTTATGTGGACAGATAAATGCCAAGAGGCCTTTCAACAAATAAAAGACTATCTACTATCACCGCCAGTCCTTATGACTCCCATTCAAGGAAAACCTTGAATTTTATAGATCTCAACCACTACTTCAGCATTGGGGGAATTACTAGCACAAAATGACTAGGAAGAAAGGGAAAGGGCCATATATTACATCAATTGTACACTAGTTGGATATGATCTAAATTGCACATCAATTGAATGTGCTTATCTAGTAGTGGTCTTTGCTGCTCAAAAGCTAAGAAACTATATGTTGAATCATAGTACATAGTTGGTAACAAAGATTGACCCTTGAATATCTCTTGAGTCGCGTAGCATTGACAGGACGTCTGGAAAAATGGGTCTTGATTTTGAGGGAATATGACAACCAATATGTAGAGCGAAAGGCTATCAAGGGACAAGTGATAGCAGACCATCTGGCAGATGTACCTATACAAAGTGATCATCCCTTAGTGGCAGATTTCCTAGATGAGTCCATATTTCATACAGAACCTAACTCTCCTTGGAGGTTATACTTTGATGGGTCTCATACTAGTCATGGCTCGGGGGCAGGAATATTTTTTTCCACTCCATAAGGAGACTCCATCCCTAAGTCCTTCTGCATTGCTTTCCCATGTACAAATAATGTGGCAGAATATGAGGCACTTGTGACAGGACTCAGAATGGCCATAAAATGGAAAATCATGACACTTCATGTTTATGGAGACTCTCAGCTGTTCATCAACCAAGTTAATGATGACTATGACACCAAGGACAAGAAATTAGTGCCTTACAAATGAATGGTTGATAACTTTCATACATATTTCCACATGGTGATTTTTGAACAAGTTCTGATAGCACAAAAAAAGCAGCAGATGCAATGGCTACAACCAATTCTCTCCTAGACATTCCAAGCAATATGCCTCAAATAGAGTTCTTGGTAGAACAACTTTTGGTCCTTGCATGATATTCCTGAATTAGAGATGGTCTACGAGATTATTGGTCCTGATTCTCCCTATTATCAAGACATCTATGACTATCTCAAGTCCCAAACCCTTTCCCCCAACCTATCCAACAACCAATGAAAGTCTTTTATCTGAAAAGCTGCCAGATACACCATCGTTAGTGACACCCTTTACCACCATAGCTTTGATGACACCCTCCTTTGATGTATCAACACTAATGAAGCATGGACAACCTTATGCAAAGTACATGAGGGTATATGTGGGTCTCATTCAATTGGTCCTACTCTGGCCTAGAAGATAACGAAATATGGCTATTATTGGCCAACCATTGAAAATTATGCACTTGAGTTTGTCAGGACTTGTCGCCAATGTTAGATACATAGTGATTTAATTCATGCTCCAGTACAATAACTCCAGCTGATTACATCTCTATGGCCCTTTGCACAATCAGGACTCAACCTTGTGGGAAAAATTCACCCTATTTCTTGCAATGGCAACAAATTCATCATCACCACCACTAAGTATTTTATTAAGTGGATTGAAGCCATCCCTCTTACATACATAACCGAATTTTTTTTTTCCAAATTCATTCTCAACTACATCATTTTCCTGTATGGTATCCCGCAATCCATCATCACAGACAACATACATCCTTTAAAAAAAAAAATGTTCATGAGTTATGTGAGCGATTCCATATCCAACATCATTTTTCCATACAATATTACCCATAAGGAAATGGTCAAGCTAAGGAGTCCAATAAAACTATCCTTAAAATTCTCAAAAAGACTATTAATGATGCTGGTTGTGACTGGCACATCCAACTTAACCTTGCTCTGTGGGCTTACTGCACAACATCCTCACACCTACAAGAGCCACTCCATTTTCCCTAGTCTTTGGATTTGAAGCAATATTACCCACCGAGGTTGAAATTCTATCCTTATGAGACTCCCTGAAGGGTGTGGTAGATGATGAAGAATACAGATAGTCACAACTACATGAGCTGGAAATGCTAGAGGAAAGAAGACATAATTCCCTGAACCACCTACATGCATATAGGAACCATCTCTGTTGTAGTTAGAACAAGAGAGTCATGGCCAAGAAGTTTGACATTGGAGATTTAGTCCTCATGAAAAATCCTAAGAATTAGGATGATAGAGAAAAACCTAGCAAGTTCGAACCAAATTGATTGGGTCCTTACGTCATCATATCCTCTTTTGATTCTGGATCATATCATTAAGCTAATCCATATCATATCATTAAGCTACTCTAGACGGTGAACAACTAATAGAGTTGATCAACAGTCTGCACCTGTGAAAGTTCTATGCATAGCATCAGAAAGTCAGGCTGAAAACTATAAAAATACAAAAAAAATTGAAAAATATAAAAAAATCGTCACCTTGATGAAAACCTGGCAAACAGGCATCTTGGTGACACCAAAAAAAAAAAAGAAAAAAAGAAAAATGATAAAAATATTAAAGAGAAATAATTTATCCAATAGTGAAAACCTAGAAAATAGGAACTTTGGATAAGTACCATGGTGAAAACCTGGCAAACAGGTGCCATGCGTAGTCAATCATTGCTTAGCCATCTACTGTCACTCTATCTACCTTAGTCAATAGTAGACACTCACTTTTCCAACATCTTGCCACTCGTCACCAAATTCCTGTTATTTTCCCCCATGGCTGATAATGATTGACATCAAGTCATATATATCACCCATTTGTCACTTGCACACGTCCTTTCCGCATCCATCTAGTTGGCTAGTCTTGGACCTGACTAGGGCCAAATCTTTATTACTTGATTGTAGTGGGTATCGCACATGGTCCTATCATTCAAAAAAGTCCTGAGAAAAGACAAAAACATCATAAAAAGTCTTAAAAAAAGACAAAAAAATTGAAAAATGTCCTAAAAAAAGACCTAAAACTTGAAAAATGTCCTAAAAAAAGGACCTAAAAATTAAAAAAACATCCTAAAGAAAAACACAAAAAAATCAAAATATCTCAAAAACACAAAAATAGAGTCATATCTTGTCAAGTCTGTCATGTTAGTCAGTCTTTGTCATTTTTCCAAACTATGTTGTCTCCACACATTTACTACGTAGGCAAGGCTCATCTTCGAACCCCTAAGACATTAGGTCAACCCTCTTAGGTTTGTCAAAATAAAATCATGATTCAATCTTTGGTCATCAAGACAAAGTCATTGGTCATGTAGAACTACAAGGTCTTTGAGTGTATGATGTAGGCAAGACCATCAATCAATGAGCCCCCGAGGTTGCACTAGGTCAATCCATTAGGGTTCATGACACTACACTGGCACACACGTTAAAATGTCTCCTAGTCAAACAAGTCATTTCAAAACAAGCAAACTTATAAAACAAATTTTGGAAATTCTTTAATAAACAAGTCACACAAATTGGCATGTCAACCTCAACATGTAGTCAAACTCAGTGAAACTCAGTCAAACATAGTCAAACTTCAGTCAAGTTCAGTCAAAACAAGTCAAATCATCATAACTAGTCAAACTATCAACTCTTAGTTATTCTTCAGATGCATTCTTTTGAAGAACAACCCCTTTCATTTATTCCTTCGGATGTGTCCTTCCTAGGTATCGTCATCGTCATCTAGTATTTTGAGGGATCCCCTTGACATTTAAGGATTGATCCTCTTGACATCGACATTATTCAGGATGTGTCCTTCCTGAATTTGGAAAACTTTGACACTCGACACTTGGACATTGTCAAAACATGATGCTTTGGCATCTCGACATCGTCAAACCTGACATCTTGACATCAAAACACTTGACATTCAGAAACACTTGGAAAACATTATCTTGGAATTTTATCCTTTGATCTTTCATCCTCTTACTATTTTCTTCACAATGTCCTAACAATGGGATTTAGAGACACAGTGACGTATCATGATGATTGTTGTGTCTTGTCTTTTTGGCAGTCATGTTGCTAGTTCCTTGAGGATGCCCTGATAACATGATTTAGAGGAGAAACGACGTTTCATGGCTTGTTTTTCTTGTCTTTTTATGCTTGTGGTTGGTTGTGATAAAAAGACTGGGGAAATTGCGCTCTTAGTATGAGTCATGATCATCCTTGTTTGTGACTGGTTGTCTCATGTGATGGTACAACCTTTCACACCTTGATCTATGTTATATCATGGTGTTTGTTGGCCATTACAATAATCTTCCCACTAATGATTAAGAGCAATAATTAGTAAAGTCCTATGGTAATATGTTGAGGGAATTGGTCTCCGTGCTAACATTCATCTCCTTCTATCTTGTCATCATGTCTCATCCATCTCACAATGATATCCTGTGACATAGAAAAACATAAGTGCATACATGATCATATAGGCATTACATTAGGTCCATACATATATCACCTATATCATTAAACCATATACATTGCATCACATTTATATATTCATGCATTAACATAAACATAAGCATGGAATAGTATCATCATGACATATAAATAAACATCACATCATCATGGCATCTCATCATAAGTAACCATCATTAAGGCATACATGGCATGACATATAAATGACATTATCATAGGAATCATAAATGCATAAATCACATCACATAGTCATCACATAGTTATCATAACTGCATCATAAAAATCATCATCACATAAACATACATCATAAGCATAATCAACATATATAATGCATCGTCACATAGCATAAAGCATATAGGCCACATCAAAACTCCATCATATATATCATCTCAAAAATCATGTCACAGGATAGAATCATGGGATATCCCAAAAATAAGAGCTCGCAGGCTCGATGATCAAAATATAAATGTCATAACATAAAGTGCCTGAAATGTCCCAATACAAGATAATAATGAACATTTCTATGTTGAGCTCTCATCCCCTCAAGGAGAAGATTTGGGGGATCGATGCTCTATCAAGGGAACATATGCCATCATAGTCATTGTAACCTATGCTTGGGAGGCTGAAGGATCTATCACTACGACTTGTGTCTATGAAACTGAGCTCGATGGTATTGTCACTAAGGGTGTCATTTGAACTATAGTATGCACCTGGGATGACACTGGTACCTGCATCTGAGAAGTCGATGGGTCTATCACTAGTGGCTGGCTATCATATGACCTGTGCTCTAACCTAGATGACCTATGGTTATGACCTAATCTGTGACTTGAGGCATGTATGTGGGAGTGGCTAGACCTATGACCTAATGAATGGCCTGAGGAGGTAGATCCCCTGCACTGCTATGACTCCTGTTGTTGCTGCCACTCTCAGACCTACTACCACTGCCTATCCTCATCTGTGACTATTTCAAGGTAGGATCTCACCTCTTGGGTGGCACTGCCTACTCATATAATAACCTGTACTATCCCAGATGGGTGCTAACCCTTGAAAACTCTCACATCATGTCCCTTGATGGTCCCGAGCATAACCGCACAAACTCTATGCACCATTGAGTTGAATCCTACTAACTGATCACTTCCTAATCCTACTCTACTCTAACCACCTCCAGCTCTACCTGCAAGTCCCTAACCTACAATTTACTCTCATCTAGCCTCCTTTATAGGTTTGATACTCGGTGATCTATAGTCACATCATGTGGTAGTGGTGATCCTGAAGGTGCATACTCCACCTCATCTATGGCATCATCATCATCCCCAAAATCCTCCTCCTCTCCCATTTCCTTGTCTCCTCTAACTCCCTCATCCCTTAGTATCTCAACCTCCATCTCCACCTCCTGGTGAACCTCTTGTCTGACCTCCTCTTTTGTATCCTCCTCCTCGGTTGCCTCAGGGACTAGTACCAAGGGCACTCACTCCACAAATTGTCTCACCCTCTTGGCCTGCCTCTCACCATCTCCTCCTGTCCTCCTCCTCCTGCCATCTCCCCCATCATCTTCATCATCTCCATCTCTCCCTCCACCCCTACCTCCATCTCTCCCTTAGCCTCTACCTCTCCCCCTATCTTCAGCTCTACCTCCTCAACCACCTTGCTGTACATGTGGTATGACTGATCTCCTATCAATAGGTGCCAGTCCATTTGGATCTATCAAAGGGACTAGCTTAAGAGTATGCCACCATAAGTCATAGTCTATTGTGGTCCCTGGATCTGCAACCCCTCTACTCCATCCCCACTGTTGGGCTACTATACCATCAATCTATTGCTCAGTGAATGACACTGATATCAGTCAACCCCATGCTAGCTCTCTAGATGACCTAACATACTTGGTTGTACCCATAGGAACACCCTATTGCTTGTCAAACTATTGTAGTACCCTTTGAGGTAGGTACATCTCAATAATCAGCTAACTCTGGATAGTCCAGACAATCAAGTATCTGAATTGCCTACAAAAACTTAGGTGATTGACCTCATCTTCCCACTGCTCGTAGTCCTTGTTGAACCTCTAGATGAAAGATATCATAGTGTCAATCCGATGTCACCAGAATCCTGTCTCTCCCACTCGGGTCTACTGTAAGGCGCCTACATAATAAAAGACATATGGCATACCATCCGCCAGCTATGGTCTTTGGATAGGCAGATGAAAAATAGCGACATGTTCCCATGCCCAAATCGTAAGGAGTGTCATCTTGTAGCTAATACTATGCGCTCTCCTATAAGCAACCTCATGAAGCTAATGATACAACATCCCCAATAGGAAAGGTCCCTAGGTATACACAGTCCTATCCCATCTCATCTTGACAAACACATCACCCTAGCCAATAGGAAATCCATGTCCCCGATGGTCAGGAATCAGTACCCCTCCAATCAGTGTTGCCAGTAGGGCATTGAATCACCCATAATGCTCCGCCATGAACTCCCAGTGGATCTCATGTTCCTCAATCCCTAGCCCTGCACCCTGATCATGATAATAGGTTGTGAATGTCTGATAACCATACTGTGGATCATACATGATTTTCTCTCCTCAGATCGGTAGGCGAAGGATCTGATACACATCCTCAAGGGTGACTGTTGCCTCCCTCGTCGACAAATGGAAGGAGTGGGTCTTAAAATGCCACCTCTCACAAAATGCAGTCAAAAGTCCCCTATTTTCCTAGATAATGGGCATATAGGTGACATAGTAGAGTCCTAGTCACATCAGTCACCATCTCTCCCTCTCCTGCAATTGATCCCATAATTTGTATGTGGATGGCCTACTCTCATGCATATAAATGGGTGCTAACTGTCTCTGCACATGTCAGAACATGCATCAACACTTATTGAAAATCATCATTACAATTTGTCTAACTCAAAAGAATTTCAAAATTTGAAATTAAAGAAAGTCAGCCTTGGTCAAAGATAAAGTAAAATGCATCACATTGACTTCATTTACATCACAATCTGGTGTTTGCATCATTCTGTACTTCAATTGCATCTCGATTCGATGATTGCATCATTCCAACTTGCATTTGCATCTCAGTAGAGCACTTGCATCGCGATATTTGGCATATGCGTCACTTTATTCAAATGCATTGCTTGAGGTCACGAATGCGTCACAATGTTTTGAATGTGGCATTACACCCCTTAATTGAGGCACAATTTTGCAAATACGTCGCACTTTGTTGTCTTGTCCTAATGACCGTTTGATTTTGCATCACAATTCATCAAATGTGTCGAACACGAACGTGAATGCGGCTTATGTGCATGCATATGCGTCACAACACATTCGTTAGTTGACCTAAAATCCTAAAACTGACACAAAAAAATGATGAAATGACAAAACAAGTTAGGTGTACATACCACTGGCTCTAAACCCATTAGTTGTCTGTAGGTTCGCACGATCTCCCCATGGTGCTCAGTCATTGAAATAACCATCCTCGCCAAGGTCCTCTTCACTCTAATCTCTCAAATTTACAAAGGTTAAAAGTGAAAATAAATTGACTTTTACCCCATTTTCAACCTATTTATAGGGTCAAAATGGCATTTGTCAAACCTTTTATTACTGGAGGCTCTTTTGACTAACTTTAACCACCTTTTTGGCTACTTTAAACTCAAATTCTAAAATCATCTACACCATTGTCTTTTTGGGCATCAAATTGACTTATTGGGACACTTTCCAAATTTCTCTATCGCCGGCCCAAAATTTGAAACTTTTCCCAAGGGGGCATAGATACTCTGTACCTTCATTGTTGCATATTTTTTACTTGTTTTCTTTGTCACAATGCAACAGTCTGCATTATGACAAAAAGGGGCAAAATGTAGACACCTAAAATTGACCTAGGCCTGTGACTCTTAATTTCTCCATATTTCTTCTAAAACATAATTAAAATATTTGATTATGTCTGTCTATCCAAATTCAGCTATTAATTAAATAATTCATAGCTATTTAATTAATTCATACCTTCTATGCTTCTTGACTATTTAAATAAATAAATTACATTTGTTTTATTTAAGTACGTCACTAATGTCTATTCTCCTCTTTAATTAAATAAATAATTAAATTTATTTAATTAATCCATTATTCCCTCTTGATTATTTAAATAAATAAACTTTATTTATTTATTTAAATACGTCTCTAATGCTAAAGGTCTTTTCAGAATTAAATAAGTCTTCCATAATTTATTTAATTATTGGTCCACTTCTCCCATGATTAAATAATTAGAATTAATTATTTAATTGTCTCATTTAATTTCCTCCATTTTAAATAAAATTAGTTATTAAAATGGTCTCACATTGCTAACTTCCACTTCTTTTAGTAAATAATTCAATGTCAATTATTTATTGTCACATAACTCCACATTTTTGAGTTAATTTTAATTCAAAAATGGTAATTTTCTTCTAGAAATCAAGTAATTTCTAAAATTATTTGATTTTCCAAATCTTTCTCTTTCTATCCAATCTTTATCTTCCTATCACATTTATTTTCAACCGTCGATTTGATTTTCTCAAATTGCATCTTGGCCACTCATCTCAAAAAATTTCCCTAACCCTAATTATGGGTTGTCGTACGCAATCTTGATCACTGATTTTAGGGCATTCATAAACTTTTAATCTTGGTCATCCGTCCAAAATTGCATTTTCTATAAAATGCTAATTTTTCTCTCATTTTGAAACTTCTTAGCACTTCATCTTTTGCATACTTCATCTCTTTCTCTTTGAATCTTATGCAATCTTGCATTCTTGTCACTTTGTCAGTCATATTTACATTTCACTTGGCATAGTTGATATTAGCTTACTATTTGCATGATAGCATAGTATTGCATATAGTCATTTCAAATCCTTCAACATTTGCTTAGGGATTGTCTTTTTCATTAGATTACTCACATTAAATCTAAGGGCAACATCACATTTGCAACAAGTTGAGAAGGGCTATGGAGGTGATTCATGGAGGTTTTGAGGACTATTTGGTATAATTGTTCTTGTTTTATGCATTTTCCTCCATTGTTCTTCATAGTTAGCTAGGGTTTTATATTTTATGCATAATTATAAGCTAACCCCATAAAATTCCCTTAGTTACAATACATATTGTGGTGCATTAAAAAACAAATGTGATCAAATTTTCAAATGCCTACGCTAGCCTACGATGTAAAGTTACAAATGCACGACATTCCAAATGTAGATGTGTGCATTATGTATTCATATGCATTGCAAAATAAAGTGACGCAAGAAAAAAACTTGAAATAAATTCCTAGAAATGTGTGAAATCCACAATGTGAAGGTTGGTTTTTCAACTACGTACCGAAGCTCCAACATCTGCAGGGTGTCAGAACGTCTGAATGCGATATCCGTGGTGAGAAGTGTGAGGAACAAGTGACATTTTTCTAGGGCTCCAGAGCACAAAAATCGCAAATTTTAAACTTGAAAGGTGAAAATGAATGGCTTTTCCAGCCAATTTGTATTTATACCTAGGGGTTTTGGTGGCATTTTTCAAACCTTTTAAAATAGATGCACCATTTTCCATCTTCCAATGACCATTTGACCTATTAAACTACCTCCAAACTAATTTCTTTCAACACCACTAAACTCCTGGCCATCAAATTGACTAATGGAGACTATTTCTAATTTTTTTGGATTTTTTCAAAAAATTGTCAATTTTCCCGAGGGGGCATACCTTCACGTATTCCTCATTGGGGCACAACTGGGGCATGTTTCTGATTGATTTTCTTTGACACAATGCCAAAATGACATTGTATCAAAGAAGGGGCAAAGTGTAGACACTGAAATTTGGTCTAATCCTGCGACTTCAATTTCTTCATAATTTGCATTTTCATGGTCATGATTAAATAATGTTAATTATTTAATTATTCTCTAAAATATTTTTCTCATCTATTAATTAAATAACTTTTAATTATTTAATTAAGTCATTTTAACATTTATTCCTCTATTAATTAAATAAACTTAATTATTTAACTAATTCATATTATCTTTTTTCAAATCTCAATTAATTAAATAAATGTTCTTTATTTAATTACATCACTAATTAACTTTATCCTCTTTTTGAAATTAAATAAATCCTTATTTAATTTATTTCTATCACACCTTCGACTATAATTAAATAAATACTTTACCTATTTAATTATTCATTAATCTTTTCTTCAGTCAATTAAATAAATCTCAATTTATTTATTTAATCCTCAAATTTTGAATGTTGAATTAAATAATCATTTAATTCATAAAAGAATCACTCTTGACATATTCTTCTATATTTGGATAATTGCTTAAGTTATCTAATTATTCATTTCCACTTGACTCGAGATCTATTTAAATCAGTCAGTCATCTCCTGATTTAATATCTGGTTGTTTTAAACGTAGAGACTCTTTGTCTTAATCAATCAGTTTTCTTGTTTTAATTCTTATGCATGTAGAAATTTATTAATTAAATAACTTTAATTAATTAATTAATTCATACGTGCATTCAAATAGATCATTTCCTTTATTCTATCTTTATCCTTTTCATTCAATCTTTATTCTTCTAATTTTCAAATACTTTCAACTAGAGATTAAATCATTATTTAATCTTGATCTCTATCTTCTAGGTTTTATCACTCACATCACTACTAACACTTATCTCAATGCATGCCAATTCTTTTAATTTGAATCATCCTTCTATCTTTCAATCTCGGCTTGTCATTTGAACAATCAATTTTCTATAAATTGACCTAACCTTCATCATTGTTACCTCTCCCAAAATCTTATGACTTTTGGAGACAATCAACTATTTTAATCTTCAACGTTTTGCTCAATCATTATAATAGGCTATACTTGCACATAGAAATTTGAGGACAATTATAATCAAATGGCGAAATGGAGGACAATCGAGGTTATACATGGAACTGCGTAGATATTGGGTCAGATTGTTCAATTTATTTATGTTTTAGCTTTCCTTTGTTCTCTATTGTTTAGCTTAGTTTACATTAGAGTTTAATTGCATGTTATTGATTTGATCTTTCTTTTTTTCATGTGTTATAGTAATGATGAGTGTCATTATTTCGAGATTATATTGAGTAAATATCACTTTGACAAAGACACTTGTTACCCAGTGATAAAATAGCATATCCTTCGTTCTCCTTGTCATGTAATAGTTGTAGAATACTCTATTCTCACTATTGCATGACCCTTCCCATCACCTACCTCAGCTCATTCTTGTCTTGCACTCAGTGGGGACAAGAAGTTGATAGCCTTGTCCTAGTAAGGAATTTGTTGTTGTCCCTTAGGTTCATTATCTACCTTCCGCTTATACAGACTTAGATTGGGAGGAAAATGACTTGCTTTAGGTTGACTCACCTATGCCTTACTAGTCTTTTTTCTTTCTTTTTGCTTTTTCTTGCATGTATGTAATGTGAACCCCCATGATGTTTTGTCTAATTTTTCTCTCTCTATGTGCATTCCTGTATTTGTACCTTCATTCTTCTATATGTCATATAATTTTTCCTTTTCGTTATCTTTTCATTTTCCTTTTTGTCTTGTGTTTTCCTTTTGGGGATGATGCAAGATGTCAAGATACCCTATGTCTCTTCCATGTTGACCCAAAATATTTTTCCTTGTCTTTGTTTTTTGTCTTGTGTTTTCCTTTTGGGGATTATGCAAGGTGTCGAGACACCCTATGTCTCTTGCATGTTGACCTAAAATATTTTTCATTATCTTTTTCTTTCATTTTCATTTTTGTCTTGTGTTTTCCTTTTAGGGATGATAAGGCATCAAGACATTCATGTTTCTTCCATGGGTAAAAGCACAAACCCTGTCACTTTCTTAAAGGAATACCAACAAGCAAAAAATTTGAACTTTGACCACATAAAAGTGGTCTTTATGTTTTGAATTTCAAAATGGTGTAAACTAATAAAATGTAGAACTTTTGGTGTAGTTTATTCCTGTAATTTTTAAAATTTTAAAAAAAATTGTTTTATTATGTTTTTATCAATTTAAGGACAAATTTTGGAATGCTGAAAATTTCATAAAAGAGTGACTTCACGGACCGTCAAGAAATAAAATGAAAAAAACTTCATTTCTCTTTTTTTTTTTTTTCCAAATAGGTAATTTCAATGTCTTGTGCATGGAAAAAAAAAATCACATTTTGATGTATATTTTTCCCGTAATAACGTTCTAAAGTCAAACATGTCAATTTGACAGTTTTGACGGACCGTCAACTAATTTCAATTTTTTCAATCATTTAAAAAAAAAGAAATATACCCTTTTGAAGTAGACTCTCTCCTCTTATGCCTCATATAATATTTAAAATATTTTAATAAATTTTACTATCATTTTTTTAATATCAAATCAGCCTCTTTTTCTTTAAAACCTACTTGCATTATTTTAATAATAAAAGATATCAAAACTAATCAAAATATTATAAAAATTCTATATTTGGATTCTACACCAAGCTCTACAAAAGGGTATTTTTATTTTTTGCAAAAACATCAATCTGACTAGAGAAATACTCTGCCAAAAATGAATGTTTCAGAAAAAATTGAAAAATGATGAGTAAGCTGCCATGTAGGATGCCAACTAGGCATTTTCGGCCGACCAGTTTTCGGCCGACTAGGTTTCGGCCGAAACCCTATCGGCCGGTAATGAATCGGCCGAAAACTAATCGCTCGAAAACTTATCGATCGATAACTACTCGGCCGAAAATTGATGATATAAATAAAGTTTTTTTTTTCCCAATTTATCAAATTAAAAAAATAAGAAAATAACAAATATTTCGAAATCTTTTCAACTATTTTCAATTAAAAAAGCTTTATTTCAACATTTTGGAAGGCAATTTACAAGACGTATTTCGACGAAAAAAAAGGCATTTGGAGAAGAGGAGAAATATTTTTAAGGTGTGTTGATCTTTAATTTATTTAATTGATTATGTTTTTTTATTGAAAATGCATTTGAAGTTTTGTTTTCACTTTTTCTTTATTAAAATATTAACATCAAATAAATATATGTAGAAATATATTCATTATTCAATTAAAAATATTTTATGTTTTGCATCTAGTTACAAGTTTTTTAAAATATTTATGCTATATTACATGTACATGTTTCATGGAAAGCTTATGTGTGTACAAATTTCTATGTAGGCAATCATTCAAATTTGAGTGTAATTTGTGATGGAAAATCGAAGGACTAGATCGAGGAAGTATGAACGAACACGAGTAAGACAAAGAAAGAGAAAAGCGGATGAAGGAACATCTACTAAACAACAACCCATGGAAAATATTGATGATCAAGGTGACGTACAGGTACAAGAACAAACTGAACCTAATACTAATATAAATGTTTTGGACTATGGTATGGAAAATTTGATGGAGATGGATGAAGATTCTCTTTTCAATAATATTTCATCTGAAGATATGTTATCTGAAAGCACATTGAAATTACACTCTAAAAAAATATGGGATGAATTTTTTGAAGAGAAATCTTTAATTGGAAGAGCACAGTTAATTGCAAAGTTATTTAGACGAAAAGAAATGACCCCTGTTTTGGAGTTGTTAGGGGTTGATAATAGGAAAAAGTCATCAGATTTAAAACAAACAATTGTTGAAAACCTGCAAGAAGCATTAAAATGTATTGAAAAGAAGAGTCGGTCTAGTGATTTAAGTGCTGCACGTAGAGCGTTGATGACTGTAATTTCTAGTAAGAAATTATCATATAGAAGACAAGTTCAAGCAATTTCTGAATTACTAAATGTTTCTAGGAGAACTGTTCAAAGATATATTGAAAAGAGAGATGAAATAGATGGAAAAATTGAGAAAATTTGGGTAAATATTTGTAGGGTTCCTCGAAAAGATAGAATTTTAGAAGATGTAAAGAAACAAGTTGTTGAATATTGGACCACCCACTCTCGTGTTTCTTCCAATAGAAGGGATACTATACAAATAATAGGTGATGATGGTACAAAAATTTCTCATCCAAAACATTTTATAGATACAACACAAAGTGAACTTTTTGAAGCATTTAAACAAGAATTTTTAAATGTGAAGATTTGTCAAAGGATGTTTGAAACACTACGACCATCATTTGTACGTATAAATAAAGTACGTGAAACTTGTTGTTGTGAAATCATGTTGAATTTGATCTACACCTACAATCATATAGAAAAGTTATGGCAACAATTGATCGAAATTTAGCCATCCCTCGAAGCACAACACAATTTGTGAAGTCTCTTCTATGTGAAAAATCAGAAAATTTGGATGAATTCAATGTTCAGTGTATAAAAAATGTATGTAATGATTGTGGAGATTTGAAGAATCTTTTACATGTTGACAATAATGAAATGCAAGTTACTTGGAAGAGATTTGAATATGAGACATACTTAACGAAGTCAGGAGTTGAGGCCAAAAAATTGTTGTCAAAGAGAGTGGATTGCCTTACAATGAATTCATGAGTAAATTTCGCAATATCATATATCCACATATCCAACATTGTCATGGTGCAAGATGGCAATCTAAGCAATTTCGTTATTCAAAGAATTGTTTTCCACCAAGTTGTATTCTCTCTATTGTAGATTTCTCTGAGAACTATACATTTAGTCCTCAAACTGAGATTCAAAGTCAATATTATCATTCAGAGCAAGTTGCAATCTTCGTGCAAGTTTGCTACAGGCATGCAGAGTTAGCGGTCGATGGAATACAAAGTAGCAAAGATGATAGAATTATCATCAAAGAGGTTCAATTTTATATCAGTGATGATACGAATCATGATAGAAGTTATGTAGCTCATTGTTTCAAAATGTTTTTTGAAGACCTAAGACGACGTGGCATAAATCAAGAACAACAATGGATATGGTCTGATGGATGTGCTGGTAAGTACATTGGTTTTTAAATTATTTTTAATTAATTTATATTTACTTTTAAAACTTTGAGACTTAAATTGTTTTTTGAAGATAATTCAAGGTTTTCAAGTGTTTAATTATTTGTAACTTCACAGGACAATTTAAGTCTGCAAAAGCCTTTGTTTGGTTATGTAGTCAACATGCTAGACGCAACACCAATTTTTTGTGGAATTTTTATGAGAGTGGACATGGAAAAGGAGAGCACGATGGAGCAGGAGCATGTGTGAAGCGTGCACTTCGTCAACATGAACTTGCTGGTATGTCCAATTTAGCTGAACATACTTTTTAAAAGATTAGATATGTATATATATATATTTAATTTAACTAAATTAAATTTTCTTTTAAGTTCTTTGAAAGTAATAGGTGACAAATTGTTCCAACTTGTCTGTAACTTGTAGGTAATGCCATACGGAATGCAAACGAAATTGTTGAATGGTGCAAAAGTCATTTTTCTGCTCACGACTCAACATACAACACACGGTATTTTTGGGAAGTTACAGGTATGTATGTCTAGTCAAAATTTGTTTTAAAAATTTGAATTTCAAAGTTCAAGTACATACATGATTTCAAATTGAATTTTCAAGTTTGAATTTAAACAGATATTGATCGATCAAATCCTTATAATTGTCAAGCAATTCATGGTATTAGAAATATACATCAAATCATGACAACGGGGAGTAGTAGGCCTTATGCAATGAATGTGAGAGAAAAATCATGTTTTTGTATTGATTGCATTGAGGACAATGCAAATATTGATCAATGTGAGAATATTAGAGATGGGTATGTTTCACAATGGGAAATGAAACAATTAATATCAATGCCTCCTTTTTTTGAAGATGACAATGTTGATGTCTATGATCCACTATATTCAGCTGATTACGAACGTGTATCTGATTTAGTTGTTATAGGTATGTCCAAATTGATTAATTTAGTTAAAATCAAGATTTAAATTTATATATATATATGTATTCTATGTTTAATTAAGTTTCAAATATAAAATATAAATTTTTACAACTTTTAAATGTATAATTTACTAAATATGTAAATATGTGGTGTGTGTACAGGAGATATTTTCGTTGTAGTTGTAGATCCTGAAAATGCGGAAGGTGTAGATTACTATCTACTAAGATGTACACAACCAAAAAGCAAATTGGTCGAATTGATGACAAATGGTGATGGACAAGAGTATCCCATTGGATCAGTCGTTATTGAAGGCACATATTATCAACAAATAAAGATAGATAAAAATGGTATTATATTTGTTGATTATAGGCCAGGACAAAAGGTTCTACATTACAGTCACTTAGTTTTGACAACAAAAATAAATTTAGAAACTTTACCTAAAAGAGGACGTGCCAAACAAAAGTGGAGGTTGCCTATTGAAGATCATGAGAAGATTTTAGAGATAATTAAAGATAGAGAGGATCCAGATTTTATGTACCAGGAGCTTTAAGTTGTTTTTTGGATACATGTATACACATTTATGACTCCAAATCTAGATAATTTATATATTTGTATTGATTGGACATGTGACATGATTTAGAATGGTTTTTTTTTAGAATGTGACATGTATATGTTAGATCATATATATGCTTGATCTACAAAACCCAGTGACTTTTAAAATGTTTTAATTTACATTTTGCCTAAATTCCTTTAAATCATCTAAATTTCCAATTGCATTTTTACATGTTGGACATGGTTCATTCTTTTAAACCTTCACTCTTGAGAATCTCTCTAGAAATTCCTTTATATCATCTCTCTAGATTCCTTGATTGTAAATTTTTATGTTTGACACATGGAATTGTTAAACTCACTTTCAAATCTTTGAATTTAAATATTTGTTCAACTCCACCTATATACATGTTCCAATTTTGCATTTAAATTTATTTATGTTCCATGGTATTCTTAATTTCACATTCAAATATTTCATTTCATTTGAACATTCAACTCCACAAACTTGTATAAAATTATCTAGTTGATTTGGTGTTTTCAAGTGGTGAAGAATCTAGACATAAATGTTGTCTCTAGTTTTCTTTATTTTTTATACATTACTAATGCACGACATTCAATAATTTTACATGATCATTTGGATTTTCATGTATCCATCTCAACCATACATCCAAATTTACTTAAGAATATTAGCTCCTATCTTTTAAGTATAGAACTAAATTATTTATCCATTTTGCTAATGTTAGATTGTATCCAGGTTTTCTTGGTTTGTCCTTTCTTGTTCACCTTAAGGTGCATTGGAATATATGAACATTGTAGTGAATCATAGTGATATCTTCCAAGTCATATCTAATTCCCAAATATA
>VDFB02058242.1:759683369-759756920 GCA_007258455.2 Sequoia sempervirens | reverse complement strand
CTAACCCTTGAAAACTCTCACATCATGTCCCTTGATGGTCCCGAGCATAACCGCACAAACTCTATGCACCATTGAGTTGAATCCTACTAACTGATCACTTCCTAATCCTACTCTACTCTAACCACCTCCAGCTCTACCTGCAAGTCCCTAACCTACAATTTACTCTCATCTAGCCTCCTTTATAGGTTTGATACTCGGTGATCTATAGTCACATCATGTGGTAGTGGTGATCCTGAAGGTGCATACTCCACCTCATCTATGGCATCATCATCATCCCCAAAATCCTCCTCCTCTCCCATTTCCTTGTCTCCTCTAACTCCCTCATCCCTTAGTATCTCAACCTCCATCTCCACCTCCTGGTGAACCTCTTGTCTGACCTCCTCTTTTGTATCCTCCTCCTCGGTTGCCTCAGGGACTAGTACCAAGGGCACTCACTCCACAAATTGTCTCACCCTCTTGGCCTGCCTCTCACCATCTCCTCCTGTCCTCCTCCTCCTGCCATCTCCCCCATCATCTTCATCATCTCCATCTCTCCCTCCACCCCTACCTCCATCTCTCCCTTAGCCTCTACCTCTCCCCCTATCTTCAGCTCTACCTCCTCAACCACCTTGCTGTACATGTGGTATGACTGATCTCCTATCAATAGGTGCCAGTCCATTTGGATCTATCAAAGGGACTAGCTTAAGAGTATGCCACCATAAGTCATAGTCTATTGTGGTCCCTGGATCTGCAACCCCTCTACTCCATCCCCACTGTTGGGCTACTATACCATCAATCTATTGCTCAGTGAATGACACTGATATCAGTCAACCCCATGCTAGCTCTCTAGATGACCTAACATACTTGGTTGTACCCATAGGAACACCCTATTGCTTGTCAAACTATTGTAGTACCCTTTGAGGTAGGTACATCTCAATAATCAGCTAACTCTGGATAGTCCAGACAATCAAGTATCTGAATTGCCTACAAAAACTTAGGTGATTGACCTCATCTTCCCACTGCTCGTAGTCCTTGTTGAACCTCTAGATGAAAGATATCATAGTGTCAATCCGATGTCACCAGAATCCTGTCTCTCCCACTCGGGTCTACTGTAAGGCGCCTACATAATAAAAGACATATGGCATACCATCCGCCAGCTATGGTCTTTGGATAGGCAGATGAAAAATAGCGACATGTTCCCATGCCCAAATCGTAAGGAGTGTCATCTTGTAGCTAATACTATGCGCTCTCCTATAAGCAACCTCATGAAGCTAATGATACAACATCCCCAATAGGAAAGGTCCCTAGGTATACACAGTCCTATCCCATCTCATCTTGACAAACACATCACCCTAGCCAATAGGAAATCCATGTCCCCGATGGTCAGGAATCAGTACCCCTCCAATCAGTGTTGCCAGTAGGGCATTGAATCACCCATAATGCTCCGCCATGAACTCCCAGTGGATCTCATGTTCCTCAATCCCTAGCCCTGCACCCTGATCATGATAATAGGTTGTGAATGTCTGATAACCATACTGTGGATCATACATGATTTTCTCTCCTCAGATCGGTAGGCGAAGGATCTGATACACATCCTCAAGGGTGACTGTTGCCTCCCTCGTCGACAAATGGAAGGAGTGGGTCTTAAAATGCCACCTCTCACAAAATGCAGTCAAAAGTCCCCTATTTTCCTAGATAATGGGCATATAGGTGACATAGTAGAGTCCTAGTCACATCAGTCACCATCTCTCCCTCTCCTGCAATTGATCCCATAATTTGTATGTGGATGGCCTACTCTCATGCATATAAATGGGTGCTAACTGTCTCTGCACATGTCAGAACATGCATCAACACTTATTGAAAATCATCATTACAATTTGTCTAACTCAAAAGAATTTCAAAATTTGAAATTAAAGAAAGTCAGCCTTGGTCAAAGATAAAGTAAAATGCATCACATTGACTTCATTTACATCACAATCTGGTGTTTGCATCATTCTGTACTTCAATTGCATCTCGATTCGATGATTGCATCATTCCAACTTGCATTTGCATCTCAGTAGAGCACTTGCATCGCGATATTTGGCATATGCGTCACTTTATTCAAATGCATTGCTTGAGGTCACGAATGCGTCACAATGTTTTGAATGTGGCATTACACCCCTTAATTGAGGCACAATTTTGCAAATACGTCGCACTTTGTTGTCTTGTCCTAATGACCGTTTGATTTTGCATCACAATTCATCAAATGTGTCGAACACGAACGTGAATGCGGCTTATGTGCATGCATATGCGTCACAACACATTCGTTAGTTGACCTAAAATCCTAAAACTGACACAAAAAAATGATGAAATGACAAAACAAGTTAGGTGTACATACCACTGGCTCTAAACCCATTAGTTGTCTGTAGGTTCGCACGATCTCCCCATGGTGCTCAGTCATTGAAATAACCATCCTCGCCAAGGTCCTCTTCACTCTAATCTCTCAAATTTACAAAGGTTAAAAGTGAAAATAAATTGACTTTTACCCCATTTTCAACCTATTTATAGGGTCAAAATGGCATTTGTCAAACCTTTTATTACTGGAGGCTCTTTTGACTAACTTTAACCACCTTTTTGGCTACTTTAAACTCAAATTCTAAAATCATCTACACCATTGTCTTTTTGGGCATCAAATTGACTTATTGGGACACTTTCCAAATTTCTCTATCGCCGGCCCAAAATTTGAAACTTTTCCCAAGGGGGCATAGATACTCTGTACCTTCATTGTTGCATATTTTTTACTTGTTTTCTTTGTCACAATGCAACAGTCTGCATTATGACAAAAAGGGGCAAAATGTAGACACCTAAAATTGACCTAGGCCTGTGACTCTTAATTTCTCCATATTTCTTCTAAAACATAATTAAAATATTTGATTATGTCTGTCTATCCAAATTCAACTATTAATTAAATAATTCATAGCTATTTAATTAATTCATACCTTCTATGCTTCTTGACTATTTAAATAAATAAATTACATTTGTTTTATTTAAGTACGTCACTAATGTCTATTCTCCTCTTTAATTAAATAAATAATTAAATTTATTTAATTAATCCATTATTCCCTCTTGATTATTTAAATAAATAAACTTTATTTATTTATTTAAATACGTCTCTAATGCTAAAGGTATTTTCATAATTAAATAAGTCTTCCATAATTTATTTAATTATTGGTCCACTTCTCCCATGATTAAATAATTAGAATTAATTATTTAATTGTCTCATTTAATTTCCTCCATTTTAAATAAAATTAGTTATTAAAATGGTCTCACATTGCTAACTTCCACTTCTTTTAGTAAATAATTCAATGTCAATTATTTATTGTCACATAACTCCACATTTTTGAGTTAATTTTAATTCAAAAATGGTAATTTTCTTCTAGAAATCAAGTAATTTCTAAAATTATTTGATTTTCCAAATCTTTCTCTTTCTATCCAATCTTTATCTTCCTATCACATTTATTTTCAACCGTCGATTTGATTTTCTCAAATTGCATCTTGGCCACTCATCTCAAAAAATTTCCCTAACCCTAATTATGGGTTGTCGTACGCAATCTTGATCACTGATTTTAGGGCATTCATAAACTTTTAATCTTGGTCATCCGTCCAAAATTGCATTTTCTATAAAATGCTAATTTTTCTCTCATTTTGAAACTTCTTAGCACTTCATCTTTTGCATACTTCATCTCTTTCTCTTTGAATCTTATGCAATCTTGCATTCTTGTCACTTTGTCAGTCATATTTACATTTCACTTGGCATAGTTGATATTAGCTTACTATTTGCATGATAGCATAGTATTGCATATAGTCATTTCAAATCCTTCAACATTTGCTTAGGGATTGTCTTTTTCATTAGATTACTCACATTAAATCTAAGGGCAACATCACATTTGCAACAAGTTGAGAAGGGCTATGGAGGTGATTCATGGAGGTTTTGAGGACTATTTGGTATAATTGTTCTTGTTTTATGCATTTTCCTCCATTGTTCTTCATAGTTAGCTAGGGTTTTATATTTTATGCATAATTATAAGCTAACCCCATAAAATTCCCTTAGTTACAATACATATTGTGGTGCATTAAAAAACAAATGTGATCAAATTTTCAAATGCCTACGCTAGCCTACGATGTAAAGTTACAAATGCACGACATTCCAAATGTAGATGTGTGCATTATGTATTCATATGCATTGCAAAATAAAGTGACGCAAGAAAAAAACTTGAAATAAATTCCTAGAAATGTGTGAAATCCACAATGTGAAGGTTGGTTTTTCAACTACGTACCGAAGCTCCAACATCTGCAGGGTGTCAGAACGTCTGAATGCGATATCCGTGGTGAGAAGTGTGAGGAACAAGTGACATTTTTCTAGGGCTCCAGAGCACAAAAATCGCAAATTTTAAACTTGAAAGGTGAAAATGAATGGCTTTTCCAGCCAATTTGTATTTATACCTAGGGGTTTTGGTGGCATTTTTCAAACCTTTTAAAATAGATGCACCATTTTCCATCTTCCAATGACCATTTGACCTATTAAACTACCTCCAAACTAATTTCTTTCAACACCACTAAACTCCTGGCCATCAAATTGACTAATGGAGACTATTTCTAATTTTTTTGGATTTTTTCAAAAAATTGTCAATTTTCCCGAGGGGGCATACCTTCACGTATTCCTCATTGGGGCACAACTGGGGCATGTTTCTGATTGATTTTCTTTGACACAATGCCAAAATGACATTGTATCAAAGAAGGGGCAAAGTGTAGACACTGAAATTTGGTCTAATCCTGCGACTTCAATTTCTTCATAATTTGCATTTTCATGGTCATGATTAAATAATGTTAATTATTTAATTATTCTCTAAAATATTTTTCTCATCTATTAATTAAATAACTTTTAATTATTTAATTAAGTCATTTTAACATTTATTCCTCTATTAATTAAATAAACTTAATTATTTAACTAATTCATATTATCTTTTTTCAAATCTCAATTAATTAAATAAATGTTCTTTATTTAATTACATCACTAATTAACTTTATCCTCTTTTTGAAATTAAATAAATCCTTATTTAATTTATTTCTATCACACCTTCGACTATAATTAAATAAATACTTTACCTATTTAATTATTCATTAATCTTTTCTTCAGTCAATTAAATAAATCTCAATTTATTTATTTAATCCTCAAATTTTGAATGTTGAATTAAATAATCATTTAATTCATAAAAGAATCACTCTTGACATATTCTTCTATATTTGGATAATTGCTTAAGTTATCTAATTATTCATTTCCACTTGACTCGAGATCTATTTAAATCAGTCAGTCATCTCCTGATTTAATATCTGGTTGTTTTAAACGTAGAGACTCTTTGTCTTAATCAATCAGTTTTCTTGTTTTAATTCTTATGCATGTAGAAATTTATTAATTAAATAACTTTAATTAATTAATTAATTCATACGTGCATTCAAATAGATCATTTCCTTTATTCTATCTTTATCCTTTTCATTCAATCTTTATTCTTCTAATTTTCAAATACTTTCAACTAGAGATTAAATCATTATTTAATCTTGATCTCTATCTTCTAGGTTTTATCACTCACATCACTACTAACACTTATCTCAATGCATGCCAATTCTTTTAATTTGAATCATCCTTCTATCTTTCAATCTCGGCTTGTCATTTGAACAATCAATTTTCTATAAATTGACCTAACCTTCATCATTGTTACCTCTCCCAAAATCTTATGACTTTTGGAGACAATCAACTATTTTAATCTTCAACGTTTTGCTCAATCATTATAATAGGCTATACTTGCACATAGAAATTTGAGGACAATTATAATCAAATGGCGAAATGGAGGACAATCGAGGTTATACATGGAACTGCGTAGATATTGGGTCAGATTGTTCAATTTATTTATGTTTTAGCTTTCCTTTGTTCTCTATTGTTTAGCTTAGTTTACATTAGAGTTTAATTGCATGTTATTGATTTGATCTTTCTTTTTTTCATGTGTTATAGTAATGATGAGTGTCATTATTTCGAGATTATATTGAGTAAATATCACTTCTCGACAAAGACACTTGTTACCCGCTGATAAAATAGCATATCCTTCGTTCTCCTTGTCATGTAATAGTTGTAGAATACTCTATTCTCACTATTGCATGACCCTCTCATCACCTACCTCAGCTCATTCTTGTCTTGCACTAAGTGGGGACAAGAAGTTGATAGCCTTGTCCTAGTAAGGAATTTGTTGTTGTCCCTTAGGTTCATTATCTACCTTCCGCTTATACGGACTTAGATTGGGAGGAAAATGACTTGCTTTAGGTTGACTCACCTATGCCTTACTAGTCTTTCCCTTTTTGCTTTCTTTTTGCTTTTGCTTGCATGTATGTAATGTGAACCCCCATGATGTTTTGTCTGATTTTTTTCTCTATGTGCATTCCTGTATTTGTACCTTCATTCTTCTATATGTCATATAATTTTTTCCTTTTCGTTATCTTTTCATTTTCCTTGTGTCCTTTTGGGGATGATGTAAGATGTCAAGATACCCTATGTCTCTTCCATGTTGACCCAAAATATTTTTCCTTGTCTTTGTTTTTTGTCTTGTGTTTTCCTTTTGGGATTATGCAAGGTGTCGAGACACCCTATGTCTCTTGCATGTTGACCTAAAATATTTTTCATTATCTTTTCTTTTCATTTTCATTTTTGTCTTGTGTTTTCCTTTTAGGGATGCATAAGGCATCAAGACATTCATGTTTCTTCCATGGGGTAAAAGCACAAACCTGGTCACACTTTCTAAAGGAACACAAAAAAAATTTGAACTTCAACCACATAAAAGTGGTCTTTATGTTTTGAATTTCAAAATGGTGTAAACTAATAAAATGTAGAACTTTTGGTGTAGTTTATTCCTGTAATTTTTAAATTTTTAAAAAAAAAAAATTATTATGTTTTTATCAATTTAAGGACAAATTTTGGAATGCTGAAAATTTCATAAAAGAGTGACTTCACGGACCGTCAAGAAATAAAATGAAAAAAACTTCATTTCTCTTTTTTTTTTTTTTCCAAATAGGTAATTTCAATGTCTTGTGCATGGAAAAAAAAAATCACATTTTGATGTATATTTTTCCCGTAATAACGTTCTAAAGTCAAACATGTCAGAATTTGACAGTTTTGACGGACCGTCAACTAATTTCAATTTTTTCAATCATTTAAAAAAAAAGAAATATACCCTTTTGAAGTAGACTCTCTCCTCTTATGCCTCATATAATATTTAAAATATTTTAATAAATTTTACTATCATTTTTTTAATATCAAATCAGCCTCTTTTTTAATTTTTAAAACCTACTTGCATTATTTTAATAATAAAAGATATCAAAACTAATCAAAATATTATAAAAATTCTATATTTGGATTCTACACTCCAAGCTCTACAAAAGGGTATTTTTATTTTTTGCAAAAACATCAATCTGACTAGAGAAATACTCTGCCAAAAATGAATGTTTCAGAAAAAATTGAAAAATGATGAGTAAGCTGCCATGTAGGATGCCAACTAGGCATTTTCGGCCGACCAGTTTTCGGCCGACTAGGTTTCGGCCGAAACCCTATCGGCCGGTAATGAATCGGCCGAAAACTAATCGCTCGAAAACTTATCGATCGATAACTACTCGGCCGAAAATTGATGATATAAATAAAGTTTTTTTTTTTCCCAATTTATCAAATTAAAAAAATAAGAAAATAACAAATATTTCGAAATCTTTTCAACTATTTTCAATTAAAAAAGCTTTATTTCAACATTTTGGAAGGCAATTTACAAGACGTATTTCGACGAAAAAAAAGGCATTTGGAGAAGAGGAGAAATATTTTTAAGGTGTGTTGATCTTTAATTTATTTATTTGATTATGTTTTTTTATTGAAAATGCATTTGAAGTTTGTTTTCACTTTTTCTTTATTAAAATATTAACATCAAATAAATATATGTAGAAATATATTCATTATTCAATTAAAAATATTTTATGTTTTGCATCTAGTTACAAGTTTTTTAAAATATTTATGCTATATTACATGTACATGTTTCATGGAAAGCTTATGTGTGTACAAATTTCTATGTAGGCAATCATTCAAATTTGAGTGTAATTTGTGATGGCAAATCGAAGGACTAGATCGAGGAAGTATGAACGAACACGAGTAAGACAAAGAAAGAGAAAAGCGGATGAAGGAACATCTACTGAACAACAACCCATGGAAAATATTGATGATCAAGGTGACGTACAGGTACAAGAACAAACTGAACCTAATACTAATATAAATGTTTTGGACTATGGTATGGAAAATTTGATGGAGATGGATGAAGATTCTCTTTTCAATAATATTTCATCTGAAGATATGTTATCTGAAAGCACATTAAAATTACACTCTAAAAAAATATGGGATGAATTTTTTGAAGAGAAATCTTTAATTGGAAGAGCACAGTTAATTGCAAAGTTATTTAGACGAAAAGAAATGACCCCTGTTTTGGAGTTGTTAGGGGTTGATAATAGGAAAAAGTCATCAGATTTAAAACAAACAATTGTTGAAAACTTGCAAGAAGCATTAAAATGTATTGAAAAGAAGAGTCGGTCTAGTGATTTAAGTGCTGCACGTAGAGCGTTGATGACTGTAATTTCTAGTAAGAAATTATCCCATAGAAGACAAGTTCAAGCAATTTCTGAATTGCTAAATGTTTCTAGGAGAACTGTTCAAAGATATATTGAAAAGAGAGATGAAATAGATGGAAAAATTGAGAAAAATTGGGTAAATATTTGTAGGGTTCCTCGAAAAGATAGAATTTCAGAAGATGTAAAGAAACAAGTTGTTGAATATTGGACCACCCACTCTCGTGTTTCTTCCAATAGAAGGGATACTATACAAATAATAGGTGATGATGGTACAAAAATTTCTCATCCAAAACATTTTATAGATACAACACAAAGTGAACTTTTTGAAGCATTTAAACAAGAATTTTTAAATGTGAAGATTTGTCAAAGGATGTTTGAAACACTACGACCATCATTTGTACGTATAAATAAAGTACGTGAAACTTGTTGTTGTCGAAATCATGTTGAATTTGATCTACACCTACAATCATATAGAAAAGTTATGGCAACAATTGATCGAAATTTAGCCATCCCTGGAAGCACAACACAATTTGTGAAGTCTCTTCTATGTGAAAAATCAGAAAATTCGGATGAATTCAACGTTCAGTGTATAAAAAATGTATGTAATGATTGTGGAGATTTGAAGAATCTTTTACATGTTGACAATAATGAAATGCAAGTTACTTGGAAGAGATTTGAATATGAGACATACTTAACGAAGTCAGGAGTTGAGGCCAAAAAAATTGTTGTCAAAGAGAGTGGATTGCCTTACAATGAATTCATGAGTAAATTTCGCAATATCATATATCCACATATCCAACATTGTCATGGTGCAAGATGGCAATCTAAGCAATTTCGTTATTCAAAGAATTGTTTTCCGCCAGGTTGTATTCTCTCTATTGTAGATTTCTCTGAGAACTATACATTTAGTCCTCAAACTGAGATTCAAAGTCAATATTATCATTCAGAGCAAGTTGCAATCTTCGTGCAAGTTTGCTACAGGCATGCAGAGTTAGCGGTCGATGGAATACAAAGTAGCAAAGATGATAGAATTATCATCAAAGAGGTTCACTTTTATATCAGTGATGATACGAATCATGATAGAAGCTATGTAGCTCATTGTTTCAAAATGTTTTTTGAAGACCTAAGACGACGTGGCATAAATCAAGAACAACATTGGATATGGTCTGATGGATGTGCTGGTAAGTACATTGGTTTTTAAATTATTTTTAATTAATTTATATTTACTTTTAAAACTTTGAGACTTAAATTGTTTTTTGAAGATAATTCAAGGTTTTCAAGTGTTTAATTATTTGTAACTTCACAGGACAATTTAAGTCTGCAAAAGCCTTTGTTTGGTTATGTAGTCAACATGCTAGACGCAACACCAAATTTTTGTGGAATTTTTATGAGAGTGGACATGGAAAAGGAGAGCACGATGGAGCAGGAGCATGTGTGAAGCGTGCACTTCGTCAACATGAACTTGCTGGTATGTCCAATTTAGCTGAACATACTTTTTAAAAGATTAGATATGTATATATATATATTTAATTTAACTAAATTAAATTTTCTTTTAAGTTCTTTGAAAGTAATAGGTGACAAATTGTTCCAACTTGTCTGTAACTTGTAGGTAATGCCATACGGAATGCAAACGAAATTGTTGAATGGTGCAAAAGTCATTTTTCTGCTCGCGACTCAACATACAACACACGGTATTTTTGGGAAGTTACAGGTATGTATGTCTAGTCAAAATTTGTTTTAAAAATTTGAATTTCAAAGTTCAAGTACATACATGATTTCAAATTGAATTTTCAAGTTTGAATTTAAACAGATATTGATCGATCAAATCCTTATAATTGTCAAGCAATTCATGGTATTAGAAATCTACATCAAATCATGACAACGGGGAGTAGTAGGCCTTATGCAATGAATGTGAGAGAAAAATCATGTTTTTGTATTGATTGCATTGAGGACAATGCAAATATTGATCAATGTGAGAATATTAGAGATGGGTATGTTTCACAATGGGAAATGAAACAATTAATATCAATGCCTCCTTTTGTTGAAGATGACAATGTTGATGTCTATGATCCACTATATTCAGCTGATTACGAACGTGTATCTGATTTAGTTGTTATAGGTATGTCCAAATTGATTAATTTAGTTAAAATCAAGATTTAAAATATATATATATATATATTCTATGTTTAAGTAAGTTTCAAATATAAAATATAAATTTTTACAACTTTTAAATGTATAATTTACTTAAATATGTAAATATGTGGTGTGTGTACAGGAGATATTTTCGCTATAGTTGCAGATCCTGAAAATGCGGAAGGTGTAGATTACTATCTACTAAGATGTACACAACCAAAAAGCAAATTGTTCGAATCGATGACAGATGGTGATGGACAAGAGTATCCCATTGGATCAGTCGTTATTGAAGGCACATATTATCAACAAATAAAGATAGATAAAAATGGTATTATATTTGTTGATTATAGGCCAGGACAAAAGGTTCTACATTACAGTCACTTAGTTTTGGCAACAAAAATAAATTTAGAAACTTTACCTAAAAGAGGACGTGCCAAACAAAAGTGGAGGTTGCCTATTGAAGATCATGAGAAGATTTTAGAGATAATTAAAGATAGAGAGGATCCAGATTTTATGTACCAGGAGCTTTAAGTTGTTTTTTGGATACATGTGTACACATTTATGACTCCAAATCTAGATAATTTATATATTTGTATTGATTGGACATGTGACATGATTTAGAATGGTTTTTTTTTAGAATGTGACATGTATATGTTAGATCATATATATGCTTGATCTACAAAACCCAGTGACTTTAAAAATGTTTTAATTTACATTTTGCCTAAATTCCTTTAAATCATCTAAATTTCCAATTGCATTTTTACATGTTGGACATGGTTCATTCTTTTAAACCTTCACTCTTGAGAATCTCTCTAGAAATTCCTTTATATCATCTCTCTAGATTCCTTGATTGTAAATTTTTATGTTTGACACATGGAATTGTTAAACTCACTTTCAAATCTTTGAATTTAAATATTTGTTCAACTCCACCTATATACATGTTCCAATTTTGCATTTAAATTTATTTATGTTCCATGGTATTCTTAAGTTCACATTCAAATCTTTCATTTCATTTGAACATTCAACTCCACAAACTTGTATAAAATTATCTAGTTGATTTGGTGTTTTCAAGTGGTGAAGAATCTAGACATAAATGTTGTCTCTAGTTTTCTTTATTTTTTATACATTACTAATGCACGACATTCAATAATTTTACATGATCATTTGGATTTTCATGTATCCATCTCAACCATACATCCAAATTTACTTAAGAATATTAGCTCCTATCTTTTAAGTATAGAACTAAATTATTTATCCATTTTGTTAATGTTAGATTGTATCCAGGTTCTCTTGGTTTGTCCTTTCTTGTTCACCTTAAGGTGCATTGGAATATATGAACATTGTAGTGAATCATAGTGATATCTTCCAAGTCATATCTAATTCCCAAATATAGAAATTCCATATCCTATTGGCATCAATTTAGCTTTGTTTACCATGTATAGCTTGAGACCATGAGCTACCTACATCTTCCAAGTCATATCTAATTCCCAAATGTAGAAATTCCATATCCTATTATCATCAACAACAAGTTCTAATTGTTTACCATATCCTATTATTATCTTCCAAGTCATATCTAATTCCCAAATATAGCAATTCCATATCCTATTGGCATCAATTTAGCTTTGTTTACCATGTATAGCTTGAGACCATGAGCTACCTACATCTTCCAAGTCATATCTAATTTTCCCAAATGTAGAAATTCCATATCCTATTATCATCAACAACAAGTTCTAATTGTTTACCATATCCTATTATTATCTTCCAAGTCATATCTAATTCCCAAATATAGCAATTCCATATCCTATTGGCATCAATTTAGCTTTGTTTACCATGTATAGCTTGAGACCATGAGCTACCTACATCTTCCAAGTCATATCTAATTCCCAAATGTAGAAATTCCATATCCTATTATCATCAACAACAAGTTCTAATTGTTTACCATATCCTATTATTATCTTCCAAGTCATATCTAATTCCCAAATATAGAAATTCCATATCCTATTGGCATCAATTTAGCTTTGTTTACCATGTATAGCTTGAGACCATGAGCTACCTACATCTTCCAAGTCATATCTAATTCCCAAATGTAGAAATTCCATATCCTATTATCATCAACAACAAGTTCTAATTGTTTACCATATCCTATTATTATCTTCCAAGTCATATCTAATTCCCAAATATAGCAATTCCATATCCTATTGGCATCAATTTAGCTTTGTTTACCATGTATAGCTTGAGACCATGAGCTACCTACATCTTCCAAGTCATATCTAATTCCCAAATGTAGAAATTCCATATCCTATTATCATCAACAACAAGTTCTAATTGTTTTAGAGGTGGATCTAGAAGAAGTTTATCTCTCTAGGAGACATGCCACCATCTATAACACCAAAAATATACTATTTGAAGCTTCATTAAATATATTATAGCTTATTTATTTATTTTTAAAATATTTCAATCAATCACTAGAAAATTATAAATTTATTAATATGAGTAACCTTGTGTTGTCATTTATTGATTAAAAGATAAATCTTTGTTTTGTTCTAATATACATGAACTTTTCTTTCTTTGATAAAATAGATTTTATTTAGTAAATATTTTTATAAAATCCTTTTATCCCAACACAATACACTCATTTAAATATTTATTTTTAATTCAAAACTCATATATGAGAGATTATATATATTTCCTTCTCCAAGACCAAGATGCTAATACACTAGTAACATCTACAAAAATATAAGGTTTCTATATTAGAACCCAATTTGAATTATCAAGCTATTTATAGCTTTTTTTTGTGATTTCATAGTCCAACCTTAAAAAATAAGGATGTAATCTCTATTCCTCTCATCTTTAGTACTTTATTTATATATAAAATATTTTTATGCCTATAAAACGTAACTTTTAGTATATTTCTCTAGGAATGAACATAACTTCATTAGTCTTGTAATTTGGTCCATCTTTCCAGTACAATCAAATATGAATTGATCAATTTTTAATTTATATATAGAATTGTCATCCAAGAGATCTACTTGATCAATTTTTAATTTATATAGAATTGTCATCAATTTTTAATTTAATAATAAATGTGCATGTCTTTCAAGATTTAAATATATATATCAATTTCTAATTACATATATATAAATGTTCCACATGGAATTCTTAAACTTTCAAAACTAGAAATTTGATTTCATTTACATTCAACTCCACTAATAGCTTGCATGCTTTATTTGAATTATATGGTTCATTCTTAAGTATAGCTCATCATCTAGTTCAAGAATTCTTTGCATGCACATTCAAATGAACATGTGTATTAGATTATATGGAATTAGAAATTAGGTTAATGTAGAGCGTGATATATGCACAATTTAAATGTATAAATAACTTTTACTGACTTTAAAAATGAACATTTAGAGCTTTAAAGAATTCAATCTAACTATCATCTATTTCCGATTGCATTTTTATGTTCTACTTTAAAACATGTATAGCATTAATCTCAAGCATATATGCATTCAATTTTTTCTATTTCTTGACCTATTTATTAAAGACAAATTCATTTTAACTATTTATTTAAATTAATTACATGTACATGTCCATCTTTTTAAATTTACAAATAGCAACCATTAGATAGTGGAGTGGACAACATTTTGATTTCACAATGTATTTAGTTATCTATATATGTACAAGAAGTGCATTTGAACAAGTTACCATAATTTAAATTTAAATAAAGGTACTTATAGATGTAATGTAAGTGAGTTCATCAAACCATAATAATGCACGTATATAACAAACCTCTAAGATTCAAACCATAAAACATAATTGTATGAATGTGACATGTAAATTATAACAAGTATATATATGTGTACCATAAAACATAAGTATGTAACACGTCCAAATGTTCAATACATAAATCATAAAAAGTGTCCCCAACATATAATAAAATGATCTCAGACATGTAATACTATAAAACAAATCTCAAAGAGAGGGATGTCTGGTATGAATAGAATCATCAGATCTATGGCTCGATCTCTCCCTCGACCTCTCCCTCGATGCATGGCTCGATCTCTCCCTCGACCTCTCCCTCGATCCATGGACCGATCGCTCTGCTGATCCAAGATGTGTGGATCCATGTCCCGATCCAATATCTCCCGATCTGTGTCCTGAGCCTCGTCCCAACCCCTGCATGTGTTCAAGTACACATATATGTAAAATTATCTAAAAATTTTACAATGTACTTGAGTTCAATGTGTTCAAACTTAAAACATCAAGTAATTAGTTTTTTAAAATTAAATTTAAATGTACCTCATCTGCATACTGCATGGGATCGCCATCATGCTCCAAATTTCCAAAGTCTGGGAATTCACCATACTGCTTAAAATTTTCAAGTACACAATTTCAATCAGGAGTTAAACCCCTAGAAGTTTTTAAAATGCATTACATAAATTTTTAGAACACAATTTTAAAAATATATACATGTATTTAAATTATAAATTGAAAGTACCTGTTGTGCCTGCTTGAAAGCTCTACCAATGTCACTAAGATCACGAGAATGTAAAGACATCATAGGGGGCTCTGTAGCATGTACAGTATCAGTAGCAAAAAGAAGTCGACTATATGTCCCATGGACAGGATCAGGTGTCGCAGTAGCCTCAACGTGACCTGTAACATCCTGATGACCACCTGGGCAAGCTAAAGGATCAACAGAAACATGATGTGCACGGGATTCTGTAGGCTGATGTGGAATATCCTGAGCTGCATTTGCCACACTGTGGCTCATATCTGTATGAGGATATCGTTGTCTAATAAATTCTGGTACCCTGTCAAGAGCAATCCCATGGTCCTCACTGATAACCTGATATGCTGCTAGTAAATCCAAAATTGAGAGTCTACATGTATTACGTAGAGTCGTGTGGGTCATATGCTCGACATCTGCAAGAGTAGGTAGATCGGCACTAATAAATGGATCATACGATGCAGATGTAGCCTCAGTGGGAGGAAGGTTGATCCGTGGGCGTAATAAATATCTACCAACTCGATCAGATGAAATCTGATCAATCTGCGTCGTAATAGAGGCAATGTTTTCAAAAATCTGACTCTGAGTGGACCCTGTTGCTACCTCCCCTGCTGCTGCCAATTCCAAACGTTTTGGTAAAACCAAAAGGTTTGGGCCAACTAATGCCCTCTTGTCCATAGGCGGTGGCAAATTTGAAGGTCTAAACTGTGGTTTGTCATAAAAACGGCCTTTACCTTGGCCAACATGCTCAGGATAAGATGTGTAGTCCACCTCTATATGTAAATGAAATTCTGCATATAACTGTTTGACAAAATACAATGGCAGCTCATCATTGTGAGGCCATCTATGATGTGCTGCCAACCATCTAGGGTATATGAATGGCGCAACAAGAGGATCTTCACACCTCGTAACCATATATCCTCTAATTTTATTTTTTCCTCTATAAAATGGGAACATGGATAACACATTTTCACCTGAAACTAATTTGGCAACTTCTTTATGTTTCACTGTGCCAGTAACACTCCTAGCAAGAGAAAAATAAAACTGTTCAATGCTGATTTCATCATAAGGATTGTATGATCGAATTGTCTCAATCATCTTCATAATCTCTTGTCTAATAGTGACTAATCTATCTCGATTAGCCAAATTGGGGGAGTTGTGAATTGTTTGCTCTAAACATTTTAGAGCATTGTCCAATCTAACAATACTATCCTGAAATATATTTGATCTAGTTTGAGCTTCTCGCTCAGAACGAGGGGAATGATGAGATCCCTCATCGGCCATGATATATATAAATAGATAGAGATCTGCATATCATTAAAACAAAATTACATAATGAACTACACAAATTTAAATTGAAATTTTTTCAAAACTAAAAAAAAATATATATTTAAATTAAAGGTAAAATTTTCAAGTTTCAAAACTAGAAAACAATTTTGAATTTAAATGTATCTAATGAGATCTAGTTCAAACTTTATATCTATCGAGCTATGTGAACCTATTAAATCATAGGCATGCATGTAATATTCAACCAAGAGTAAATATGTAAAAAAAATATTTATCCTTTCAACCACTCTATACTAAAATTTTGATCAAAATAAAAAAATACTCTTCATTACAATTGGCCATATATGATCTAGCCTTTCTTTGTAATCAATTATTTTTTAAATCAAACACTAGAAATTATAAAAAGGTTAACATTTCCTTAATTTTTCGATCTAACTTAAAACATATTAAAGTAATAAAGTTAAAATTTAATTTAATAGTGTATGTGTGTATGTATGTATATGTATGTGTGTATGTATGTATGTATATCTAACTTAATTTAATAGTGTATGTGTGTATGTATGTATATGTATGTGTGTATGTATGTATGTATGTATATACATATATATATGTATGTACATGTACATGATATATGTGTATGTGTGTATGTATGTACATGTATTATATATGTATGTGTATGTGTGCATGTACATGCATATATGTGTATGTGCATGTACACATGTATATACTCAAGTACATACATACATACATACACACACACACATATATGCATATACATACATACATACATACATACATACACATATGTATATATATGTAATGCACACGCATACACACACATATGTACATATATATAATACATGTACATACATACACATACACACATATGTGCATGTACACATGTATATGCATACATATATATATACATGCATATATATGCATGTATGTATGTATATGCATGTATATATGTATATGCATATACATATGTACATGCATATACATATACATGCATATATATATATGTATGTATGTATATGCATGTATATATGTATATGCATATACATATGTACATGCACATGATATATGTGTATGTGTGTATGTATGTACATGTATTATATATGTATGTGTATGTGTGCATGTACATGCATATATATGTGTATGTGTGTATGTACACATGTATATACTCAAGTAAGTACATACATACATACACACATACACATATATATGCATATACATACATACATACATACACATATGTATATATATAATGCATGTACATGCATACACACATACACATATGTACATATATATACTACATGTACATACATACACACATACACATATATGTGATGTACATATGTATATGCATATACATATATACATGCATATACATACATACATACATATATATATATATATGCATATACATACATACATACATACATACATGTACACACCTACACACATGCATACATACATGTACACACATACACACACATACACACATACACATATATACATGCATGTACATACATATGTATACATACACACATGTACACATGTATATATAATACATCTACATGCATACGCACATACACATATATGTACATGTATGTATATGTACATGCACATATATGTGTATGTGCGTATGCATGTAGATCTGTATTATATATAGATATGTATACATACACACATGTACACATATGTATATATAATACATCTACATGCATACGCACATACACATATATGTGCATGTACATAACTTATCAAAGGCGCTTTATTTGGGAGATAAGTTTAGCATTTTATTTAAGAGATTAGTTCATATATGGAATGTAGATTTAAAATTCATTTACAAGTATAGGAGGTATTTGAAAGCAACATATCTAAGGTGTACAACCCATGGACCAAAGGAAGTCAATTGAATCGAAGTGGTTTGAGACTGAAATGCTTTAAGAAACACTGAACCTTATCCATGGAACAAAAGTCCTTCTAAATTGTTCTCCCTTATTTAAGTGTTCCTCTCAATTTTGAAGGATTTGAGTGATCAAAAGAACTCACTAATATTTCCCTTCTTCTTAAAAATGTTAGACAATCTCCACAACTCATTTCTGAGATCAAGACAGAAGAATCTTAATATGAATTCGAATATTCCCATGTACCTCAAGGGGTAAAAGAATGTTCCTTCTCAAGATAGTTTTTCTTCAATATATAACTTTTTATCAAAATCTAATAAACATGCTATGGGAATGGCTGTCTCTCTGTAAGATAGTTTTAAAATTGTAACATAGTTTTCTGGATTTAACTTTGAAAGATGTCAAATCCATACTTTGTAACCACATTGGTCAAAACTCAAATCCAACAAATAGTTGGCATTAGCTTTTCACATTCATTGTAGTATTAGAAATATAGCTTCTGAAATTAAACTGAGAAATATAGCTTCTGAAATTAAACTGTGTATGTTTTTTGTATCGATATTTCAAATTAGATTGCAGAAATAGACTTAGAAAGAGGGGCAGGGGGAGAAATAGAGTTAATTCTAGAAGCTATATTTCCAAACCCACTCATTTTTGAGAAAATTATATTTAGAACACAGATCAGTGTTAACACTGTTAACAGACACTGATTAACAGATCTTTTACAGGTGATTAAGATTTTGACAATGATTAAGATTAAGACTTAGAAAGATTAATGCATAATAAAGTTAAATCCTGATATTCTTGGAACTTCAAAAATCTTTTTTCAGGTGGATGATACTGCTTCAGAAATTCATTGTAAGACAGGCTTCAGCTAAAATTGATTTTCATGTAGACCCATCTAGTTTGTGGAAAGCCATAATCCATTGTGTGTGTCGTTTTTGACTGTGTATTCGCTAAAGCTATGTGGAAGAAAATTTTGTTGGCTTGGTCACTCTTTGCTCATTAAGAAATATTGTAGCTTGATGTACTCTTTTAAGTTATTTGCTATTCTCCAAATGGGAAACACTCTTCTTTTATAAGATTTCTCTACCAAGTACTCGGGTTCTTGTAGAAAGCAAGAAATGCACATGTTTTCAAATAGGACTTTATAACTTCTACTTACTTCAGCTGTGAAGTCATGATCACCTCTCTTGTTTTGCAAGTTGAACTATTCTTCAAGGTTCCAAAGTTTGATTTCAAAAGATTTCTCAATGGTGAGTCTATTCAATATAAGACTAGCTCAGTGGTCAGTTGCGGCAGATTTTCAAAAATATAATGATTTCCTGACAGGAAAGTGAGCTTAACACATTCTCCTAAAGTTGTAGTTGACAAAGACGGTTGGGAAAACTGAAAGACCAACAACGGTTGTCACATAGTGGAGAAGAAAGATGATTCAAAGATGGATTTTCCTTCTCAAAATGGCAATGTTGTTCCTTAGAACTCTCTTCCTAGAGATCAAGTTGCTAATTCAAACCAAGCGTACAATGCTTTTATTGAGACTGTTGGGATTCAGAGAGAGGAAACAGAAACATGGAAATGTAATAATTCATAATATCTTCTCTGATGAAAGTATGGATGATTGCTTGTATACTAAGTTACCTGTTCACCCCCTGCATTGCCCAGATCCAGGTCCAGCTCGTACCTGCCCCAGATTCTGGGCCAATTTGAGCAGGGATTCTGATTAAGATTAATGCTTTTTTTCGAAGATCAGGATTTAACTTTATTATGCATATGTGATCACATTATCAACATCACCTCTACATGCATATGAAACCCACAAGGCATAAATACAGATCTCTATGCATAGGATTTGTCTAACCAAAAAGCAAATAATCGTGTAGGTCTATATATTTGTCTATGGGAGTTTCATCTAGACATGGAAGTGAGTTTGGTAGTTGGGCATGTGCGGAGAGGATGAATAAATACCCATGAATGGTTGAATGTGACAAATGTAGCAAAGTTCTAGAATGAGCTCAAAAGTAAAAAAAATGGTATGTCCATAAACTGTAGTTCTTACATAGATCAAATCAAATGGCATTTTCTTATATGCAAATGTACCTTATTTCATTGTGAATGTTATGTTGATTCTATCTTCATGGTTCACTATCACTTGATTATATTGAGAATGGAAGCTGTATTGACTGATTCCTTTGTGTGCAGGATAGGACATTGCAAACATGCTCATGCTTTAAGGGCCAGATGTTGAAGGATAAAAATAAATGCTGGCCCACATCATTTAGATGTGGGATAATACAGATTTCAGGCTCTAACCATTATCTACATGCTTAATGAGATCATAAAATGGAATTTTGAGTGGTAGAAGAAACATGGATGAGTTCATGTGTTGTTTCTACAAAAGACACAGTCTAAAGCTTTGAATCTCATAGTTCTTCATTCCAGATCAGCATATCATAAGAGATACCAGGATGTTTCAATCTAAATTATAGTCATAGTACACAGTAAAATAAATGCAGATAAAAGTTCCAAATGAAAATATGAATTAGTAATCCTGGAGTTTGAACCAAAACAAACATGGTACTTGTACAATATAGCTTTTGAAGAAGCAATCAATTCAAAACACGAGGCTAGGGAAATAGACATAGAAGAGACAAAGAAACCATTAGTAATGCAGGAGTAAGTGAGTCTAAAAGGAATGCACTGTGAATCTAAACCATGCCCAACCATCTTTCTTTGCATAACGTCTCTTCCATTTGTTTTCCAATACCTCCTAAATAAAATGCTAAACTTATCTCAAAAGCATGCCCAATCACAAATTAAAGCTTGTAAAGAAGGGTATGTTAAGTTTCACTGCCTACAGAAAGAAATTTCATTGAGCATCATGGCCATAGCTGTCTCAACCATCACGGCCATGACCTGATTTTTCAATTTCAATCAAACCCTAACGATACGATACGAGAAATCAAACATTCATCTCAATGATTTTTCAATTTCAATCAAACCCTAACGATACGATACGAGAAATCAAACATTCATCTCAATGATTTTTCAATTTCAATCAAACCCTAATGATCTGTCCCAAATTTCTGACAATAGACAAAAACGATACGAGAAATCAAACATTCATCTCAATGCCACGAATGGAACCTGTTAATATGTCGTCCCTGTTGCTAGCGATCGGCCGACAAGCTCTCGCCCCAACCACTTTCGCCCGAGCGTAGCAATAGTGGGCCTGGTTTTTTTTTTCGAGATTTTATTGGCTATTTTCGGTCGATAGGGTTTCGATCGATAAAATTTCGGCCGAAACACACTCGACCGATACGGTCTCTCCAGGTCTGCGCCGTATCGAATGTTTTCGGCCGATAATGTTTCGGCCGAAAGTGACTCGACCGATAACTTGAAGCCACGTAGGCGCCATGTGGCTGACCCGTCGATTCGGCCGAAACCTTATCGGCCGAAAACTGGTCGGCCGAACTTAAGTCGCTCGAAATAATTTAGTTGGCCAAAACTGTGACACAAGTTTGTGCTTTCACCCCATGTTGACCCAAAATGTTTTCATTTGTTTTTCTCTCTCTTTGTGTCATTCTTCTAGTTCTATGTGTATTTGGGGAATGATGATAGTTCTAAGCTCTCTGATATCATTGCAACAAAGACAGATACTAACCCTAAATTCATAGATCCCTTATATGTTTCTAGGGGGAAACCCTTTCCTTTCCTTTTCATTTTTCCTTTTGGCTACTTTAAAGTAATTGCTCAGAGCATGGTGTTAGCAATTTCTTTAAATTGGGGGCATACATTGGCATTATTTTGACATAATTCCACTTACATTTTCTATGTTCCTTGATGTGATTTTCTTGCTTCGTGTGATGTGTTTTTCCTCTTTGTGGGGACATTGGGAGTAATGTCCTTCAAGAGCTTGATCTATTTTAGCATATTACATTCCTCTTAGGGGTGATGCGACACACTGCATTCCCTAAGTTGTGAATCTTTTATCCTTTGATTAGCCCTCTCTTGAAGATATTAGGAATGATGTCCCCTAAGTGTAAGACCTCACATGAACTAAGAAAAATCCCCTTGAGCATCCCACTTTCTTGCTGCATTTTTCTCTTTTGTACCTTATTAAAGTTATGGAGGTATGGCTTTGATATGGTACCTTGGGACTCACCTAGTGAACAACTAGCTTCAATAGCCCTTGTAAGCATGAATTTTTCTACCCTATTAAAGTCATGTAGGTATGGATTTAATATGGTTCCCTGGGGATCACCTAGTGAAAACCTAGCTTCACTAGCCCTTGTGAGCATGCATTTTTGTACCTTATTAAAGTCATGGAGGTATGGATTTAATATGGTCCCCTGGGGCTCACCTAGTGAACACCAAGCTTCACTAGCCCTTGTGAGCATGCATTTTTGTACCTTATTAAAGTCATGGAGGCATGACTTTGATATGGTCCCCTAGGGCTCACCTAGTGGATACCTAGCTCCTACTAGCCAATGTGAGTATGCACTTTGTTTGCATAGTGGACAACACATTCCACTTGTGAACCTTTTTGGACAAATAGCCTAGACCCGATCCACCACGTTGCATGACCATTCAAAGCTTGATCCATTGCAGTCTTCCTTTTTCCTTTTCCTTTTTGCCTTTTTCTTTTTTCTGTCTTTGATGGTGTATGTTTGTGATCTGGCTATGGCTTCATATATAATCCACATGCATGTTACTTTGTGCCTATGTTGGTTTTCCATAAGATCTTGATCCTGGTGGCTTGGCAACCCTCTTGATTATTGTCATCCTATCATATTAAAATTTGTACATTTGAACCCCTCTTGATTGTGTGGTTGACTACTTTAGTGTGAGTTTGAAGCAAGCTCATCCTCTCACTAAAGTGGGGACCACATGTAGTGTACTAAAATGCATACCCTTGCATTTTCACACTTATTTGGGCCCGCCTTGCTTTATTTATCCCTATTTATGTCTTCATTGGTCCTATTTTACATTCAAAAGCCCTATGAATTATATTTTTCTGGCTAATCCCAACATTCTCCAATGCATAAATGATAATTTAAATGATGTCATCAGAATGTTCTTGATTTTTGGTTGAGACTAAAATGCCACCTAGGGCATCTTTGTCCCCCAAAGGTCTTGAGACCCTTATTTTGAGAGAACCTAAATAGGTCCCCTTTTGGAGTTTGTGCCCTAAAATTTGAGCCTCGAGACTAAGACGCCACCTAGGGTGTCTTAGTCCCCCTTGGCTTATTTTTGGCATTTAATTTTGAATTCTGGTAGGATTTAGCCCCCTTTATTGAATGAATTCATATGTCATCTTGGTGTTATGTAATTTTAGGATATTAAGCATAGATAAGTATAAATACAAGGTTCCTTCACTCATTTTTGATAACAAGCAATCTAAGCATCTAAGCATTCAAGCATTCTAGCATTCAAGAGAAATTCATCAAGCATTTGGAGAAATCATCAAAATTCAAGCATCATAACAAAGATATTATTGCATCATGTGTGTTGTTGTGTTAACATTTGTGATGTAAGGTTTTGATTCAAGCAAGCAATTCAAGCAAGATTTTTCAAGCATCCATTTGATTCAAGATCCATATGCATTGCAACCATTTCACACAAGTTTGCAGACTTTACAACAAGGATTTGGTGAGTTGTAGCATTGCATGTTGTTCATTCATCATTTCCTTCATTATTCTATTTCATTTAAAGGTTTAATTACCAACAAAGGGTTTGACCAAGGAAAACCCACATTCACTAACAAATCAAGTTTTTCTCCTCTTGCATATTTGTGATTGTAGATTTAGGTTGAACACTTGAAGATCATTTGGAGTGCAAAGTTGCAAAGTTTCATTGTAAATTTTTCATCTTCATGGAAACTCACCTATAGGCCAAATCTAGAAGTTTCATAACTTGAGATCGGAGGGGAAGCAAGTACAAACCTTCGAGCTCAGGACCACATTTAGAGTTTTCAAAAATTTAGAGTGAGACTAATACACCACCTTGGGAATCTTAGTCCTCTTGGGAATATTTTGTAGAGATTCCTTCAGATCCTGGTTCGACATTCGAAGATTCTACATTTGCCCCGAAAAACAACGGTGAGTCTAAGACAAAAGTAAAGGCATCTTTGTCCTCCCTAGAATATTTGGACAACTTCTTTACATTTCTGGAATCCCCACAACATCTCTAGACTTCCTAGGTGCATACCTCCTAACTCCTTGTTTCATAATTTCATTATTTGCATCTCTCATTTAGCTTGCATAACTAGCTTTTGTAGGTTGAATGCTTATTTGTCTTTTCCGAGCTTTTGCTTGGTGGTGAACCCCTAAAACCTTATAGAACCCCCTCCTAGGTCCTCCTAATTAAGAATTGAATCACCTTGTGAGGTTGATAGTCAATCCGATTAGGAATCCTAGGACATTTTTGAGTGATTAGTGGAAAGAAGGGTGACATTGTCCACCCCTAATTTCATATTAATGAAGAATCTACCCTTGAATTCCTTAAAATTGATCTTGAATGCTATCTTGATGACCTTGGATGCTTAACCCTTGCTTGCTTCACTTGATATCATGTAGGCTTGTGTTGCTTATGTGAAATGAGGATTTGAAAGCTTTCTTATATAGGAAATCCACTCAAATGACTATTAATTTGATCCCCAAGACCGACATAGGAGAAATTTAAACTTAAAACCTAGTTTTCCCACTCAAACCTTGAAAATAGCTCAAATGTGACTCATTCACCAAGTTGGGAAAAATGAGTCCCACCTAGATGGGACTCATTCGCCCAAAGTGGAGAATGGATCCCACAGGGGCTATTTTGCTAGTTAGAATGTCGGGGAGTCAATAAATTAAGCTAATATGTTGATCTTGTTAGCTTTTTGATTAAAATATGTCTTGGGATGCATAATATGGGGTCATAGGGGCCTATTAATGATGATATAAAGGTCATAAATGCAATAGGGCCCCACAATCAAATGTGAAAGTGTAAATAAATACACTTTACAACTCTAAATTAAGAAAAATTTGGGTCTATTTAGCTTAGAAGGGTCCTAAATCCCATGTAAATGTATAAAACACATTAAAACACTAGATTAGGTCCACTTTAGTTTACAAGGCTCCTCAATTTAATGTGAAAGTGTAAATAAATACATTTTATAACATTAAATTAAGGCAAATTTAAGTTAATTTAGCTTAAAAAGGGCCCAAGACCTAATGAAGATGTGTAAAACACCTCACAACACTAGAGCAAGGTGACATTTAGTCCAATTATTCCCATATCAAGTGTGAAAATGTAAAGGGATCCTTTTTCTACATTACATTTAGCCCCCACTTTACTGAGATGATGAACTTGCTTTAAACTCACACTCAAATAGACATTCAAGAGGGGTTTGAGTGTAACAACGTGGATGACAAAGGATGACAAAGATTAAAGGAGGTGTTCAAGCCCCCATGATCCAAGATCCTATGTCAAACCAACATAAGCACAAAAGGACACACACAAGGTGCATGATATGCAACAAAACAAGATACACAAACATGCAATGTCAATAACGAGTAAAAATAAAAAGAGGTGAATCAAGCTTCCACAAAGATGCACTCACTTTGGGGCCATGGAACATCAAGTCTTCTGTGGGGTGATTTTTCCCAAAGAAGTGGTTTAGTGAGAAAGTCATGCTAGTGTGTCAACTTCCCACTGTATAATGAGAAAGTCATGCCAGTGTGCTAGCTTCCCATCATACTGACCATGCCAAAGTTATCCTCCTGATAACTTTTATAAGGAACCACATTGAAAATGCTTTAGTAAATTCTTTTGAATTTCATGTAATTTTTTTTTTAAAGGGTATTTTTCTTTTTTCATGGTGGTCTTCCTCTTAGGGAGCATTGTGCCTAATGCCTCCAAGAGAGTACAAGTCAAAAGTGTCAGATCATCGCCCATGGGATGCCTCGTTTGAATCATGCCATGTCAGTATATCATACACTCTTGGAAAACATCAAACCCAATGACACCACCAAGACTAGGACACATCACAAGAAAAATGAAAATCACGCCATGAAATTTTTTCCAAAATATGTCATCTATGTATGCCCCCACTTTAAACCAATTGCTACACCATCACTATGAGAAATTGCTTTAAAGTAGCCAATGATAAATTATAACATGAAAGAAGACATGAGAGCCAACTTGGAAAGCCCTATGCCAAGTCATGTGTTTCCAAATCAAACTACATCATGGATAAGTTTGTCACATGCAAGCCAACTTAAGGCATTTCATCCACATCCCAAGCTTGTTCTTATATATACATGAAAGATGATTATCTAGCCAAAAGAGACAAAGACAAGTGACATAATAGGACAAGGCTACCTAACCCCATTTCCCCCCACTTAGTGTAGGACAAGGGTGAGCCCAGAGTGGATGATGATATGTTGCTCCTTGCAAAAAGGGAATGACTTGCAATAGTGAGTATACTATGATCCTACAACTATTACATGGAAAGGAGCAGCAACTAATGTTATTTATTATGATGAGTAAATAAGCTGTCAACTTAATACATATTTAATGAGATATTTATCAGTTTTGAATGCATCAAAGTTAAAATTGTCTTGGAAGAAACTTTTGTGATAGTGTTGACATTGAATGAAGGTTTTTCTTTTGAGGGACAATAACGAAGATCATTAGTCATTTCTTGTGTTTTAGGCTTTATGGGGACATGGATACCTTGTTCTAGAGCATCACATCCTTTCCCAGGTTGCTTCATAAGTTCAAAACCTCTTCCATAAAGCTTTTTCACTTCTTTGGGATTCGGTGGTTGTTCAACCTCATCAAAGTTTTTCATGTATGTTGTTTCTTCTAAAGTGGTTGAAGCACAAATGTTTTTGAATTTTGTATTGCCGCTACCAGTTTCTCTTTTCCCTTTTTAGAATATTTTGTTATGATCTTGTATTATCCCATGAATATAGGTATGAAATCAAAGGTTTCTAAAGCATCTTCCGATAACTTTGTGGCTTCTTCAAGTTGTTTTTTTCTTGTCTTTTGTACAAGTTCGACATGTGTGGTTGGTGTTAAGGGATATCTAATGTGCATAATTTAAAAAGACACATCCTTAGTTTCATGATCTCTTAGTGAAGAGGAGTCTAATTTCACTTCATCATCTTCATCTAATGAAGCCATATTACTATTGTTTGAAAGAATTTTTTCAATGTTGTCATTTGCTTGCACCATGATACCTTCCCTAGTAGGATATTTTTTAGGAGAAGAAACTAGATGTTAATGAAATTCAAATGTGTGTTCTTCTAAAATAACTTCATCAAAATTAAGGAGGTTATCAATGGTTAGATTTTTTTGTATTCCAATGATGGAATTTTTGTGTTCAATAAATTTTTCCTCATGATTCTCATCAACTGGATCTTATAACACTATAATATATTCTTCACCAATAGTAAAGATATAAGGTGAAATATGCTAACCAATTTTTTCAAAGGAATTACACAACATAACTAGAGATAGATAACTGGATTAGCGTTAGCATCAAACTGAAATCTGAACTTGGAAATGAAAACTACTCAACATCAAGAATGTGCACTCAAGATCCCACTGAGGGCAAGGTGCTAACATATGATGGAGTGTTAAAACTTGAAATTAAGAACTGATAGGTGGATAACTAGCCATGAAAAACATTTCCACACTACCACCAAATAGTGGGGGGGAAAAGATTACAATTAAAGCAATTTGTCCGCTGCGGCGGGCATCCACAGAACTGTGGGGATTCACCACTATGAAAGTGGGTATAAATGAGTTACAAATAGTTTATCCACACTGGCGGTAAACCATCCAGGGGTAATTTAATGAGAATTTAATCAAGTAATTGCAGCAATAATAATGGGTTAGATTAGTACTACTAATCAGAACCTTACAATTTCAAAAGAACTGCAAAAACATGAATTACATTGATAGAGAATTGAGATAAGAAGATAAGAATGAAATCCAATAATGTTCTTTACTTTCCAATGACTGAAATATGATTGAAATAGGAAATTTATGAATTTGATGTAAAATCTTGAATTCTGGAAATTTATAACAGCAAACTGGAAATCAGTAAAATACTCATAACTCACTCATTTCACCTCCGAATTGATTGAAATTTGTTGCAAAGGTCTCTCAAAAGATAGGCGACCAAACCAGGAGGAAGAAACAGCAGCAAATTGCGTCCTTTATTTTCTGGCATAATTCCCAATGCAACTAAAAATGTACGGCCTCCTTGAAAAATCAATTTTGCAAGTAAAAAAATAAATACTTGGAATTAAATTCCAATTCTCTGTGGAAGGTGGCGCCTTGCATCAAAAATTCATTTGCCAAAGTACCCAGAATGAAAATAAAAACACCCAAATAGATATGAGCAAAAATCAGCTTCAGCTATAGCAAAACCAGGAAACTCAAAACTGTGAAAATACTCCAAAATTCTTCAATCTTTGATGCTCAATCTGCTAGTCTGATGTGAGAAGCAGAAATGTTCCAACTAGGTGTTGTATTTCAAACACAAAATTGGGAAGGGGCTAGGAGGTAGCATCCTCGAAGCAACAACAAAATGTCCATATTCATTTTGACAGCATAACAATAAGGTAAACAATGGATACCAAATGCTGGAGTACTGCCTTCATTTTATAAGAACTGAGAAACTCCTTATCTTCCCCAATGGTACGCCAAGAGACACCTTTTTGAATTCTTTTTTTTTTTCAAATTTCATAAAATATAACTTCTCACAAAAGGTGGCGTCCACTTTTTCTCCAAGCATAAAGTTCAAAATAAAATATTAATAACTCTTATGACATGGGCGTACCCTTCATGACCCCTTTTTAAAACAACTTACAAGTCATATCCTTAGGCCAAGGGGTGGTCAACTGAATATTATAACACTTAAGCCTTTAATCAATAAATTTCACCAAATAAAGCTTGAGAAGACAATATTGAAGCATCAAACAACATGCTCTAATGAAGAGATGACTGAAGACAACCAACTACATAGTGTCATAAAAGAGTTTACTAAAAATAGTAAATAACAAGCAATGCCACAAAACTCCAAGCCACGAAACCCTAATTTCACCTCATTCCAGTCTACGGGTTCTGAAATAGACTGATGAACTACAAAGCTAATCACAGATGAGAAGGGGACATTACAGTCCGCCCTCCTCGAAATTGATTGTCCTCAAGCAACTGAAAAGATGGATGCAAAAAAATCTGATCACCTTCCCACGTGGCATCTTCAATAGGCAAATTTCTCCATTTAATAAAATATTCTTTGATTGTCCTTCTCCTCAAAGAATGTTCTCTAGTATCAAGGATTTCTTCAGGAATCAACACTAACTGACCTTCCTCATCCAATGGAGGTAATTCTAATGTAACCACCACATTGTGTCTAATTGCCTTCTTGAGGTGAGACACATGAAAAACATTATGTATTTTGCTTTCAGCTGGAAGCTCCAACTCATAAGCAACTTCACCAATCCTTTTGGTGATTTTGAAAGGACCATAAAAATGTGGCTTCAACTTTTCTGCACCACTTTTCTTGAGAGAAGATTGTATATATGGCTGAAGCCTCAAATAGACCATGTCCCCAACTTCAAAAGACCTTTCAACACGCTGTTGATCAGCGTATAACTTCTGTTGATTTTGAGCTTGTTGTAGATTTTCCTTGAGAGATTTCAAGATGTCTTGGCTTTGTTGTAACAGATCCAGTGCTTGTGGAGCTCTACTATCACCAAACACTAAATCAACAAAATTAGTAGCCTCATAACCATAAAGAGCCTTAAAAGGATTCATCTTAATTGACATGTGATAAGAAGGGTTGTAACAATACTCTCCTAAATGAAGCCATTTAATCCAAGCTCGTTGCTGTCCTGAAACATAGTTCCTTAGGTAACCCTCTAACCACTTGTTAACAATTTCTGACTGCCCATCTGTTTGTGGGTGATAACTAGTGCTTGGAGTAAGCACTGTCCCACTCAATCTGAAGATCTCCTGCCAAAAAACACTTAGGAACTTGCTGTCCCTATCACTGACAATAGTTTTAGGCAACCCATGCAAACGGAACACCTCTCTAAAAAACAACTCAGCCACTTGAGCTGCTGTAAATGAAGTGGTAACAGCAAAGAAATGAGCAAATTTCGTTAGTCTATCAACCACAACAAATATACAATCACGTCCTTGCACCTTGGGCAACCCCGTGATAAAGTCCATGGCAATACTTTCCCACTTCTGATTTGGAATGGGCAAAGGCTGAAGTAGACCAGCTGGATAAGAGTGTTCATTTTTATTTCTTTGACAAATAGGACACTCTCTAATGTAGTTCAAGACTTCTTCTTTCAACCCTTTCCAAGTGAATCTTTCACGAATCTGCTTATAAGTCTTGAAAATCCCTTGATGACCAGCAAGGGGAACATCATGAAAAGATTGTAGAATCTTCTTTTTAAGCTTAGATTCTTGTACTAAAAAGATTCTATCTTTATAATAAATTAACCCATCAACCAACTTATACCTTTCATCAACCAAATGACCTTCTAACAAGCTGGTTGCAAACTGATTTTTAACATAATCAGCAGCAATTAACTCCTTCCAATCTGCTGATAACTCACAAAGTGACTGTAAATGAGGCCTTCTTGAAAGAGCATCAGCCACTATATTATTTTTTCCTTTGACATATTCAATGTCAAAGTCATATGCTTGGAGTTTACTTACCCACTTTTGCTGCCTTTCATTCAAATCCTTTTGGCGCATGAAATGTTTAAGACTATTGTGGTTAGTCTTAACAACAAATTTACTTCCCACCAAGTATTGACGGAATTTAGACAAAGCATGCATGATGGCAAGCATCTCTTTGTCATAAATAGAGTAAGTTTTTTCTGCCCCTCTCAACTTTCGGCTCTCGAAGACAATAGGGTGTTTGTCTTGCATTAGGATAGCTCCAACACCTTCACCCGAAGCATCACACTGTAATTCAAAAGATTTTGAAAAATCCAGAAGTGCCAACATTGGACACGAACTCATGATTTGTTTAAACTTATCAAAAACCTCTTGTGCTTGCTTAGTTCAAAGAAAAGCTCCTTTCTTTGTAAGATATGTCAAAGGTGCTACTTGATGAGAATAACCTTTAACAAATCTTCTATAGAATCCACATAACCCTAAAAATCCTCTCAAATGAGAAATATTCTTTGGAGTTGGCCAATCAAGGATGGCCCTTATCTTTTCTGGATCCACTTTCACACCCTTTGAACTGATAATGTGACCAAGATATAAAAGTTTTGTCAACCCAAACTCCTACTTTGATTCTTTGGCAAACAAACATTCCGCCTCTGAAATGTTAAGCACTTCTTCCAAATGCTTAAGGTGCTCTTCCCATGACTTACTGAATATGAGAATATTGTCGAAGAAGATGAGCACAAACTTCCTCAACTGCTGTCTAAAAATCTTGTTCATACAAGATTGAAATGTGGCTGGAGCATTTGTCAATCCAAAAGGCATGACAAGAAATTCAAAATGCCCAAAATGGCATCTAAACGTTGTCTTCTCTATATCCTCCTCCCTCATTCTGATTTGGTGATAGCCCGAACGAAGATCAATCTTTGAGAAGAACATTGCCCCATGGAGCTCATCAATAAGCTCATCAATCCTAGGGATAGGATATCTATTCTTGATGGTTTTCTGATTTAATGCGCGGTAGTCAACACACATACGCATTGTACCATCTTTCTTTTTGACCAGCACTACTGCAGAAGCAAATGGACTCTTTCTTGGTCTAATGAAACCACTTTCCAACAGCTCCTTGATGGCTTTTTCAATTTCATCTTTCTGCCTCTTTGGATAGCGGTAAGGTGTAGTAATGACTGGTTTTGCTCCCTCTTCTAACTCAATCACATGCTCAGAACCTCTTTCAGGAGGTCTTCCAGGAGGTAAGCTTCCAAAGACTTTGCTTTTCTTTGAAAGTAAGGCTTGAATATCAGGATGATATTGCCTTTTTTCCTCAACGGATCAGCTGGTAAAACCATACATTCAGCAGCCCATTCAACCTGATCATGGCGGATCAGCCTTTCCATTCTTTTCAAAGACACAATTCGAGGGCCTCCATTTGACATCCCTCTTAAGAACAACCTTCCTTCCATTAGACTGAAATTTCAGCTCCATGGTTTGCAAATTCAATGTGATCTCACCAAGAGATCGCAGCCATTGTATGCCCAACACAACATCAGTGTCTCCTATACCCACCACATAAAAATCATCTTTAATTTCATGATTCCCTAATTGCAAAGATAGGTTAGGAATCTTCCTTGTACAAGACATAGTGAAACCATCAGCTACCATTACTTTGAAACCATCAAATTCTTCAGTCTTCAAACCTTTTCTAGCAACTAGCCCTTCATCAATAAAATTGTGAGTTGCTCTGGTATCAATTAGAGCAACTATCCTTTGTGAATTTACAACTCCATGAACCCTAAAAGATTCATTTTTTGGAAAACTAGATAGTTGTGCAAAAGCACTACCATCTCCAACCTCTTCAGACTTGTCTTCTGGAACTTCTTCACCTTCACTACTTGCTGATTCGTATTGTTGATCAGACGAATCAGATTCTGATCCATAATCAGAATAGCCCTCCATTTGATTTGCTTTGCCTTTTCCATAGCAATGGTGGCCCTTAACCCAAGGATCATGGCAAGTATAACAAACTCCATCCTTTCTAAGTTGTTCTTTGAGCTCTTCAGACAGCCTTGGTGGAAACTTCTTGGGCAGATTTGAAGAATTCTTTTTATCTTTCTTATGGCTGAATGGTTTTGAGTGAAATTTAGGCCTTGGGGCTGCCAACTCCATGCTCCTAGCCTTTTTGATAGCTTCATCCAGCGTTGGAGGATCAAATGCTTTGACCCAACCCTTCAAAGGCTCCATTAAATCTTCAACAAAAAGAACTACAAGTCTTCTTTCAGTAATGTTTGGCACCATTACTGACAACCTCTAAAAATCAGCCACATAGCTTTCTAAAGATCCTTGCCATTTCAATTGTGCCAATTCTCTAAATCTCAGTTTAGGATCTTTGGTGTCAAATCTTTCAATCAACTTATTTCTAAACTCAGCATATGTGTGAATGAGATTATGGCCAAGAGTGACCAAACCATGAGTCCACCATTCATGAGCTATCCCATCTAAATGCAAGGTAGCAAATTTGATAGCATCTTCTTCCAGCATAGGTCTAAGAGAGAGGTAGTTATCTAACTTTTGTACCCATGATCTGGCTGTATATTTATTGCTACCATCAAAATGTTCCAAAGTGATCTTTCCTAATGCCTAGTAGAAATCATTTCTAGGTGCTATAGGAGGACGTTGATCATTCCTTCCACCATTTCTCCTACTCCTTTGATTCATGTATTGATCAAAGGTCCAAGTACCCCTCAAATCAAGAGGTAAAGAAATGTACTCCATGTAAGCTTGGTGAGCATCATCAGCAAAGTTTGGAGCAGCTTCAACTGGTGGTTGCTCTTCCCTTGGTGTGAAAATGGGAAAAAGGGGTCTAGAGGATGACCCACTATGAATTGCAGTATGCTGACCTACACTTTTGTCTCTTGTATTCACCTCAGGACTGCCACTATTATTATTCCCATTAACTCCACTGCTTTCTCCAATTGAGTTATTTTGGGGCTGAATGATATTATGAGCTGCTTGCTGGTCCAACTTGGACAATAATCAGGACATCATGTCTATCATCCCATCAAACTTCTTCTCCACTCTATCCCTCTCTTCATTATCTCTCCTTACAGAATCTGACATTATTACAGCTGTGTGATCAACCACTTCCACTGATGTATCTAAACCTTCCACTGTTTTACCAAGGTCTCTTAGGACTTTTGAGAAGGTATCTGCTTCTGGAACGGGCAAAAATTGATGCTGATTTCAGGCCTGACATCTGGTGTATGGCCTAGTGTCTCTTTCACTCATCATTTAACCAACTGCAAACTGCCACAGGATGGCAGGGTCTTCTGCTCTGATACCACTAAAATATGCTAACCAATTTTTTTGAAGGAATTACACAACATAACCAGAGATAGATAACTAGATTAGCGTTAGCATCAAACTGAAATCTGAACTTGGAAATGAAAACTACTCAACGTCAAGAATGTGCACTCAAGATCCCACTGAGGGTGAGGTGCTAACATATGACGGAGTGTTAAAACTTGAAATTAAGAACTGATAGGCAGATAACCAGCCATGAAAAACATTTCCACATTACCACCAAACAGTGGGGGGAAAAGATTACAATTAAAGCAACTCGTCCGCTGCCGCGGGCATCCACAGAACTGTGGGGATTCACCACTATGAAAGTGGGTATAAATGAGTTACAAACAGTTTATCCACACTGTTGGTAAACCATCCAGGGGTAATTTAATGAGAATTTAATCAAGTAATTGCAGCAATAATAATGGGTTAGATTAGTACTACTAATCAGAACCTTACAATTTCAAAAGAACTGCAAAAACATGAATTACATTGATAGAGAATTGAGATAAGAAGATAAGAATGAAATCCAATAATGTTCTTTACTTTCCAATGACTGAAATATGATTGAAACAGGAAATTTACGAATCTGATGTAAAATCCTGAATTCTGGAAATTTATAACAGCAAACTGGAAATCAGTAAAATACTCATAACTCACTCATTTCACCTCCGAATTGATTGAAATTTGTTGCAAAGGTCTCTCAGAAGATAGGCGACCAAACCAGGAGGAAGAAATAGTAGCAAATCACGTCCTTTATTTTTTGGCACAATTCCCAATGCAACTAAAAATGTACGGCCTCCTTGAAAATTTGATTTTGCAAGTAAAAATAAATACTTGGAATTAAATTCCAATTCTTTGTGGAAGGTGGCGCCTTGCATCAACAATTCATTTTCCAAAGTACCCAGAATGAAAATAAAATCACCCAAATAGATATGAGCAAAAATCAGCTTCAGCTGTAGCAAAAGTAGGAAACTCAAAACTGTGAAAATACTCCAAAATTCTTCAATCTTTGATGCTCAATCTGCTAGTCTGATGTGAGAAGCAGAAATGTTCCAACTAGGTGTTGTATTTCAAACACGAAATTGGGAAGGGGCTAGGAGGTAGCATCCTCGAAGCAACAACAAAATGTCCATAGTCATTTTGACAACATAACAGTAAGGTAAACAATGGATACCAAATGTTGGAGTACTGCCTTCATTTTATAAGAACTGAGAAACTCCTTATCTTCCCCAATGGTACGCCAAGAGACACCTTTTTGAATTCTTCTTTTTTTTCAAATTTCATAAAATATAACTTCTCACAAAAGGTGGCGTCCACTTTTTCTCCAAGCATAAAGTTCAAAATAAAATATTAATAACTCTTATGACATGGGCGTACCCTTCATGACCCCTTTTTAAAACAACTTACAAGTCATATCCTTAGGCCAAGGGGTGGTCAACTGAATATTATAACACTTAAGCCTTTAATCAATAAATTTCACCAAATAAAGCTTGAGAAGACAATATTGAAGCATCAAACAACATGCTCTAATGAAGAGATGACTAAAGACAACCAACTGCATACTGTCATAAAAGAGTTTACTAAAAATAGTAAATAACAAGCAATGCCACAAAACTCCAAGCCACGAAACCCTAATTTCACCTCATTCCAGTCTACGGGTTCCAGAATAAACGGATGAACTGCAAAGCTAATCACAGATGAGAAGGGGACATTACATAAGGAGAGGGGGAAATTTGATTATTTTACATGATTTCATCCTTTTTTCTCAAAGGTCTCATTCTCTTGTGCCATAATATCTATCCTAGTAGGAAAGCTTTTAGGAAAGTGACAAACGATAGGTTCATCACATTTCATGGTTAGATGTTGTCAAGTAGCTTCATCATACTTAGGGGAGGCATGAAGAGAAGGATAACTATGAGTTTCATGGTTACCAATTATTGGATTTTTTTTTCAAATAGGTCTTCCCAAATGGTAGGGGCATCAGGAAAGGGAGGAAAAATATTCTCATGAGTCTTAATAAGGATATCTTCTAACACTAAACTATCTTCTTCATGTCTAGAAGATATATTAGGAGAAGGTGTTGGTTGTTTTTCCAGTGCAGCTAATAAATCTCCAAGGGATAGCCAAATCCTATGTTCAAGACTCCTGAAATGACTGGCCAACTAACAAGATCTAGTCAATGATTGGGATCTTCTACACTTTAGGCTCTGTGGGACCGAGGAGGGTGTTACTAGTGTGTTCATTTGAGAATATGCTTTATAGAACAACTCATTTTGATAGATCATTTTGAATGAAGGATAATTATGTTGCAATTACTACAAGATTGGTTGATCTTTAAGTAAATTGCTTACCCATTCATCAAAATAAAGGACATTCTATGTGATAGTTGAAAAATACATGCGTCGAGATTAATTAATTTTTAAAATGAATTTAAATCTTTACTTTTGGTCGGTCATTAGATAATTATTTAATTAACCCTTTAGGTGAATCATTAAGGAATAGACCAGTGCCTTGTTACATTGGGCAATAGAGTCACATACACAAGAATTAGTAACACATAAATGACTTTAAAATTTAATGGGATGGACTGCTCTCATAACAAATTTGCATTATAGAGTTCACTCTTTCTGATACATAACTACTTATCAGATCCCTTGCGAATAATTGTAAATATAAGACTCCATTTAAGCATTTAATTGATTGCTTGAATCAAAGCAAAAATAGAGACATACATTTGAACAAATGCTCAAAGAAGAATGAAAATATCATTAACATTCCATTCAAAATTCCCATAAGGAGAGAAAATATATCAGAATTATATGTTCATTCATGTTAATCAGTCATATTTGCATAACAATTTAAGATCATTTTCATATTTTCTTCTGAAAGCTCAAAACAAACTATCTATTCTATTCCTATTGTTCTACCCATGTACTCTTGTCTCAAAATATAACCAGAATTTCCATCCCCTACAAAATGAGCCCTAGATTCCCTTTTATAAGACAAGGGAGAAAAAAAAGCTTTTGGCTCAAATGCAATTCTAGATACAAAGTTTCATTTCATTTATCATTTCGATTACATTTCACAAAATTGTAACTGCCACCAGAAAGAGGAAATGCAAAGTGCCACCAAAATCCCCTTTTTCACCATCCATACCACAACGAACTAGGAATATATATCTCCATGAGGACACATAGTCAAATTCCAACACTAAAATGTTCCATGCATGCAAAAACAAAGCCACAACCACATCAATCATTATCAACACCAAAAATTTCATCACCTTTCACAGGCCAAAAGACCTTTTATCACTTGGAAACCAACCCCGGTACACATGGCCGCTCTGAGTAGTGGTGAGGTTTGGGGATGAAACCTCAACCCCTTCCGTGAACTTGTTATTCTTCATCACAACATATCTTCTGCTTGGAGTCCTAGCAGCCAGAGGCGGGACAAAAAATACCTCCTCACCAGGGGCCAAGTTTTTACCCAAGGTTGCAAGGTATCGACCGTAGTCTAAGTCAGTCTCTATCTTACTATCTAATGAGCTACTTGTGAGATCAATGGGTGAATTATGGCATCCGAAGGAGCCACACCCATACCTTATCTTTCTTCATGCTCCAATAGTGGACCGCATTGGATTCTTTCCTTTGTCTTCAACTCTCTCCGTAGCTACTTCAACTCTCTCCGTAGCTACATTCTAAAATTGCAACCTTTGGCTGCACCTGGTGGGCACAATCTAGGATCTGCCATTAGAGGCATCCATTCTTACTATCATATCACATCCAATAACACTCAAAACTTGCCTCTACGATCACAATCAGGTAGTCCTCTTAGTTGGCTCAATGGAAGTTGTTGGCTCGCTCATTTTGTGACCAGTGAATACGTACACACAACCTCTGTTCGTGGGAATAATTTGAGGACCTAACAGTTCAATTGCTATAGTGAAAATAGTAACATATTACTTCTATTTATTGAACAGAGTGATAATAGCAATCACCAATGTTTAATGGAGACACACGCATGAACAAGGCAATTCTTTGGCATGCATACTATCACCATTTAATTCCCAAATGCTTGAAAATTTGTAGATTACATCTCATGATTACCAGTAATCAAATATCTACATGCATGGAGATCCATTTGCTCACATCTACAGAGGTTTGGCCATTAATTCAAGCTAGTTGCATAGTGAAAATAGCTACCACATGCCTTTCATCAATTTTAAATATAAGTCATCGATCCTCTGTTGAGATGGCACATCAAGTGGCCGGTCTTAGTTTGACCACTTTCGACTTCCAATAGTGCTTAGCTAAAGTGTCCATGGACAATAGTGTTCATCCATCTTAGATAACATCTTCTCAGTGTGTGGGCTCCACCTTCCTCATGAACTGACTGATCAGGATAGGTGTCAAGATCTTGCTGATCTCGCTAGTCTTAACCAACTTCTATTTTCACCCAGTGAGCCAACGGGGAATGGTGAAGATTGTTCCCAAGATTTAATCTCAGCCATTCATTGAAGGTGTCAAACCATGGGCATGGTAGTGGGAAATGGGTCCCATGATTGTAAAAGGATGCATGTTTACTTTGCACCAGCCTTGCTACTTTTAATCTGTCGGTACGTACCACCCTCGAGCTAGCAAGGTATGACTAAGATTTCATCCTGGATCTTTGAATCTTTAAACCCATCCTCAGACAATGTTAGCATTTAATGGAAAAGACTTGGTTTAGCTAATGGTGATATGACCTTTGAAGGTGAGTGACTTAACCTTAAGTCACTGGGAAAGATTAAAACCTGACTTAGGGAAAAGCTCAAGTCGGTGGAATAATCGGTGACCGGTACTTCAAGTTAACGGGGACGATAAACTGACATGCAATGTGGCTCAAGGGATGACTTAAGAGATCAGTGACTGATGAAGCAGGTCAACTTGCAATTATAATATTTGCACACCTTGTACATAAAACCCTATTCATTCATGGGGACAAGCGTTCACAAATGGAGACAAAGGAAAGGTTTGATTATCATGATTATCTACAATTATATCCCCATGTCCTATAATGTCTTCCCAAGTAGGAGAGGTAGGATTTTCATAGCTCACACTTATTAGATCTCTTAATATCAACATATCCTCCACACAAATGTGTTTGTCATGATCATTCATGATTGTATCCTTATTGACTAAAACATTCTCACAAGTAGGGGAGGTGTTGGGAGATGAATGGAGACTAGGTAAAGTAGTGGCCTTGGTCTCATCTTCTTGTGTCATAATATCTTTCCAAAGGGGAAGACAAACAAGACTTTCATGATTCTCAATGATTGTATATCCTATCACCAAGATACCTTTGCCACTAATAGGAGAGGTATCAGGAGAAGAACAATTATGATTGTCATGATTATCAATGCTTGCATCCTCTTGCATCAAACCTTTAATGGATGATCTAGGAGAGATGAAGTCATCAAGGGATTCATCTAACATGTCAAATACATCACTAATAAAGGGACTGAATGATATGCTTTCTCAAAATTTAACCATTTTTTCTTTGTTTCTTTTACTATTTTTAGTTTTTTTTTCGAATGAATTCCAAATGTAATTTGATCTAATTGAACTATGAACTAATGCTGAGAATGAAAATTGAAAGAAACTAATTCCAAAATTGCAATGAATGTAAATGATGCTATTTCTAATTATTTCAATGTAACAGAAATCAAGCAAACTAAAACATAAAAGCAACAACAACAACTAGAAGATTAAAAACAACAAATTTAACTCTGTAAAATGTAGTTCAAAATTTGCACTAGGACTTATTCGCCCAAGGTGGTGAATGAGTCCCAGTAGGGTTTTTTTTTAATATTTTCTAAATTTTTTAGTTGATTTTTATGTTTTCTATGCTGTATGATCTAGGTCTGAGATGTAGATGAAAATTTTGGATGATTTTAAATGAAATTGAATGCACAAATGCAAGCTATATGAGATTTCACTAATGCAAAATTTGAAACCCTAGAATGCAAATTAACCAATGCAAATCCTAATGCAAAGTTAATGTAAGATAAATATAGGATGATGATGGACTCCAAATCATAAAAGAAGGTATTCTAAATGTAGGTTCACCAAAATGATTAGTTGAAAATTGGATGCTTTATGGTTTAGGACATAGAACATCACTTTTCTCCAACTAACATTCAAGGATGCCCTAGAGACCTAGACCCAATGAAGAATAGAGTATCTTAGGATATGATTTCATATTACAACAGGAGTTCACCACCAAGTCTAAACTTGGAAAAGATAATGGAATGCAAGATGCAACACTAAACCCTAGTTTGATGCAGTGATGACCTACAAAATGACCTAGAAAAGTAAACAAAACAACACAGAAAACTAAAAAATAGAAAGTGTGCACTTGGAAACTTGTAGAGGCTTGAATGAAGACTGTAAATGTTGTTGATCCTAAAATTTTGGCCTACTAGGACTCATTTTCCATTCTGGGTGAATCAATCCCAATTTTGGATTTCTACACCAAAGCAGGTTTCAGGAAAATGGGTATCCATATCTACAAAGATCTCTAAAAAAAACCTACAGTGGGACTCATTCACCACTTGTGGTGAATGAGTTCAGTTTGGATTTTCTCAAAATTCAAAGTTTGAATTTTCTCTTCTTAGTCTGCTCAATCTATTCCTCTAGGTTTGTGGATTTGAAACTCTCATTTTGAGGTTGTAGATGACCATTTTGTGAATATTATGACCATTCCAATGGGGAGACAACTCCAACAAGCTTGTAACCTAATATTCAATGACCTTTAAGTCTTCAAAGCACTTAGATATACAATCACACAAAGAGAAAGAAAAAGTGTTGATTGTTAGGGAATAGGGGTTTGACCAAAGTAATTAAACCAAATGAAGAGAAAATGAAATTAAGGTATGAAACATGAAATAAAGAATATGAATCATGTATAATGATACATTGAATGATTTCTTGTAGATGATGTCTTATGAATATGCAACTTAACATGAAATGGCCATGAAGGATGTAGATCTTGATCTTTGATATTAGGAATAAATTAATGCTTGGTCTTGGATCTTTAATGCTACATCACAAAACTAGCTCAATAACATGCTTTATGCTTGATAATATTTGACATGATGATGGATCTTGGATTGCTGCAACAATTGATGAAGAATCTGCCCTTGAATTCCTTGAAATTGATCTTGAATGCTATCTTGATGACCTTGGAATGCTTAACCCTTGCTTGCTTGACTTGATATCATGTAGAATTGTGTTGCTTGTTTTAAGTGAGGATTTAAAAGCTTTCTTATATAGGAAATCCACTCAAATGACTGTTAATTTGATCCTCAAGGGTAACATAGGAGAAATTTAATCTTAAAACCCAATTTTTCCTATTGGGCGGGTGCAAAAAGATGGGGGCCAAATTGTGGCCAAAATTTAAAAAAAGTTATTATAGGCTATAATGCGAGTGTGTTATAACGCTCTTGTGTTATGGCTCAATTTTCCAAGCCTAAGGATTGGCCACATCGGGCCTATTTTGTGCTCGTGTTATAACACAAGCATGGAATAACACGCTCATGTTATGAGTTATTAAAACAAAAAAAGGAAATAAAATTCATTTGTGTTTTGACTATTTTTTATACTACCCATGGCCAAAATCTTTTCACTTGTGCGCTCGCATTCTGGTAGGAGACAATCTTCCATTTTTTTCATCAATTTGTTGCTATTTCATTGACAGGATGTCACCATGTCGACCGGGAGGTTGAATAGGTAAGGATTGTTTGGTTTTTGTTGTGAATTTGTTATTTTTAGGTTGTTTTTTATATTAATTTGTTGAATTTGTAGGAAATTTTAATGATCTTGGAAACCCTCTTCAAAACCCTCTTGAAAATCCTCAACAACATGAACAAAATCCTCAAGTTCAACAACCAAAACAACAATCTCCTACACAATCCCTCAACATCCTCCTGGCACTCAAAAAAATTTAATGGGGGTAATTGAGCACAATAAAAAACAAATTGAGGAGTTAATCACAAAGTTGAATGATGTAGCAGGTTCAACCATGGAGAGAAGAACAAATGAAAATTCACTTAAAGAATTTTTAAAACATGCAGATGCAATCAACAAACAATTAAGTGGTTAGAAAGATAGGAGGCAAGTGGCTAGGAATTTTTATAGAGATAAATTATCATATAAAGATGTAAAAGATGAAAAAATTACAAAATTAGATTTGTGTTCATTATTCACCGATCCACACACAAATCAAAATCTTGACCTTAATGTGAAGAGGTTTCCTATCCATTGGTGCCACCACCAAGGGATTAGGAACCATTTTTGGGATAGGTGGTACATGGTTTTTGATTACCCACCATGCAACAATTGCGAAGTCCCACAATATTTCATGAGGAAACTATACTTTGAGTTCATCCTAAAAAAAATCTTAAATTATTTTGATATGAGGGACTTCCAGGAGAGAGGTGGGGGGTCAGCTCAAGATAGACTTGATGCATGACAAGATCCTAGGTGGAAAGCAAGACAAGCTCTCTCTAGGTCGGATCATGAGAAAATTGTTATCCCTTCCATCACGAAGGAGAGTGCTGAGGTAGACACTTTACAAGCTATCACCTCTTTGACTCAGAGTGTCATCCAACATGCAACTTGTCCTATACTACAATGCCATCCAGTAGATTCTTCGAGTGTTAGGCATGCGGGGTGACTTGTTCATATGACCCCACTGACACTCAGGAGGCTACTATGCAGGATATGTCTACAACTATGGAGATGGTGAGGGCAACTGACATTTTGAATGAGGCTTATGGCATAGATACTAAGGTAAATGTTAGCATGTTCATTGAATTGAATTTATTAAATTTCAATTTTGAAATGCAATATTAACTTATTTAGTTTTATGATTTTAATAAAATCTCAGGGTCACAGTGTTGATATTGGATACACTGGCCCTACACCTACTTATTACTCCACTGCATCTACCGTTGAGGTATGTAACTAGTAAATAATTATAAATTTATTATATTTTAATAGTATTTTTATATGAATGGTATTCTAATATCTGAATTTGGATGTTGAATAGGCTAATATTGGAGGTTTCATGGGAACACCTCTTAGTGCTAATGGAGTTAGACAAACCTACATGCAGCTAATAGAATAAAGAGTTTAACTAATGAATTGTAATTAATAGATTTGTGTAGCTTATATTCATATCATTTATTACATTACATTGTGCATCTTTCAAACTCAAAGCATTACTTCACATTCCATAACTAATAACTAGATGTTGACAGATGACAAAATTTCAAAGTTACAATATAGTTGTTTAGAAAGTCAACATAAGTGAAATGGTGCAATTACTTCACATAGCATAAGTAATAGCTAGGAGTAGCTACCAATTACATTTGCTTGTCATGTAATTCCATGAGACCACTTTTTATTGAGGAATCTTTTCAAACAATTCACTTCCTTGTCTATGCTATGGATGCTTTGAAGAAATATATGAATGAATAATAGTAAGCAATAGCATAGACAAGGAAATGAGTTATTTGAAAAAATTCCTCAAAGAAATGTGGTCTCATGGTGATGTCCATCACCATGAGACCCAATTTCTTTGAGGATTTTTTTCAAACAGCTCATCGCCTTTTCTATGCTACCACATTTTCCATGTATGTCTACTATAGCATTTTATCAAACAGATCACTTGCTGCTATGGCTAAAAGCCTAAAAAAGGTGCTTTCCAACAAACTATGGGTTCTTGGAAAAAAATCTATCAAAGAATAATAATAAGCAATAGCATAGACAAGGTAGTGAGTAGTTTGAAAAAATGCCTTGAAGAAATGTGGTCTCATGGTGATGGAATTTCATTCCATCACCATGAGACTACATTTCTTAGAGACATTTTTTCAAACAACTCACCACCTTTTCTATGCTACCACATTTTCCATAAATTTCTACCAAAACATTTTATCAAACTACTTGAAATTCCTTGCTTCTACGACTAAAATCCTAAACAAGGTGCTTTCCAACAAACTATGGATGCTTGGAAAAAATTTATCAAAGCATAATAGTAAGCAATAGCATAGACAAGGCAGTGAGTAGTTTGAAAAAATTCCTTGAAGAGATGTGGTCTCATGGTGATGGAATGCCATTCCATTACCATGAGACCACATTTCCTTGAGGAAATTTTTGAAATAGCTCACCACCTTTTCTATGGTACCACATTTTCCATACACGTCTACCAAAGCATTTAAGCAATCTAATCACTTCCTTGATCCTTTGGCTAAAAGCCTAAATTAGGTGCTTTCCAAAAAACTATGGATGCTTTGAATTTTTTTATAAAAGCATAATAGTAAGCAATAACATAGACAAGGTAGTGAGTAGTGTGAAAAAATTCATCGAAGAAATATGGTCTCATGGTGATGGAATCCCATTCCATCACCATGAGACCACATTTCTTTGAGGTATTTTTTCAAACAACTCACCATATTTTCTATGCTACCACATTTTCTATACATGTCTACCAAAGCATTTTATCCAACTAGTTGAAATTCCTTGCTTCTATGGATAAATGCCTAAAAAAGGTGCTATCCCAAAAACTATGGATGCTTGGAAAAAATATATCAAAAATTAATAGTAAGCAATAGCATAGACAAGGAAATGAGTAGTTTGAAAAATGCCTCGAAGAAATGCAGTCTCATGGTGTTGGAATGCCATTCTATCACCATGAGACCACATTTCTTTGAGGCATTTTTTCAAACAACTCACTGCCTTTTCTATGCTACCACATTTTGCATACATGTCTACCAAAGCATTTTATCAAAATTCGTACTTTGTTGCTGCTATGGCTAAAAGACTAAAATAGGTGCTTTCCAACAAACTATGGATGCGTGGAAAAAATATATCAAAGCATAATAGTAACCAATATCATAGTCAAGGTAGTGAGTAGTTTGAAAAAATGCCTTGAAGAAATGCAGTCTCATGGTGATGGAATGCCATGAAACATTTGTTTGTAATGGAATTCCATCACCATGAGACCCTATTTCTTTGAGGAATTTTTTCAAACAGTTCACTACCTTCTCTATGCTACCACAATTATCATACATGTCTACCAAAGCATTTTATCAAATTGTTCACTGCCTTGATGTTATGGATAAAAGCCTAAAAATAGGTGCTTTTGAATAAGCTATGGATAGAGAAAATAGTAAGCATGATAGTCAGAAATATATAGTTTAATAAGTACTCAAAATTTTGTTCATTATCTCATACATTATAAGTCATGACGTGCATCACTATTGTAGTTTTCGTGATTGAATAATTTGTTGTTTTTTTTCCAGATGTTGGAAGTGGATACACCTCCAAATGGTCATAGGGAAATGTAGATTGGTGCTTCACCTACTATAGACTCGTCGATGCCCCTCACAGACGTATCAGGAAAAATTACTAAATTTCAATTTACATTCGTTGTTATAGTTGTTAGTTAGTGAAAAATCAAACCATTATTGATTCATAATTTAATTTCTCTTTGGATTGTTTCTACAGGGATTCAATACGCCTCAACATGGGCATTTGAATATTTCCCTTGTGGAGAGTGATCATTAGATGGCGGTAAGTGATTATTTTGTTAAATATATCATTTTTTATAATGTAATTTCTATATATTAATGTCTTTACTTGTTATTGTAGTAGATAAGGCTTGATCAATAACTAAACCTAGGAGGAGCACCAGGAGCACTCCTTGACCTCAAAAGAAACAAGTGACAGACCTATCTCCATCTAATCGAAAAGCAAAGGGAAAGAGTTTATTTCAAGATCATGGAGATCAATGACTTTTGATTCTAGAGCCCTTTGTTGTATGCTTATATGGAATTTTTGTACATATTTTATATTGCATATATTTGAAATTGTATGCCTATATGGCATTCTGGTAAGCCTATATGGCTATTTTGTATATATTTTATACTTATATTGACATATATTGATGTATGCCTACATATCTATTTGGTTAATACAAATATTTTTTATCGATGGTGTCCATATTTGCATTATAAATCCACGGTTCAATATATACAAGTTACATGTATTCAAGTGTATACTTTACAAATTATGTGTATACTTTGTGACTTACATGTATTAGAATGTATACTTTGCGACTTACATGTTTTCATGCGTATACCTTGTATTCATGCATATAATTTATATTAATTTGTGCATACTATGTATTCATGTGTATACTTCAATGCTTACGTGTATTTGAGTACTTGTGCTACCCTTATTCACATGTATGCTTGATTTATTCATGTGTATACTTATTAATTGGTTAGCCTTAGCATTGATCATTGTTGTCCTTCATGGTTTGTCTTGAATATTTATTGATTGATGCTAAACAACTTTATTAGTTGATGCTAAAAGACTTCAATATTTCTAGGAATACTAGTAGAGTTACAAATTATAAAATTGCACAATTTGAAAAGAAAAGATTATCTATAAATAAATGCACTAATTATTAACTTGATAATTGATTAAAAATGAGTATAATATATATATATCAAGAGATCAGCCTTCCAGAATGGAAACTGCCAATTAGAAAATAGGCAAAGCATTCCCAATACTTTGAAAGCAATAATCCACCCAAAATTGCAATGAGAGATAAGGAAAATTAACCCACATAGGCATAACTGAATAAAGAACAGTTCACCCTTCACAACTTGGTGAAACCATTTCTGAAATTAGAAGATCTTAAAGATAAGAAGAATTAGGATCTATATAATATAGAATTAGTACCCACTTTAATGACTACAAAATTTTCAACCATGGGCTTATCATGCTTTTTCAGATTTGGTAAGAAGGCTTATTTAAGATCCTTGAAAAATTTATTTCCTAATGCTCCCTTGTTCTTACATATCTCATTTCAATTTAATTCAAAGAGTTCCATCAAATGCTTTATCTAAAAGCAAAAAACCCGTTTACAATTGGTATTCCATGAGATGTTTCATAAAAAGGTTCCAGTATATTTAATCTTTTGATTGGAACAACTCAATTAAGCAAAGGATACATAATCTTCACAGCACTTGCAAAACATAACATTCAAATGAAAATAACAAAATGCTTCACAACCTAAATTGTTAATTGAAGAAAAATAAAATTTTTACAAGTTCCAACATTGTACGCATTTACAATTGGTTGTATATTGTTGTAAGGCCAAGGACGATAATTAAAAAAAAATTTGCGCTCGCTAGACTTGAGGATAATCATATGCTTTTTGTGTGGAAAATTTAGACTTATCAATTGTCATGTGGATGTTTCTCTTTTCGATTGTTTTGCATGCCATCATAAGGGATCGAGTTAGTTGAACATGGCTCAGAGTGATTCGGCATGTTTGGGTGTGAAAGGGGACCATTCATAGTGTAAGCATACCCATCCACATGCATTGGAATGGTTTGTTTGGTCACACAAGTTGTAGAACTAAAGTTGCACCACTTTGCAACTTTACACTGCTTGCATTTCACACTTTTTCCATCAAGTGAAAATTGGGCACCATGGGAAAATGACTCTGAGATAACAAAAAATGAGAGAGCTTATTTTAGAGGGGCCCAACGCAAGCCCGTAGGCTCAGATGGAGAGTTTGTAAGTGTCACGATTTCTGAGTTGTACCCCATCAAATATTGCTACGCTTTTGCACTTTGGACCCTTAAGGGATCGAGTCGGTTGAATGTAGATCAAAGTGATTTAACATGTTTAGGTGAAAAAGTGGACCATGCCTAGTGTAAACGTACCCATCCTGATGTGTTGAAACAATATGTTTGGTCACACGAGTTGATGAACGAAAGTTGCACTACTTTGCAACTTTATATTGCTTACATTTGAAACTTTTTCCATCAAGTGAAAGCTGGACACCACAAGAAAATGATTCCAGGATAACAAAAATTGAGAGAGGTTATTGTAGAGGGGCCCAACATGATCTCGTAGGATCATATGGAGAGTTTGTAAGCATCACAATTTTCAAGTAGTAGTTTTTCAAAGATTGCTACCCTTTTGCACTTTGGGCCCTTAAAGGATCGAGTTGGTTGAACGTAGGTTAGAGTGATTTAGTGTATTTCGGTGTGAAATAGGACCATGCCTAGTGTAAACGTACCCATTCAGATGCATTGGAATAGTCTATTTCTTCACATGAGTTGTAGAGCGAAAGTTGCACCACTTTGCAACTTTACACTACTTGTATTTGACACTTTTTCCATCAAGTGAAAATTGGACACCATGGGAAAACAACTCTAAGATAACAAAAATTGAGAGAGGTTGTTGTAGTGAGTCCCAACAAGATCTCATAGGATTAGATAGAGAGTCTGTAAGCATCACAATTTCTTAGTAGTATCATGTCAAATATTGTTTCCCTTTTGCACTTTGGACCCTTAAGGGATCGAGTCGGTTGAACGTAGATTAGAGTGATTTTCCATGTTTGCGTATGAAATAGGACCATGTATAGTGTAAAAATACCCATATAGACACATTGGAATAGTATATTTGGTCACACGAGTTGTAGAATGAAAGTTGCACCACTTTGCAACTTTACACTGCTTGGATTTGACACTTTTTCCATCAATTGAAAACTAGACACCACGGGAAAACAACTTTGAGATAACAAAAACCAAGAGAGGTTATTATAGAGGGGCCCAACATAATCTTGTAGGCTTAGAAAGAGCATTCGTAAGGATCACTGTTTCTGAGTAATAGCCTGTCAAAGATTACAAACATTTTGCACTTTGGACCCTTAAGGGATCGAGTCGGTTGAATGTAGATTAGAGTTATTCGACATGTTTGGGTGTGAAAGAGGACCATTCCTAGTGTAAACATACCCATTTGGATATCTTGGAACAGTCTGTTTGGTCACACAAGTTGCAGAATGAAAGTTGCACCACTACACAACTTTACACTTCTTGCATTTGACACTTTTTCCATCAAGTGAAAACTAGACACCATGGGTAAATTACTTTGAGATAACAAGATTTTATTGTAGAGGGGCCCAACATAATCCCATAGGCTCATTCAGAGAGTTCGTAAGCATCACAATTTCTGAGTAGTAACCTGTCAAAGATTGTTGCCCTTTTGCACTTTGGACCCTTAAGGGATCGAGCTAGTTGAACATAGTTCAAAGTGATTCAACATGTGTCAGTGCAAAAGAGGACCATTCCTAGCATAAACGTACTCATCCATACACATTGGAATAGTCTGTTTGGTCACATGAGTTACGGAACAAAAGTTGCACCACTTTGCAACTTTACACTATTTGCATTTGACACTTTTTTAATCAAGTGAAAATTGGACACCACGAGAAAATGACTCCAAAATAACAAAAATCAAGAGAAGTTATTGTAGAGGTTCCCAACGCAATCCTGTAGGATTATAAGGAGAGTTCATAAGTGTCATAGTTTCTGAGTAATAGTCCGTCAAAAATTGTTTCCCTTTTGCACTTTGGACCCTTAAGGGATCAAGCCAATTGAACGTAGCTCAGAGTGATTCAACATGTTTGGGTGTGAAAGAGGACATTTCCTAGTGTAAATTTACCCATTCAGAAAAATTGGAACAATTTCTTTGGTCACATGGGTTGCAAAATGAAAGTTTCACCAATTTGGAACTTTACACTACTTGCAATTGACACTTTTTCCATGAAGTCAAAATTGGACACCACAAAAAAATGACTCTAAGATAACAAAAACCAAGAGATTTTATTGTAGAGGTGCTCTACATGATCCTGATGCCTCAAATGGAATGCCTCTAAATGACACGGTATCTGGGTAACAAGCCGTAAAACATTGTTGCCTTTTTTGCAATTTAGACTATTAAGGGATTTTGTTGCATGAATTTCAAAATTTGAGTAAATATCATTACAAATATTTATGTGAATAGATGGTATGCTATATTGATATTGATATATAATCATTAGGTTGATTTATTTTAATAAATGAATATTTTATAATAGGTTAGTGAATTGGTTCTAGTTATAATAGGGAGAGAATAAAAGAAGAAAAATAATGATTGGTAACCATTAATGGTTATTACACTCACTATATTAATAATATTGTGTTTACAAGAAAATGAGATTTATTTGGCAGTCCTAATTCTTCTATTTGTGCTACAATAGTCTAATATGCTTCATATACCATTCTGAAACCCAAGTGCTTGTACTTGCAGGCACAATGCTTTCTCAAAATTGTCAATTTGTAAAAAAAAATCATGAGAAAAAAATCAAACTATATGAATTCCAACACCCCACTTAAATCAAATATTGAATCAATGTGCCCCATTTTCATGCACACAAAATCAACTTATAAGATTCTCTCATAATAACAAAAAATATGATTCAAGGATGCCTTAGGTACTCCATTCTCATAGATCTTTTACGATGTCACTCATACATTCAAGACTCTCTTATAATTTATACATCATAGGTGCTCATGATGAGGTTAACTTCAAATAAATAACTTGAAATTGCCTCACTAAGCTTCACACGCTCTTTTATAATGGCTTCAAATCAGAATTGAGATTTTTCAAGATCATCAAAATAAGAATGTTGCATTTCTTTTTTGGTTGAGATTCTCTTGGATGGCTCATAAATCAACATTTTATGTAAGAGGACATTAATCAATTTTTAGTAGGTTACTTACAAATAGGAAAAGTAAAAGAAGAAAAAGAAAGATCATCCAAAATTGAAATGAAATAAAAATAGATGAAAGGCACTTACAAACAGCAAATCCATACCATTTAGTTTCGACTCAGGAACAACAAGGCTTAAATCTTGATGCTTCCATTGAGGATAGGCATACCAGTCTCCCCTATTAGTCACTCCTAGCCATAAATCTCCATTGGGAGTTCCAAGATACCTATTGCACACAACAACATCTCATGAATGGAACTTTGTATCCTACATCATTTTTTTGCATATTTTTGAGAAAAAATAAAATACCATTGAACTCTGTATCCTTTTCCACAATTCTAAACATAAATTTTTCTACATTTGCAAGTTTCATAACTTCATCAATTACCTACATAGATGATATAAACATTATATGATATTATTTTCATCATAGCATTGGAATCATACATATTAATGTCCATACAATTATAAATTAATATGAACCAATTTGCATTCTTACAAATTAATCCAACAAACCATCTGGCTCTACTCTACTCTTTTTTGTGTCAAGTATTGCCTCATGGTCAAACTCATGAACCTTCCTCAAGGTCTTGTTCAAAGGTCTACACCCATATTTTGTTAAATGAACATTGGATGCCATGACAAGGTTTGAGTAATGAAGAATCTTTCGATGTGTGTCAAAATCCTGAAGCAACCAATATTTAACACTCTTATTTGGGTACCTTCTAAGCCACATTCCAGTAACAACAACTGATCCTATAGGGTATTCGATGTTTTCTTCATCTATAACTAAGGCCCCCAATTTATTTTTGGCATCAACACAACGATGCAAGTAATAGTCCATTCCCTCTTTGTTGTCTTCATCTGCAATAACTGCATAAACATGCCCTGCATTTATATGTGCAACAAATCTCTTGAAATTAGTCAACATTACAAATACACTACAGAGTAAGATAACAATAGGAATTTCAAAAAATAAACAAGTAGATATATTACTTGGTTGAACTAGATCTGATATGTGGTCAAATTCAATCGATGAATCCATTTGTGTTGGTTACAATACCATCGGAGGGCGATACGTGTGAAGTGGGATATGATAACTTAATGACCATTTCTCAACCCACTCCTTTGAATCACAATCATCCCAGGCTTGCATTGTACATGAAGAAAAAAAGCATGCCATCTTTTGTGTATTGATACTACATGAACTTGCATTTGAGCTAAGCAAAGAGTGTTTCTCACTCAATCTTGTCAATGTACAACAATCCTCATATGGTTCAATGTTGTATCATCCATCAACCAAAAAAATCTATGAATTAAAGATGTACCTTCATTACCTAGACCCATCGAAGCATTACACCACTCAATGATTGATTTTGCATCTATCAACTTTGCATTGTCTTTATAATTTAACTCTTCTCGTGCTAATGCTCTTTTCACACATGCTCCTAAACCATCATGCTCCCCCTTTCCATGCCTGACCTCACCCTAATCCCTCAACACCTATACCCTCTACCCTATACATTTGACCCTCAATCCTCTACACTCAACTTTAAACCCTCAACCCTCAACCCTTAACCCTTAAACCCTCTACCCTCTACCCTCTACCCTATACATTAAATCCTCAACCCTCAATTCTCAACCCTCAACCCTTAATCTCTCAATCCTCAACCCTCAAACTCTAAACCCTCAACCCCAATACCCTCTACCCTCTACATTGGACCCTCAACCCTAATCCTTCAACCATATGTACCCTCAACCATATTCCCTCAACTCTTAAACCCTTGAATACTCAACCCTAAACCTTAAACCATCAACCCTCAGCCCTTAAACCCTAAACCCTTAAACACTCACCCTCAACCCAATACCATCTACCATTAACCCTAATCCCTCAACTGTTAAACCCTTAAACCCAAGTAAACTCTCTACCCTAATCCCTCAACCATCAACCCTTAATCCCTCTACCATTAAACCCTCAACCCTCAACCCTCTACCCTTAACCCTCAATCCTTAAACCCTAATCCCTCAACCCCTATACCCTCTACCCTATACATTGAACCCTCAACCCTAATCCCCCGACCCTATACCCTCAATCGTCTACCCTTAATCTTAAACCCTCAACCCTCAACCCTTAATCCCTAAACCCTTAAACCCTCTACCCTCTACCCTCTACCCTATACATTAGACCCTCAACCCTCAATTCTCAACCCTCAATCCTTAATCCCTCAATCCTCAACCCTCAAACCCTAAGCCCTCAACCCCAATACCCTCTACCCTATGAATTGGACCCTCAACCCTAATCCTTCAAACATATGTACCCTCCACCCTAATCCTTCAACCATATGTACTCTCAACCCTAATCCCTCAACCATATGCACCCTCAACCCTAATCTTTCAACCCTATACCCTCAATCAAATACCCTAAACCATCAACCCTTAAACCCTTAAACCCAAGTAAACTCTCTACCCTAATCCCTCAACCCTCAACCCTTAATCCCTCAACTCTCAACCCTTAAACCCTAATCCCTCAACCCCTATACCCTCTACCCTATACATTGGACCCTCAACCCTAATCCCCCAACCCTATACCCTCAATCCTCTACCCTCAACCTTAAACCCTCAACCCTCAACCCTTAAACCCTAAACCCTTAAACTCTCTACCCTCTATCCTATACCCTATAAATTAAACCCTCAACCCTCAATTTTCAATCCTTAACCCTTAATCCCTCAATACCTCAATCCTCAACCCTCAAAACCTAAACCCTCATCCCTAATACCCTCTACCCTATACATTGGACCCTCAACCCTAATATTTCAACCATATTTACCCTCAACCATATACCATCAACCCTTAAACCCTTAAACCCTTGAAAAATCAACCCTAAACCCTAAACTCTCAACCCCCATAAACCCTTAAACCCTCTACCCTCTACCATCTACCCTAATCCCTCAACCCTTAAACCCATAAATCCAAGTAAACTCTCTACCCTAATCCCTCAACCCACAACCCTTAGTCCCTCTACCCTTAAACCCTCAACTCTCAACCCTCTACCCTCAACCCTCTACCCTAAACCCTAATCCCTCAACCCCTATACCCTCTACCCTATACACTAGACCCTTAACCCTAATCCCACAACCCTATACCCTCAATCCTCTACCCTCAACCTTAAACCCTCAACCCTCAACCCTTAAAACTCTCTACCCTCTACCCTCTACCCTATACATTAAACCCTCAACCTTTAATCCATAAATCCTCAACCCTCTAACCCTAAACCATCAACCCGATACCCTCTACCTTATACATTGGACCCTCGACCCTAATCCTTCAACCATATGTACCCTCAACTCTAATCCCTCAACCCTATACCCTCAACCCAACACCATAAACCATCAACCCTATATGTCCTCAACCCTCTACCCTATACATTGGATCCTCAACCCTCATATTTCTCTATCCTTCTTTCCTCTTCTCTCCTCTCTATCTCACTTCTCACTCCATCTCTCCATCCATCCATCCCTTCCTCTCTACCCCAATCGCTCAAACCTAAACCCTCAACCCTTAAACACTCAACCCTAAACCCTAAACCATCAACCCCTAGACCTTAGACCCTAAACCATTAAACCCTTTACCATCTACCCTCAACCCAATACCCTCTACCCTCAACCCTTAAACCCTAATCCCTCAACCACTATACCCTCTACCCTCAACCATCAACCCTTAAACCCTCAACCCTCAACAATCTACCTTCAACCCTTAAACCCTAATACCTCTCTCCTACCCTCTCTAATTATCTCTATCCACCCTCTCCCTCTTTCTATGTACCTTTCACTCAATCAATCCCTACCAAACTCTCTCACTCCCTCTATCTATCTCTCTCCATCTCCCTCCCACTACCTCTCCATCACTCCCTCTCTCTCCCACTCCCTCTCTCTCCCTCCCTCTCTCTTAGGTCTCTCCCTCCCACCACATATCTCTCTGAGGTCTCTCCCTTTGGAACCCTACCTAGGTAACCCTCAACCCTCTACCCTAAACCCTAAACTCTCAACCATCAACCCTTAAACCCTCTACCCTCTACCCTATACATTAAACCCTCAACCCTCAATTCTCAACCCTCAACCCTTAATCCCTCAACCCTCAATCCCTATACCCTCTACCCTATACATTGGACCCTCATCCCTAATCTTTCAACCACGTACCCTCAAATCTATACCCTAAACCCTCTACCATCAACCCTAACCCCTTAATCCTTCTACAATCTATCCTCTACCCTCTACCCTCAACCCAATACCGTAAACCATCAACCCTATAAGTCCTCAACCCTATACCCTCAATTCTCAACCCTCTACCCTATACATTGGATCCTCAACCCTCATATATTTGTGTCCCTCCCTCCTCTTCTCTCCTTCTCTCTGTGAACAATGAAAATGGAGTCACAACTTCCCTTATCCACACCTAAAAGGGGAATGAATGAAAAGGAATCCAATTTCAGAAAGTTCAGACTCAAGAACAATTCTATGAGATTCCAATGCAATAGAGATTGAAATATGTCAAAGGAGATTTTTCCTAAGGATGAAAGTTTATAAGGAAGATAAACTATTGATGCAAAACTAAAGAAATGCAAAATGTTTGAAAACACATGGTGATATGTAAAATGACCTAGAAATGGAAACAAATTGTAACAAAAACTGAAGGTGTGCACCTAGAAATTGAAGAAGGATAAAATGAAGATATGGAATCCTAAAAAACTTGATGTAGAAGCCAACTAGGACTCATATGCCAATTTGGGTGACTTAGTCCCAGATTTGGAAAATTGTTCTGAAGTCCATTTTAACCAACTAGGTATCCAAATCTACAGAAATTTATTTTTAGGCCTAGCAGTTGGACTGATTTGCCACTGATGGTGACTTAGTCCACTTCCATATTTCAGGAAATTTGAAAGTACAATCTATAGCTCCCAGTCTGCACTTCATCTCTTGGCAAGTATCTGGATCTAAAACCCTGATTTTTAGCACTATAAGTGACTTTTTGTGAATATTTTGACCTATCCAACAAGGAGACATTTTCAAAAAATTTGTAATCTATCCTTCAATGATTTCCAAGCTTTCAAGGTACCTAAATCTACAAACACACAAAGAAAGAAAGAAAAATATTGAATGTTAGGGAATAAGGGTTTTCCTTGGTCAAACCCCCTTTTTAGGTAATTAAACCAAATCAAGAAAGTAAGATGAAGCATGAACATGAAATGAAGGATTTAGAAACTTTCCATGATGATAGATCTTGAATTTCTACAACAATGGATGAAGAATCTGCCTTTGAATTCCTTAGAAAGCCATCTTGATCACTTAAAGTGCTAAAACCCTAGCTTTCTTGACTTGAGATGGATGATGAATGAATGATGAATCAATTATGAATTAGGGTTTAGAAACTTGTTTATATAGGAAATCCAACCTAAAATACTTGTTAATTTGATCCCCAAGGCCGACATGGAGGAAAATAAAACTTAAAATCCAATTTTGTCATTGAAACCTCAAAAATAGCCCAAATGGGACTAAGTTGCCAAGCCGGGTGACTTAGCCCCACCTGGATGGGACTCATTCACCTAGATGGGTGACTTCATCCCATAGGGGCTTTTTTTCCAACTTAGATGTCTGGGAGTGAATAATTTTCATTTTTATGTTGATTTTATTGGGTCTTTGATCAAATTATGCCTTGGGATGCACAATATGGGGTCATAGGGACCTATTAATGATGATATAAAGAATAATTAGGGATAGTGACACAAATTTCAATGTGAAAGTGTGATTAAATACACTCCTCAACATTAAAATGAGGTCCACATAGCCTAGAAAGGCACAACATCCAATGTGAATGTGTAAAACATCTTACAACTAGAATTAGGTTTAATTTACAAGCCTTCTAGATTAATGTGAGAATGTAATAAATACATTTTACAATATTGAATTAGGGAAAGGTTAAGTTAATCTAGCTCAAAATGGGCCCAAGACCTAATGTGCATGTGTAAAACACATCACAACACTAGATTGAGGTGATATTAAGTTCAATTTATCATTAATTATTCCCAAATCAAGCAAGGTAAAAGGTGTACTTTTTTGGTGTCCACATTTAGCGCCCACTTTAGTGAGAGGATGAACTTGATTCAAACTCACACTAAAGTAGATATTCAATAGGGGTCCGAGTGTACAAATGCAGATGGTCTAGGATAACAAAGATGATGGAGGTGGTCAAGCCCCCAAGATCCAAGATCCTAAATCAAACCAACATAAGTGCAAAAGGACACACACAAGGAAAATGATTTGCAGCAAAAAAAGATACGTGATCATACAATGGAAATAACTAGAAGGAAGAGAAGCACAAAAGGTGGATCAAGCTTCAACTGTTTGTCCAACATGATGTGGATTAGATCTAAGTTGTTTTTCCAAAAATTCATACTCACTTTGAGGTGACAAAACTCCTAGTTGTTTGTTGGGTGAGAAGTCCCAAAAGGTGAGAAACATACACTCATGACTGGTATGCACTCACACACACGCAAGTGGCTATGGGGAAAGTCATGCCTCTGATTGGGCTTCCCACTCAACCATACCAAAGTTATAACTCCTAATAACTTTAATAAGGCACCATGCAAAAATGATCTTCGAGCTCTATGAGGTAAGCCAAAATTCATATGCTTGACACTCATAGAAATTGTAAATGCAAAATGGTGCAAGGGATGTTCAAAGAGATTTTTCTTGCTTTTTTGCAAGGTATCATCTTAGGGAACATTGTGCTTAATGCCTACAAGAGAGGAAAATTGAAAATGGTCTCATCTTGTTTCCAAGAGAGGACAAGTGAAAGGTCTCATCCTGGGCAACATTGTACCTAATGTTTCCAAGAGAGGAAATCACAAGAAAAATAAAATCGCACAATGAAATATGAGTGTTAATGTATGCCCCCACTTTAAAGCGGTAACTAACACCATTATTATGAGCAATTTCTTTAAAGTAGAAGAAGAAACGAGAGCATATTTGGAAAGACCCATGCCAAGTCATATGTTTCCAATAAGCTACACCATGAAAAGGTAGTATGTCACATGTGATCCTTAAGGCATGCCATACATGGTCCAAGCTTGCTCTTATATGTTCATGAAAGGTTAATTACTAGCCAAAAGAGGTAACGACAAGTGACATACGAGGCAAGGGTACCTAACCCCTTGCCCCCACTTATTGCAAGATAAGGGTGAGCCGAAATGATTGATTATAAACGAGCTAGAGTGAAAATCAGTATCAATTAGAGGAATGAGGTGCCCCCACATAAGGAAGAGCACCAAACTCCTTAAGATGTTGGATTTTACTACTCAAAGCCTTACATTCATTAGTAGAATGACCATGAACTTTGTGATATGTGCAAAATGAAGTCTTGTAATAGAATTTCTTCTGAGTTCTTGGATGAAGGGATATCAAGTGATCTTGGAGGAGTCTCAACAAGATTCCCTCTTGATCAATGATAGAAGGTGTGCATGTGGTTTGTGGCAAAGATACCTCCACCTTAGTACAAGATGTCATTACCGTTATCTTCAAAATTTTCACCCTGGCTAAGTTGAAGAACGTAGCACTCTAGAGAAACATGGAATCACTCCCAGGCTGTGGGTCACCTAAAAATGGAGTGAATCTCCAGATGAGGTTGGCTCCTAGCTAGTTATCACCTAAAAATTATTGATTTTACAGAGGAAAAGGGAGAAGGAAAAGCTTAAAATGAAAACTAAAAAAAATACTATCTCTATGGTAATACACCAAACTAACTATATGAGACCTATAAATACAACTTGATTACACAATTCAATTAATAGCTGAGAAAAAGCTCACAAAACTAATTTTTGGTATATTTCTCACATAAGTACTTTATAACAAGGTTTTGATATGAATTATTAGAAGGAAAAGAGTATCTCACAACTAAAAGCTTCACATCCAACACAAAACTTATAACATTTAATAATATACTATCATGCAAAAACATGCTTTTAGTGAGATAAAAGTACTAGGAAAAAGCAAGTTTCACAAGTAATTAAATCAATCACCATAAAGGATGCACACAAGAAAGCAAATAAAGAGAAGGAAAAATGTTCAATGCTATTAATATCCAAGGTACTCACTGTTTCACACATCAAAATGAGTTACAAAGAATGATCAAGTCTAAGAAAGGACTACCAAAATGACTAACTCCATAAATTGCATAATAGGAACTGAACTCAAAATGAGTCAAAAGATTACTATATCTCTCAACCCCAAGCACTTGCACCAAATTAGGAACCACCAACTGACTTGGGTCGGATTCCTCCAAAATTCCTAAAATCAAGTAATTAGATTCCCTCCAAAATGGCTTCCCATATATGAAAAAGGAAAGTTTGACCATGCCAAGCATCTAGGCATGCAAAAACTACCCCTATATTCTGTCCATAACCTTCAACAAGGTGAATAAAGATCCCCTGTATGCTTGGGCACATGTTTCCAAACTATAACAACTGCCCCTATATGCTCTCCATTTGTCTTCATGGCATAACTCCATTTTTCATTTAAAATAATATTTTAAATTAAGTGATTTATAAACTCACTTAATTAAAATTCTTTACATTTAGTAAAGAAATGCAAAAGAAAAGAGCATAAGGGTATGCCGACTCCTTTTAAACATTTGAAGCGCTAAACTCAATGAAATATTTAGCTAAGGAATAAAACATAAAGTTTTATCCCACAAGCTCAATAGCTCACATTGCATTTTTAAAAGAATTGACAAAAATGCCGCTAAGGCATATTTCAACCTAGGGTTATGACAACCCTAAAACAAAAGAAACAAGGAAAATGAAAAGTCATTTCATTTTTTTGAAGCTTTTGGAAGAATCCAAGACACTAACATAGGGTTTGTTGGAGCACTGTTGTAGGCTTTCATGGCGGATTTTGCAAGCTACAAAGACCTTTTTCTGTGTAAAACCCTTGCAGATCTCCTCAATGTGACACTGGTAATCTATTTTGAAAGCAATATTTGAGTTTTTAAATGACTTTGGGCCTCTCAGGCCATAGCTACTATAGATTTCTCTAATGTGTTTCATTGTTCTATTATCTTCTCTTCGCTTTTTCCGTCATGGAAGAACTCACTTTAAGCCTTTGAGAAAGCATTTTCAAACATAGATTTTGGAGAATAAAATAGACATTTGTTGGGTAAGCGATTCTTGCATACAAAAAATGAATGGAATCTTTGCATTTTCCTTTTCTTGTGTATCTCTCCTTGTATTCTTAAAATAAAATAAAAGCTCAAATGCTTTCATTTATTTTCCTCCTGTAGATTGCTTTTCATTGGCCAATAAGGTCGAATCTTCTCTTTGTATTTGACATAGAAGAAACCCTCAAATGGTTTCTTTGTATTTTGAGAAGAAAATACTTATAGGCCATGACCATGTGTGCTATAGGAATTTTCTCATTTGTCTTTATGGGTTTGTGATGACTTAAAACCTCTCTTTTCTCTATATTTTCTCTCCTTCAGGAAAACCCAAATAGGTTTGGATGCATATAAAGACACTAGGAACACTGAGAGGGGGGGTGAGTCAACATTCCACAATTTTGAATCTCAAAATAGATCTTAAACCATAAACAACAATATTTAACTTCTAATAGAATCCACAACAAATAAATAAAAGGAAACATGCATGCACATTAATAAGACAATTTGAGCACCATAACAACAAGATTTTTACGTGGAAACCCTGTTAAGGGAAAAACCATGGTGAAGATTAATCCACAAAGTATACTCTATTAAAAGTATGATAAAAAGGGAATGCACTTACATTCAGGCACACTACCTAGAGCTCACTGCTCAAAAGAGAAGGCTCACTGCCTTACAAAATATATTAGATATTACGACAAAATGTTTAATTAAGAGTTTAGCATCTAGAAATGCTTGGATTCAATGCCAATGAAGCACACAATAAGATTCTAGATCTCTGAATCGCTCTTCTACTCTGCTCTGTACATTTTCGCTTTTGCATATTAACTCTTCTTGATCTACACACACTTCTATCTTCATCAAAAATATTTTCTGATATCCTTTATATACCCGCTAACAAGAATTTTATTGTATGTCGGCTTTAGAACAAAATATAATATTCTTTCTTATGTTGGCCCAAATCACTAATTATAAATGATTCATACCCATACAAGTTGACTAGACTATAGTAGGGACCCAAACCAAAATTCCAAATATAAGAAATAGTTAAACACATACTCCTTATATATCTAGAACACGCCATACACAATAGGTTAGCCAAAGTGAGAAAATAAGCAATAAAATTCTACCAAATTTCCAAACTCGTACTCCGACTACTGCGACACCAAAAAACTCACTAGTAGGATAGCATACATGTTGAACAAGATTCCCTGGGGATCCACACCACAAAATAGTGTTCCGATGAAGTATCCACACCAACTTACCAATCGGATACTTTGTTCTTCATACATTCTCTCGGTAGAGTATTGCCTTCTATTTTCCTTGCCAGTATGAACTACCTCTAAACTGCATACCATGCTACTGACTCTAGTTGCCATCAATGACAACACTAATGGCCATGAAAAATCTCCTAAATCCATATGCCAACACTCCTCAATGTGACACTAGTAAGCCATTTTGAAAGCAATATTTGAGTTTTTAAATGACTTTGGGCCTCTCAGGCTATAGCTCTTGTAGATTGCTCTAATGTGTTTCACTATTCTATTATCTTCTCTTCACTTTGGCCATCATGGAAGACCTCCCTTCAAGCCTTTGAGAAAGAATTTTCAAATAGATATCTTGGAGAATAAAATAGACATCAGCTGGGTAAGCGATTCTTGCATATAAAAAATGAATGGAATCTTTGCATTTTCCTTTTCTTGTGTATCTCTCCTTGTATTCTTGAAATAAAAGAAAAGCTCAAATGATTGCATTTATTTTCCTCTTGTAGATTTCTTTTCATTGGAAAATAAAGTTGAATCTTCTCTTTGTATTTGACATAGAACAAACCCTCAAATGGTTTCTTTGTATTTTGAGAAGAAAATACTTACAGGCCGCAACCATGTGTGCTACAGGAATTTGCTAATTTTTCTTTGTGGGTGTAGACATCTAAATTTAATCACTTCCATATGATTAAATTCACTTCCTTTCCATTTATCGTGTTAATATTAATTTATTAAATTAATATTACACCTTTTTTCTCATGTCGGTAAAGTATTTAATTTAATAATTAATACTTTACCTTTCACCTTATTCCTCTCTAAATTAAATAAATATGCTAATTTATTTAATTTAGTCATTTTTCCCCTTTTGATTTAAAATCAATTTAAAATTCCTCACTTTCTCTCTCCTTGTCACATCCTCCATAACCTTGCCCTAATCTGAATTAATTTAATTAATTCAGGATTATGATGTGCATCCTCTTAATCAAAGATTAATGTCACATCCTCCTACATTTGCCACTTGCCTTTAATCTTCCATTAATTAGCCTAATCCAATGTTTGCACAACCTTAACCAAGGTCATTAGCTAAATTTAACACCACTTTTTGGTCAATTCTTCCATTTTTCCTTCTTGGACATTGATCCCCTTTCCCATGTGAATTTTTAATTCACATTTATTTGTCCTAGATTCCCCTCCTTTATATGTGAATTTTTAATTCACATTCCATTCTTCCAAGGCTTCTAGAACCTTGGATTGTCACAATCTCCACATGTGACCAAGTCCCACCTTTTTGGAGCCCACCTCTTATCCTCTAGATTCTCCTAGGAACATTTATATCCCCAACCACCTTTCCTTTTCCCATGTAGATTTTTGAGGAATTCCAAAATTCCTCAAATGTCCCTTTCACTCCCACTTGGGAACAAGAAATCCCTTTTTGTGGAAATCTCCTCACTCCCCAAGGTGCATGTCCTTTTCCACCTCATGTACCTTCTTGACACCTCACTTACACCTCATATCCCCTTGTCCACTTCACCCTCCACATGTCAAGATGTGAGGGCTTGTGGGTTCTCAACCCACCATAGCCCTTCATCTTGGCCTTGTTGGATGCATCTTGACCGTTGAATTCTCTAGAGAATTCAAATTCTCCTATAAATACCCCCTCCTCAAGGCATTTTCAACACTTTGGATTTTCATAACTACATGCTGCCAATTTGCCTTCTCAATCATCCACTATCATCTAGCTATCCATTCTAATCAATTTGCACATCTAATCTTGCATCTAGTTACATCACAAACCATCTAAAGAGCACACAAAATCATCCCAAGCAAGGGCCAATCAAGGAGACATCAACAAAAAGGAAGGTGAAATCGTTTCTATCTTGTTTTGTCCATTTTCCTTCTTGTTTCATCACTGTTTTGGCTAATCTTGACGTGTCCTTGGTCTTTTATCACTTGCATTTTAAGTTAGTTTGCACATTTAGAGTAGGATAAAATTCTAAGGTATACAGTGGGTTTGTGATGACTTAAAACCCCTCTTTTCTCTATAGTTTATCTCCTTCATGAAAACCCAAATGGGTTTCGATGCATTTAAAGAAAATCCATTCCCTTGTTGTTCATGTATTTATATGGCTTTGCATTTCTACGACATTTTGAGAAAAACTTGGTTTTCTTTCATATATTACTCTTTTGTTTGCAGAATATAGAGTATTATACATTCTTATGGTTGTGGCCATACTGGATGCTACAGGTGAATGAAAACCTTTTTTCTATCATGATCAACCCTTGCTATTTCATTTTGGGCTATTTTTTACCAATTTGTAAAGATGAGTTCACAAATTTTGAAAACCCCAGCATATCATTTTCTGGGTTGAATTAGTTTCAATCTACAAACATACTCGAGCATTGTGCTTCCTGGATTTTACATTTTTCTCTCTGTACCATGCCTTACACTAAGTTCTTTGTTTATCTAACTCGGATAACACCTCTATAGGTTTCTACCCTTTATGTCAAATAATTTTCTCAATCTCTAGTATTGGTTGTCATTCTCTATAGATTGTATCCTAAAGATCTAACTATCCAATTGCTTTTCTACATCCATGCTTTGAAATCATTTACTTATTGCTCCAAGCACTACTCCTTAAATTATTTCCCAATGATCATCATTTTTTCATGACTACAAGAGCAATACTTACATGATTATATTTGACAAACTGCTAACACTATGTGTCTCACTATTTCTTGAAGCACTCAAACCTTTTTGTCATTTTACTTTGTGATGTAGACTACATTTAGAAGTTTATCCTTTCATCTATGTATAATGACTCTTCATCTATACATTTAGCATATATCTTTGTTATTTAACAAGTCATGCTCTTCTTCACGAGATTGCAGCTTGATACTGAGTCCTTTACTTTTAGTCATCAAGCCCTTTATGTTCATAGAGATCTTTGATACCATCAGACATATGTTGAGGCTATTCCTTCACTTGTGCATTATGAAGCTTTCACTATGACAAGGATTATCTTTTGAATAGATTGATAATACAATCTACCATGTTTGATTAGATCACGTCCAAGACAATAAGGGACTGGCATATGTTCCTTTTCCTATATTACTATTGTATTTGAGGATGGCTTTGTCCTAACACATTAGCATAGTTGTGTTTGACATTTGAACTTCAACTACACTAAAAAATATAGGTTTCAGCTACTGGCATCACTTTCATCTTGTCCTTGTACACATGAGAAGGTTGTCTGCAAATATACTCTATCCTTGTAGTGATAACTCTATTGAATAAGCAAAAAAATTTACATTACTGTTCACATCTCATGTAGGAGTATTGGTTCCTTTTAGAGGAATTTTTTGACACTGTTGCAACCCCTCTTTATATAGAGGCCATCCTTTATAATCCATATGACTATGCTTACATATTTGTCACTCCAGATTTCTTGTACACCATGATATTAGAACATTGACTTTGTGGATATCTTGTCCTTTAATGTTGAAATAACATTTTTTTATTGTGCATTTGCATTGTTATACCTTTAAAGAGTTACACTGTACCATGACACTATACCCTTCAAGTAAAAAGGACTCCTCTCATTGACCCAAGGTCTCGATTTGCTTTCTTGGATAATGATCTGCCTGACAATAAACAACCCTTGATCATCTTTCATTCTCTCATAACTCATTTCTAACATATCTTGATAGAGTCCTCAAGAAATGAGGATAGATATCTTTAGCATAAGCATATTCACCTCTTTAGTAATGTTATTCACATGCAAGTACTTGAATAGCAGGACTAGAGAGGTGGATATGCTTATGATAGGATGATTATTTTTATATCTTGATTCCTATCAAAATATGCAGAAATGACTTAAGACAAGGATAAGGAACTAAGACAAACAACAATTTTATCCCTTTGAACATATGAGGGAAGAATGTTGGGCTAAACCCTTGTGGGAGACACATTTTATCCCACATGTTGTAATTTGATGAATTAGAACAACATTATTTTTCCTATACTTGCATAGGAAGCAAACATGTTAGAAAAAAATGTGCATATGACAAATGTGTTTGATCATTCTTGTTGCTTGGACATCTTTCATATGCTTGCTTCTTTTAATGCACATAATTGATTAGAATATATGTTTATAGAGGTATGTGCATATAGTGACTATAGACCTTTCATTGCTCTAAAAACATTCTTTCTCAGAGATGCAGGAAACTAGGAACAGCAAGAAAGCAAAAGTTGGAAGCAGGACAAGCGCAAGATTGAAGATGATGTGAGGCAACTCAACTAGAACTAGTCATTTAGGTAATGGCTGGTCTCTTTTCCATATATGTGCATGATTTTACTTTAATATCTATAAATGTATATTCTATTTATTCATTTACATTAAAAGAGCCAGTCTCACAACTTGTGTGATACAATACACATTTACATTATCAATGAAGACTATGTTTTTGAAAATATTTGTGCAATCTTCTCCTATATTATATGCATCTACATACTGTAATATGGTAGAATAGTCTTCTAATTTCTTTATGCAAATGGAATGTAATATAGTAGAAATAAAATATACCTATCTTTTCATTTGCAATCACTTTAGCTCCACCTATTTGAGCTAGTAGCAAAAATAGGTAACATTTATGGTGACATTTGCTATATGTTTTCCTACTAAACATTAAGACTAGTTTCCTAGGCTATCCATTGGGCACAGAGTCACTTAGAAACTTGAAAACAGATCTGAAAGCAACTTTGTTCAATGCTACAACTCAACAGGAATAACTCAAAACACCTTGGAAACTAATGGAAAACAAAACTATAGAAGGGAAACTACCTAACTGTGTTGAAGTACACTTGGGGAATTTGAAAATAGCAACTAAACTAAAGTGCAACAACACTTATTGAAACCAAAAACTCCTAAACTAGCATATGTAAATCATATCAAACCTCAAAATAGCAATTGAGGTGTATCCCATTGAATGGGATAGGTAGAATTTCACCATCCATCTTTGATAACTAGAATGCATTGTGCTCCTTGCATTTTGTGATAACAAATGGGCCACTCCAAAAGTTATCAAACTGTGTGCTTTCATGTCCTACTTTTCAACTCTTCCCATTTGAGTACCACATCACCCTCTTTGAAAAATCTAGGAGTTGCTTTCCTATCAAAGGCCTTCTTTGTTTGGAGTTGATGATACTCCAAGGACTTCATTGCTTTATTTCTTGTCTCTTCTAGCTCCATGAGCTAAGCATACCTAATTGTCATTAGGTCCTACTCCTCAAACATTTCTAGTTGATGCATAATATCAAGAGCTGGCATATCTATAGACAAAATAAATCTTTCCTCCTTACCATAAACCAGTACATATGGAGAATTCGAAATGGACTACTTGGGAGTTATTCTATCTACCCATAAGGCAGATTTCAGCTTAGTGTTCCAAGTTCTCTGGTTATCCTCCATGATCCTTTTGATGATTCTTATCAGGTTCCTATTTGTTGATTCAACCAAACCATCCTTGAAGGTAATAATTTGATTAAGTGTTCAAATGAATACCATTCCTAACAGCTCAATCACTCACTCTAAGTCCAACAAATGCTAAGGTATTATCTGAAATGATTGACTCGGGAACTCCAAATATGGTTACTAAATCATCATAGAAGCTTAAAAAAACACTTTCATTGGCCTCTTTCAAAGCCACTACTTTAGTCCACCTTGTAAAATAATCAGTTGCAGTGAGTAACCACCTATAACCTACACTACAAGGATGGTTTATAGGTCCTATAAAATCAATGTACCATTTCATGAAGGGTTGTTCCACTTGAATTGGCTACAAAGGTAAAGTGGGCAACCTCTCTTTTCTTGCAAAAATTGCACACTTTACACATTTCCTTTCCCATGCATGGGAATCCTTAAACATGATTGGCCAATAGTATCTAGCTCTCATTATCTTCCATGTAGTTTTTCTTGGGGAAAAATCCCCCCTGCAGTTCCATCATGGAACTCATGAAGCACTTTATCTACCTGATCCTAATTAATGCATCTTAACAACACGCCATTAAGGTCCTTTTTGAAAAGAACATTGTCAACTAGAACATAAGGAATAGAATACAATCTGAGTGTCTTCTCTTAGCCTTGTCTAAACCTGGTGGACATTCACCAATTTGCAAGAAATGAGTCATGTCACGTACCCAACTTGCACCTAATGTAGGTGCAACATTCTGATCTTGATCATTAGTGACTAAAACAACCTCTATTACTATTTTTCCTTCATTTTCAAATCTTGCAGCTAGTTGTTCACACAACCCCTTCCCTCTTATGAGTTTAGTGAACTTAATGTCTATATCATATTCCATAACTTTCATGATCCAGCCAACCCTTTTTTCATTCAGGTCCCTGCTTAATAGAAACTCCTTCACACTAGGGTGAGCAACCATTAGATGTATCTTATTGTTGGAAATCAAAGGCTTAAATTTTTTCAAACTTTTGATTATAGCTGTGATAGGTCGAAATAGAGCGTTAGAAATCAAGCAACAACTTAAAAGAGTGCAAATAAACAACTTAAAACAACCTACACTTCAAGATTAGCCTAAGTTGGAAACAATGCAAGACAAAGCAACGAAATGGAACTTTATACCTTGCGTTGAGTGATCCTTTGGTTGGCCCTTCGATCTTTGACGTGTATGCTCCTTGGATGGCACAAGATGTGAGATGTGAGATGCAAATGATACTTGGAAACATGAAAATAGCTAAGTGTTGGTTGAGAAACAAAACTGCAAGAGTTTGGCTAGCACAAATGATCTCTCCAAAATGAGAGAAAAGAGGGGGTATTTATAGGATTTTTGGGAAATCCTAGGGGAAATGGACGGTTGAGATTGATCCACCAAATATCAAGATGTAGGGCTAAGGTGAGTTGAGAACTCACAAGCCCTCACATCTTGACATGTGGCATGTGAGATAGCCCTAAAAGGTGAAGTGGACATGAGGTGGAAGGAGAAGGACATGACATGGAGAGGGGTACAAAGTACCTTGGGATTGGACAAGATCCTCATAAAGGAGGTACTTGTCCCCATGTGGGAGAGAGGACAAGTGGGGAATTAAAAATTCCTCAAATATTCTCATGGGGAAGAGGGAAGGAATTTAAAATTCCTTAAATACATTGGGGGATTAAAAGGTGAATTAAAAATTCACATGGGGAAGGGAGATGCCTGTCCAAAGGGAGTCATGGGGTTGATAAGGACACATGTCAAAAGGACATGGGGAAGAGAAAAGGAATTTAATATTCCTTGGAAGGATAAAAGGAATTAAAAATTCCTTGAGAGATTGATTAGGCTAGTTAATGAAGGATTAAAGGATGGTTAGGTGGCTAAGAGAGGTTAGAGGCCAACTTGCAAAAGTTGGAGGATGTGACACATCCTAATCAAGATTAGGCATGTGCACATCCTAATGATGAGATTAGAAGAAGGATTAAGATAAGATAAAAAGATGGAGGATGTGACATGAAGGGAATTAAATAAATGGAATATTTATTTAATTCAATTGATGGAAGGAGGATTAAAGAGATAAGGTATTATTGATTAAATACCTTAGGGATTTGGTAGAATTAAAGATATTAATTAAATAATAGGAGTATTACTTAATAACGAAAATAAGATCGAAAGAGTGAATTTGGATAAATTAAGTGTCCAAATTTAGACATCTACATTTTTCCCCTCTTTGAGATGGTGTTACGAAGTAGCATCATTTCAAAGATTATTAAAATATAGAACCTAGAAGAAGATGGTTAGATTGGAAAAGATGCCCCAGTCATTCAAAGAAGTGACTAGGAAGGAAGATGATGGGGGGAAAGATGAAAGTTAGGGATGAAGGATGCCCCCTCGAGAGGACATGCGGGTTTAGGAGAACATGAGTGTGCTCTTGAAATGGATGAGATGATGCAAGGGGAGCTGAAGAAGATGATGCAAAGTGATGGAAGATTGGGAGGTAAGGTGATGAAGGATGAATGGATGGGGGATTTGAGGATGAGAGATGAAATGCAATCTAAATGCAATTTTCCATCGTCGGAGCACTTGATTTTTATAGCATAATACAAGATGCCAAGGTATGAAGAACCAAGGCGATTAGTGTCTAATAAAAACAAACATAACAAACAAGAAGGCTATCCCAACACCCCAAAGTCATGGTGACCTTGGTCGGGCCGGTATTGGGATAACCATAAGCACATGAGGATGCCCCAGCATAACACAAGACCTCAGGGATCTTGGTGGGTACTACGTGGGACAACCGAGAAGACAGAAAAGATCAAGATACACCCCTATGTTGACTAGTCAAAGCACACCATGATATGATGTATCAAGGCGACCATGACAAGTGATGATAGGGAGCTCAAATGATAAACAAAAGCCAAAAGCATCAAAAGATCACAATTAATTACAAATGTCCTTTGCCATAGGATCAATCAAGGGGATGGGTGGGATTGATGAGGTCTGTTAGGAAGGATGCATCCTATTGAGACTGATGATGGATACTAAATTAAAAGATTGATATGACACAGGATATTTAGAACCGATTGGATTTGATGATACAAGTGAATCTCATTTGTTAAGATCCAGCTAGATAAGGGGCATAGCTTGATGACACGACACAAGACACATGACACGAGACTAACACATCCTAGCGACCTAGGGGCTCGGGGGCCGATCAAATATTATCCTTTCCTACGTGGAAGCGCAGAGCCCTCATAGTTCAACAAAAGGCTGACGACAGACCATGATGGAGATTTTGATGGATGACCAAGATGGGATGGAGAACAGGAGAAAAGTGAACAATATAGATCGATGATGGATGGAAGATGATAGATGATAGAGGAGGGGATGGACAGAATAGAAAGACTGATGATGGAACCCCGGGGGTAGATCAAATGATCGACCTTGCCTACGTGAAAGAGCAGGGGCAATGTAGTTCGATGGAAGGCCAAAGACAAGTGATGGATGAAAGATGATGGAATGACCCTAAAATGATTGGACCGACATGATGGAACAAGATAGACCTATTGGATTGGAACAGAGGATAGTGACTATACAAGCTCAGGGATGGGATAGTTATCCAAATCACCAAAAGATGAATTGGGAGGACGATATGATGGATAGATGGATGATGAGATAGGATAGGAGATTGAAAAGATGTGTAATTAAGAAGCATAAGTGATGATGATGAGATAGATGGAATTGGGTTGTGTGGGGGATTATGAGATGGGATGAGGGGAGAGGATGGAGGGAGGAAAAGGATTGTTTAGGTGGACTGGATAGAGGGATAAGGATTTGGATGAGGAAAAGGTGACTAGATGGATAGATGAGAATGGATGCCATGATGGCAGGATAGGAAGATAGGGATGGGAAGATGGATATAAGGATTGTTCTGATGGAATGAATGATGTCTCCAAGGACTGTATCATAGAGGAAGATAGATGCCTCCACTCTAGATATGTCATGTGCGGGGAGGAATGAAGGATGGAAGACAAGTGGATGGGAAGATAAAAGAGTGAGATGGATGAAGATAGGATGCATGGATAAGGAAGGGAGATTGAGGGCAAATGACGGGTGGATAAGGAAGATAGACGAGTGCGAATGAGGATTGGGATAGTGTGTGGATGAGGGGAAGGTATGCTAAGAGGTGTCCAAAGCATGCTTATATGTTTGCCCCATTGTTATCAAGATCACAAGGAGGATGGAAGGATTGGGATAAATGAGATATGACAAGAAGGATGTGTAAGCTCGATAGGATGGAGGGGGTGGACGAAAATGATGTATAGCAATAAGATGGGTGCATAGCCGAAAGTGTAGCAGGAAGCATAGTGGATGGAGGGAATGCAAATCAGGAAATTGCCCCCAAGTGCAGATGGGGATTTACGCATGACGCCTGTTTGCCAGGTTTTCATCATGGCACTTATCCAAGGTGCCTGTTTTCCAAGTTTTCACCATTGGACGGATTATTTCTCTTTACTATTTTATTTTTTGATTTTGTTGATTTTTGATTTTATTTTTGGGATTTTTTGACTTTTTTGGATTTTAGACTTTATGGATAGTACGGAAGGAGATGGATAAATCTATAGGGAGGCTAATAGCGTGGATTTGTGGGAAGACATGCGATAAGGATATGGATGAAGGACTCAACCATCAAGTTCTATACGAAGTATTAAGAGCTCATGTTCGAACCGACTATTGGATGTTGGTACAACCTTAGGATAAATGGATTATGCTAGAGGATGAATGAGAGGGATTTGATGGGGAAGATACAGGGGATAATGGGTGGGATGTTGGAAATGGTATTGATAGAATGAGGGGGTGGATACGTGATGGGGAGATGAGTTCAGGACCAACATTGGCACATGTGGTGATGGATGTGAAAAGATAAGGGGACTAATGGATGGAGAATGGGGATAATGGAGGAGATGGAATTCAGAATTTTGGGACATAGGGACCCAAACGCACTTAGGAGACGAAGCTGCGGGTATGGTTAGCTTTTGGATTAGCAACTTTGGATGTTCCCCTACAGACTTTCATTTGATGGCACGTGATCTTCTTCTGGGATCCACATGGTTTTGATCTTTGCTTCTATCGGGCTATTTCCATGAGCTATAGATTTGATTTTGATTTGGGATTTTGTTTTCTTTTTTTTTCCATGTCTTTTAGAGGGGACATGGGAAGCGTTGGATTCATGTGAATGTTTGGATTTATGCATTTTTCCTTTGGCATCCAAAGTGCTTGTACTAGCAATGGGATGGAGGTGAGGGGATGGACGATGTGGAGCAATGGAGGTAGGAGTATGGGGATTACATGCAGATGGGGATGTTTAGGTATGTGCCTTTGTTGCTCCTGATTATGGGATATACGAGAGGGATGTTTATGATGGATGACATGGATAGGCGTTGGATGGGTGAAAGGATGAGATGGAAGAGGTGATCGTGGGATATATGGACCCAAGATGGATAGAGTAGATGAAGGACGAGAGATGGTGGATGGAGGGATGTAAGGACCCAAAATGGACGGAGCAGATGAAGGAGGAATATGGACGGTTGTTTTGAGGTGATAAGATAGAGGAGGGGGGATTGCAGCATATGATTTGGTGGAGTGATGGGAAGAGCCGAAATTTCTTTTGGAAAAGGCTCGTTGAGGATATCTAGAGGTTGTACCAACATGTTTAGATTATGAGTCTTGGGAATAGATCCAAGACCTTGCATGCAAATTTGTTCTTTGACTTGGATGGGCTCTAAAATACCTTGCACTGCGGAAGGCTCAGACCTTTTCCCTTGATAGTTCATGTTCTTGAGCATTCGATCCATGATAGGATTTTTTGTTATTCTGAAAACATGATGCGAAACCATTATTAGTGGGGATGATGGGTGGTAAATACACTATGCTTTTCTTCTGCAAGGAGGCCACCATGGAAGAATGTGAGAGTACCAAGGGGATATGCAAGCGTTGTGGGGATAGCATTTTTAGGCGATGATGGGGATCCTGAGAAGGAGATGATGGGATAGCAACATTTGGATGGGTTGTATCTAGAGATGGAGTAGGGGATATGATAGGATTTGATTTTGTGGTAACAGGCTCATGCAATGGAGATAGAGATGGAATGGTAGAATCTTGAATGTCAAGAGGATCATGGGATGGAATGGATGGGGGACTGTGATCTTGTGGTAGACTAGATGGGATGGTAGGATCTTGATCTGGAGGAGGGGATATGATAGCATGCTTTGGATTAGGCTCTCGGCATGACTCATCGTATGTGGGAGGCATGATAATGGAGTCTTGGTGCGACTCTTTAAGTGGGGAAGATGGAAGAATGGAGGATTCAAAATATTCCTAAGAATGGA
>VDFB02058242.1:759643792-759683269 GCA_007258455.2 Sequoia sempervirens | reverse complement strand
GGATGACTCAAATACCTACTAACAACTCCTATGACATGTGTAATATCATATCGACGACCAGACTCCTGCCGAAAAGTGAACCGACCTCAGTCACTGAGACTGTGAAGAACTCCTATCGAATGGTGCTTGCAAGGAAATTTTGGTCGTTGTGACAAATAATAAGGCTTGCCGATAGGAAACCCAAACTTATGTTAGCAAAAATGCACAATGGGTCAGGGAGACAAAGGTATTCTCACACCGATATGGACCAGAGTGTAAAATATGCATGACCCAACGGATTCAATGGGACAACATGGCAAAATATGGGTGAAATATGCATATGGTAGGACCAAATATGGAAATTTATGAGTGAAAACATATGTAAAAACATCATATTTTTACAGTCCCAACAAGTCCCATTTAGGTTATTTTCGAGGTTTGAGCAAGGTAAGTGCAAAAATATGGGGGGCCAAAAAGGGAGCTTAAGTGGCCAATTTTTTTTTTAAATCAGGAAATAATGACCTTGGACATGAAATTGAGGATAGTTACACTCAAAAAAATTAGATGCAACAAAAACAAGGATTGTAGTGCTCTAAGTCTAATTTCTAAACTACTAATTTATTTTGAAAATGGTTGAGATTAAGGGTTCAAAAGAGGGATGCACAAAAATTGGTGTTTTTGTCAGAAAAACATAACATAGCAAATTTTGTGCGTACTTAGCATGGTGAACTTTTTTTTAGTATTTTGATAATTTAATGAATATTTGATTTTTTACTAATTTTCAAAGTGGACACTTCTTAAAAATTAAAATTTTGGCTGTGCTACCCCTACAAATTTTGGAAGCTAATTGAAATTTTTATTCTTTAAAAAAAAATTGTAGAATGTAGTCTAGTTTCTAAAAATGTAATTTATTTGAAATTTTGATGAATGGTCAATTTATAAAGAAAAAAACACCAAACAGTGCTTTTTGCCAAAAAAAGAGACACACAAACAAAAAAATTATAGAAGAAAGGCTTAACATTTTTAAAAAATGAAAAAAATTACATCGTTGCATAGCTAAGAGAGAGCCTAACATTACCCAAGTGTTCAATTTGTTTGACATTGAAACACGTGCAATCCTAACAGTGAGCATGAACCCGATTATGTGAAATATTGTAGAATTTGCAAAAAAAATGTCTCTAGTCATTGGGAAGGCTCTCCAAGCCTTTGGGTTGGTATTCCAAGGAAAATACCAATCCTAAGGCTTGGGGATTCCCAAAGCAAGATATAATGTGAGTGCGTTATAATGTGCTCACATTATATCTTAGTTTTGACATGGTTTTTTGTGTTTGTGCGGGACATGTCTAGGAAGACATAACGTGAGCGCTATATAATGCACTCATGTTATGTCTTGATTTATGTTAAATGCTACTCTATTGAATGTATGTTTATATATTTGTAAGTTTGTATGTACATGTATGCTTGTATGTCATCTATGTATTTATGTATGCATGCATGCTTGTATGTATGTATGTATGCCTGTATGTATGTATGTATCAATGCATGTATGTATGTATGCCTATATGTATGTAAGATTGTATGTACATATGTACATGTATGCTTGTATGTATGTAAGTATCTATTTGTGTATGTCTTTAGAGGGAGGGAGAATTTTAAGAGAGAGAGAGTTTTCTAGGTAGGGTGGGAGGTAGAGAGGGATTCGAAGACCTGAGAGAGAGTCTTGAGAGAGGGAGAAAGGGTGGAAAGGAGAGTCTAAGAGAGAGGGAGTGGGAGAAAATGGGTTTGAGTGAGAGGGATGGAGAGAGAAAGAGGGAGTGGGAGATAGAGAATTGAGAGAGAGGGAGAGAGAGAGAGAGTGGGGTAGAGAAATAAAGAGGGAGAGAAAGAGAGAGCTATGTAGGTGGGGTGCTAGAGGGAGAGACTTGAGAGATAGTTAGTGAGAGGGAGTAAGAGAGAGAGGGAGTGGGAAAGAGAGGGAGTGTGAGAATGAGAGACCTGAGAGAGGGAGAGGGTGTGGGATGGAGTGACCTAAGAGAGGGAGAGATATAGGGGGTGGAGTGAGAGGGACTTATCTAGGTAGGGTGGGAGGGATAGATAGAGAGAGGGGAGAGTGAGAGTTACCTAGGTAGGGTTCCAAAGGGAGATACCTAAGGGAGAGGGAGAGAGTAGGAGTGGAAGAGAGAGGTAGTGGGAGAGAGATAGAGAGAGATAGATAGAGGGAGCAAGAGAGAATGGTAGGGATTGATTGAGTGAGAGGCACATAGAAAGAGGGAGAGGGTAGATAGACACAATTAGAGAGGGTAGAGAGATGGATTAGGGTTTAATGGTTGAGGGTTGAGGATAGAGGGTAGAGGGTAGAGGGGTTGATGGATAAGGGTTTACGAGTAGAGGGTAGAGGGTAGAGGGTTTAAGGGTTAAGGAATTAAGGTTTCAAGGTTTAGGGATTATGGTAGAGAGTTTTCTTGGGCTTAAAGGTTTAAGGGTTGAGGGATGAGGGTTTAGGGTAGAGGGTATTGGGTTGAGGGTAGAGTGTAGAGAGTTTAAGGGTTGAGATTTGAGGGTTTAGGGTGTAGGGTTGAATGTTTAAGGTTTTAACGGTTGAGAGTTTAGGGTTGAGGGATTAGGGTAGAGAGGGGGGGATGGATGGATGGAGAGATGGAATGAGAAGTCAGATATAGTGAAGGAGAGAAGAGGAGGGAGGGACAAAGATATATGAGGGTTGAGGATCCAATGTATAGGGTAGAGGGTTGAGAATTGAGAGTATAGGGTTTGGGAGATATAGGGTTGATGGTTTAGGGTATTGTGTTGATGGTATAGGGTTGAGGGATTAGGGTTGAGGGTACATATGGTTGAAGGATTATGGTTGAGGGTCCAATGTATAGAGTAGAGGGTATTTGGGTTGAGGGTTTAGGGTTTGAGGGTTGAGGATTGAGGGATTAAGGGTTGAGGGTTTACAATTGAGGGTTGACAATTGAGGGTTGAGGGTTTAATGTATATGGTAGAGGATAGAGGTTAGAGGGTTTAAGGGTTGAGGGTTGAGGGTTTAAGGTTGAGGGTAGAGGATTGAGGGTATAGGGTTGGGGGATTAGGGTTGATAGTCCAATGTATAGGTTAGAGGGTATAGGGGTTGAGGGATTAGGGTTTAAGGGTTAAGGGTTGAGGTTTGAGGGATTAAGTGTTAAGGATTGAGGGATTAGGTAGATATTTTACTTGGATTTAAGGGTTTAAGGGTTTATGGTTTAGGGTTTAGGGTTTAGGGTTTAGGGTTTAGGGTTGAGTGTTTAAGGGTTTAAGGGTTGAGGGTATACGGTTGAGGGATTAGGCTAGAGAGAGAGGGATGGAGGGATAAGTGAGATAGAGATTGTGGACACTGAAAAAGTATGCCTTTTTCCTTGCTTGATTTGGGAATAATTAATGATAAATTAGACTTAATATCACCTTAATCTAGTGTTGTGATGTGTTTTACACATTCACATTAGGTCTTGGGCCCATTTTGAGGTAGATTAACTTAACGTTTCCCTAATTCAATATTGTAAAATGTATTTAATTTCATTCTCACATTAATCTAGAAGGCTTGTAAATTAAACCTAATTCTAATCTAGTGTTATAATGTGTTTTACACATTCACATTAGATTTTGTGCCTTTCTAGGCTATGTGGACCTTGTTTTAATGTTGAAGAGTGTATTTAATCACACTTTCACATTGAACTTTATGTCCCTAGCCCTAATCACTCTTAATATCATCATTAATAGGACCTTATGACCCCATATTGTGCATCCCGAGGCATAATTTGATCAAAGACCCAATAAAATCAACATAAAATCTAAAATTCTTCACTCCCCAACATCCCAGCTAGCAAAAGAGCCTCTGTGGGACTAAGTCATCCAGCTTGGTGACTTAGTCCCATTTGGTCTATTTTCGAGGTTTGAGTGAAAAAAATTGGATTTTAAGTTTTATTTTCCTCCATGTTGGCCTTGGGGATCAAATTAATGGTGATTTTAGGTGGATTTCCTATATAAAAAAATTTAAACCCTAATTCATAATTCATTCATCATTCATTCATTATTCATCATCCATCTCAAGTCAAGAAAGCTAGGGCTTTAGCACTTTAAGTGATCAAGATGGCTTTCTAAGGCATTCAAAGGTAGATTCTTCATCCATTGTTGTAGAAATTCAAGATCTATCATCATGGAAAGTTTCTAACTCCTTCATTTCATGTTAATGCTTCATATTTTTTTCTTCATTTGGTTTAATTACCTAAAAAGGGGGTTTGACCAAGGCAAACTCCTATTCCCTAACATTCAATATTTCTCTTTCTTTGTGTGTTTGCAGATTTAGGTACCTTGAAGGCTTGGAAATCATTGAAGGATAGATTGCAAATTTGTTGAAAACATCTCCTTGTTGGCTAGGTCAAAATATTCAAAAAAAGTCACTTATAGTGTCAGAAATTAGGGTTTTGGATCTGGATACCTACTAGGAGTTGAAGTGTAGACTGGGAGCTATAGATTGTACTTTTGAATTTTTCAAAATTTGGAAGTCGACTAAGTCACCATCAGTGACAAATTAGTCCCACTACCAGGCCTAAAAAGAGATTTCTATAGATTTGGATATCCATTTGGTTAAAGTAGGCTCCAAAACATTTTTCTATTTTTGGGACTAAGTTGCCCAGATTGGTGTATGAGTCCCAGTTGGCTTCTGCATCAGGTTTTTTAAGATTCCAAACCTTCATTTTATTATTCTTCAGTTTACACATGCACACCTTCAATTTCATCACTTTTTGTTACAGTTTGCTTGCATTTCTAGGTCATTTTGCATTTCTTTAGTTTTGCATCAATAGTTTATCTTCCTTATCAACTTCCATCCTTGGGAACAATCTCCTTTGACAGATTTCAATATCTATTGCATTGGGATCTCACAGAATTGTTCTTGAATGTGAACTTTGCGAAATCAAATTTATCTTCCTTCATTCCCCTTTTAGGTGTGGATAAGAGAAGTTGTGACTCCATTTCCATTGTTCACATTTTGGTGACCCAACTTTAGAACATCATATTTCTAATTTAAGGTGCATTTACATCCTAGAATTAGCTTGCATTGCATTTTTAATTAGTTCATTCTAGGGTTTCCAATTTTTCATTAGTGAAAGTGCATATAGGTTGCATTTTTGCGTCTTAAATTATTAAATTTTTTCTAAAATTTTGCATTTGCATCTTATTTTTGCATCATACAAAATAAAAAAAATCAAAATCAATCAAAAAAATCTGAAAATTCTAAAAAAAAATCCCTACTAGGACTCATTCGCCACCTTGGGCGACTTAGTCCCTTTGCACCCTCAAAACTGCCCTTTACAACACTGAAAACCCTAGTTTTTAGCTTTTGTTTGCTGCCATTAACTATCTATATCAATTAGCTGAGTTTTTCTAACATGCATTTCATTAGATATAGCTTAAATTAGCTCATTTCATGCCTTGGTCAAATTCAATTTTGCATTTAAACCATTTCATTTTCAGATCATGGCATAACCAGAAAATTATCTTTCTTAAAAACTAAAAATTGCATCCTTACATTGCATTTCAAGTTTGCATATATTACTTTTTCCAAATGTTAGTTTCAATCTTCTCCACGTTTGCAAAGAAAAGGTTATTCAATAAGTATGTTAGTCATTCATTCAATGCATGCCCTAGTTATGAGTGTGTCTTAGTGCAGGAAAATGAAAATGTCAACATTTTCCATAAACTTGCACCCCCTACTATCTCTCATATTTGTGAGAATGATGTGATAGAAGAGAATATAAACATGGATAACTATGATGATCACAATTGTACTTCTCCTGTTACCTCTCCTTTTAGTGATAGAGGTATCTAGGAAAATGAAGGTACACTCGTTGAGAATCATGAAGGTCTTGCTTGTCCTTTCCCTCATTTCCCTTGGGAAGATAGTATAACAATAGAAGATGAATTCATTCAAAAAACTTTACTTAGTCTCCATTCATCTCCCAAAACCTCTCCTATTTGTGAAAATTCTTTAGTGCATAAGGATACAATTGTGCACGCTCATGACAAACAAATTTTTGAGGAGGATATATTGTCAAAATATCCAACGACTGAGAGTTATACCATTATTTTTCTCCTTCCTAATGTTCCTAACATTTGGAAAGGCCTATTTGATCAAAATAATCTTAGTTTTCCTTCTCTTGATGCATCCTTTCCTTGTGATGAAGATGCTTTACAAAATATAACCATGGATGAATGTACTAGAAGGTCTCCTACAAGGGATGATAACATGACACAAGAGAATGAGACCTTAGAGAAAATGGACAATCAAATAGAGCCTTCTCCTATTAATCCCACTATTGATAATCTAATAATTGATCATTCCCCTACTTGTGCTGAAGTCATTTTAGAAGAACCAATCCTTGAATGTCAAGAGCATTTGGTTTGTAGTTCTCCTAAAAACTCTCCTCCTAGGGAAGATATTGTAGTGCAAGAAAGCATTGACAATAATGATATTATGCCCTTAAATGAAGATGATGAAGTAGCATTAGACCCTCCTTCACTAAGGGATTTTAATATTATTCAACCTCAACTCATCCTTTACCGTCCTTCACACAAACCTCAAATTCATAACAAATGAAAATTAATCCTCTACCCACCTAAGAATAATGTGTCATAACAATTGATTCATAATAGTGTTACTCATACGTATAACACTCAAAAAAATTTGCAACTGCAACAACCAACACCAACACCCCTACCTTTTCCTAACCCCATCTTATTAGGCCCCCCTCGTTTGTCATCACAAAGTGGAGAGGAGTACAATCTTGTTGAGCAACTTAAGAATACTCCTACTAAGATATCATTATGGGACCTTATTCAAGCATCCCCTCACTACCACAACATGATTCAAACAACCTTACAACAAGTTCCTATCCCTTCTATTGTGTAACCAAATGACAGCAACCATGATTCAAGGAATACATGCTAACATTGTTTTCAACCAAAGTGAACTCCCCCCTTTGGGAGTGCAAAAACAAAATGATGCTTTCATAATACTATCTCAATACAAATGACTAGGGATAAAACAAACCCTTGTTGACAATGGCTCAGCCCTTAATGTGTGTAGTGTAAACCTCTTGGATAGGCTTTATGTGGATAAATCAAAAATTCAACTTGATTCTTTATCTCTTAAGGGATTTGACAATTTCAAAACACACTCGCTCGGTGTGATTACTCTACCTATTACAGTTGGGAAGGCCACATTGGAAACACAAATTCATGTTATGCCTCATGAAATTTCATATAATCTTCTTTTAGGCAGACCTTGGATTCATGCAATGAATGGGGTGCCTTCTACTCTTCATCTTAAAATAAAATACATCTACAACAACAAAGTGTACACACTTGATGTTGATCCTAAGTCTTATAGTGTCTTACAACTTGAGAAAAATAGAGAGAATCCCTTGAACACATTAACACCAACCACAAAAGTAGAACCCATGCACCAAAATGACAAAGAAAAACACATCAAGGAAGTCACGAAGCTATTAGACAATGATTGGGGTTCCTTAGATTTTGAACATATATTCATGGTCGAGTACAAGATCATAAACAAAGATTCAAATAAGAGACACGAAAAAGTATTAATGTTAGCACAAAACTTGGAAGACCTTTCAAAATCATCTACCTCAACAACTTTAGAACAAAAGAAAATAGATTACACAACAAACTTTGATGAAATTAATCTCGAAAAACCACCAGATCCAAAAGCAATGAAAAATATTTATGGAAAAGGTTGTGAACTTATGAAACAACTTGGATATAGTGGAAAAGGATGTGGTGCTAGAGAACAAGGTATCTGTGTCCCCATCGAACCTAACATGCAAGAAATAACTCATGGTCTTGGTTATTGTCATTTGATAGAAATAAACAAGCCTTCACTCAACATCAACACTATCACATAAGATTCCTCTAAGCCAACTCTAACAGTAGTTCATCCTAAACTAATAGACACTACTAGTCTTGGTTGTTATCCTTTTCTTGAAACGAAACAAACAAATACATCTTTTCTTAATGTCAATTTCATCTCGCAAAACACTCAAGATTTGAATTCATCAGATTTTACACCCTCCTGCAAAAGAGAGAACACAATCTTGCAATCTAAGTAGTCTTGCAAAGGTATTGTTACCTATTTTTGCTACTAGCTCAAATAGGTAGAGCTAAAGTGATTGCAAACGAAAAGATAGGTACATTTTATTTCTTCTATTTTACATTCCATGTGCATAAAGAAATCAAAAGACTATTCTACCTTATTACAGTATGCATATGCATATAACATAGGAGAAGATTGCACAAATCTTTTCAAAAAAATAGTCTTCATTGATAATGTAAATATGTATTGTCTCACACAAGCCGTGAGACTGGCTCTTCTAATGTAAATGAATGAAGATAATATAAATTTATAGATATTAAAGTAAAACTATGCACATATAAGGAAAAGAGACCAGTCATTGCCTGAATGACTGGTTCTAGTTGAGTTGCCTTGCATCATCTTCAATCTTGTGCTTGTCCTGCTTCTAGCTTTTACTTCCTTGCTGCTCCTACTTGCCTTCATCTATGATAAAGAATGTTGTTAAAGAAATGAAAGGGTCTACAATCACTATATACACATACCTCTATAATCATATATTTTGATCAATCATGTGCATTAAAAGAAGCAAGCATATCAAATATTTCCAAGCAACAAGAATGATTAAACACATCTGTCATACACACATATTTTTCTAACATGTTTGCTTCCTATGAAGGTATAGGAAAAATAGTGTTGCTATTCTAATTCATCAAATTACAAAATGTGGGATAAAATGTGGCTCCCACAAGGGTTGAGCCCAACATGCTTCCCTCATATGTTCAAAGGGATAAAATTGTTGTTTGTCTTAGTGCCTTAGCCTTGTCTTAAGTCATTTCTACATATTTTGATAGGAATCAAGATATAAAAATAATCATCCTATCATAAGCATATCCACCTCTCTAGTCCTACTATTCAGGTACTTGCATGTGTATAACATTACTAAAGAGGTGAATATGCTTATGATAAAGATATCTATCCTCATTTCTTGAGGACTCTATTAAGATATGTTAGAAATGAGTTATGAGAGAATGAAAGATGATCAAGGGTTGCTTATTGTCAGGAAGATCATTTTCCAAGAAAGAAAATAAAGAACTTGGGTCAATGAGAGGAGTCCATTTTACTTGAAGGGTATAGTGTCATGGTACAGTGTAACTCTTTAAAGGTATAACAATGCAAATGCACAATACAAAAAATGTTATTTCAGCATTAAAGGACAGGATATCCACAAAGTCAATGTTCAAATATCATGGTGTATAGGAATTATGGAGTGACAATAATATGTAAGCATAGTCATATGGCTTACAAAGGATGGCCTTTGTATAAAGAGGGGTTACAAGAATGTCAACAAATTCCTCTAAAAGGAATCAATCCTCCTACATGAGATGTGAAAGGTAATGTAAAAAGTGTTGCTCATTCAATAGAGTTATTGCTACAAGGATAGAGTATCTTTGCAGATAACCTTCTCACGTGTACAAGGACAAGATGCAAGTGATGTCAGCAGCTGAAACCTATATTTTCAGTGTAGTTGGAGTTGAAATTTCAAACACAACTATGCTGATGTGTTAGGAAAAAGCCATCATGAAAGACAACAATACTATAGGAAAATGAACATATGTCAATCCCTTATTGTCTTGGAGATGATCTAATCAAATGGTAGATCATATTATCAATCTATTCAAAAGATAATCCTTGTCACAGTGAAAGCTTCATAATCCACAAGTGAAGGAATAGCCTTAGCATAAGTCTGCCAGTATCAAAGAACTTTGTGAACATAAAGAGCTTGATGGCTAAAAGTAAAGGACTCGGTATCAAGCTGCAATCTCCTAAAAAAGAGCATGGCTTATTAAATAACAAAGATATATGCTAAATGTATAGATGAAGATTCACTATATGTAGATGAAAGGATAGACTTCTAAATATAGTCTACATCACAAAGTAAAATGACAAAAAGGTTTGAGTGCTTCAAGGAATAGTGAGACACATAGTGTTAGCACTTTGTCAAATATAATCATGTAAGTATTGCTCTTGTAGTCATTAAAAAATGATGATCATTGGGAAATAATTTAAGGAGTAGTGCTTGCAGCAATAAGTAAATTATTTCAAAGCATGAATGTAGAAAATCAATTGGATACTCAGATCTTTAGGATGCAGTCTATAATTGTGAGGGAATGACAACCAATACTAGAGATTGAGAAAGTTATCTGACATAAAGGGTAGAAACTTGTAGAGGTGTAATTTGAGTTAGATAAACAAAGAACTCAGTACAAGGTATGCTACATAAAGCAAAATGTAAACTCCAGGAAGCACAATGCTCTAGTATGTCTGTAGAGTGAAAATAAGCCAACCTAGAAAATAATATGTTGGGTTTTTCAAAAGTTATGAACTCATCTTTACAAATTGGTAAAAAATATCCCAAAATGAAATATCAAGGGTTGATTATGATAGAAACAAGGTTTTCATTCACCTGTAGCATCTGGTATGTCTATGGCCATAAGAATGTATAATACTCTATATTCTACAAACAAAAGAGTAATATATCTAAGAAAATCAAGTTTTTCTCAAAATGCTTGAGAAACACAAAGCCATATATATACATGAACAACAGGGGAATGAATTTTCTTTATATGCATCGAAATCCATTTGGGTTTTGTTGAAGGAGAGAAAATATAGAGAAAAGAGGGGTTTTAAGTCATCACAAACCCACAAAGCCAAATGAGCAAATGCCTATAGCATGTACATGGTCATGACCTATAAGTATTTTCTTCTCAAAATACAAAGAAACCATTTGAGCGTTTGTTCTATGTCAAATACAGAGAGAAGATTCAGCCTTATTGGCCAATGAAAATAAATCTATAGGAGGAAAATAAATGCAAGCATTTGAGATTTTCTTTTATTTCAAGAATACAAGGAGAGATAGATAAGAAAAGGAAAACTTAAAGATTCCATTCATTTTTTGTATGCAAGAATTGCTTACCTAGTTGATGTCTATTTTATTCTCCAAAATCTTTGTTTGAAAATTCTTTCTCAAAGGCTCGAAGGGAGGTCTTCCATGGCAACCAAAGTGAAGAGAAGATAATAGAACAGTGAAACACATTAGAGCAAGCTATAGGAGTTGCGGCCTGAGAGGCCCAAAGTCATTTAAAAACTCACATATTGCTTTCAAAATGACTTACCAATGTCACATTGAGGAGATTTGTAGGGGTTTTACATAGAAAAAGGTCTAGTTTGCAAAATCCGCCATGAAAGCCTGCAATAGTGCCCCAACAAACCCTATATCAACAGCTTGGCTTCTTCCAGAAGCTTCAAAAATATGAAATGAATTTTCATTTTCCTTGTTTCTTTTTTTTTAGGGTTCTCATAACCCTAGGTCAACATATTCCTTAGTGGCATTTTTGTCAATGCTTTTAAAAATGCAATGTGAGCTATTGAGCCTGTGGGGTAAAACTTTATGCTTTATGCCTTAGCTAAAAAATTGATTGAGTGGAGCCCTTCAAATTTTTAAAAGGAATTGACATAGCCTTATGTTCTTTTCTTTTTCATTTCTTTACTAAATATAAATTATTTTAATTAAGTGATAGTTTATAAATCACTTAATTTAAAACACTATTTTAAATGCAAAATGGACTTATGCCATGAAGACAAATGGAGAGCATATAGGGGTAGTTGTTACAGTTTGGAAACATGTTTTGAACCATATAGGGGGTCTTTATTCATCTTGTTGAAAGTTATGGAGAGAATATAGGGGTAGTTTTGCATGCCTAGAGGCTTGGCATGGTCAAAATTACCTTTTTCATACATGGGAGGCCATTTTGGAAGGAATCTAGTTGCTTCATTTTAGGCATTTTGGAGGCATCTGACCCAAGTCAGTGTGTGGTTCCTATTTTGGTGCAACTGCTTGGGGTTGAGAGATAGTCATCTTTTGAATCATTTTGAGTTCAATTCCTATTATGTAATTTTTGGAGTTGGTGATTTTAGCAGTCCTTTCTTAGACTTGAGCATGCTTTGTAACTCATTTTGACATGTGAAACAGTAAGTACCTTGGATATTAATAGAATTGAGAATTTTTCCTTCTCTTTATCTGCTTTCTTGTGTGCATCCTTTATGGTGATTGATCGAATTACTTGTGAAACTTTCTTTTTCCTAGTACTTTTCTCTCACTAAAAGCACCTTGTTGCAGGATAGTATATTATTACAAGTTATAAGTTGTGTGTTAGATGTGAAGCTTTTAGTTGTGAGATAGTATTTTCCTTCTAAGAATTCATATCAAAACCTCCTTATAAAGTACTTATGTGAGCAATATACAGAAAATGAGTTGTGTGAGCTTTTTCTCAGCTATTAATTAAATTGTGTGATCAATTTGTATTTACAGGTCTCATATAGTCAGTTTGGTGTATCACCGTAGAGATAGTAGTTTTGTAGTTTTCATTTTAAGCTTTTCCTTCTCCCTTTTCCTCTACAAAATTAGTAGTTTTTAGGTGATAACCAGCTAGGATCTAGCCTTATCTGGAGATTCACTCCATTTTTAGGTGACCCACAACCTAGGAGTGATTCCATGTTTCTCTTGAGTGTTAAATTCTACAACTTAGCCAGGGTGCAACTTTAGAAGATAATAGTTTTTGCACTCCCCGTGGGACCGTTGAATTAGATAGTTTAGAAAATTACATGTTCATTGTTGGTTCTAGTATGCAGCCAACATTTTCAAGCCTTTAAGAGGTTGTTCTTGCATATCTAGTGAGTTCCACTGAGAGTAGAACAAGAAGACTAGTGTTGTTTTTTTAAATGAAAAGTTCAAAAACTAGGAGTTCAGGTCCATTTGAATATTTACAATTGTCTCCACCTAGAAGGCAGTGCAAAACTATCAAGAGAACCCCTATTTCAAAGAGAGTTTAGTCAAATCCACCAAGTTTTAGACTAGTAGTATCAACAAGTTTAGTTGTACTTGCATCCTCTACACCTGTCTAAGCTACTCCACCTCTAGTTGTTCAAATGGAAAGAAATCAATCATTTGTTGCTTTTAATGGAGGCAGTCCATTAAACCTTGCACAACACGATGACATTCCAATGGCTGCCTTGAAGAGTTTACCCTTCTTCACAAGACAAGATCAAACACGCCCTATTGATCATATCAGAGATGTAGAATCTTTGTGTGGAGTTCATCATATAACTTAGGAGAATGTGGTTTTTAGGCTACTTGTTGCCTCATTAAAAGGAATTTTTTTACAATATTTTAGGGGTTTACAAGTTGGTTCTATAGAAACATGAGATGAACTATGAGACAAACTGCATAAATAGTTTCAAAACAAGTATAATCATTTATCTCTAGTGGAACAACTTACAATGATCAAGAGGGATCCTTAGGAGCAAATGTCTGATTTTAACTTTCATTTTCAAAAAACATGGTTCGGAATTCCTGAAATAGTAAGAGCTTCTCCTGATTATGCTTTTTTATATTATTTGAGGTCTTTACATAGTGAGATTGTTGTCATGATTTAGTCCATGGGTGGGAATACATTACCACAAGCCCATGACATAGAAATTTGAGCTGAAAACAACCTTATACAAGTGGGAAGAATAGCTCTTAGACCCCCAATGTTAATTTTCCTAGAAATTCAGTCCACAATGCCTTTGCAAATACCACCCTTTACTCCTTTACCTGCTACTCCAGCATCACCAGCTTCTGTTAGCCAAGAAACGACTATCCCAGGTTCACCTCAAGAGCTTTAGGAGATTAAGAGTTTACTTCAGACTTTTGGTAATAAGCTAGTAAACATAGAGAAGCATCAGTCCAATAATAGATAGCCATTTCAACAAAATCAAGTTCAAGGACAACAATATCAAGGGAATAGGCAACCTTATCAAGGAAACTACCAAGGTGCAAGACATAATGTGAATCCAATTCCTTTTCAACCATATAATCCAACTCCAATTAGTGTTGGTAAGGATCTTGTTCCTATTCAAAACAACCTTGGAATAGATTATGAGTGGTGCTTTCCTTGCAATCAACCCCATAACCAAGCCGCATGTTTAAATGGGGTCATCAACCAAGCGTTGATGGTGCATAATGCTTCAAGTTCACAACCTAATGAACCTAATGATGGATCTCCATAGTAGAAAAGTCAACATCCAAGTGATGCTACCTTCCTAAATTGGCAGGAAGAAAAATTTTGTGCAGTAAACAAGGATGATTCTCCAATTGCATCAAATATGAGAGCCAATGAAAGGGATTTTGAGCTTGAATATTTAGCAAACAAAGGAAAAGAAGCTACAGAACCATCCACATCTCAAGTACCCCACATATTTGAAAGGAATACACAAGTTGCTGCCAAGGAGCAACCTCACTTGCAAGCAGAACCTGCTGTTGCAAGGACCCATCATAAGGTAAATCATATTTCCCCCTTTAACATTATTGAGAATATGAAGAGGATGAATGTAATAATGTCTATGTGGGATTCCCTATCTATCCCAGGCCAAAAATATCTTTTACAATATGCTTTATCAAATTTGAATGTGTCTAGTGATGTTTTAGTTGACCTGGTTAAAGTTGTTTTTACAAATATACCTCAAGACAAAAGTAAACAACTGAGTAAAGAGGTAGGTAAAGGTGTCAAACCCGCTCCATTTTTTTTGACTTTGATAGTATGGGATAAGCTAATCCATAATTGTATGGTAGATAGTGGGGCAAGCATTTCTATCATGCCCAAATAGGTTGCTAACAAGTTGGAATTGAAATATCATCCCCTTGAGAAAGGAGTGGTTCAATTAGATGGGTCATCTATTAATACTGTAGGTGTCATCAAAGACTTGATCCTTGTGCTTCATGCTTGTCCAAACTTTTCTATTCCTAGGACATATTTTTCATTGACTTTCTAGCATATTTTGCATTATGCTTGTCAAGAGATTTTACTGCTAAGATAGGGGTTATTTTTCCTCAGATTGGTCCCACATGTTGTTTAGGACTAGATATGGGAAAAAAGTGTTAGAGTAAAGGTTTTAACTTAATTATGTTAATTGAGTTACCTTTATTCCTCTCTTAAGATTTCACTTTAGTTTGCATATTGTGACATTTAATAATTATATTAATTATTAAATGTCTACCTATTAGGGTTTCTTTAGGGTTGCACAATCTCATTTTATAAGGATTGATCATTGTATTTTACCTCACTCTCTGATTAATACATTTTTATCTTTCAGAGCACCTTTGCCTTTTGTCTGGAATGCCTTCTTTCTATGACAGGCTATTTGCATGCAAGTGATCTTCAAGGTCTATGAGGTTGGCTTTCACAACTTCAACATGACACAAAGCTCTGATACCATGTTAGAAACCAAGATCTGAAATGCAAACTAGAACATAAACTTCCACAAAGAGAAAAAAAAAAGCAGAGAGTTTGCATGAAGATGTGCAAATTGATATATTCAAAGTACAATAATTACAAGAGATAATTTTCTTTATAAAAGAAAGTATGCATAACCCTAATCTTATCTTGAAGAAAAAGATAGCTCATCAAGATAAGGATAACAACCTATAACCTAGGAATTAAATAATGCCTAAGTAAACTTATGTAAAGTGTAATTAAATAATTTATTACACCAACAAAAAGTGACAGTAAAATTTGAGTCACATGCAAAGGATCACATTGAGCCCTATGTACCAAGTGTTGTTAATGCAAACTGTGTTGTTCTTGAGGATAAAGATCTTGTTGTTGCTCAAGTATTGTAGGTTCAAAGTGTACCAGACATTCTTTTGAATGAATGGGCAGCATAAAATGTTGAAGATAATCCAAATGGTTATATACATGAATCTAGTTTTGGGACATATGTCTTACATGAACAAGAGATAGTGATGAAAAACCTTGAGAAGAAGGAAAAACATTAGTTAGGACATTAGAGTGGGGTATGGAAACTATACTTTGAAGGCTCTGGAAGCATAAATGGAGTTGGTGGGGGTGCAATTCTTGTGTCCCCACAAGGTGATAAATATTATTCTTCTTTCAAAATTTCTTTTTCTTGTTCTAACAATACTGCCGAGTATGAAGGTCTGATTTAGGGATTGGAATGGGCAAGGAAAAGAGGAATAAGCTACTTGCCGGTATTTGGAGACAATGAATTGATTGTCAACTAGGTAAGAGGATTGAATGTGACTAAAAATGATGCCTTGAAATCTTATAAGCATAGGGTATGGGATATGATAGAATATTTTGATGGTTTTAATTTGGTTACAATCCCTAGGAGTCAAAATAAGCACACAGATAGGTTAGTTACAATTGGTGCTTAGTTTTGTAAGGAAATTTAGGGAGTGTATCTAGTGAAAACTCCATACAGTAGTGCCTTCGGTAAATTTCATTTCGATTAGGTTACCTCAAAGACACTTTCAAATATGTCCTAAAGTGGAAACAGACAAAGTTATTTCCCACATTGAACCATCTGAGAGAAACATATGTAGATTCAACAACAATCAACAAAACAGATGAAAGATACTACAAAAAATAGAACACAAAGATTTTACGTGGGGAAAACCCTTTCGGGTAAAAAACCCCTCTTCACAGTTTGAGCCATTATATTATTCAGCAACAATGGTTACAATACAATTGCAAGCTCTTAACCTTTTTAGAGATTACATCTTGTTCATCTAGATACAACTGGTAGCAAACACCCCCAGAGAGATCAACCATGACATTCATGTTCATGAGAGATTCTAGCATAACCCTGCCTCTCTCACTATTTGCCTCGACCTCATGGCTCTAGCCTTTCAGCTAGCCACTCGGCCTTTCTCTATCAATCTCTCTCTAGATCTCAGCTCTTTAGCTTCTCAACTTGTCAACCTGATCGACCAACTCTATCTACAGAACGTCCAGTGCATACATATATGCATTCGTTCTTAATAGGATCTTTGTGAATCAATTCAAGATCACACTTCAACAATCTCCAACTCAACATCCTTATCATCATAGATGTTTCCACTCTTGTGCAGATTTTTCCCTTTAGACCATTCAGAAAATCCAACTGCCAACTATTTGAATTTTGCTTCCTCTAATTGGTCCATGTGCACCACATCAGACAGTCTTCACTCGGTCAAAAATGATCAACTTGTGTCGCATGTTGGTGAGACACTAGAAGTGTCTCCCCGATGCCACAAGATCTGATTACACGTTGTCATCAAGAGTCCTCTCCATCGACAAGAGGTTCCACCAAGCTTACAAGTTACATTGACCTCAACAAGCACATCAGTGAGACTATTGCTATCACCATGAGTTCACATCGAGTCTTCAAGTCATAGTCGCCAAGAGTCATACCGATATTAGGTTTCCCATCAGCAAGACAGTCGCTCTTTGCCAAGATATCATATCGAGCCTCTAAGTCATATTGAAACCCATTGTATTCCTATCGACATCCATCTATCGGCAAGAGTCTCCTCAAGTTTCATCGAAGCACCCGACAGTCAGAAAGACATTCATCTTTCACCAAGACCTCTCATTGAGCAAACATGTCATACCGAGTTGGCAAGACATTTTTCTTTCACCAACACATCACACCGAGCTTCATGTTATGCCAAACTCTGGAACAATCACCAACAGTTATACCGACATCAGGATTCCCATCGGCAAGACACACACCTTTTGCCAAGACATCACCCCGCAGGTTCCAAGTTACTCTGAGTCTATCCTATCAACTAGACTTATCGCTTTCACCAAGAATTCATACCGAAGCGTTAAGTCACACCAAGCACTACATTCATCGGTCGACAAGACTTATGTCTTTCCGAGACCACATACCAGGCTCATGTCCGAGTCGGCAAGATATTTGACTTTTCCAAGACCTTTCATCAGCCGATAGCTACATGATCACTTTAGTTGCATCCTTGTCAGTGAGACCAACACCTATGAGGATGACTTTCACTAGGAGTTCATCCACGCTGTCCGGTGATACAATGCCATCGCCAAGACTTCATAGCAAAGCCTTCAAGTCATACTGATGACTACATGCCAATAGGAGCAAGTCATGCCAATTTCCACATCGGCCAGATAGACCAAAGGTCATGCAGATATCAGCAAGACTTCCTATCGTCACCGAGACATCATTCCAACACATATGAGTTACCTTGATGTTCCAGTCACCATGAGTCTCCCCGACATCTGCTAGGCACCCGATAACAAACCCTTCTGTCGCCAAGACATTCCCACTTGGAAAAGAGTTACAATGAATGCACCAAGTCACAACGATAGGTCTATTCAGAAAGACTTAAACAAAGTCACAACAACATGAGAAAAATAAAAGATTACTGAACTGTCAGTCATCCAGACAACATAAATGTCACAGTGACCATGCTTTCTTAGAGGATTCAACCTATGAGATTGAGGTTCATTTTCCAACAAGTTTGACATACCCAATGAGATTAAAAAAGAGAAGGTACAACAATATGTTAAGGTTGTTGTTAGTCCCTCTATTCCTGACAATAATGTTCACTAGCAAGTCTTTGAAAGTGATGATCAAGTTTTGAGTTTTCTGCTTGAGGAAGATGAGTTTACTGTTGTAAATCAAGAGAAGCTTAAGCAACAATATGATGATCATATTATCCAGCTAAGAACTAATAAGCTACCCAAGGGTCTAGTTACCTTGGAATCTATTTTTAGTACTAATGATCAGCTTAAGAAGAATAATAAAAGCAACATTTAGATTAAAGAGGAGAATTATGAAGAGCTAGAGATTTTTAAAGGTAAGCTCCTTAAAATTGGAAAAAATTGTTCACAAGTAGATAGGCAAGCTTTTGTTGCTTTATGTCAAGAATTTCAGGATGTGTTTTCTTGGGATTATTCTGATTTAAAAGGATTTGATCCTAGAATTTATTGACATATAATAGAATTAGAACCAAATGCAAAGCCTGTAAGGCAGAAACATAGGCCTTTAAACCCAAAACTTGAGCCTCTTATGATTAAGGAGTTAACCAAGCTGGTTGAAGGAGGTATCATTTTCCCAATCAAGCATACCTCCTAGGTTTCTAACCTTGTTCTGGTTAGAAATAAAAATGGAGAGATTAGGCTCTGTGTAGAGTTTAGGGACCTTAATAGAGATTCTTTGAAAGATCACTACCTGTTACCCTCTATGGATCAGATCCTTTAAGTTGTTGCTGGTTCAAAGAGATTTTCCCTGCTTGATGGTTATTCTAGTTATAACTAGGTTCTACTCAAAGAAGAGGACCAATTTAAGACTGAATTTACCACAAAATGGGGCACTATATGGCCTACAAGAGAATTCCTTTTGGCCTATCCAATGCTGGAGCCACTTTTCAAAGGGCTATGGACATGGCATTTCAAGGTTTAATTAATAAAATGGTGCTTATTTATCTTGATGATGTAACAGTATTTTCTAAAAAAAAAATTGAGCATCTGTTACATTTAAGACGAGTGTTTGAGAGGTGTAGGGAATATGGAATATCCCTCAATCCCAAAAAGAGTATCTTTTTTGTTCATGAAGGCAATATTTTAGGACACATAGTGTCAAAACAGGGGATCACCATTGATCTTGAAAGAGTGAAAGCCATTTTAGAGCTACCTTTACCTAATCATAAGAAAGGGCTACAAAGTTTCTTGGGAAAAATTAATTTCTTAAGAAGGTTTATTCTAGATGTTGCAAATATTTTAAAGCCATTAACTACTATGTTAAAGAAAAATGCAAGTTTTAGCTGGACCAAGGAGGCCAAACGCAGTTTTGAAGCTATTAAGGAGGCTTTGACAACAAATCCTACTCTGGTAAATCCATTTTTTTCAAAGGACTTTATCCTATATGCTTTTGGTAGCTTAGATTTCATTTCTGCAATGTTGGTTCAACAAAATAATGATGGCTTAGAACAACCCATTACTTTTTTCAGCCAAGGATTGGTAGATTATGAACAAAGGTATACCTTTGTGAAGAAACATGTTTTAGCTATTGTAGATGTCTAAATTTGGACACTTAATTTATCCAAATTCATCCTCTTTATCTTATTTTCGTTAATTAAGTAATACTCCTATTATTTAATTAATATCTTTAATTCTACCAAATCCCTAAGGTATTTAATCAATAATACCTTATCTCTTTAATCCTCCTTCCATCAATTGAATTAAATAAATATTCCATTTATTTAATTCCCTTCATGTCACATCCTCCATCATTTTTATCTTATCTTAATCCTTCTTCTAATCTCATCATTAGGATGTGCACATACCTAATCTTTGATTAGGATGTGTCACATCCTCCAACTTTTGCAAGTTGGCCTCTAACCTCTCTTAGCCACCTAACCATCCTTTAATCCTTCACTAACTAGCCTAATCAATCTCTCAAGGAATTTTTAATTCCTTTTATCCTTCCAAGGAATATTAAATTCCTTTTCTCTTCCCCATGTCCTTTATGACATGTGTCCTTAGTCAACCCTATTAAAGGCTTTCTCCTTTTGGACAAGGCATCTCCCCATGTGAATTTTTAATTCACATTTAATCCCAATGCATTTAAGGAATTTTAAATTCCTTCCCTCTTCCCCATGAGAATATTTGAGGAATTTTTAATTCCCACATGTCCTCTCCCACATGGGGACAAGTACCTCCTTTATGAGGAGATCTTGTCCAATCCCAAGGTACTTTGTACCCCTCTCCATGTCATGTCCTTCTCCTTCCACCTCATGTCCACTTCACCTTTTAGGGCTATCTCACATGCCACATGTCAAGATGTGAGGGCTTGTGAGTTCTCAACTCACCTCAGCCCTACATCTTGATATTTGGTGGATCAATCTCAACCGTCCATTTCCCCTAGGATTTCCCAAAAATCTTATAAATACCCCCTCTTTTCTCTCATTTTGGAGAGATCATTTGTGCTAGCCAAACTCTTGCAGTTTTGTTTCTCAACCAACACTTAGCTATTTTCATGTTTCCAAGCATCATTTGCATCTCACATCTCACATCTTGTGCCATCCAAGGAGCATACACGTCAAAGATCGAAGGGCCAACCAAAGGATCGACTCAACGCAAGGTATAAAGTTCCATTTCGTTGCTTTGTCTTGCATTGTTTCCAACTTAGGCTAATCTTGAAGTGTAGGTTGTTTTAAGTTGTTTATTTGCACTCTTTTAAGTTGTTGCTTGATTTCTAACGCTCTATTTCGACCTATCACAGCTATAATCAAAAGTTTGAAAAAATTTAAGCCTTTGATTTCCAACAATAAGATACATCTAATGGTTGCTCACCCTAGTGTGAAGGAGTTTCTATTAAGCAGGGACCTGAATGAAAAAAGGGTTGGCTGGATCATGAAAGTTATGGAATATGATATAGACATTAAGTTCACTAAACTCATAAGAGGGAAGGGGTTGTGTGAACAACTAGCTGCAAGATTTGAAAATGAAGGAAAAATAGTAATAGAGGTTGTTTTAGTCACTAATGATCAAGATCAGAATGTTGCACCTACATTAGGTGCAAGTTGGGTACGTGACATGACTCATTTCTTGCAAATTGGTGAATGTCCACCAGGTTTAGACAAGGCTAAGAGAAGACACTCAGATTGTATTCTATTCCTTATGTTCTAGTTGACAATGTTCTTTTCAAAAAGGACCTTAATGGCGTGTTGTTAAGATGCATTAATTAGGATCAGGTAGATAAAGTGCTTCATGAGTTCCATGATGGAACTGCAGGGGGGATTTTTCCCCAAGAAAAACTACATGGAAGATAATGAGAGCTAGATACTATTGGCCAATCATGTTTAAGGATTCCCATGCATGGGAAAGGAAATGTGTAAAGTGTGCAATTTTTGCAAGAAAAGAGAGGTTGCCCACTTTACCTTTGTAGCCAATTCAAGTGGAACAACCCTTCATGAAATGGTACATTGATTTTATAGGACCTATAAACCATCCTTGTAGTGTAGGTTATAGGTGGTTACTCACTGCAACTGATTATTTTACAAGGTGGACTAAAGTAGTGGCTTTGAAAGAGGCCAATGAAAGTGTTTTTTTAAGCTTCTATGATGATTTAGTAACCATATTTGGAGTTCCCGAGTCAATCATTTCAGATAATACCTTAGCATTTGTTGGACTTAGAGTGAGTGATTGAGCTGTTAGGAATGGTATTCATTTGAACACTTAATCAAATTATTACCTTCAAGGATGGTTTGGTTGAATCAACAAATAGGAACCTGATAAGAATCATCAAAAGGATCATGGAGGATAACCAGAGAACTTGGAACACTAAGCTGAAATCTGCCTTATGGGTAGATAGAATAACTCCCAAGTAGTCCATTTCGAATTCTCCATATGTACTGGTTTATGGTAAGGAGGAAAGATTTATTTTGTCTATAGATATGCCAGCTCTTGATATTATGCATCAACTAGAAATGTTTGAGGAGTAGGACCTAATGACAATTAGGTATGCTTAGCTCATGGAGCTAGAAGAGACAAGAAATAAAGCAATGAAGTCCTTGGAGTATCATCAACTCCAAACAAAGAAGGCCTTTGATAGGAAAGCAACTCCTAGATTTTTCAAAGAGGGTGATGTGGTACTCAAATGGGAAGAGTTGAAAAGTAGGACATGAAAGCACACAGTTTGATAACTTTTGGAGTGGCCCATTTGTTATCACAAAATGCAAGGAGCACAATGCATTCTAGTTATCAAAGATGGATGGTGAAATTCTACCTATCCCATTCAATGGGATACACCTCAATTGCTATTTTGAGGTTTGATATGATTTACATATGCTAGTTTAGGAGTTTTTGGTTTCAATAAGTGTTGTTGCACTTTAGTTTAGTTGCTATTTTCAAATTCCCCAAGTGTACTTCAACACAGTTAGGTAGTTTCCCTTCTATAGTTTTGTTTTCCATTAGTTTCCAAGGTGTTTTGAGTTATTCCTGTTGAGTTGTAGCATTGAACAAAGTTGCTTTCAGATCTGTTTTCAAGTTTCTAAGTGACTCTGTGCCCAATGGATAGCCTAGGAAACTAGTCTTAATGTTTAGTAGGAAAACATATAGCAAATGTCACCATAAATGTTACCTATTTTTGCTACTAGCTCAAATAGGTGGAGCTAAAGTGATTGCAAATGAAAAGATAGGTATATTTTATTTCTACTATATTACATTCCATTTGCATAAAGAAATTAGAAGACTATTCTACCATATTACAGTATGTAGATGCATATAATATAGGAGAAGATTGCACAAATATTTTCAAAAACATAGTCTTCATTGATAATGTAAATGTGTATTGTATCACACAAGTTGTGAGACTGGCTCTTTTAATGTAAATGAATAAATAGAATATACATTTATAGATATTAAAGTAAAATCATGCACATATATGGAAAAGAGACCAGCCATTACCTAAATGACTAGTTCTAGTTGAGTTGCCTCACATCATCTTCAATCTTGCGCTTGTCCTGCTTCCAACTTTTGCTTTCTTGCTGTTCCTAGTTTCCTGCATCTCTGAGAAAGAATGTTTTTAGAGCAATGAAAGGTCTATAGTCACTATATGCACATACCTCTATAAACATATATTCTAATCAATTATGTGCATTAAAAGAAGCAAGCATATGAAAGATGTCCAAGCAACAAGAATGATCAAACACATTTGTCATATGCACATTTTTTTCTAACATGTTTGCTTCCTATGCAAGTATAGGAAAAATAATGTTGTTCTAATTCATCAAATTACAACATGTGGGATAAAATGTGTCTCCCACAAGGGTTTAGCCCAACATTCTTCCCTCATATGTTCAAAGGGATAAAATTGTTGTTTGTCTTAGTTCCTTATCCTTGTCTTAAGTCATTTCTGCATATTTTGATAGGAATCAAGATATAAAAATAATCATCCTATCATAAGCATATCCACCTCTCTAGTCCTGCTATTCAAGTACTTGCATGTGAATAACATTACTAAAGAGGTGAATATGCTTATGCTAAAGATATCTATCCTCATTTCTTGAGGACTCTATCAAGATATGTTAGAAATGAGTTATGAGAGAATGAAAGATGATCAAGGGTTGTTTATTGTCAGGCAGATCATTATCCAAGAAAGCAAATCGAGACCTTGGGTCAATGAGAGGAGTCCTTTTTACTTGAAGGGTATAGTGTCATGGTACAGTGTAACTCTTTAAAGGTATAACAATGCAAATGCACAATAAAAAAATGTTATTTCAACATTAAAGGACAAGATATCCACAAAGTCAATGTTCTAATATCATGGTGTACAAGAAATCTGGAGTGACAAATATGTAAGCATAGTCATATGGATTATAAAGGATGGCCTCTATATAAAGAGGGGTTGCAACAGTGTCAAAAAATTCCTCTAAAAGGAACCAATACTCCTACATGAGATGTGAACAGTAATGTAAATTTTTTTGCTTATTCAATAGAGTTATCACTACAAGGATAGAGTATATTTGCAGACAACCTTCTCATGTGTACAAGGACAAGATGAAAGTGATGCCAGTAGCTGAAACCTATATTTTTTAGTGTAGTTGAAGTTCAAATGTCAAACACAACTATGCTAATGTGTTAGGACAAAGCCATCCTCAAATACAATAGTAATATAGGAAAAGGAACATATGCCAGTCCCTTATTGTCTTGGACGTGATCTAATCAAACATGGTAGATTGTATTATCAATCTATTCAAAAGATAATCCTTGTCATAGTGAAAGCTTCATAATGCACAAGTGAAGGAATAGCCTCAACATATGTCTGATGGTATCAAAGATCTCTATGAACATAAAGGGCTTGATGACTAAAAGTAAAGGACTCAGTATCAAGCTGCAATCTCGTGAAGAAGAGCATGACTTGTTAAATAACAAAGATATATGCTAAATGTATAGATGAAGAGTCATTATACATAGATGAAAGGATAAACTTCTAAATGTAGTCTACATCACAAAGTAAAATGACAAAAAGGTTTGAGTGCTTCAAGAAATAGTGAGACACATAGTGTTAGCAGTTTGTCAAATATAATCATGTAAGTATTGCTCTTGTAGTCATGAAAAAATGATGATCATTGGGAAATAATTTAAGGAGTAGTGCTTGGAGCAATAAGTAAATGATTTCAAAGCATGGATGTAGAAAAGCAATTGGATAGTTAGATCTTTAGGATACAATCTATAGAGAATGACAACCAATACTAGAGATTGAGAAAATTATTTGACATAAAGGGTAGAAACCTATAGAGGTGTTATCCGAGTTAGATAAACAAAGAACTTAGTGTAAGGCATGGTACAGAGAGAAAAATGTAAAATCCAGGAAGCACAATGCTCGAGTATGTTTGTAGATTGAAACTAATTCAACCCAGAAAATGATATGCTGGGGTTTTCAAAATTTGTGAACTCATCTTTACAAATTGGTAAAAAATAGCCCAAAATGAAATAGCAAGGGTTGATCATGATAGAAAAAAGGTTTTCATTCACCTGTAGCATCCAGTATGGCCACAACCATAAGAATGTATAATACTCTATATTCTGCAAACAAAAGAGTAATATATGAAAGAAAACCAAGTTTTTCTCAAAATGTCGTAGAAATGCAAAGCCATATAAATACATGAACAACAAGGGAATGGATTTTCTTTAAATGCATCGAAACCCATTTGGGTTTTCATGAAGGAGATAAACTATAGAGAAAAGAGGGGTTTTAAGTCATCACAAACCCACTGTATACCTTAGAATTTTATCCTACTCTAAATGTGCAAACTAACTTAAAATGCAAGTGATAAAAGACCAAGGACACGTCAAGATTAGCCAAAACAGTGATGAAACAAGAAGGAAAATGGACAAAACAAGATAGAAACGATTTCACCTTCCTTTTTGTTGATGTCTCCTTGATTGGCCCTTGCTTGGGATGATTTTGTGTGCTCTTTAGATGGTTTGTGATGTAACTAGATGCAAGATTAGATGTGCAAATTGATTAGAATGGATAGCTAGATGATAGTGGATGATTGAGAAGGCAAATTGGCAGCATGTAGTTATGAAAATCCAAAGTGTTGAAAATGCCCTTGAGGAGGGGGTATTTATAGGAGAATTTGAATTCTCTAGAGAATTCAACGGTCAAGATGCATCCAACAAGGCCAATATGAAGGGCTATGGTGGGTTGAGAACCCACAAGCCCTCACATCTTGACATGTGGAGGGTGAAGTGGACAAGGGGATATGAGGTGTAAGTGAGGTGTCAAGAAGGTACATGAGGTGGAAAAGGACATGCACCTTGGGGAGTGAGGAGATTTCCACAAAAAGGGATTTCTTGTTCCCAAGTGGGAGTGAAAGGGACATTTGAGGAATTTTGGAATTCCTCAAAAATCTACATGGGAAAAGGAAAGGTGGTTGGGGATATAAATGTGAATTAAAAATTCACATTCCTAGGAGAATCTAGAGGATAAGAGGTGGGCTCCAAAAAGGTGGGACTTGGTCACATGTGGAGATTGTGACAAGTCCAAGGTTCTAGAAGCCTTGGAAGAATGGAATGTGAATTAAAAATTCACATATAAAGGAGGGGAATCTAGGACAAATAAATGTGAATTAAAAATTCACATGGGAAAGGGGATCAATGTCCAAGAAGGAAAAATGGAAGAATTGACCAAAAAGTGGTGTTAAATTTAGCTAATGACCTTGGTTAAGGTTGTGCAAACATTGGATTAGGCTAATTAATGGAAGATTAAAGGCAAGTGGCAAATGTAGGAGGATGTGACATTAATCTTTGATTAAGAGGATGCACATCATAATCCTGAATTAATTAAATTAATTCAGATTAGGGCAAGGTTATGGAGGATGTGACAAGGAGAGAGAAAGTGAGGAATTTTAAATTGATTTTAAATCAAAAGGGGAAAAATGACTAAATTAAATAAATTAGCATATTTATTTAATTTAGAGAGGAATAAGGTGAAAGGTAAAGTATTAATTATTAAATTAAATACTTTACCGACATGAGAAAAAAGGTGTAATATTAATTTAATAAATTAATATTAACACGATAAATGGAAAGGAAGTGAATTTAATCATATGGAAGTGATTAAATTTAGATGTCTACACCCACAAAGAAAAATTAGCAAATTCCTGTAGCACACATGGTTGCGGCCTGTAAGTATTTTCTTCTCAAAATACAAAGAAACCATTTGAGGGTTTGTTCTATGTCAAATACAAAGAGAAGATTCAACTTTATTTTCCAATGAAAAGAAATCTACAAGAGGAAAATAAATGCAATCATTTGAGCTTTTCTTTTATTTCAAGAATACAAGGAGAGATACACAAGAAAAGGAAAATGCAAAGATTCCATTCATTTTTTATATGCAAGAATCGCTTACCCAGCTGATGTCTATTTTATTCTCCAAGATATCTATTTGAAAATTCTTTCTCAAAGGCTTGAAGGGAGGTCTTCCATGATGGCCAAAGTGAAGAGAAGATAATAGAATAGTGAAACACATTAGAGCAATCTACAAGAGCTATAGCCTGAGAGGCCCAAAGTCATTTAAAAACTCAAATATTGCTTTCAAAATGGCTTACTAGTGTCACATTGAGGAGTGTTGGCATATGGATTTAGGAGATTTTTCATGGCCATTAGTGTTGTCATTGATGGCAACTAGAGTCAGTAGCATGGTATGCAGTTTAGAGGTAGTTCATACTGGCAAGGAAAATAGAAGGCAATACTCTACCGAGAGAATGTATGAAGAACAAAGTATCCGATTGGTAAGTTGGTGTGGATACTTCATCGGAACACTATTTTGTGGTGTGGATCCCCAGGGAATCTTGTTCAACATGTATGCTATCCTACTAGTGAGTTTTTTGGTGTCGCAGTAGTCGGAGTACGAGTTTGGAAATTTGGTAGAATTTTATTGCTTATTTTCTCACTTTGGCTAACCTATTGTGTATGGCGTGTTCTAGATATATAAGGAGTATGTGTTTAACTATTTCTTATATTTGGAATTTTGGTTTGGGTCCCTACTATAGTCTAGTCAACTTGTATGGGTATGAATCATTTATAATTAGTGATTTGGGCCAACATAAGAAAGAATATTATATTTTGTTCTAAAGCCGACATACAATAAAATTCTTGTTAGCGGGTATATAAAGGATATCAGAAAATATTTTTGATGAAGATAGAAGTGTGTGTAGATCAAGAAGAGTTAATATGCAAAAGCGAAAATGTACAGAGCAGAGTAGAAGAGCGATTCAGAGATCTAGAATCTTATTGTGTGCTTCATTGGCATTGAATCCAAGCATTTCTAGATGCTAAACTCTTAATTAAACATTTTGTCGTAATATCTAATATATTTTGTAAGGCAGTGAGCCTTCTCTTTTGAGCAGTGAGCTCTAGGTAGTGTGCCTGAATGTAAGTGCATTCCCTTTTTATCATACTTTTAATAGAGTATACTTTGTGGATTAATCTTCACCATGGTTTTTCCCTTAACAGGGTTTCCACGTAAAAATCTTGTTGTTATGGTGCTCAAATTGTCTTATTAATGTGCATGCATGTTTCCTTTTATTTATTTGTTGTGGATTCTATTAGAAGTTAAATATTGTTGTTTATGGTTTAAGATCTATTTTGAGATTCAAAATTGTGGAATGTTGACTCACCCCCCCTCTCAGTGTTCCTAGTGTCTTTATATGCATCCAAACCTATTTGGGTTTTCCTGAAGGAGAGAAAATATAGAGAAAAGAGAGGTTTTAAGTCATCACAAACCCATAAAGACAAATGAGAAAATTCCTATAGCACACATGGTCATGGCCTATAAGTATTTTCTTCTCAAAATACAAAGAAACCATTTGAGGGTTTCTTCTATGTCAAATACAAAGAGAAGATTCGACCTTATTGGCCAATGAAAAGCAATCTACAGGAGGAAAATAAATGAAAGCATTTGAGCTTTTATTTTATTTTAAGAATACAAGGAGAGATACACAAGAAAAGGAAAATGCAAAGATTCCATTCATTTTTTGTATGCAAGAATCGCTTACCCAACAAATGTCTATTTTATTCTCCAAAATCTATGTTTGAAAATGCTTTCTCAAAGGCTTAAAGTGAGTTCTTCCATGACGGAAAAAGCGAAGAGAAGATAATAGAACAATGAAACACATTAGAGAAATCTATAGTAGCTATGGCCTGAGAGGCCCAAAGTCATTTAAAAACTCAAATATTGCTTTCAAAATAGATTACCAGTGTCACATTGAGGAGATCTGCAAGGGTTTTACACAGAAAAAGGTCTTTGTAGCTTGCAAAATCCGCCATGAAAGCCTACAACAGTGCTCCAACAAACCCTATGTTAGTGTCTTGGATTCTTCCAAAAGCTTCAAAAAAATGAAATGACTTTTCATTTTCCTTGTTTCTTTTGTTTTAGGGTTGTCATAACCCTAGGTTGAAATATGCCTTAGCGGCATTTTTGTCAATTCTTTTAAAAATGCAATGTGAGCTATTGAGCTTGTGGGATAAAACTTTATGTTTTATTCCTTAGCTAAATATTTCATTGAGTTTAGCGCTTCAAATGTTTAAAAGGAGTCGGCATACCCTTATGCTCTTTTCTTTTGCATTTCTTTACTAAATGTAAAGAATTTTAATTAAGTGAGTTTATAAATCACTTAATTTAAAATATTATTTTAAATGAAAAATGGAGTTATGCCATGAAGACAAATGGAGAGCATATAGGGGCAGTTGTTATAGTTTGGAAACATGTGCCCAAGCATACAGGGGATCTTTATTCACCTTGTTGAAGGTTATGGACAGAATATAGGGGTAGTTTTTGCATGCCTAGATGCTTGGCATGGTCAAACTTTCCTTTTTCATATATGGGAAGCCATTTTGGAGGGAATCTAATTACTTGATTTTAGGAATTTTGGAGGAATCCGACCCAAGTCAGTTGGTGGTTCCTAATTTGGTGCAAGTGCTTGGGGTTGAGAGATATAGTAATCTTTTGACTCATTTTGAGTTCAGTTCCTATTATGCAATTTATGGAGTTAGTCATTTTGGTAGTCCTTTCTTAGACTTGATCATTCTTTGTAACTCATTTTGATGTGTGAAACAGTGAGTACCTTGGATATTAATAGCATTGAACATTTTTCCTTCTCTTTATTTGCTTTCTTGTGTGCATCCTTTATGGTGATTGATTTAATTACTTGTGAAACTTGCTTTTTCCTAGTACTTTTATCTCACTAAAAGCATGTTTTTGCATGATAGTATATTATTAAATGTTATAAGTTTTGTGTTGGATGTGAAGCTTTTAGTTGTGAGATACTCTTTTCCTTCTAATAATTCATATCAAAACCTTGTTATAAAGTACTTATGTGAGAAATATACCAAAAATTAGTTTTGTGAGCTTTTTCTCAGCTATTAATTGAATTGTGTAATCAAGTTGTATTTATAGGTCTCATATAGTTAGTTTGGTGTATTACCATAGAGATAGTATTTTTTTTAGTTTTCATTTTAAGCTTTTCCTTCTCCCTTTTCCTCTGTAAAATCAATAATTTTTAGGTGATAACTAGCTAGGAGCCAACCTCATCTGGAGATTCACTCCATTTTTAGGTGACCCACAGCCTGGGAGTGATTCCATGTTTCTCTAGAGTGCTACGTTCTTCAACTTAGCCAGGGTGAAAATTTTGAAGATAACGGTAATGACATCTTGTACTAAGGTGGAGGTATCTTTGCCACAAACCACATGCACACCTTCTATCATTGATCAAGAGGGAATCTTGTTGAGACTCCTCCAAGATCACTTGATATCCCTTCATCCAAGAACTCAGAAGAAATTCTATTACAAGACTTCATTTTGCACATATCACAAAGTTCATGGTCATTCTACTAATGAATGTAAGGCTTTGAGTAGTAAAATCCAACATCTTAAGGAGTTTGGTGCTCTTCCTTATGTGGGGGCACCTCATTCCTCTAATTGATACTGATTTTCACTCTAGCTCGTTTATAATCAATCATTTCGGCTCACCCTTATCTTGCAATAAGTGGGGGCAAGGGGTTAGGTACCCTTGCCTCGTATGTCACTTGTCGTTACCTCTTTTGGCTAGTAATTAACCTTTCATGAACATATAAGAGCAAGCTTGGACCATGTATGGCATGCCTTAAGGATCACATGTGACATACTACCTTTTCATGGTGTAGCTTATTGGAAACATATGACTTGGCATGGGTCTTTCCAAATATGCTCTCGTTTCTTCTTCTACTTTAAAGAAATTGCTCATAATAATGGTGTTAGTTACCGCTTTAAAGTGGGGGCATACATTAACACTCATATTTCATTGTGCGATTTTATTTTTCTTGTGATTTCCTCTCTTGGAAACATTAGGTACAATGTTGCCCAGGATGAGACCTTTCACTTGTCCTCTCTTGGAAACAAGATGAGACCATTTTCAATTTTCCTCTCTTGTAGGCATTAAGCACAATGTTCCCTAAGATGATACCTTGCAAAAAAGCAAGAAAAATCTCTTTGAACATCCCTTGCACCATTTTGCATTTACAATTTCTATGAGTGTCAAGCATATGAATTTTGGCTTACCTCATAGAGCTCGAAGATCATTTTTGCATGGTGCCTTATTAAAGTTATTAGGAGTTATAACTTTGGTATGGTTGAGTGGGAAGCCCAATCAGAGGCATGACTTTCCCCATAGCCACTTGCGTGTGTGTGAGTGCATACCAGTCATGAGTGTATGTTTCTCACCTTTTGGGACTTCTCACCCAACAAACAACTAGGAGTTTTGTCACCTCAAAGTGAGTATGAATTTTTGGAAAAACAACCTAGATCTAATCCACATCATGTTGGAAAAACAATTGAAGCTTGATCCACCTTTTGTGCTTCTCTTCCTTCTAGTTATTTCCATTGTGTGATCACGTATCTTTTTTTGCTGCAAATCATTTTCCTTGTGTGTGTCCTTTTGCACTTATGTTGGTTTGATTTAGGATCTTGGATCTTGGGGGCTTGACCACCTCCATCATCTTTGTTATCCTAGACTATCCACATTTGTACACTCAGAACCCTATTGAATATATACTTTAGTGTGAGTTTGAAGCAAGTTCATCCTCTCACTAAAGTGGGGGCTAAATGTGGACACCAAAAAAGTACACCTTTTACCTTGCTTGATTTGGGAATAATTAATGATAAATTGGACTTAATATCACCTTAATCTAGTGTTGTGATGTGTTTTACACATGCACATTAGGTCTTGGGCCCATTTTGAGCTAGATTAACTTAACCTTTCCCTAATTCAGTATTGTAAAATGTATTTATTACATTCTCACATTAATCTAGAAGGCTTGTAAATTAAACCTAATTCTAGTTGTAAGATGTTTTACACATTCACATTGGATGTTGTGTCTTTCTAGGCTATGTCGACCTCATTTTAATGTTGAAGAGTGTATTTAATCACACTTTCACATTGAAATTTGTGTCACTATCCCTAATTATTCTTTATATCATCATTAATAGGTCCCTATGACCCCATATTGTGCATCCCAAGGCATAATTTGATCAAAGACCCAATAAAATCAACATAAAAATTAAAATTATTCACTCCCAGACATCTGAGTTGGAAAAAGAGCCCCTATGGGATGAAGTCACCCATCTAGGTGAATGAGTCCCATCCAGGTGGGGCTAAGTCACCCAGCTTGGCAACTTAGTCCCATTTGGGCTATTTTTGAGGTTTCAATGACAAAATTGGATTTTAAGTTTTATTTTCCTCCATGTTGGCCTTGGGGATCAAATTAACGGGTATTTTAGGTTGGATTTCCAGTATAAACAAGCTTCTAAACCCTAATTCATAATTGATTCATCATTCATTCATCAAAAATTAATCATTCATCATCCATCTCAAGTCAAGAAAGCTAGGGTTTTAGCACTTTAAGTGATCAAGATGGCTTTCTAAGGAATTCAAAGGAAGATTCTTCATCCATTGTTGTAGAAATTCAAGATCTATCATCATGGAAAGTTTCTAAATCCTTCATTTCATGTTCATGCTTCATCTTACTTTCTTGATTTGGTTTAATTACCTAAAAAGGGGGTTTGACCAAGGAAAACCCTTATCCCTAACATTCAATATTTTTCTTTCTTTCTTTGTGTGTTTTTCTAGATTTAGGTACCTTGAAAGCTTGGAAATCATTGAAGGATAGATTACAATTTTTTTGAAAATGTCTCCTTGTTGGCTAGGTCAAAATATTCACAAAAAGTCACTTACAGTTCTAAAAATCAGGGTTTCAAATCCAGATACTTGCCAGGAGATGAAGTACAGACTGGGAGCTATATATTGCACTCTCAAATTTCCTGAAATATGGAAGTGGACTAAGTCACCATCAGTGGAAAATTAGTCCAACTGCTAGGCCTAAAAAGAAATTTCTGTAGATTTGGATACCTAGTTGGTTAAAATGGGCTTCATAACAATTTTCCAGATCTGGGACTAAGTCACCCAAATTGGAATATGAGTCGTAGTTGGCTTCTACATCAGGTTTTTTAGGATTCCAGATCTTCATTTTATCCTTCTTCAATTTCTAGGTGCACACCTTTAGTTTTTGTTACAATTTGTTTTCATTTCTAGGTCATTTTACATATCACCATGTGTTTTCAAACATTTTGCATTTCTTTAGTTTTGCATCAATAGTTTATCTTCCTTATAAAATTTCATCCTTAGGAACAATCTCCTTTGACATATTTCAATCTCTATTGCATTGGAATCTCATAGAACTGTTCTTGAGTCTGAACTTTGTGAAATCAGATTCCTTTTCCTTCATTCCCCTTTTAGGTGTGGATAAGGGAAGTTGTGACTCCATTTTCATTGTTCACAGAGAGAAGGAGAGAAGAGGAGGTAGGGACACAAATATATGAGGGTTGAGGATCCAATGTATAGGGTAGAGGGTTGAGAATTGAGGGTATATGGTTGAGGACTTATAGGGTTGATGGTTTACGGTATTGGGTTGAGGGTAGAGGGTTGAGGATAGATTGTAGAAGGATTAAGGGTTTAGGGTTGACGGTTTAGTGTTTATGGTAGAGGGTTTAGGGTATAGATTTGAGGGTATGTGGTTGAAATATTAGGGATGTGGGTCCAATGTATAGGGTAGAGGGTATAGGGATTGAGGGTTGAGGGATTAAGGGTTGAGGGTTGAGAATTTACGGTTGAGGGTTTAATGTATAGGGTAGAGGGTAGAGGGTAGAGGGTTGATGGTTGAGGGTTTAGGGTTTAGGGTAGAGGGTTGAGGGTATAGGGTTGAGGGATTAGGGTTGAGGGTTACCTAGTTAGGGTGCCAAAGGGAGAGACCTGAGAGAGAGATGTGGTGGGAGGGAGAGACCTAAGAGAGAGGGAGGGAGAGAGAGGGAGTGGGAGAGAGAGGGAGTGATGGAGAGGTAGTGGGAGGGAGATAGAGAGAGATAGATAGAGGGAGTGAGAGAGTTTGGTAGGGATTTATTGAGTGAAAGGTACGTAGAAAGAGGGAGAGGGTGGATAGAGATAATTAGAGAGGGTAGGAGAGAGGTATTAGGGTTTAAGGGTTGAGGGTTGAGGGTTTAAGGGTTGATGGTTTAAGGTTTGATGGTTGAGGCTAGAGGGTATAGGGGTTGAGGGATTAGGGTTTAAGGGTTGAGGGTAGAGGGTATTGGGTTGAGGGTAGATGGTAAGGGGTTTAATGGTTTAGGGTCTAAGGTCTAGGGGTTGATGGTTTAGGGTTTAGGGTTGAGTGTTTAAGGGTTGAGTGTTTAGGTTTGAGCAATTGGGGTAGAGAGGAAGGGATGGATGGATGGAGAGATGGAGGGAGAAGTGAGATAGAGAGGAGAGAATAGGAGAGAAGAGGAGAGAAGGATAGAGAAATATGAGGGTTGAGGATCCAATGTATAGGGTTGAGGGTTGAGGACATATAGGGTTGATGGTTTATGGTATTGGGTTGAGGGTATAGGTTTGAGGGATTAGATTTGATGGTACATATGGTTGAAGGATTAGGGTCGAGGGTCCAATGTATAAGGTAGAGGGTATCAAGGTTGAGGGTTTAGGGTTAGCGGTTTGAGGATTTATGGATTAAAGGTTGAGGGTTTAATGTATAGAGTAGAGGGTAGAGGGTAGAGGGTTTAAGGGTTGAGGGTTGAGGGTTTAAGGTTGAGGGTAGAGGATTGAGGGTATAGGGTTGTGGGATTAGGGTTAAGGGTCTAGTGTATAGGGTAGAGGGTATAGGGGTTGAGGGTAGAGGGTTGAGAGTTGAGGGTTTAAGGGTAGAGGGACTAAGGGTTGTGGGTTGAGGGATTAGGGTAGAGAGTTTACTTGGATTTATGGGTTTAAGGGTTGAGGGATTAGGTTAGATGGTAGAGGGTAGAGGGTTTAAGGGTTTATGGTTTAAGGGTTTGGGGTTGAGAGTTTAGGGTTTAGGGTTGATTTTTCAAGGGTTTAAGGGTTGATGGTATATGGTTGAGGGTAAATATGGTTGATGGTCCAATGTATAGGGTAGAGGGTTTAGGGTTTGAGGGTTGAGGATTGAGGTATTGAGGGATTAAGGGTTAAGGATTGAAAATTGAGGGTTGAGGGTTTAATTTATAGGGTATAGGGTAGATGGTAGAGAGTTTAAGGGTTTAGGGTTTAAGGGTTGAGGGTTGAGGGTTTAAGATTGAGGGTAGAGGATTGAGGGTATAGGGTTGGGGGATTAGGGTTGAGGGTTAAATGTATAGGGTAGAGGGTATAGGGGTTGAGGGATTAGGGTTTAAGGGTTGAGAGTTGAGGGATTAAGGGTTGAGGGTTGAGGGATTAGGGTAGAGAGTTTACTTGGGTTTAAGGGTTTAAGGGTTGATGGTTTAGGGTATTTGATTGAGGGTATAGGGTTGAGGGATTAGGGTTGAGGGTGCATATGGTTGAGGGATTAGGGTTGAGAGTACATATGGTTGAAGGATTAGGGTGGAGGGTACATATTTTTGAAGGATTAGGGTTGAGGGTCCAATGTATAGGGTATAGGGTATTGGGGTTGAGGGCTTAGGGTTTGAGGGTTGAGGATTGAGGGATTAAGGATTGAGGGTTGAGAATTGAGGGTTGAGGGTCTAATGTATAGGGTAGAGGGTACAGGGTACAGGGTTTAAGGGTTTAGGGATTAAGGGTTGAGGGTTGAGGGTTTAAGATTAAGGGTAGAGGATTGAGGGTACAGGGTTGGGGGATTAGGGTTGAGGGTATAGGGTAGAGGGTATAGGGGTTGATGGATTAGGGTTTAAGGATTGAGGGTTAAGGGTAGAGGGTTGAGGGTTGAGGGTTTAATGGTAGAGGGATTAAGGGTTGAGGGTTGAGGGATTAGGGTAGAGAGTTTACTTGGGTTTAAGGGTTTAATAGTTGAGGGATTAGGGTTAATGGTAGAGGGTATTGGGTTGAGGGTAGAGTGTTTAAGGGTTTAGGGTTTAAGGGCTGAGGGTTGATGGTTTAGGGTTTAGGGTTGAGTGTTCAAGGGTTTAAGAGTTGAGGGAATATGGTTGAGGGTACATATGGTTGAAGGATTAGGGTTGAGGGTCTAATGTAGAGAGTAGAGGGTATTGGGGTTGAGGGTTTAGGGTTTGAGGGTTGAGGATTGAGAGATTAAGGGTTGAGGATTGAGAATTGAGGGTTGAGGATTTAATGTATAGGGTAGAGGGTAGAGGGTAGAGGGTTTAAGGGTTTAGGGTTTAAGGGTTTAAGGGTTAAGGGTTGAGGGTTGAGGGTTTAAGGTTGAGTGTAGAGGATTGAGGGTATAGGATTGGGGGATTAGGGTTGAGGGTCAAATGTATAGGGTAGAGGGTATAGGTGTTGAGGGATTAGGGTGAGGTCAGGCATGGAAAGGGGGAGCATGATGGTTTAGGAGCATGTGTGAAAAGAGCATTAGCATGAGAAGAGTTAAATTATAAAGACAATGCAAAGTTGATAGATGCAAAATCAATCATTGAGTGGTGTAATGCTTTGATGGGTCCAAGTAATGAAGGTAAATCTTCAATTCATATATTTTTTGGTTGATGGATGATATAACATTGAACCATATGAGGATTGTTGTACATTGACAAGATTGAGTGAGAAACACTCTTTCCTTAGCTCAAATGCAAGCTCATGGAGTATCAATACATGAAAGATGGCATGCTTTTTTTCTTCATGTACAATGCAAGCCTAGGATGATTGTGATTCAAAGGAGTGGGTTGAGAAATGGTCGTTAAGTTATCTTATCCCACTTCACACGTATCACCCTCCGACAGTATTGTAACCAACACAAATGGATTCATCAATTGAATTTGACCACATATCAGATCTAGTTCAACCAGGTAATATATCTACTTGTTTATTTTTTGAAATTCCTATTGTTATCTTACTCTGTAGTGTATTTGTAATGTTGACTAATTTCAAGAGATTTGTTACACATATAAATGCAGGGCATGTTTATGCAGTTATTGCAGATGAAGACAACAAAGAGGGAATGGACTATTACTTGCATCGTTGTGTTGATGCCAAAAATAAATTAGGGGCCTTAGTTATAAATGAAGAAAACATCGAATACCCTATAGGATCAGTTGTTGTTACTGGAATGTGGCTTAGAAGGTACCCAAATAAGAGTGTTAAATATTGGTTGCTTGAGGATTTTGACACACATCGAAAGATTCTTCATTACTCAAACCTTGTCATGGCATCCAATGTTCATTTAACAAAATATGGGTGTAGACCTTTGAACAAGACGTTGAGGAAGGTTCATGAGTTTGACCATGAGGCAATACTTGACACAAAAAAGAGTAGAGTAGAGCTAGATGGTTTGCTGGATTAATTTGTAAGTATGCAAATTGGTTTATATTAATTTATAATTGTATGGACATTAATATGTATGATTCCAATGCTATGATGAAAATAATATCATATAATTTTTATATCATCTATGTAGGTAATTGATGAAGTTATGAAACTTGAAAATGTAGGAAACTTTATGTTGAGAATTGTGGCAAAGGATACAGAGTTCAATGGTATTTTATTTTTTCTCAAAAATATGCAAAAAAAATGTAGGATACAAAGTTCCATTCATGAGAGGTTGTTGTGTGCAATAGGTATCTTGGAACTCCCAATGGAGATTTATGGATAGGAGTGACTAATAGGGGAGAATGGTATGCCTATCCTCAATGGAAGCATCAAGATTTAAGCCTTGTTGTTCCCGAGTCAAAACTAAATGGTGTGGATTTTCTGTTTGTAAGTGCCTTTCATCTATTTTTATTTCATTTCAATTTTGGATGCTCTTTCTTTTTCTTCTTTTACTTTTCCTATTTGTAAGTAACCTACTAAAAATTGATTAATGTCCTCTTACAGAAAATGTTGATTTATGAGCCATCCAAGAGAATCTCAACCAAAAAAGAAATGCAACATCCTTATTTTGATGATCTTGAAAAATCTCAATTTTGATTTGAAGCCATTATAAAAGAGCATGTGAAGCTTAGCGAGGTAATTTCAAGTTATTTATTTGAAGTTAACCTCATCATGAGCACCTATGGTGTATAAATTATAAGAGAATCTCAAATGTATGAGTGACATCGTAAAAGATCTATGAGAACGGAGTACATAAGGCATCCTTGAATCATATTTTTGGTTATTATGAGAGAATCTTATAAGTTGAGTTTGTGCGCATGAAAATGGGGCACATTGATTCAATATTTGATTAAAGTGGGGTGTTGGAATTCATATAGTTTGATTTTTTTCTCATGATTTTTTATTACAAATTGATAGTTTTGAGAAAGCATTGTGCCTGCAAGTACAAGCACTTGGGTTTTAGAATGGTATATGAAGCATATTAGACTATTGTAGCACAAACAGAAGAATTAGGACTAGAACCAATTATAACTAGAACCAATTCACTAACCTATTATAAAATATTCATTTATTAAAATAAATCAACCTAATGATTATATATCAATATCAATATAGCATACCATTTATTCACATAAATATTCGTAATGATATTTACTCAAAATTTGAAATTCATGCAACAAAATCCCTTAATAGTCGAAATTGCAAAAAGGCAACAATGTTTTATGACCTGTTACCCAGATACCATGTCATTTACGGGCATTCCATTTGAGGCATTAGGATCATGTAGAGCACCTCTACAATAAAATCTCTTGGTTTTTGTTATCTTGGAGTCGTTTTTCCGTGGTGTCCAATTTTGACTTCATGGAAAAAGTGTCAATTGCAAGTAGTGTAAAGTTCCAAATTGGTGAAACTTTCATTCTGCAACTCATGTGACCAAACAGATTGTTCCAATTTGTCTGAATGGGTAAATTTACACTAGGAAAGGTCCTCTTTCACACCCAAACACGTTGAATCACTTTGAGCTACGTTCAACTGGCTCGGTCCCTTAAGGGTCCAAAGTGCAAAAGGGAAGCAAGTTTTGACAGACTATTACTCAGAAACTATGACACTTATGAAATCTCCTTATAATTCTACAGGATTGCGTTGGGAACCTCTA
>VDFB02058242.1:759631562-759643692 GCA_007258455.2 Sequoia sempervirens | reverse complement strand
ATTTTTTTTTGCTCATTCCAAGCAGACGCTCATCCATTTCTATCATCCATTCCTCCAATCAAATCATCCAAATCCCCTGAACTTGGTCTCGAGTTATTATCCAAATTGACTGAAGTGTCTGATCTGATCGTCATCATTAGCATCCTCTTAGGATTGTTATCCATCCTAAGGCCCAATCAATCCATTTTCAATCTCAAGGAATTGGATTCGGTGCGCGATAATAGAACATCGCTTCAATCCGATCAATGATTATCCTAAGTCATCTAAGATAATCTCTGAACGGGATTTGTAGTCTCTTTCATCATCCATCGGTCGATCTTATCAATCAATCAATCGATCAATCTTATCCAACCCAATCCAATCACATCCCTATCCAATCACCTTTGACCCAATCAATCTACTTCCATCTCGAAGCAGATTCGGTGTCGTAATCATCCTTTGATCATCCAATCCAATTGTTAGAATCAATCCCATCGTATCATCCAATCATCCTAATCTGAGCTTTAATCCAATCCTGATCTGAGCTTGTCCTAAATCCTGATTTGAGCTTTGTCCAATTCCATCCAAAATCTTTCATCCATCCTCTTTATCCTTTCACCATCGCCAGATTCTTATCCTCCATCAATGGTGGTCCAGAAACCCTAATTCGTCGGCGATATTAATGAAGGTCTTAATGATCAAAATTATACAACATAGATCCCCTTGACACTATCATTGCTAGTAAGCTTTCACCACCCACATTCCAAAATCCAATCACCCCATTGAGTTATCCCATCATGTCTTCATCTATGCCTAATCACACTCCTTATGCTATCTTTGACAAGGGATGTCCATCATATCCATCATATCCTTCATCTACATCATCCTCTTATCCAACACCCGCATCCTCTTATCCTAGTCTGCCATCACAATACCCTCATCCTAATCCCTCGTCCACATCCTCCTATCTCAATCCTTCATCCGCATACACCCACTACCCTAATCTCCCATACCAATCTGATCACCCTAATCCTACATTTGCACCTTCCTATTCTAATCCAAGATCCACACCAACCTATCCTTATCCTAATCTGACATCCGCAGTTCCCTATCCCCATCCACCACCTCAATCTTCCTATCCTAATTCCCCATGCCCATATCCTTACCTTAATCCTCCATCCAGTCATAATCTTCCATCTAACCCTAGCCCACCAGTCCCTAGTCCTAATCCCCCACTAATCCATAAACATTCATCCACTCCCACCTCGCCATCTCAGCCTAACGTATCCAAGTTTCTCCAAGGACTTATAACAAAGAAGACATCTCCCACTCCACACATTGCAGTCATGGAACCATGCCATCCCAACCCATCATCCATGGTCGTTAGTGATGAGACCCTTCTCCATCCACCACCTATCATTGATGATACCATCACGTCCTCTGAATCCACTGAGTCCCCATCTCCTACCATCACGTCCTCTAAATCCACTGAGTCCCCATCTCCTACCATCACGTCCTCTAAATCCACTGAGTCCCCATCTCCTACCATCACATCCTCTGAATCCATTGAGTCCTCATCTCCTACCATCACATACCCTGAATCTACTGAGTCCCCATCTCCTACCATCACATCTACCAAATCTGTTGAACACCCACCCCCTACTCTGAGAGCCATCGAACCTATCAACGACACCCAAATCCAATCCACTTCTTCCACTCCTAGTATCCATTCTTAGGAATATTTTGAATCCTCCATTCTTCCATCTTCCCCACTTAAAGAGTCCCCCCATGACTCCATTATCATGCCTCCCACATACGATGAGTCATGCCGAGAGCCTGATCCAAAGCATGCTATCATATCCCCTCCTCCAGATCAAGATCCTACCATCCCATCTAGTCTACCGCAAGATCACAGTCCCCATTCCATTCCATCCCATGATCCTCTTGACATTCAAGATTCTACCACTCCATCTCCATCTCCATTGCATGAGCTTGCTACCACAAAATCAAATCCTATCATATCCCCTGATCCCTCCCTCGATAGCCCCCATCCAAATGTTGCTATCCCATCATCTCCTTCTCAGGATCCCCCATCATCACCTAAAAATGCTATCCCCACACCGCTTGCATATCCCCTTGGTACTCTCACATTCTTCCATGGTGGCCTCCTTGTAGAAGAAAAGCATAGTGTATTTACCACCCATCATCCCCCACCTAATAATGGAATTGCATCATGTTTTCAGAATAACAAAAATCCTATCATGGATCGAATGCTCAAGAACATGAACTATCAAGGAAAAGGTCTAGGCCTTCACGAGCAAGGTATTTTAGAGCCCATCCAAGTCAAAGAACAAATTTGCATGCAAAGTCTTGGATCTATTCCCCAAGACTCACAATCTAAACACGTTGGTACAACCTCTAGATGTCCTCAACGAGCCTTTTCCAAAAGAAATTTCAGCTCTTCCCATCACTCCACCAAATCATATGCTGCAATCCCCCCTCCTCTATCTTATCACCTCAAAACAACCATCCATATTCCTCCTTCATCTGCTCTGTCCATTTTGGGTCCTTACATCCCTCCATCCACCATCTCCCATCCTTCATCTACTCTATCCATCTTTGGTCCATATATCCCAAGATCACCTCCTCCATCTCATTCGCTCATCCATCCAATGCCTATCCATGTCATCCAGCATAAACATCCCTCTCGCATATCCCCTAATCAGGATCAACAAAGGCACATACCTAAACATCCCCCATCTGCATGTAATCCCCATACTCCTACCTCCATTGCTCCACATCGTCCATCCCCTCACCTCCATCCCATTGCTAGTACAAGAACTTTGGATGCCAAAGGAAAAATGCATAAATCCAAACATTCACATGAATCCAACGCTTCCCATGTCCCCTCTAAAAGACATGGTAAAGAAAAGAAAAACAAAATCCCAAATCAAAATCAAATCTATAGCTCGCAAATAGCCAGCAAAGCAAAGATCAAAACCATGTGGATCCCAAAGAAAGAAGATGCAATTCCATCAAATGAAAAGTCTGTAAGAACATCCAAAGTTGCTAATCCAAAAGCTAACCATACCCACCTTTCGTCTCCTAAGTCTGTTTTGGGTCCCTATGTCCCAAAATTCACAATTCCATCTCCTCCATTATCCCCACATTCTCCATCCATCGATTAATATTTGTCTCTCGACCTCGATTTTCATTATTGATCTGACTTTATTCTGGATCGATATCGCGAATTAATTTCTTTGATTTTTCTTGATTAATCTCTCTTTTTCTTTCATTCTATCCCCTCTTCCCCAGCGCATTAATCCATTTTATCCTAAGGCTTGTACCTCAACATCCAATAGCTCTGGGCTTCGAAGATGAGTTTTAATACCTCTCGCATGGAACTTGATGCTTGAGTCCTTCATCCATATACTTATTGCATGTCTTCTAAATCCACTTATTCTCCCTATCCTTATCCATCTCCTTCCTAAGATACTATCCACAAAGTCTAAAAATCCAAAATAAAAATAAAATCAAAATCAAAAATCAAAATAAAATAGTAAAGAGAAATAATCCGGCCCAATGGTGAAACTGGAAAACAAGATAAGTACTCATGATGAAAACCTGCGTAAACATCATGCATAAATCCTTACCCATACCCTAGCAATTTCCTGATTTGCATTCCCTCCATCCATCCGCTATGCTTCCTGCTATGCTTTCGGCTATGCACCCATCTTATTGGTATACATCATTTTCATCCATCCCCTCCATCCCATCGAGTTTACACATCTTTCTTGGCATATCTCATTTATCCCAATCCTTCCATCCTCCTTGTGATCTTGATAACAATGGGGCAAACATATAAGCATGCTTTGGACACCTCTTAGCATACCTTCCCCTCATCCACACACTATCCTAATCCTCATTCGCACTCGTCTATCTTCCTTATCCACCTGTCATTCGCCCTCAATCTCCCTTCCTTATCTATGAATCCTATCTTCATCCATCTCACTCTTTTATCTTCCCATCCACTTGTCTTCCACTTGTCTTCCATCCTTCATTCCTCCCCGCACATGACATATCTAGAGTGGGGGCATCTATCTTCCTTTGTGATACAGTCCTTGGAGACATCATTCATTCCATCAGAACAATCCTTATATCCATCTTCCCATCCCTATCTTCCTATCCTGCCATCATGGCATCCATTCTCATCTATCCATCTAGTCACCTTTTCCTCATCCAAATCCTTATCCCTCTATCCAGTCCACCTAAACAATCCTTTTCCTCCCTCCATCCTCTCCCCTCATCCCATCTCATAATCCCCCACACAACCCAATTCCATCTATCTCATCATCATCACTTATGCTTCTTAATTACACATCTTTTCAATCTCCTATCCTATCTCATCATCCATCTATCCATCATATCGTCCTCCCAATTCATCTTTTGGTGATTTGGATAACTATCCCATCCCTGAGCTTGTATAGTCACTATCCTCTGTTCCAATCCAATAGGTCTATCTTGTTCCATCATGTCGGTCCAATCATTTTAGGGTCATTCCATCATCTTTCATCCATCACTTGTCTTTGGCCTTCCATCGAACTACATTGCCCCTGCTCTTTCACGTAGGCAAGGTCGATCATTTGATCTACCCCCGGGGTTCCATCATCAGTCTTTCTATTCTGTCCATCCCCTCCTCTATCATCTATCATCTTCCATCCATCATCGATCTATATTGTTCACTTTTCTCCTGTTCTCCATCCCATCTTGGTCATCCATCAAAATCTCCATCATGGTCTGTCGTCAGCCTTTTGTTGAACTATGAGGGCTCTGCGCTTCCACGTAGGAAAGGATAATATTTGATCGGCCCCCGAGCCCCTAGGTCGCTAGGATGTGTTAGTCTCGTGTCATGTGTCTTGTGTCGTGTCATCAAGCTATGCCCCTTATCTAGCTGGATCTTAACAAATGAGATTCACTTGTATCATCAAATCCAATCGGTTCTAAATATCCTGTGTCATATCAATCTTTTAATTTAGTATCCATCATCAGTCTCAATAGGATGCATCCTTCCTAACAGACCTCATCAATCCCACCCATCCCCTTGATTGATCCTATGGCAAAGGACATTTGTAATTAATTGTGATCTTTTGATGCTTTTGGCTTTTGTTTATCATTTGAGCTCCCTATCATCACTTGTCATGGTCGCCTTGATACATCATATCATGGTGTGCTTTGACTAGTCAACATAGGGGTGTATCTTGATCTTTTCTGTCTTCTCGGTTGTCCCACGTAGTACCCACCAAGATCCCTGAGGTCTTGTGTTATGCTGGGGCATCAGTTTGCAGTTGTGGTTAGTCCTGCCTGGCCCCTAATTCAAGGTCACCATGACTTCAGAAAAGTGGGATAGCCTTCTTGTTTGTTATGTTTGTTTTTCAGACAGGATATACCAATCCAGCCTTTGGTTCTTTTTCATACCCCGCATCTTTGTGTCTTATGCTAGCAAAATCAGTGTCTGACGATGGCAAATTGTATTTAGATTGCATTTCATCTCTCATCCTCAAATCCCCCCCATCCATTCATCCTTCATCACGCTCCCCTCCCAATCTTCCATCACATTGCATCATCTTCTTCAATTCCCCTTGCATCATCTCATCCATTTCGAGAGCCCACCCGTGTTCTCTTGAACCCGCATGTCCTCTCGAGGGGGCATCCTTCATCCCTAACTTTCATCTTTCCCCCCATCATCTTCCTTCCTAGTCACTTTGAATGACCTGGGCATCTTTTCCAATCTAACCATCTTCTTCTAGGTTCTATATTTTAATTTTTTGGAAATGATGCTACTGGTGAACACCATCTCAAAGAGGGGCAGATGTCTAAATTTGGACACTTAATTTATCCAAATTCATCCTCTTTTGTCTTATTTTCGTTAATTAAGTAATACTGCTATTATTTAATTAATATCTTTAATTCTGCCAAATCCCTAAGGTATTTAATCAATAATACCTTATCTCTTTAATCCTCCTTCCATCAATTGAATTAAATAAATATTCCATTTATTTAATTCCCTTCATGTCACATCCTCCATCTTTTTTTATCTTATCTTAATCCTTCTTCTAATCTCATCATTAGGATGTGCACATAACTAATCTTTGATTAGGATGTGTCACATCCTCCAACTTTTGCAAGTTGGCCTCTAACCTCTCTTAGCCACCTAACCATCCTTTAATCCTTCACTAACTAGCCTAATCAATCTCTCAAGGAATTTTTAATTCCTTTTATCCTTCCAAGGAATATTAAATTCCTTTTCTCTTCCCCATGTCCTTTATGACATAGCCAGTCCTAGTCCTGATAGCTATTTCTCCCTCCTTTGGATCAAGACTTCCCTCCTCTTCCTCCCATGTAATTCTTGACCACCTTTTAACTCTAACGTATTTTAAGGAATTTTAAATTCTTCCCCCTCTTCCCCCTCTTTGCATGCAACATTTGAGTGGAATTCTTAATCTACTGAACCTCTCTCTCCTCCCACATGGGGACAAGCACCATTTTATGAGATCTTGTCCAATCCCAAGGTACTTTGCACCCCTCTCCATGTCATGTCCTTCTCCTTCCACCTCATGTCCACTTCACCTTTTAGGGCTATCTCACATGCCACATGTCAAGATGTGAGGGCTTGTGAGTTCTCAACTCACCTCAGCCCTACATCTTGATATTTGGTGAATCAATCTCAACCGTCCATTTCCCCTAGGATTTCCCAAAAATCTTATAAATACCCCCTCTTTTCTCTCATTTTAGAGAGATCATTTGTGCTAGCCAAACTCTTGCAGTTTTGTTTCTCAACCAACACTTAGCTATTTTCATATTTCCAAGTATCATTTGCATCTCACATCTCACATCTTGTGCCATCCAAGGAGCATACATGTCAAAGATCGAAGGGCCAACCAAAGGATCGACTCAACGCAAGGTATAAAGTTCCATTTCGTTGCTTTGTCTTGCATTGTTTCCAACTTAGGCTAATCTTGAAGTGTAGGTTGTTTTAAGTTGTTTATTTGCACTCTTTTAAGTTGTTGCTTGATTTCTAACGCTCTATTTCGACCTATCACAGCTATAATCAAAAGTTTGAAAAAATTTAAGCCTTTGATTTCCAACAATAAGATACATCTAATGGTTGCTCACCCTAGTGTGAAGGAGTTTCTATTAAGCAGGGACCTGAATGAAAAAAGGGTTGGCTGGATCATGAAAGTTATGGAATATGATATAGACATTAAGTTCACTAAACTCATAAGAGGGAAGGGGTTGTGTGAACAACTAGCTGCAAGATTTGAAAATGAAGGAAAAATAGTAATAGAGGTTGTTTTAGTCACTAATGATCAAGATCAGAATGTTGCACCTACATTAGGTGCAAGTTGGGTACGTGACATGACTCATTTCTTGCAAATTGGTGAATGTCCACCAGGTTTAGACAAGGCTAAGAGAAGACACTCAGATTGTATTCTATTCCTTATGTTCTAGTTGACAATGTTCTTTTCAAAAAGGACCTTAATGGCGTGTTGTTAAGATGCATTAATTAGGATCAGGTAGATAAAGTGCTTCATGAGTTCCATGATGGAACTGCAGGGGGGATTTTTCCCCAAGAAAAACTACATGGAAGATAATGAGAGCTAGATACTATTGGCCAATCATGTTTAAGGATTCCCATGCATGGGAAAGGAAATGTGTAAAGTGTGCAATTTTTGCAAGAAAAGAGAGGTTGCCCACTTTACCTTTGTAGCCAATTCAAGTGGAACAACCCTTCATGAAATGGTACATTGATTTTATAGGACCTATAAACCATCCTTGTAGTGTAGGTTATAGGTGGTTACTCACTGCAACTGATTATTTTACAAGGTGGACTAAAGTAGTGGCTTTGAAAGAGGCCAATGAAAGTGTTTTTTTAAGCTTCTATGATGATTTAGTAACCATATTTGGAGTTCCCGAGTCAATCATTTCAGATAATACCTTAGCATTTGTTGGACTTAGAGTGAGTGATTGAGCTGTTAGGAATGGTATTCATTTGAACACTTAATCAAATTATTACCTTCAAGGATGGTTTGGTTGAATCAACAAATAGGAACCTGATAAGAATCATCAAAAGGATCATGGAGGATAACCAGAGAACTTGGAACACTAAGCTGAAATCTGCCTTATGGGTAGATAGAATAACTCCCAAGTAGTCCATTTCGAATTCTCCATATGTACTGGTTTATGGTAAGGAGGAAAGATTTATTTTGTCTATAGATATGCCAGCTCTTGATATTATGCATCAACTAGAAATGTTTGAGGAGTAGGACCTAATGACAATTAGGTATGCTTAGCTCATGGAGCTAGAAGAGACAAGAAATAAAGCAATGAAGTCCTTGGAGTATCATCAACTCCAAACAAAGAAGGCCTTTGATAGGAAAGCAACTCCTAGATTTTTCAAAGAGGGTGATGTGGTACTCAAATGGGAAGAGTTGAAAAGTAGGACATGAAAGCACACAGTTTGATAACTTTTGGAGTGGCCCATTTGTTATCACAAAATGCAAGGAGCACAATGCATTCTAGTTATCAAAGATGGATGGTGAAATTCTACCTATCCCATTCAATGGGATACACCTCAATTGCTATTTTGAGGTTTGATATGATTTACATATGCTAGTTTAGGAGTTTTTGGTTTCAATAAGTGTTGTTGCACTTTAGTTTAGTTGCTATTTTCAAATTCCCCAAGTGTACTTCAACACAGTTAGGTAGTTTCCCTTCTATAGTTTTGTTTTCCATTAGTTTCCAAGGTGTTTTGAGTTATTCCTGTTGAGTTGTAGCATTGAACAAAGTTGCTTTCAGATCTGTTTTCAAGTTTCTAAGTGACTCTGTGCCCAATGGATAGCCTAGGAAACTAGTCTTAATGTTTAGTAGGAAAACATATAGCAAATGTCACCATAAATGTTACCTATTTTTGCTACTAGCTCAAATAGGTGGAGCTAAAGTGATTGCAAATGAAAAGATAGGTATATTTTATTTCTACTATATTACATTCCATTTGCATAAAGAAATTAGAAGACTATTCTACCATATTACAGTATGTAGATGCATATAATATAGGAGAAGATTGCACAAATATTTTCAAAAACATAGTCTTCATTGATAATGTAAATGTGTATTGTATCACACAAGTTGTGAGACTGGCTCTTTTAATGTAAATGAATAAATAGAATATACATTTATAGATATTAAAGTAAAATCATGCACATATATGGAAAAGAGACCAGCCATTACCTAAATGACTAGTTCTAGTTGAGTTGCCTCACATCATCTTCAATCTTGCGCTTGTCCTGCTTCCAACTTTTGCTTTCTTGCTGTTCCTAGTTTCCTGCATCTCTGAGAAAGAATGTTTTTAGAGCAATGAAAGGTCTATAGTCACTATATGCACATACCTCTATAAACATATATTCTAATCAATTATGTGCATTAAAAGAAGCAAGCATATGAAAGATGTCCAAGCAACAAGAATGATCAAACACATTTGTCATATGCACATTTTTTTCTAACATGTTTGCTTCCTATGCAAGTATAGGAAAAATAATGTTGTTCTAATTCATCAAATTACAACATGTGGGATAAAATGTGTCTCCCACAAGGGTTTAGCCCAACATTCTTCCCTCATATGTTCAAAGGGATAAAATTGTTGTTTGTCTTAGTTCCTTATCCTTGTCTTAAGTCATTTCTGCATATTTTGATAGGAATCAAGATATAAAAATAATCATCCTATCATAAGCATATCCACCTCTCTAGTCCTGCTATTCAAGTACTTGCATGTGAATAACATTACTAAAGAGGTGAATATGCTTATGCTAAAGATATCTATCCTCATTTCTTGAGGACTCTATCAAGATATGTTAGAAATGAGTTATGAGAGAATGAAAGATGATCAAGGGTTGTTTATTGTCAGGCAGATCATTATCCAAGAAAGCAAATCGAGACCTTGGGTCAATGAGAGGAGTCCTTTTTACTTGAAGGGTATAGTGTCATGGTACAGTGTAACTCTTTAAAGGTATAACAATGCAAATGCACAATAAAAAAATGTTATTTCAACATTAAAGGACAAGATATCCACAAAGTCAATGTTCTAATATCATGGTGTACAAGAAATCTGGAGTGACAAATATGTAAGCATAGTCATATGGATTATAAAGGATGGCCTCTATATAAAGAGGGGTTGCAACAGTGTCAAAAAATTCCTCTAAAAGGAACCAATACTCCTACATGAGATGTGAACAGTAATGTAAATTTTTTTGCTTATTCAATAGAGTTATCACTACAAGGATAGAGTATATTTGCAGACAACCTTCTCATGTGTACAAGGACAAGATGAAAGTGATGCCAGTAGCTGAAACCTATATTTTTTAGTGTAGTTGAAGTTCAAATGTCAAACACAACTATGCTAATGTGTTAGGACAAAGCCATCCTCAAATACAATAGTAATATAGGAAAAGGAACATATGCCAGTCCCTTATTGTCTTGGACGTGATCTAATCAAACATGGTAGATTGTATTATCAATCTATTCAAAAGATAATCCTTGTCATAGTGAAAGCTTCATAATGCACAAGTGAAGGAATAGCCTCAACATATGTCTGATGGTATCAAAGATCTCTATGAACATAAAGGGCTTGATGACTAAAAGTAAAGGACTCAGTATCAAGCTGCAATCTCGTGAAGAAGAGCATGACTTGTTAAATAACAAAGATATATGCTAAATGTATAGATGAAGAGTCATTATACATAGATGAAAGGATAAACTTCTAAATGTAGTCTACATCACAAAGTAAAATGACAAAAAGGTTTGAGTGCTTCAAGAAATAGTGAGACACATAGTGTTAGCAGTTTGTCAAATATAATCATGTAAGTATTGCTCTTGTAGTCATGAAAAAATGATGATCATTGGGAAATAATTTAAGGAGTAGTGCTTGGAGCAATAAGTAAATGATTTCAAAGCATGGATGTAGAAAAGCAATTGGATAGTTAGATCTTTAGGATACAATCTATAGAGAATGACAACCAATACTAGAGATTGAGAAAATTATTTGACATAAAGGGTAGAAACCTATAGAGGTGTTATCCGAGTTAGATAAACAAAGAACTTAGTGTAAGGCATGGTACAGAGAGAAAAATGTAAAATCCAGGAAGCACAATGCTCGAGTATGTTTGTAGATTGAAACTAATTCAACCCAGAAAATGATATGCTGGGGTTTTCAAAATTTGTGAACTCATCTTTACAAATTGGTAAAAAATAGCCCAAAATGAAATAGCAAGGGTTGATCATGATAGAAAAAAGGTTTTCATTCACCTGTAGCATCCAGTATGGCCACAACCATAAGAATGTATAATACTCTATATTCTGCAAACAAAAGAGTAATATATGAAAGAAAACCAAGTTTTTCTCAAAATGTCGTAGAAATGCAAAGCCATATAAATACATGAACAACAAGGGAATGGATTTTCTTTAAATGCATCGAAACCCATTTGGGTTTTCATGAAGGAGATAAACTATAGAGAAAAGAGGGGTTTTAAGTCATCACAAACCCACTGTATACCTTAGAATTTTATCCTACTCTAAATGTGCAAACTAACTTAAAATGCAAGTGATAAAAGACCAAGGACACGTCAAGATTAGCCAAAACAGTGATGAAACAAGAAGGAAAATGGACAAAACAAGATAGAAACGATTTCACCTTCCTTTTTGTTGATGTCTCCTTGATTGGCCCTTGCTTGGGATGATTTTGTGTGCTCTTTAGATGGTTTGTGATGTAACTAGATGCAAGATTAGATGTGCAAATTGATTAGAATGGATAGCTAGATGATAGTGGATGATTGAGAAGGCAAATTGGCAGCATGTAGTTATGAAAATCCAAAGTGTTGAAAATGCCCTTGAGGAGGGGGTATTTATAGGAGAATTTGAATTCTCTAGAGAATTCAACGGTCAAGATGCATCCAACAAGGCCAATATGAAGGGCTATGGTGGGTTGAGAACCCACAAGCCCTCACATCTTGACATGTGGAGGGTGAAGTGGACAAGGGGATATGAGGTGTAAGTGAGGTGTCAAGAAGGTACATGAGGTGGAGAAAGGACATGCACCTTG